>CM060928.1:322025626-323275626 GCA_030765085.1 Allium cepa | reverse complement strand
CAAATTTTAAAATTAAAATATTATTCAACTTTTTTTTTCTAGATTTCTAGTTAGAAATCCTATTTAAATTAAAACTCCATTTATACACATATATAAATAAACACATATCTTTATTTAATTAATCTTTGATCTTTTATTAATTGAAAATATAATGTCTTCAAATCCAATATTTTGAATTTCGATTCTTAGATTCAATTTTAAAATAAATTTATAAATATAAATAAATAACAAAACATATCCTTATTAATCTGGAAAAAATTTGAATTAATTCACCATTAAATTCCCAATTCAACATTAATTACCAAATTAAATTTAATTAAAAATCAGGATCGTTACATTAAGGGTATAACAACATAGGTGTATATCGAGTATTTTGGTTGACAACTAGACAAATTTAAAAAAAGTTGTTTATTGATTATCAAGAATTAGATATTTCCTTGGCCGAACTCATCACAGCAAACATCTTCCGTTTATTTGTTTACCACCAACTTGTTGATTATCCACATGAGATTTAGTGATTAACTTTATTTGCAAAAGCATTCACGTAAGATATCTAAACCTACTCTACTTATAATTGCCTATGGTATACTTGCATAAATTATTTACTATATTTCCAGGAGTTATTTAAGTAAAGATTTATTGTATCTATTGATTGATTAAGGTTGTACCTTTTGCTTTATGAATATTAACTTTGAGTCCATATTTGTTGTTTTAATTTAAAGCGGGCCTCTATCTATACTTTTTGTATATTAGGTCTTTATTCCATTAATATCACACCCAACAAATACACCATTCGCCAACTCTTTTAATTCGAATTTATAAAACGTTATGGGTTAATTGGATTTAAGTCGTTTTCACCATCAAATCACCAATTTAATAAAATTTCCAATAATATCGATTGTTGATACCTAAAAATAAATTTTTGAAAATCATAATTTTACATATCAATTTTAACTACATTTATGTAATGAGGTTATTTGGGTCACCAATTTGTGTAACTGCATTTATTTTTTATGACCATAATCTTTTATATAGTTGTTTAACCGCATTAAGATAATGTTGTTATCATCTTTTAACCCAATTGAAAAGAATTCATTTTTGAATTATGCAATAATTATTGCATTTGGATTTTTTAACTACGTTTTATGTGATGAAAGACTAATTTTGGTTGCATTTTATAATTTTATTCAATTTTAATCTAGTTATAATTTAACTGCATTAAGAAAATGCAATTAATTTAAATGCTTTAAGAAAATGCAATTATAATTTAACAACATTTTTTGAATTAATTTAACTGCATTTATGTAATGCGGATAATATTTTGACTACATTTGATAATTTTATTCAATCTTAATGCACTTTATAATTTAATTACATTAAGAAAAGACAGTTATATTTGAATGCTCTAAGAATATGCAATTAAAATTTATCATGTTTGAGTTAATTTGACTGCATTTGTGTGATGTAGTAATTTTTGGCTGCATTTGACAATTTTATTCAATTTAGTACAGTTATAACTTAACTGTATTAAAAAAATACGGTTAAATTTAAATGTTCTAAGAAAATGCAATTATAATTTAAGGGCATTTTTCGAATTAATTTAACTGCATTTAATTTTGGAAGCATTTGATAATTTTATTCAATTGTAATGCACTTTATGATTTTAACCAGTTAAGAAAATGCAGTTAAATTTGATCCTAACGCAGAATTTAAATGCATTAAAATAATCCAGTTATAATTTTAACTGCACACCAGATGTGAAATTGACATTTATTTGCATAGTTATTATTTTGAACATAGTGATTTGAATGATGAAATTATAGTTGCATTTGAGTGATGTAGTTTTATATACATTATTTATATGAAAATGTTATAATTTTTCAGAAAAAAATCAACTACTAGATTATATATGCATAACATATGTTATTAAAAGATCTTAAAATTTATGATTTGATGGTGCAAACGATTCGTTGATACGATATTTCCACAAAACCTTATTACATTTTAAATATTGAATCAAAATATGATGTGAAATATTAATATGGGCGTGAGAATAATAGATGGTTGCAAAGGAATGATGAGGCCAAGGACCTAATTTATATAAAATTATGAGGTAGGATATTTTGTATATTGAAATTATCTATAGGGACTTGGTGTCCAAATCATATGCTTTAGATAAATAGCGAGAAAAGTAAGAGTATTTTCCACTATTCACAGCATCTACTCGTGTGTGAAGCAAGGGTTACATACTGGTTGGCCGAGAAAATATTGTAGGATCGATTTCACCCTAGAGGGGGGTGATAGGGTGATACTATCAATTATAAAATTTAGTGCAGAAGTTTATATAAAATAATTTCAACACAGATCACAGAATAATAGCAGCACAGATAATAGCAGAATAATAAATGCAGAAATAGAACACACAGATTTACCCAGCTTCGGCAAAACTCTGCCTATGTGTTGCCCCCAAGGTTTCTACTAGAAATTAAGTAGTCATACGCTTATACACCTAATCTTACGACACCCGCTACCGACTAACCTAACTCTACATTCAAAACCCTACCACAACTTAGCCACTGAGTTGCGAATTCTCGAACTACACCACCGTGATTCATCCCCTAGTCACAGGACTAGAAAATACAATCGTTTAAAAGGAAAATACAAATTAAAAAACAATTTTAAATCAAAACCCTAATTTTTAAACTAAAGGCCGTATATAATTATATAAACCCAAAGTCAATAAAAAGTCGTCCTAAATATTAATGCTATTATTCCCTTTTTCATTTATTCCTTCGGCCGGCTTTCTCTTTTATTTGTGATAATGGTTGTCTCTTATTTTCGTTGCCCATTCGCTCTTCTTTGCTATGAAATTAGGGCTTTGTATTTTGAAGCGCCGATTCTAATAAATTGCTAGTCATTCCTCAGTTGGCTTCAATGCTTCTTCAATTTAGCTTATGGTCGCTTCCAATTAGTCGAGTTTGATTGTTGAAAGAATTGGTACGTTTGTTCCTTTTTGATTTATACAGTACTCGACTTTGATTCGAGTTGAATGATTATTTTTTGTTGCTAGAACTCGAATGCCTTTTACGGTCGACGATGTTACGGGTTAAATAGGAATCGAATTCCTATAATTTCTTTAATTTGAATTTGTCATTTGCTATGCTTTGGCCATTCAATTTTGTATGGATACTTGAGATTGATCTCTGACTTCTTCAATTTCGTATAATTTCATTTCTTGATTGACACGGCTTGATTTCAGACTTGGTTCGACTTCCTTGGTCATCACGGCTCTGACTTCTCTGACGATGTTGATTTATTTTGACTTCGGCCATTTGATTTGAAACTGTTGTTCCATGATTTGTTCGAAATCATCTGCTGCACTTTGATATGCATATAAACTTATGCATGCTTTGGTTTGCTGTTTCGATGTTGATTTATCTTTGTGGTCTACCTGAACCTGTTGTTGCATTGTGTATATCCACACATCTCTCAGTTGATTGTATTGGTTACTGGTCTGGTAGTTACATTACTGTTTTGTAGTTTGATATTTATATGCTGCCTTGAGTACATATATACATATATAATGTTGTAATTGGTTTTGGTTGCCTTTGAGTTCTAGTAGTACTTGATTCTTCTCTATTGTAGTTTGATTGCTTGCATTCTGAAAGCATTTGTACTGTACTGGGCATTCATGTAGTCTGGTTCTGCATGGTCATCTCTGTTGTATATCATCATGTGTTTGTTGTGTGACATTAGTCTGGGTTGCTCTGTTTTCAATTGAGGCTTGAATTGTATACTTGAATCTGGTTGGAGTTCTGGTTCAATGTTGTTTTGAAAGTCTGGCATACTCATTGTATATGCATTCTGTCGAATTTTGGTTTCACTTGTTGTTCACTGGTCTTCGAGACAGTTCCTGTAGTGTCTGCATATAGATGGTCTTGTATATTGTCTGGTTGCCTTGAGTTTCACTGCACACACACACATATTTGTGTGTGGGTGTGTGTGTGTGTGTGATTATACATGTATATATGTATGTTGTATGTGTTGGTCTACACTTCCACATTGTTATGTTGTATTGTGTTGTCTGGTCTTTGACATTTCATTTGACTGCACAGTGCACTTTGTTTCTTTTGAGTCGTGTTGCAGTTGAAACTTTGAACTGCTACACGTGTGCTCGAGTCTGCTTGCATCTGAGTTGAATTATGGTTTGTTACTTATTTGAATCCAGCTTATAGCTCGGGTTTAACCTTGTGCTAATATCGTGACTTTATTTTTATTGCACTTGAGTTGAACCCGGCTTTTGATTTGGGTTTGACCTTGTGCTTACCTGTCCCTGCAGATTTATCAAGTGTATATCAATATGCACGACCTTATGGCATATCCAGTGATACACTGTGTATGTTACAAGTTGTTCGTGTATGATGATTCAAAATTAAATGATGACGAACAACCCAAATAACTGAGACAAGATAATATTTTCAAAATCACATTTCACACTACAAAATATTTTCTTTTCAATTTTATTGCATTAGTGTTTATTTTACAGATTGCTCAGATGCTGGATTCAATCTGCAATGAAGTTGAAGATAAAAACGAGTGAATGAGTGATATGTAGTGAGGTGTATTTGTAAAAGAAAATTTGTGATGTAATTGAAATTTGTATATATATAGTGAGAGCTCAAATTTGTACTATTCAAAATTGTAATAAATATTTGTTTGAATAAAATATCTATTTAAATTTAAACTCTATGCTATTTATTTTATTCAGCAAATATTTATTTAATTATGTGAAAAATAAAATAGTATATTAACAAATACATTTGATATATATATATATATATATATATATATATATATATATATATATATATATATGTTTATTATCATCAAACAAAAATCATATACTCGCATATTCAACAAATATAGATCGAATACATTCAATTAGTCCAACATTGGTAAAAAACAATATCATATATGTATGTATATACAGAAGTTAGATACTAGTATTAACTCTCGTTAGCAATCACATTATGGTACAAAAAGCCACCATACAGGATTGTGCGGTGCACTTCATTTGTAAATGTGAGTTCAACTGGTTTGTGTTAGTTTGTAAATACTATGAATTAAACTTAAATTTTTGTGCCACTTAATTATTTATTTGTGACCTTAAAATTAATTAAAATAATATACGGACATGATTAATTAGTTAATATATGGCATATTAATTAGGCACAATATCATGGGATGTCCATGAGAAGGGGAGTTTTCACGAGTCTCTTGCTCTTGATTATATATGGATTTAAAGGAGAGAAAAAGGTGAAGATGTCAAGTACTTTTGAAGGTTATAAATAGCCCAGCCTTCTTTGTTTCAACACACGCTAACAATATTGAATCATAGCCTCGTCTAGTGTTGAAACTTTGAAGCTATGATTTACACACGAAGCTTGAAAGGAGAAAGGAACAATGATTCGAAAAGGAAGAGCTAATACACGACGTGTCGATAACCGATGGATCTAAGGTACATTTACACTTAGATATCGTACAAATACATGTGTGTATATTGTATTTTATTTTCAACCAAAAAAGACATTGATTTTCAAAAATAAACTAACATTATAAATATAGAAATTTACATATATTAATATTTACTTATACACATAATAATATTTATACATTAAAAAATTCATTTTTTTCCTCATGGTATATGTATAACATATGAATATATTTTAAATATATGTATATACACGACACAAAAAAGGATTATATGCATATATATATATATATATATATATATATATATATAGTTTTCGAGTTTAACAATAGATTTTTCTTTCATTATTTTAATCTTCAATTCAAATTTTGGTATTTTGTATATATATGTTAGCATATACATCTGAATTGGTCGAATTTAAGATTTAAATTTCAAACTTTATAGATATAACAATATACACACACAAACATATTTCAGCTATTACATAATGGCAAGGATTGGTTGCATCTCATTTTTGTTACACTTCAAAATCCCGTTGATTTCAGCCACGTATTCTGAATTAAATAATATACTTTCTTGCTCTCGTCACATCAGGAAATATCAAGGCGTAGTTAATCCTAGCCCTTATATATTTGCGTGTGTGTTCACATAAATATCCTAGGTTAGTTTTGACACTTATGATGTTCACATTGTAAATGTGAATTTCATCAAGTAAAATATAGCAAGCTAAAATTTAAATTGAATTAAAATTATAATATATAATTATTTTAAATTATTATATATATATATATATATAATTGAAGATGTAAAGGTAAAACAAAAAATAGTTAAATTCAAGTAACCAACTCCTTTTTATTAATATTCATTGAATATGATTTAGTGAATATGCAATAGCACTATATATGGATCGTACGAGTTGTTGGACCGACAATCGCACCCAAATTCTTTGTAAATCTTATAAACCAGATCTTTCGCGATTTGAATCTATTTGTTCCATCTTTTATTAATGAAATTTGATATATTTCAAGAATGAACGTGACCATGAAGTTCACTTAAGGATGGTGTTGGACATGCTGAGTAAACATCGGTTAAAAACAAAGTTTTCAAAGTGTCATTTTTATGAAAGAGAAGTGAGATTTTAGGTCATGCAATGTATTAAGCTGGGTTTTTAGTTGATCCATCGAAGATAGTGGCTATTAGTATTTGAAAGAGAGCAAGCATCGTGATTGAAATTAGAAGCTTCTTGGACTTAGCTGACTATTACAAAGAATTCATAAAGAATATCTCTCGTGTAGCCGCTTTTTTGACCAAACAAACAAAAAAGGATGCGATGATTACATGAAATGATAAGGGTGAAGAAGCGTTCTTGAAATTAAAAATAGATGGACAAATGCACTCATGTTAATACGTATGCTCGAGGAAGAGGAAGAATGGTATGCTTAGAAAGTTAATGACCAAGGAGTGCACCAATGTGCTTGGGTAGATAAATGATAATTGGGTAGATAAATGATAATAGCCAATGAATACGAGGCAAAGGGAAGCTGGCATGTGGTTAAAGTTTCTAGTTAAAGTTTCTAGTTACAGTTGTATGCTGGTATTTACAATTTGAATTGTACAATAGTGGTTACTTCAGTTACAGTTGTTTGATGAAACCCAGGTTCAAGTTTGTCAAAATGCTAATTTTTTGGATCGGCACTTTAGTTGAACTAGCTCTGCCACAAGGTTTTTTCCAGTTATGTATAACCGGTACTGTTCACCTTGACTCATTTGTTTCTCTGGTTGATGCTCGTAGGCACCTATTCTAGTAGACCGAGAAATATCTATAGGTAAGACGAGTGGAGTTCCTGGTTCCACTTGGGTCTGATTCTTGGGAATTATGTAGTGTATATACCTGTTGTTTTATTTCTCTGTAAAGTTGATATGCGTGGTCCGAATATGCGTGGTCCGAAGGTGTGCATTCTGATTTATCGGAATATATACCCAAGATATTTGTCCTGTATGATGTTTAGTACCTGCTTCCATTCGACTTTGATATTGCATATATGCAAATACTATATTTTACAGTCTGCATCGTTCTAAGGTGACATGCTTAAGTTTAGTGACGAACTCAATGGCGCTCTTACTCTTGACATGATGTGGAATGGGGTGCTATTGAGGGTCCCTTGCATTCTGTTCAAGAACTTCAAATTTGCAACCAACACAAGCGCTTTATGTCATCATTTCCTCCCAGTACCACCAGCATCTCAACATTCTCTACTTAGCCCAGAATCAAAACTGCAACAAACTTGCACTTTTACATACAGTTATCTCAGCAGAATTAAGACTCGCCCATTTTTGTACCACTGCATTTGAACTCCCTTTAAACCTATCCATGTCGGCTTCATCCAATCCCCTTACCTGCTTTTGTAAATCAGAATCAGATTTGACTTCAAACAAAAAAATCTAGCATAATCCAACCTTTTGTAACTTATTGCAGGTTCATCCATCTCAATTGATTTGCCCAGAAACTAATTCAGACTGGGAAGCAAGCAAATAGATCCTTGCACATCATCTAGGCTTTCGTTATAAGACCTTTGCACAATCTTAGGAATGGAACCAGATTATCTATCCATTTTCTCTACGGTTCAAGTGGAAAGCTCCTTTTAAAATAACCTCACATATGCAAAATCCATCTCCATAATATTAGATGATATCACGGCATGGTGGCGATAACCATATTGAACCAATCCAGGATTCAAAGACTACAAAAGAATCAGAATACACCCATAATTAATATCTCAAAATGAAAGCAAAGAAATCCTTGTAATGCAAACATGATATTACTAGACTTGTTGAACAACTGTTCATCAGCTCACATCCAATAATGTCACACATACTAAGCAACCAGTCTTGTGTAATTTTGCGTGCAAGCGACCATCCTGATTCTTGCAGTACATCCGCTTACAACAATAATTAGCAGTAATAGAATACAGTAGATCGGTATCCTTCCACATTGGGGAAGGAATGATGAATTCACAACCCAATGTTTCATTTGGACGACCATATACACATTCACCGTTTCATATTCTACACACCCAATTCTACTTACAATACTTCTTCTGTCTCCATAAATTATTTATCGCAAGGGAATTCTTTTTCATTTTCCGTCACTTTGAATGACTGAGGATGACCTCCACAGCAGTACAGGTTCCACATCTTGAAGTATGCTCTATCAAGATTCCCAACCTACAAAATCAATTGCATGCAAAATTATTCCAAACATCAAATTCAATATATACAACTCTATGAAAAGAAGAAATGAAAGATATTTGATGCACTTACCCAGCGATGTGTATCAAATAAAGGGCAAGTAAGTCTAGCAGCTTTAAGTTTACTGCGAAGTGCATGAAGTTTAGCTGGATTAAGAGCAAGTGAGACTGCCTTCTCTTCGTACTCTTTCATACTAGTGTAACAATAGCGGTGCATCAAATTGAAATATCATGTTATAGTATATTTGGCAACTAGAAGCAAAAATTGCCTTTTCTTTTATTAAATAGAAAATAAGTTGAAAATTAATTTGCCGTAGCATTTTCTGTGAAGGTAAAGTCATAATACAACATTAAAAATCGCCCATTTTCGTATCAAAATTGAATTTCTGGTTTCTGCGGAAAAAAAAAGGAAAAAAAAAAGAAGAAGAAGATGCTTTTTGAAGGCTATCCAAAACCAGCCTATAAATGTGCACAAAACAGTCCGTGTTTATCTGACTGACATATACCTGTTAACAATCATCTCCTCACCGACACCTGTAGCCAAACAAAGAGACCCAGCTACACGTGTGGCCATTTTATCTAAAGGAAGAGTAACCATTGGAAGACCAGCCCATAGTACATCCGTCCCTGTTGTGTGGGCATTACATAGAGGCCTAAACGAAGAACGAACAAAATAAGACGCAAGTACAACAGACATTACTACACATTGTGTGTCCAAAATAATGCTTAATTTAAAATACTGAATGACAACCCACGTGTCAAGGAAAAGATCGGCTAAGGCACCACGCCTAATATGCTCATTCTTGATCGCTACATCAGTAAATATGATTTGATCATCCTTTACCCCTTGTCTTCTAGCATCTACCAAAACAAAAGGTCTTGGTAACTAAGCACAAATCCATTACTTAAATGTATCCACTTTGAGAGAGTATAAAAATTATATGATTCGTATCTGCTTTAAGAGAGTACAAAAATTATATAATTATTTAATGCATGCTTACAGTCACGAAGTCTTCTCTCTCCAGCAGCTGGGAATCTAAGCAGCCAAAGAGCGCTATTTGGAACACGTCTCAAAATCCTGCACCTGAAATTGTTGTATTTGCAAACAAGCAGTAACATGTCAAAGCAGATAGTACTGTGTAGTAGTAAGAATTTAGAGAACAAATTTCTCGTTTTTACCAAGTATTAAATATATCAGGATCCATTTTGTACAGCTGATTAAAACATGCAAACAGAAACTTGTCTTCCGGCAAACCATAATCAGAGCGCTTATGCGGACACACCAGATCGAGTACGTCACGATTTTTCTGAAATATTTATTTGCATATCAAGTAGTGATATCCACTCTGCAGCAAAAGACAGTTCTCCCTGAAATAGTATTCTTACCTGCTTATAATCATTGACAAAATAACAATGGGGAAGATGGACGAGCTTCTCTGAATAAATATGTGAGAGACGGGTAGGAGAAACAAACTGCCAATGATCCCAGAAATGAACAAACATTAAAAAATGTAGGGATAATACATCTAATATGACAGGAAAAAAAATGATCAGATCAGTACCTCATCAGTGACTAAATAATCAATATAATTAGCACCAGTAGTCCCAGGAAAACCCATATATGAAACTTGAATTGGTGCTGGTTTCATGGCGAAAATTTCGTTTCTTGCACCCTGATATAACATGAATAAATAATTGTTAGATGTAAATACAAAGAAAATTACTCTGAGATGCCTAGCAATTAGGGCTCCATCTTATATGAGTTAACCAAAATGTGAAGTGATAAAGATGGATTATCTCATTCTCAGCTGGTCTAATCAACGCATGCTATTTCATGCAAGAAAAACAGTTAGTGAAACTTTTTAAGAAAGCTCCTTTACAGCACAATTCTGGTAAATCAGGATCAACTCCTTAGTTACTTAACGTGCCCGAAAATGATCACAATATATAAGCTATTCAGCAAATGAACCGTAGATGAAGGCAATGAAAAAGTACAAACAAAACACGTATAATTTAACTCAGCTAGCGACAAACTCAAGCAATGAAAATAAAATAAGGTGATTATTAGTAGATATGGGTGAGGGTGTTGGCTATGGATTTTTTTAAAGAGCTGAATCTCTGCATGAAATTCGCTCTTTCAATCATCAATGAAATGATGGTTTCATCCACATATTTTATAAATTACCTATGTGTTTTGCTATATTTGATAATTAGGCAAAGATTTGCTTTTATATAGTTTCTTGCTAGGTGCTCCAATTTAAGCAAATAGTCGGCAGAGACTAATACAGTACCAGTTCGTTTACGGCAGACAAAAATGTAATGAAAGATTTTGATACTTATCCCATAAATTCCCAATTCAATTTCTCAAATCCCGAAATTTTAAGTTCAACTGCAGTTTCTCAAATTCCTATTTAATTTTGATATTTAGGTTAAATAGAATGCAAAAATATGAAACTTCGCAAAATATTAGTTTAGGGTCTCAGAGTGTATAAAAAATGAATAATGATTTCATAATGAGGATAGAGGCATATCTAGATTATTTTTAGAATTGGAAAAATTAGTTGCAACTCTTCCTTTGAACCTTTAATTTCCCTATATATCACAATTATGTAATCCCTTAACAAAATCAACAGTCCATTTCATACTCACCTATAGTAAGATAACAGAACAAAAACAAAAAAGACTTAAGCTGGCTGTTTATACAGTAGAGCAGTACTAGTTATCAAGTCAACACCGTTGGTTCAAATTATTGGAAATGTGAGACTAATACCTTGCAAAAACTGAATTATATTGTCCTACCTGTTTGAGACATCCATCGTTGTAAAAACAATTGAAACTGTTTGGATAATAAAGTCGGTTCAGTTTCAAAATTAGGTAATAAAGCAGGCACTGATAGATACTGCAATAATTGATATTCCATCTGTACATAATCAAGAAATCAGTTTCTGCTATTGCAAAATGAGATAATTAGGCTTAATTGTTTATTTGCCCATCCGCATAGATATACTTTTGTCTGCCATTAAGCTTAGAAATAGTTCTGATAAGTAAACAAGTACTCGATAATACCATATTTTTAGCGTGCCAAAATGCAGTATAATCTGTTTTGATTTCTTATGGCACGATGGGCCATAGTTGTGATTTGATTCTGTTCAGTGCTCGGTGTTCATCTTTATAAACAATGCAAACGCTTCACTTTGGTGCCAAAGTACTGAAACTGATAAAAAAGTAAACCTTAAAAAATATTAACTTGAATGCACTATGTAGTACCACATTAATTAATGCTTCTCAAGGATACTGATTACAAGACAGGCAAACTGTCCAGACAGGTAAACTGTCCTGTGTATAAAATATATATGTTAACAGGACTGAGAAAAGTTAATACCTTGGTATAACCATTAAGGTTAATCAAAATTTGAATTTTTTCATTATTGATCATCTTAGCAATAGCATCAGAAGTCATGGAAGATACGTCAATGAAGTGCTCAGCTTCAGACTGAATGCGCTGCCTCCATTCTGTACCATCGTTATGACTCAATGCATAGCAGAAGACCTGTTGACAAATTTAAATTATATCAGTGCAGATAATCGATTAACAACAGATAATGGTAATCAAGTAACATTATAAACCTCAATGGATTCTCGATTGTGCAATCCAAATACAGAGCCCATTAGATGAGATAGAGGATGGTTACCAAAGTCGCTACTTACATAACTACGACAACACAAATTATATTATTGTTAATAATAGCAAGTAGGAGGCATTAGCAATAAAATATATTAGATGGAGAAGCAAACTAACCCAACTTTTAGCCGCCTACTACCACCGTCCATTTTAACAGAAACTGGAAAGGGGTGACTGAAAGCTGGAAGTGTGTAACGAGAGGCTATCAAAGAGCAGTGTTCAGCATACTTACGGCTAAAAACATTATGGAAGGATATGTCAGTATTATAGCTACAACTGAAAGAACGAGAGAATCGACTAATAAAAGTATGAAAATCTCATATGCAACAGGAAAAACATAAAATTGCGATTTGTCTAAGTCGTACCTGATTTCTAATGCAAGAATAGGATCAAGAGGATAAGCTATCGCATGAAACGGTTGCACGCTCGGAAGAACTGACATCTGATATTGAATTGTCAGTTAGTTCATAAAACCTTTAAACGAAAATAAATATAACAATACATACCTTTATCTGCCTCTTAATTATTCCTTCGACTTCAGCAAACATTTTCTCACGGTTATTCCAGTCACAAACAAACTGAATGAACATAAACATGATGCAACAATATCTAATAAATGGTGTGAATTTGGAGAGAATTGCACACAAGAGTGGTGAGAACAATTAAGTTATTGAATTACTTTGAAATATCAATGATGGTCCTGATTACCTGCAATGTGTGTAAGAGATTACATGTAGCTTCTGGAAAATCAGGACGAAGAAGCAATGCCTGCTGATAACTTATTATAGCCTCATCCACATGTCCACTGCAAGTGCATTCAGCGAAAAATCAGCACATTCAAGCAGATAGAGGCATAAATTATCACCACCAATATGGATATAAAATCAGTGAAAATAAACGGTTACCTGTCTTTGTAAGCTGAGGCTAAATTTGCATGAGCTTCAGGCATTGTTGGCCTTATGGAAACAGCTCGTATATAGTCTTGGATTGCCTCATTAACTCTTCCAATCTCCTTCAAAGTATTTCCTCTATTAACAAGACCATCTGCTGCTAAAGGATCTATCCTGAGAACCTCATTGTAGCATGCTATGGCTTCAGCATGGTTTCCCTGTTTGAGATAATAAATTACAAGCAAATTTGCTTGTATAGGAACAAATTCAGATATATTACAGAACAACATGAAGTAAGAATAGAAAAGACAAAATTATCAGGGGTAGAGAGGACCTGTTGTTTGTATATAATAGCCAGATTACTGAAAGGAGCAGAAAGTCCAGTTGTTACAGACAATGTTGCCTTGTAAAAAGAAGCTGCTGTACTTAGCATATTCCTGCATTATAGAGGTTGCATAAGTGGACAATGCAATACGCATTCATTTATGATTATGAACACTGAGAACAATTTTGATAACTCACCATTCCATATATATGTTCCCAAGATTTGTAAGTGATTGTGGATGGTTGGGTTGAATAGCCAGGCATGACTGATTCAGCAAAAAAAAAAACACATTACTAGATGTTATAGTTGAAGTACACTTAATGAAAATATAAGGAAGAGCGGAAGCAAAAATAATCACCTGGTAACAATTAATTGCATCTTCTACTCTACCAGCATCTTTTAGAGCATTGCCCTTTTGCAAAAATTTACAAAATAATGATAGATAAATGATACATGAGATCAGGCAAAATTTACGAATCTTTTTAGATAGATAAATGCCCATATGCCAACTTGGCCGCACAAAAAACGAAATGAAAAACTCACCAGATTATTATATGCCTCCACAAAGCCTGGATCGCATGTGATAGCTTGTTTGTAGTGCATTATTGCTAATTCTACCTGACCTTGTTCATAATATAGAGTTGCAATATTACCTGATACAAAAACGATATCATGATAATAACAGGTAATATTAATTAAATGATTTAATACACCATACAGAATACTAGCGTCTATAATGTTACAGAGTGGCAATAATACGCTGTTGTTATTAGATGCTGATCAGCAGTTGTCTTTAACTATTTAGCTCCCAGGGATCGTTGTAGAAATCATTCAGTTTATAAACACATATATAGATCATGGGTAGCCGGCTGACAAAGAAAGATTGTTTACATTAATTTGACCAAAATTCAATCTTACCAAATGCCATTGCGTTATTTGGTCGTGATTGCAAAGCACTCTGATAGCAAATGATAGCCTCCTTAGGCATACCCAAAGCCTGGAAAAGCCAAAAGAAATATCCATTTTTTTCTCCAAAGCCAGTTGGCAGTTGTGGTAATTGCACGCTACTATCACAATTCATGGATGCTTACCTTGTATACATTCCCTTGGTTCAAATATGCATCAGTAAATCCTGGCTTAAGTTTTATAGCTTCCTGCAAAAAGAAAACAAGTTAACAAAAATAAAAAGCAAATGTGAGCACACCAGAACAGAGACAACAGGATAGAATAACTTGACATGGATTGAGGATCCAAGCATCAGTTAGCGGAGTTGATTAACATGCTTCTGAACATAAAAACATGCTTAACTTGTAGATTGCTGCAGGTACATTCATATTTCTGAACATGAAACATGCTTACCTTGTAATATAGAAGAGCTCTCTGGTAATCTCCAGCCTCCAGGAAAAGGCCAGCAAGGTTAGACCAAGCAATTGCAAAAGTGGGTTGAATTCTGAGTGCTTCAAGGTAGCAGCTATAAGCCTAAACAAAATAAAAAAGGATACTGTGTTACAAATTCAGGTAAGGAAAGGTGACAAATCACTAATTTAAAACCTAAAGCAACTGAAGAAAAAAAGAATAATAAAATGGGAGAGAGATAAGGATCAACGTATATTGTGTTAATAACATGGTATATTTTCATTATGGCATAGGTCCTCCAATAGAGCTATTTTTGTGGACTGATCAATTATGTAGAACTGTAGAAGAATACTTACTTCATTTCTCAAACCTTGTGCTTTCATCAAGTTTCCAAGGTTGCTATGCGCATCGACCTACATTAAGAATATTTTGGAACCTCAATTCCATGCAATGATATACACTCGATGATAAAAACACAAAAATCTTACCAAACATGGATTTAATGCAAGGGCCTGTCTGCAGCATTTGGCAGCCTCATTGAATCGTCCTTTTCGTGTGTAGGCACTAGCCAAGTTTGACCAAGCATCGGAAAATTTGGGACGGAGCTACAGTAAGCATCAACCCCAAATGAAGTTAGTAATCAAAAAGAAATTACCATATTTTTAACATTACACAAGTATTATAAATACGTTGTACTTGAGAACATAAATATTATCCATTATATTACATATGCACAGATGATGTTGTTCGATAGATCGTAATGTGTATGTTTCAATGGTGAAAATGGACCAAGAGGAATATTGTGTCAAATAAATTTTGAGTAAACATTTGCGACATGACACCTTCATATTGAATCTTTCTCATTCCTGCTTTTAAGAAAAGATCATTCCTAAAATGGAAATGATTAAAAAAGAAAATACCCTTTTTGTTAAGCTATTTACCGATTTGTTTTGAAAGGGTAAATTAAATTTATTTTTGGAAAAGAGGCTTCAAAAATGCCCACATATATAATTTTAAGCAAACAAAAAGAAGATACTTTCCCTCTCCATGTGTGTGTGTGTCTCTAAATTGAAACTTAGTACTTAATAGAGGGTGGTACCACATGTCTTGGTAGCACATACATACTACGAATTTAAATATGTTCAAAGTTTGAATCACGCTGCACAAAATTCGAACTCCTGACCCTTACCGCTGGGACATGGTCTTTAACTATGGAAGTTAGTTAATATATGATTACTGTTTTATTGATATAAAACGGATATCTTTGAAACTTCGGGAAAAGACTTCACTCTAGTGCACTTTTAGACACTAATATTCCAGTTTTAGGTCAATTTAAAATGGACAAGGTGACTACCAGCGTTAAAATAATGCATCCCAAGTATATAAAATTGACCGCAGAAAAAGGAATGGTCTAGAAATCGCATTTTCTTTCAATGATGCTATCAGATAACTCAATATAATACGCAGAGTACAGTCTCATTTTGCATTAACTTAAGATGAATAAAACAGAAGACTATATCAAACATAAATAAATAACAAGACGTTATCAATTCATGAAGTGGTCCCCACAAAATATGGAATTACAACCCAATTCACTCAATTGAATTTTTTGTATGAACCATGGAATGTAGCCTTGTCATCCTCCCGAGACCCAAGATTGAGAGAGGGGAGGGGGGAGGGTGGTAAATGAGTTTATTTATCGTTTAAGATGGTGTAAATGGAACAAAATATAAGGATGTTAGAAATTGGTACCGAGATTCCCAAAATAAGAAGCCCTGACCCCCTAGGTGCGATGAAGAAGAAGCCCTAAGAATCCGAGCTAGGTTTTGCCGAAATCAATTTTTGGATCGTGTTGAGATTTGAGGAAGAAGAAATCACGTTCGGTTATTGAAGAGAAGAAGCTTTGGAGTGGCATTTGAGCTATGCCGAACGAAATAATTGGAGCGGAAATCATGGAGTGGCATTTGAGCTATGCCGAACGAAATGTTGACGAGGTTAGAGGAAGAAGTCGCAGTGCTTGGAAGGATTTGGAGCGGTGATTTGCCGAACGAGATATTTCGTTCGGTGTTTTGCCGAACGAAATTTTTCGTTCGGTGTTTTGATGCCGGTCCAAATTTTTCGCTCGGCAAATGCCGAGCCAAACCAGATGCATGTCAAACCAAACCTCAGGGCCACTATAGCAGCTACCTCTTCTCATTTCTCCACTCTATAAATAGAGGAGCTTCTAGACAACAAAAGCAGCCAAAATTGAGAGCTAATTTCAGCCAATTTCAGAGTCATACTAGTGTTAGGAACTGAAATGATTGGTTTTGATGACAACAACCTTTTTAACTTATCTTATTATAAAATATATATATTAACACTATTGCCTAGATAGATATGTATATGCAGAATATATATATATATATATATATATATGCAGGTATTGATTACTGAAGACTGATCAGTATAAAGACTCAAGATTCAGAATGAAGATATCAAAATTGAAAACTCTAGAGTATCAAGATCAAGATTTCAAGATAAGTGTCTAGTTTTTGTTAAAACTCATAATAGCACGGAAATCTTCATTTCGAATTTCATTTGGGATGGAACCCATTACTACCTTCTTAGTGGCTTACATACCCACGACAAGTCGCTTACAAACCTACGACAAGTGGCTTACAAACCCACGAACATCCTGATTTTGTACAAGTTCTCGAGTCCTGATGTGATGCGATATTCTGCAGGAAGAAGCTTGCAAAACTACTTCAAAATGGTTTTCAAAATGATTTTCAAAACTGCTTTTCAAAACGTTTTAGCCTTAAAAATTATCTTTTCAAATGATTTTCAAAATTATATTTTAGCCTTAAAATATTTTTTGTTTTCATTTTTAAATAAGTTCTTATTTTAAACTTCGTTTTTTAAACTATGTTCTAGTTTTTAAATATTTTTTATAATATATATATATATACTTAAGATTTAAAATCAAATTTATATATACATTCTATAAAAAAAAGTGGAAATTGGCCACAAGGGCCTCTTTAGCAAGTGCAATTAGTTTCTACATCATACAACTGAAATAATTACTTTTAAGGACAAAATGAAAAATAATTAGTTTCTAAGGCCTAAAAAAACCTATGAAATTATGTCCTTGAAAGTAACTGGACTGCTGACTTTTGTCCTTAAAAGTAATTATTCTGCTGACTTTGGCCTTGAAATTAATTTCTGTAGATGTGTGTCCTAGAAACAAATTGAACTGCAAAGTTTGTCCTTCTAGTGAAATGCCCCTTCTAAAAATATATTTTTCTACTCTTCTTTGTTTTAAAACATAAGAAAATTAGTTTATTTTACTCCAGAATCATTTCATCTTGTTTTCCTTTCAATACCATTTTCAAAACAAATTTTACATTGTTTTTTAACCAAGGATGTTGACATCATGCATGGGATACCCATGTCGACATGGTGGCCGTCAAAATTCAAAAGTTTCAATTTTCAAAAGAAATGTCTATTCGTTTAAATCTCTTCACGAATGGTTATGACCGTTACTGGTCTAAAAATAGCCTTCACAAACGAATTTTTTTAACTACCTATTTTCTTATTTTCTTCACTCCTCCACAAATCCATATTCTAAAATTTTCATATTTTTAAGATCGTGCTGAAATTCTGTCGAATTCTCAAGTGAATCAAATTAAAATATCATTCTTGTTTGATTCTCTACCCTCTATCGAAGATCAAAGTGCTATTCAGAGTTATATGATCAATTTGTAATCAAAAGTTTATCGAGTCTCTCTATAAGGTGTGGTTGTACCTGAAAATCAATTGGGTGATCCTGTGTCCCGTAAATCAAGAGAGTTTGTCCTGACTCGATGACAGGAGGGTACCTCAAGGCCTTTATAAATTGAGCGTTGTAATCTCGATATTGGTATAATAAAAATATGTATGAGGTGTTTACCTTGGTGCATGACTTGATGTAGAGTAATTCCGAACCAGTATAAAATCCGACGTGTTCTTTCCTTTTACTGCTTTTTATTTACTTTCTGCATCTGTGTTTGATTCTGTGATTGTTCTGTGATTAAGTTCTGCATGTGTTTATATCAAAAAATTTAAATTAGTTCATATAAGTCTTAGAATCCATTAAACACTATTCACCCCCCTCTAGTGTTAAATTAGCCTTAAGATCCTTAATTTATACTCTCTTTCAATTGGTATCAGAGCATTGGTTTTCATAGTTTTCATAATTTAAAACTTGAAAATTGTTTTAATGGCTACCGACACTAGAATGTCTACTCTAGCACTAGTTCTGTTAACACTAACACTAGTTCATTTATAGAAGGTCAGTCTACTGTCAGACCATCATTTTTCAATTGCAGTAATTATGCATATTGGGTTTGTAAAATAAAATTTTATTTACAATCGGTAGGATTAGACACTTTGAATATCACACAAACTGAGTATGTTGAACCAACTACCAATTTTGCCCAGTGGACTGCTGAGCAAAAGGGTGTTGCACAAAATAACTCAAAGACCATGAATATATTATTTTGTTCACTAGATAAGAATGAGTTTAATAGAGTGTCTGTTTGTAAGTCTGCATTTGAAATCTGAAAAACTTTGCAAGTTACTCATGAAGGAACGAACAAAGTTAAACAGACTGAAATTTCCATATTAACTAATCAATTTCAATTATTTAAAATGCATGCAAATGAGTACATTTCTGATATCTATTGTCGATTCAAGATATTGTTCATTCACTAATTGCGCTGGAAAAAAGTTTTCAGAGGAAGACCAAGTCAGAAAAATTCTAAATTCACTCACTCCAGAACGGGATCAAAAGACACTTGCAATCGAAGAAGCAAATGAAGTTCAACTGCAAAGAAGAAGAGAAAACAAGGCTATAGAAAAGAAGTCATTAGCATTCAATGCAACAACTGAAGACGGAACCACACAGTGATGAGGAGATTGCTTTCTTGACAAGAAACTTCCGGAAATTCCTAAAATATAGAAAAATGAATAATTACAAAAGAAATGATCAAAGGAATTTCAGAAATAATACAAAGAATGTCAACAATGATAGATGCTACAATTGCAATAAAGTCGGACATCATAGGAAAGATTATCTGTATCCAGATAAACAAGTGTTCCCTTCAAACAATGATTCGTCAAGGAAAAGAAAGAAAGCATACATAGCAACTCTTAATGACTCGGACTCATCATCCAGTGACGATGAAAAGAAGACGGATAATTCAAATCTGTGTTTCACTGCTATTCATAAATCAGACGACGATGGGAGTATGGATCTAAAAATAGATACGCATTTACATTATTTTTAATTTTTCTTGTTTGAATGGATGCTTGTTTGTTTGCTTGATTTTTTTTTAAATTCCTTGAATTTTAAATCCAAATTTATCCCTTGAAATTTGAATTTTAAATTCAAAAATAATATTATTTTAATAATATTTTAAATAATAAATTATTAATATTGAAGTATTATTATATTTAATGTTATCACAGGAATTATATAAGTAGAATATAAGAAATAATATATACATTTATTAGAAATTAGAAATAGACATTTGTCCTTTGATTCAATAGGCACATGTCGACATACTTGGATGCCCCATGTCGACATGCCCTTCAGAAATTTGATTTCAAAATTTGAATTCAAACTTTTGAATTTCCCTCCACCTTTTCACCAGCTTCAATGCTCTGAAAAGATGTCTCTTGACCAGAGAACATGTCTATAGAATCTCTATTTAATTCACTCTTCTTATCATCGCTTTTCACTTCTATTTCAAATTTATCTTCATTATCTTCAACTCCTCTCAAATTTCTTCAATGGTCTCTTCAAACACTCCTAACACCATTAGACTTCCAAAAGCTATCAAAAACTTTCTTTTTTATTACCCGCAAGCTATCAAAGCTTACATCAACTATATAAATTTTGGTAAAATTCATACGGGGAAATTTTGCTATTTTTGAAGAATTTCCTTCTTATGAAATTGAAAATATTTTTCAACAATGTTCTATTCTTAGTGTAGTAGATAACAAACAAAATGATTTTGTATGTTATCCAAATCTTGTTAAGATGTTTTATGCGAATTAGAATCATAGTTTTAATGATGGGCAAAATGGATAAATTTGGAGCAGTGTTAAAGGAACATAAATAGTTTTGGATTGTGAAATTTTAGGAAATATTTTAGGATGCAAGTATACCGAAATAATCTCTCGGAATTTCAAATAAATGAAAATGATCGAGAGACATTTCATCACATCTTTGAAGGGGATGACAATTTTGAATTCAAAAATCGTTATTTTCGTCCAAAAGCAAGAATCGTTAACCTTCTTATTCAACACACCCTTATACCAAAATCGGAAAACTACAACAACCAACTTTGAAAGTTTGCAAAGCTATTTTTGCAATTTTTGAAAATTATGATATCAATTGGGCTCAAGTTATTTTGGATGAACTAAGGCCCAAAAATTTTACTATGGGTGAAAATACATTATATCATGGAGTTTATCTCACTCGGATTTATAATTACTTTGAAGTTGATTTCAAAAAGAAAGAATTTATAACTAGAAAAATGTTCAACCATGGAAACATTTTCCTTATGCAAATTCCATTAGTGTTTCAACCATATGAAACACTTACGAAAAAAGGAAGAAAGGCTTGCTCATTATGAGATGGAAGAAATGGAGAAAGAAGAAGAAGAGGAGGAAGAAGAAATGGAAATTGTAGAGGAGGAAGAGGAAGATCAAGAGACTTCCTTAGAGAGTATTGAATATTCTACTAATCCCGCTAATCCATCTAATAAGACCATTCTCAATAATCAAAGAATTATAGTGGAAAATCAAAAGACACTCAAAAGATCAATAAGTAAGAAAATGGATAAGATTTCCACTAAAATCGACAAGTTCTTCGGGAAAGTTAGTAGAAAGCTTGGACTTTCATCTTCTTCATCTTCATCTAATTAGTTTAAGTTCATGTTATCTTGTTTACTTCAAGTTATATCCATGTATTTTCTTTATTAGTTAATATTATATTATTTTATGTAATGCTGACTAGAATCATTAATGAAATTTTTTATTTCTTGTTATTCAACTTCACTTGTCTCTGTAATTGCTTGTTTTTATATTATACAAATTTTAGTTGCATAGATTTGTTCATAATATTCAAAACAAAGCAAATTGTCACTTTAGGCAGATGCATGTCGACATCCAAATCTCATGTCGACATACAACGGGTAGAAAGTAGTTACACTTTCAAATTTTGATTTCATGTAATTAACTTGTGTCTATTCACTTCAACCGACTTTCTACCCCTATTTATACATGTTTCTTCCAGAATAAATTATCAAATTTCATTTCTAATCACTCCCTTTCATATTTCTTCCTATTTCTTGAATTATGGCTACTCCAGTTAAGAATCTAAGTGATAATCTTGAGGAAATTCTCACTTCCTTCAAGAATATCCTTACATTCATACTTCATAATCAGCGCCACTTAGAATTGAGTCAAATGCAGATGATCAAGGAGCAAGAGAGACATTTCGATGCCCTTCGTTGAATGATCTCAGCTCTTAACAAGGACGATCTTGAAGGAAATCCACCAGTCACTCTCAACAACGATAAAGAAGAATGGGATGTCATCAAAGCAAACCATATATTTGAAGAAGATGGATGGGTGGAAATACCAAGGAATGTCTAGTCATTTTATATGTTATTTGTTTGATTTGATTAGTGTGTCTTAAACTTGATTGACTTGACTTATTTAAAACATTTGGTATAGTTTGTATATATGATTGGATTGAATAATTACTGTAAATATGATTGGATGATGATTGATTTACTTCTGGATTACACTTATGATCACATTTCATACTTATGATCACACTTAGCTTTTATTACACTTATATACGAATTACTCTATTATATTATGGTTGATTATCTTATATCAAGTTCAGATAATTTATTAGTAAGTTTTTGTTGATGACAAAGGGAGAGAAAATATAAAATAGTAGTTGGCTTGGAGTAAGAGGAGTCACGGAGTAAGGGGGAGTTATAATAGAAGTTATGGTATAGTAAGTATATTTTATAAATACAGGTTGTCATCATCAAAAATGGGGAGATGGTTAGAAACTGAAATGATTGGTTTGATGATGTAACAACCCGCATATTTATCGAGTTTACATTTAAATATTTTTATTTAAATATTAAATCGTTAATCGGATTTTGGTCCGAAAAACTACTTTTTGCAAACGGTCAAATTAGGACTCGAGACCACTTCCATTGAGTTCGAAATGTCGTTTACAACTTTTTAAGTATAAACATCGATAGGTTTGGAGTTAGTGAAATTTCACTAACTTTTCCCGCTTTGGACTTTGGGTTAGTTTAGCCTATTAAGCCCAAGTTCCAACCCTCTTCTCCTCACTCTTCATAAATTTCCTAACTAACTCAAGCTTTAGCATTAATGGTGAAGAGAATGGGAAATTAAAACTCCAAGCTCAAATTCAATTGCAACTCCATCATTCAACTCCAAATTCAAGTAGAAGATATTGGATTCAAGCTTTGCATTGCTTCTCCTTGCTTTCAAGCTTCATCTTCATAAATTTTAGTGCAAAGGTGAGATTTTTATCTCACAATTCTAGCCTATAACTATATTGGACTGTTGGGAATGATTCCCCATCACTTTAGCATGTGCATTTGCATTTGGTTTGGATTGGCGAAAAACTCCAATTTTTAGCGTTTTTGACAAAAAACTGCAGTTAGGTCGCACTGCCTCGGATTTAGGTCGTTCTGGCCTTAAGTCGTTTCTGGCCATCGCTAAGTCGTCCACGAGTTAAGCCTAAGTCGTAAGTCGCGCGCGTTGAAAAGTCACCGCCTTTGTATTTCTGTTCGCCTGTGTTGAGTCGTTCACGAGTTAGAGTGCTAAGTCGGCTGCGAGTTAAGAGTTAAGTCGTTCGTGTGTTATCTCGTAAGTCGTCTCCGACCTAAGCTCCAGTAAGTCGTTCGTGTGTTATCTCGTAAGTCGTCTCCGACCTAAGCTCCAGTAAGTCGTTCGCGTGTTATCTCGTAAGTCGTCTCCGACCTATGCTTCACTAGGTCGTAGGTCGTATCCGACCTAAGCCTCTCTAAGTCGCGAATTGTTAAGTCGGCTGTCCTTAAGTCGTTCGACCCCACTAAGTCGTAGGTCGCCTCCGACCTTACCCTTAGGTCGTATGACCTGTTTGTTAAGTCGGCTGTCCTTAAGTCGTTCGACCCCACTAAGTCGTAGGTCGCCTCCGACCTTACCCTTAGGTCGTATGACCTGTCATCCACTAGGTCGCGCCACTTAGGTCGTATCCCTTAGGCCGCGAACTCTTTAGGTCGTAAGCCGCTTGTCTTCACTTAGGTCGTACCGTGACGGGGCGTTGCCCCGCACCCCGCCGGGGGCGCTGCCCCCTGGACCCCCGCGACCTGACCGGGCAGGTCGAACCCCGTATAACTCTGCGTAGGCGATCTTATCTGAAGAACATTCAACCGAACTTCCTGAGCTGATTTCCTTGGATTTTTATCACATCTTCGAATGTGATCTTTGTGATTGATTGTTTCTACAATCGCTTCTGTGATTTGTCACTTTAAAATATGAAGGTTTCAATACTAGTAGTAAATATTTTCTTAAACCGTTTTCCAATCTATTAGTATATACAAGCCTTTACCTCACTCGGATGAGAAATCTAATTAAACGACTTAGTAAAACAAGTGGTATGAAACGCTTGCGTTCACTTCGTCGGTTAATTCTTGGACTTGTTCGATTGAACCCCTTGTGACAATTTTATTAGTGAAGATTTACAGTTTGTTCGTAAATATTTAAGTTAAGCAAGTGGTTATGGGACATGAAGCTAAACTTCTATATTTACTAGCTTAGTGTAATTGACACTTCTCGTTGATCTTGATGATCGCTTTATGAATTAGACTAGCAATTGCGCGATGTCTCTTTCATTGCAAGGTTAGACTAGACACCACTTGTGTGATTCCATTCACACATACTTTTCTGCTTTTTGGTTAGTCTTGACCTCATTCTGTGTGATTCCACTCACACATGTGGGGTAGCTCCCCGTGGTCTTCGGACCGTCATGTGATAGGCCTCTTTCCCTTTTTATGATTTCTGGATTTCTCGTGTTGATTTCTGGAATTTGTGTCATTGACTTGTTATGAGTACAAGTTTAGGGTATGATGCCCCCTTCGAATCTTTGAGAAGATTCTTGTGATATTGATTATCTCTTATTGATTGATCTTCTGTTGATCATTATTTACATACTTATAGCGGTATGTCGTTATGGATGTTTATGTTTATGCCATATCTTTTATGTTATATCATGTCATCTGATATTTATAGCTAGACTGATCCGTTTATTATTTTCTTAAATAATACTCGGATCAGACCGAGATGTTACAGGTGCTTCTGCTTGACTTCTTCCCAGGGATTCATCACTCTGACTTTTGGCTAACTGTTTAGATTAGCAGTTTTTGCTGTATACACTTGAGATATAGACTCATAGTTGTATTCTTTTGTATAGCACGTGTTGCTATTCTTTTGTATTATCGTGGATCTTATTGACCACTACTCTGATGTACACTTTCATGTGTTAGTTATATATTCATATCTTCTTCTGCCTTTGTGATATGGATATCTGTGACTGATTTGTGATATGATTATTTCTATGTTTGTTTCCGAAGATTATTTATAGCCACCGTGTGATAAGCTATTACATGGATGGTCGCTCCTCAACAGCCTTATTCTCCGTGCTAGTTGACAGCACTTCTCCGGAGTGTTCTTGGCTAGCGTGGGTATAGAGGTGGGGCGTCACAGATGACAACAGCATTTTTAACTTATCTTATTATAAAATATATACCAACACTATTGTCTAGATAGATATGTATATGCGGGATATATATATGTACATATGCAAGTATTGATTACTGAAGACTGATCAGTATAAAGACTCAAGATTCAAGATTCAAAATGAAGATATCAACATTGAAAACTCTAGAGTATCAAGATCAAGATTTCAAGATAAGTGTCTAGTTTTTGTTAAAACTTCATAATAGCACGGAAATCTTCATTCCAAATTTCATTTGAAATGGAACTCATTTCTACATTCTTAGTGCCTTACAAACCCACGACAAGTAGCTTACAAACCTACGATAAGTGGCTTACAAATCCACGAATGGTTTTGAACAAGTTCTCAAGTTCTGATGTGATGAGATATTTTGCCGAAAGAAGCTTGCAAAACTACTTCAAGATGATTTTTCAAAATGATTTTCAAAACTGCTTTTCAAAATGTTTTAGCCTTAAAAATTATCTTTTCAAATGATTTTCAAAAGGATGTTTTAGCCTTGAAATATTCTTTGTTTTTGTTTTTAAATAAATTCTTGTTCTAAACTTCGTTTGTTTTTAAAACTACCTTCTGATTATTAAATATTCTTTATAACATATATACTTGAGATTTAAAATCAAATTTACATATACATTCTAAAAATATATTTTTCTACTATTCTTTGTTTTAAAACATAAGAAAATTAGTTTATTTTACTCCATAATCATTTCATCTTGTTTTCCTTTCAATACCATTTTCAAAACAAATTTTACAATATTTTTTAACTAAGGATGTCGACATCATGGGATACTCCATGTCGACATGGTGGCCGTTAAATTCAAAAGTTTCAATTTTCAAAAGAAGTGTCTATTCGTTTAAACCTCTTCACGAATTGTTATGACCGTTACTGGTCTATAAATAGCCTTCACAAACGAATTTTTTTAACTAACTATTTTCTTATTTTCTTCACTCCTCCATAAATCCATATTCTAATATTTTCATATTTTTAAGATCATGCCGAAATTCTGTCGAATTTTCAAGTGAAACAAATTAGAATATCATTCTCCTTTGATTCTCTACCCTCTCTCGAAGATCAAAGTGCCCCGTAAATCAAGACAGTTTGCCCCGGACTCGATGACAGGAGGGTACCTCAAGGCCTTTAGAAATTGAGCGTCGTAATCTCGACATTGGTATAATAAAAATCTGTACGAGATGTTTGCCTTGATGCAGGATTGGACGTAGGATAACTCCGAACCGGTATAAAATCTGGTGTGTTTTCCTTTTATTGCTTTTTATTTACTTTCTGCATCTGTGTTTGATTCTGTGATTAAGTTCTGCATGTGTTTATATCATAATTTTTAAATTAGTTCATGTAAGTCTTAGAATCCATTAAACATTATTCACCGCCTCTAGTGCTAAATTAGTCTTAAGATCCTTAATCCGCACACTCTTTCAACTAGAGAGCTGAAACTCTACAGAATTTTGTCTGTAGTAAATTTTTCTTATGTATAGCCTTAAAAAATGAATCAATCTTGTAACTCTAATCTTTCAGTGATTAATAAAATCTTCTCTCTCCAAGTGGACGTACACTGCCCCGCAGTAGTGGAACCACTATAAATACTGCTGTTGTTTATTTTCTGCATTGCATTGATCTGTGACTGTCTGCTTCGGTATTTATCTCTGTTTGTTCCGTCTCACTACAATCACGATCCAGTTTGTTATTTTTTCGCTACGTTGGGTTTTTATTCCCTTAGATTGATCATCCGAAGGGATTTTTTCCAACAAAGGAAATACAGAATATTCAGTTACTGCATGGAGTACCAGGTTGGAAATTTTCAAATTGAGAGGACATCATATGCATTTAAGCACATGCTACAAATTGATGCTTTGAGCAAAAAAAATATTTTCAAGATTAAGGGCAACACAGAATCACAGTTATATCCAACGTTGATTCTAGCCAACGAAGTTCTTACATGAAATTTTAAATGACAAGTTCCTAACATACCATAATAGCAATAAAGTACCAGTGGAGTATACATACCTTAATAGCAATGAAGTACCAGTGGAGTATACATACCTTAATAGCAATTAAATAATACCGAATTGCCAAATCAACGTCTCCTTTTTCCTACATCAAAGAAAAAGAAAGTTACATGATGAGAATCCAATTAAATATTACAACAAAGATAGAAACAGTAAAGCCTGATGGAATTATTCAGGATATATATACAAATCCAGATTTGGCTAAAGTCCGTTCAGAGATATATATATACAAGGCTGTTTACTGAGCTGAACATAAGCAACCTGACCTTTGCTCAAGTATGGCTTAATCTCTAATCATTTCAAGTTCCGCTCAGTTACCCAGCTCATCTCAAGTTTGACCCAAGCCAAGTTGCAAGATTCATGTTTTTACATTGTTGAGCTTTTACTGAGATGTTCTGAGATAAAACTACCTAGTTCGAGAAGCTGGAAGAGAAATGTGAGTGGAAAAAGTTGGTATGGTGATGGCCATTTTTTGATACAGTGGGAGGTGAGTCCGGAGAAATAGGACCAGTTTAGCATAAGAAGATTTTGAGTATTTTAATGTCAAGCAGAATAAGATGCAATTTAGGAGACCGGGATTTGTTGCTACATACAACCGTATTTCAGGGAGTTAGTCATGGGATCTCTGATACATTATACATTACTGAAAGTCCACTTTAACTGGTAATACACATTTATTATTGCCCGTGACATCTCCATACAGTTCAAAACTTAAAGCCAAAGTTTCCGAAACATAAATCATAGCTAGACTTGCAAATTACAGAACTCGAGCCAGTCTCTGGGTTAACTAAGTTAAGCTTTAGTTCAACACATTTAATTTACAGGCCAAGATTCAGATTTTAAGTTTGTCTTGCTCTCTAATTAAACTAACTTAATGAAGCTGACAGTGAACCAAGTCCAAACTCCAAACTGAACAACTACAAAAACTGAAACATTGGGCTTGTTAGAAAACCCTAATACCTTCCATGCATTTGCCATATTCCCATAGCACTCAGCAAATTGTGGGTTAATAGCAAGTGCTTCTTCGTTCCTTCTAATGCACATGTCAAAATTATGCAGCTGACAAGGGATTCAAAAAAAAAAAAAAAAGATAAAAGTAAAATCAGTAATATTAACAAAATGCAAAACATCAGAACAACTTAATTGATATAAAAATTTAGACCTGATAATAGACTGCACCAAGAAGTAAAAGATTGTCAGTGTGCTGTGGGTTTTTCTCATAAACAGTATCACAATGCTCCAATGCATGCTTATATTTCCCTTCTTTGTAGTATTGATGAGCAAGCATCAAGTGCACCCCTTCATCAACTGTAACACCCAAAGTTCCAATGAAATTTAAAAGTAAATCATTCAACTTTTGACAGTATCATACAGTACACTTACATCCTGAAGGAAAATATATTAAGCAATTCGGTTTATTCATCAGTTTAAAAAAAATTATGTTTCTCAAATAGACAGCAATGCCAAATTTAAATATCAATAAATACAAGAATTTGCATGTGAACTCATCAAAATATGTTTGTTTGTTATTTGTTTTCTTAAAAAAAGGGATCACTTTCTAAAACTATTTCTGTGAAAATATGTACGAAAACTAGTTATGAAACTATGTTACTTTCTACGATGTGACAAAAAGTGTATGATATAGGTTGGCATGATTTCAAACAGTCCTACTGTATTGTTTTTTTTTTTTCCCCTCAATAGTATGGCAAAAGTAATATTTGAAAATATATGTGCATTTCCATATACACTGCAAAATTTTGCTGCAGCTTACCCATTTCCACGTTTTACCCACTTACCAATATATTGCACAGTGAATATATACACATTTTTGCTTAGGCATGCATTGCTAGAAACTGCAGTCAGCTATGCTTCGCTGACCAGAAGTAGGTAAATTGAAGTAAGGGCATGTTACAGTGAAGTTATGGACATATGTAGAAATGCTTATGTATAAAACTGAGTACAGTTTGAAGCAATGCCATGTATATAAGAAAAAATGTGGGTAAAATGATCACTTCTTATAAATAGTTTTGAAATAAGCCAATTTATGGATATAGTATTTTAGTTCTCAGAAAAAAAAAGATTAAAGTAAAATTGCAAAAATCTATTGCTGCCTCATATTGCAGTGAGTATACTCCATTTTGTTATAGCAAATTAAGTGACTGTGGTACCCATTATGTTTTACTTCTTTTTTCTTTCTTTTATTCAGTAAAACTCATTCTTGAATATAACTTTTATTTTGTAATCAGAACTTACACGTTTGATTTGAAAACTTCGTATACCAATTTTTAACAATATAAAAGCTTCTGTATTTTGTTATGTTGGAAAGATATAAATTTATAGAACAAAATACAAGCTTTTTAACAAATTATAAACCTCTGATTAAGTTGACATTCAATTTACAAATTTTGCAAAATTACACGAGCCATAAATACAAAAATAAAATGATAGAGAAACATGCGTCAGCAGCAAAATCATTAAATAAATTCCGAAATTCATTCTAAATTGTAGATCTTGGGTTTCTGATGATTGTCCAAAGAAGGAAAGCAACTTCAATGAAAGATGAAGAAGTCCAGCCAAATTAAAGATAGGTCGGGAAGAATAAGTTTTCGTTTGAGTATACTTAATTAAAATTGGGTATACATACCTTGCAAGAATTTGGGATATGTTCAGTAATCAAGTTTAGAAGTTCAAATAGATCGTTTCACCAACTGACTAATTCAAAACTGTTAATACATCTAAGAACGTATAACTGAAATAAAGATTCATAGCTTTCACTGTATTACTGAAATAGGACAACTCGTAAAGATTTCTTGAAAACATTACAAACCTTCAGTTGATTTGACGATCTGCAATTCAGGCTGGACATCCACAGAATAATCATTAGGCTGATAATTAAAAGCAGTCGAATCATTGAATTCGCCATTGTTTCTGAATAAATTATTGAACAGCCCTGATCCGCTACCGCTGGCGGTCGATCCAAACCCCTGCGGCAGCGGAAGAGGCGGCACTGCCTGCTGCTGCGTCGGTGGCATCTGGAGGTTATCCCTCTGCAGCGAGATCATCGTTTTTTTGATGACTCCGATCAAAACCCTAGTTTTAAGATTCGAATAAAGTTACTGGTTTTTTTTTTTTTTTTTTTTTTTGGTATTTCTTTGCGCCTGATATGCACCGACGACAGTATTAGCTTCTTAAATCTTGGTAAAATATATATTTAGGCAAGGTAATTAGTTCCGAACCATGTCATTTTATAAGCAATTTACTACACATCAAATAGCCCGGGGATTTTAAGTTTTACAGTTTCCTAAAAAGAAGATTTATATGCATTAGTTTACCGCTGATGGGAAAAAAATTAGAAATATCTTTCAACGTTCTTTTTAGCACTAATTTTAAATTACACGTCACAAAGCCGTAACATTTTCTACGATAAATCATCGGTAAATCATCGGCATACCAGTTTAATCGGTATGATAATGATAAATTTATCATTTTCTACGATAAATCATCGGTAACATTTCTTCAATACCAACGGTAACGGTAATTTTACCAGTCAATTTATAATACTTGTCTATTAATTTATATTAAAACAGGAACTTCCACCCAGCCGACGTTGACTACTGTGCCTTTCTCATTTCAAAATAACGCGTCCTAATCCACTTTCATCTTTTTTTTAACTTCCCTCAAAACTGCTACAGCGTGACCACTTCCTCATCTTCTTCTTTTTCCCACCGTTGTTGCCCACCGCATCCCCTTTCCCAAACATTTCTCATTTCACTACATTTCGCCCCCAAATCGGTCAAAAAAAACCTAATCGCTTTCCTTGCCGCCCCTCGATACATTTAAACTTCTGCAATTCTGCTCAGACGAACGGTAATACAGTTCTGTGTAATTAATTTTATACAAATTCAATGATAGATCTTTGTTTCCATGGGTACAGCAAAGGCGGATACATCGAAAAAAAGAGGTTTGAAGTGAGTTCGTTACTATTTAATTAATTTTGGGGATTTTTTAGATCTGTTTCGTATCCGATTTCAGATCTAGGTTTTGATTTGTAATTTCTCTAATTATGCAGGGTCTCTGTGAAAAGGAAGGCGGCTGAAAGCCAAAGAAACAGCCGGTGAAAAAGGCTAAGGCTGAGAAGGTTCCCAAAAGCGCCTAAAAGGCCCCCTAGCTGTGAGTGGTTATGAATCATTTGTTTGGTATCTTGGTTGAATTTTAATTTCCGATTAGTTAGAACTCTTTCTTTGGTGAATTAGGTCGGTAAAGCAACGAACAAGAAGTGGAAATCTATGTAATTAACGATTTCTTTTACATGTCTGCTCACACTTTCAAATCAACATCCAGTTCAGAACTTTCAAGTTAATTCATAAATTTGTATGTATTTTCCAGATCCACAAGCATAGCCAAGAAGAGGAAGCAAAGAGTATAACAAATAATATTACAATATAGTCGCTTTCCTATGCAATGATCGGTCAATTAGCTCTACCAGTTACCGCGACACAGAAATTTGAGGGAAGGACTTAAGTGGCAAGTTGCTGCAGTGAATGTAACTACATCACCTAATTTTTTTAACACTACTGATTGGGCGAAAGGTATTCATTTCATTTGTAATACACCAGCAAATTTCATCTTTTTTCCTATAATTAGTATGCATTTAGTTTGGGAATGGTATGCGAAACATGAACTTATGTATAATTATAATAATTATTTTAATAATTGCATAGCTCAATTAAGAATCAATAATGTCATTAGCTTTTTTCTAAAGACTTTGGATCATGTTACAATTAATTCTCCTGAATAATTATTTTATACTTGGATTTTAACGGACATAAATTTATATGGGAAACATTTATTGGCTCCATGGTTGGGGTCTTCATTTTTTTATAATCACTATTTTTTAAATTCAGTTTGTTAATTAGTTTAAGTACCTTCAGGTTAAAAAAACGTTTACCTTATACCATTTTGGTAGTTTGCATTACGTAATTAGAGGCATTTGGCATTATCATTTATCAGAGCTTTCAGGTTAATTCAGTTCGTTACTAACGATGTGTGCACAGTGTGCACTCTCAATGTCATTGCAGTTAGTCCTGTACAATGCAGTTGCATGTGTGAGTTAACTGTTTTCTTGTAGGTAGACACTGCAAGTTTTGTTTGTAGTTGAAACTTATTTCATTTTTTATTATTATTTTAGTAATTACGGTGGGGAATGCATTTACGCATGCCATGTTTGGTATGCCTATCTCTTATATGCACTTTATATTTGTACTTATTTTTGGATGAACAAACAAAAATCTGAGTCTAAGCGTTTTACATAATAATGTAAAAGTGGTCGGTTAAAAGGGAAAATAAGAATTTGACTCTTGTGATCATATCAATATATTGTCTCCAACCTCTACTGTCGCGGTAATCACGACAATTGTGAATTTGTATACTAACTTTGAAAAAGCAGAGAACTAGAAAATTATAGTTTAAAAATCAAGTGCCACGATGGAATTTGTATCAAAATTTTGTTCAGCTTTTTTTTTCAATTTCATAAAAACTGTTTGAGCACCACATATAATATTTTAGTTGCATAGTCCACAACGAAACCATGCCCCAGAATCTACCAATTACACAACTTGCTAAGTAATGATATTACAGTTTATTCTTCTCATGCCGATTGCTGTTTTACATTACAAAGTGCGACAGATTTCAAGTTTGTGTGTCAAAATGTTAATGTTATGACCAAATGTTTTAAACATGAATTTATGCATTCTTATTTCATATTTTCACACTACGCAGATTTTATGAAACTGACGTACCTGCTCCTGTTTGCAAGCATGAGATCTGCAGTTCAATCATTACCGTCTTCCATGGTATGCTAACCTGATGTATTTAATACATTATGTGCTTTCCCCCTCTTACTTGATTTTCAATTTTTTGGATTCAATGCGTCCAACACTTCAATCTTGGTTTACATTTACAATATTCAAGTGATTCCCTAGAACAAGAAAGTTTGTTAACAAGCATGTTCTACAAATTTGATTAGTTGAAGGATTTAACCTTAAAGGCTCTCTGAGAACTGGTAGGAGTTTCTACTTTAACATGGTCACTCTTTGTTTTTTCGTATTCCATAAATAATGATTACATCAAATGAGATCGTGAGCATGGTTAGATTTTTCTTGCCCAAGCTAATGAGACTGGTTAGCTAATATTACATCAACTATTATCACTATTTCACTTAAGAAAGCAACATTGTTCATCCAATGGAAGTTGGTAAGGTTTGCTCGGAGCATAAATGTTCTTGACCGAGTGTACAGGTGATAATAAAAAAATTATTTCTTGAATCCATAGTCATTTTAGCTTGAACATAATTAAAACCTAACCTTGAATGCCTCTGCATTATAAATACTATTTTATCCTTTACTGCATTTGGATCATATATATGTGTAATTGTCTTATACTACCAACATGTTCCACTTCCTATTTTAGTTGAACCCTTGCACTCATGGAGTGAGTGATGAAAAATCATTAAAAGATTCTTTACACATGTGTTTCATGATACTAGATTCCCGCTTTATGACCTCAAATAAAGGCTACTTTCTCCATTTATTATATTAAAAAATCAGTGGAATGTTCTTTACACATGTGTATCAACATGAAAAATTTATTGTTTATGAATTTAATTAAATGACTCTATCTAGATGTATTATATTAAAATTGATTTCTAAATTTCAAATTTAATGTCAAATATTTGATTTTTGTTTTCTTTTTGGACGAAATTAAAAATGTAATACTACTGAAGTTTTGAGTTTTTGTTCAACTTTTGTAATCCAATACTTTGAATTCAGAACTGTTAAAAAACAGAGTTGAATTTTGTTTCTCTATTTTTTCTCTTCAAACTGTGAATGAAACAAGAAATAATGATGTAAATTTAATTACTATTATATGTTCGGTATTTAAACCGCTATTTACTATAATTTATTCTATTTCTGACAACTGACTGTTAATGTGTAGAAAACCTTATCCATTAAGACCATGATTAGTTATGGTTTCATTCGAGATGTAGAAAAGATTAAGGAGAAAGCAAATTTACCTGATTAGTATTACCTATATCGAGCAGCACACCAGGGCGATTGCTAGAAAATCACAAGTTTTCCGAATCCATTTGCTAATGTTGTCGAGGTTATCATTCAAGAGCTATGTGACTACATTGGTATTGATCCATCTAATTGTTTTGACTGATCTCAGGCAAAAGTATGCAACTGGTTAAAGTGTTTACTGCTGTGTAAACAGCATTGTTGAGTTAACCATTAATTATGTTGCAAATTTTGTAGGAAAACCATCTACTGCTAAGCTAAGATAACTGTGCAAATGTTGTTATTGAAGCTAAGTGTGAAGTAATAAAAGATCCCCAGTTGGATAATCTGCCAAATGAAAGGCAAACTATAGTTCCAGTTGGTGGTCATGGCGGTTGTGCTTTCAATGGTTATGGTGGCGATAGAGGCATGATAACACAATAGAATTTTTTATATGCTCTCAAATCAAGTTATTTCTGTATTGTTTTTGGTTTGTTTATTCTATTTTACTATGCATATTGTTTGGCATTGGTGCAAGAACATTTAATAGGTGCTATTTTACTAAAATTGATTGCGTTGAGATTTGTCTTCATGCGATCTGTGTCCTACAATCTTATTACGTTATTATCGTGGTGGCAGCGACTTTGAGTAAAGATTTAAAAATAAAAGCAAGACAGTACTACATTGAAATATAAGATTTTACCATTAAGTTTGGCAATACAAGTTACGGTAATACAGTTCAAAGAAAGGCAGTAAACTCGCTGCCATTTCAACCGAGTTAAATAATTCACTTCAAATTAACAATTATTCAAATTTAATATCAACTTTATCACTGTAAAATATAATATACTTACCAATTATTCGTCATATATGCTTTATGATTCTACTTAATTTCAGTTCTGATATCTCCATCTACTCCAAAGTACTCTGTTTTCAATTTCCCGATGTTTGTATCAGAAATAACTCCTGGTTAATTACTGAATATTCAAAAACAAATTAACATGGCCATAACCATAATTTTTCATTTTTTATAGATAAACCATTTAAATTTATATATTCTTTAACCAAAAAAAACTTATTACATAGGCAAAGTTTATATTTTACATTTGTTTGTAATATAATAAAATGCAGTTATATTACAGGCAGAGAGGAAAAATAGAAGAAACAAAAAAAAATCACAAAATAATTCACTATATTGAATCAGAAAACTGCCCGTGTGCGTAGCACGGGCCACTCACTAGTATATTCATAAAACAAGTTTTATTATAAGCATTTAGAACCAAGCAAATGATTAAATTTAGTTTATTAACCAGGTGAAATAATGTTAAATACACTTCACTTCTTTCTCATTTGTGTCTTTTATCAAGCAACACTATAAATTGTATAATGAAACACGATGCGAATACGTGTTATGTTACTAACCTTTTTTGACAAACGGTAATTTACCATTACCAGTGTAACGGTTACCAGATTATGGGTATACCAGTCTTCGGTATGTCAGCCTATCAGTAATGGTAACGGTAAGTAATTTTCGCTTAATAGTAAAATGGTACGGTAACAGTATTTGCGAAGTGGTAGCTGTAACCATTACCGTAACAACACTACCCATAACCTTAGGTAATTCGTAAACTTTGAAAAAGCGTGGACATATACTTCACGTAAATCACATGATAATGTAATCAACGCAAACAGAACTTTCAACCGGCGGGTATAACTTTTTTGTTAACTCTAATATTATTCTAGTTTTAGATTTTAATTATATTTATTTAATGTAAATCAAAATATGTAACTAAAAAAATAAATTTAATTCAGTTGTATCCTCCCCTTTTCATCATTTATCTTTCAAAAATGTACCAAATTTAGAAAAATAATTAATATATGATTTAGTGACAAAAATGATATTTAAATTTGATTATTTTACATAAACTATGTTATACTTCCATTGTTTGATCGATCTATCTTCACAATGGCTATCTGTCCACATTCAAATCAATATATTTGTTATATATTGTTTTCAATAAAAATAAAACTTTTATGATTTATGTAAAAAATTAAACTTGAACTACAAGTGTAAATTTTAAACCTGAAACGTTTTCTCTAGACTAAATCTAACTAAAGTGGCTTGGTTTAAGAGTTTAATATCCATGTAAATACTCTGCCGAGAAATTTCAACTTATTAAAAGACTGAATTAGATGCACTTTAATAGTTATAATATATTGTGACAATAACTATTGTGGTTTTTTTTCCTTTATAACATATACCATGTCTCATAGTTCCTAAAAATTTTCAAATATATGTATGTATGTGTGTGTGTGTGTGTATATATATATATATATATATATATATATATATTAGTTCAAGGATTCAGCGTTATAACCTTATCCGGATTGATTTACGTGGTACACAAAGGAAAAAAGTTTATTTTTACTAGTGGTGGTAGTAGTAGTAGTAGTAGTAGTAATAATAATAATAATAATAATAAGGAAGTTAAAATAACTTTTTGGTGCCCCCATGCAGGATCGAACTACAGATATGTTGTTGGTGTCCCTTTGTAAATTAGTTACGACTATCTTCCATTTGGGTTAACTGAGACAAGATATTTATGCCAAAGTGATATCTTTTGTGTAGATTGTGTTAGAGCTATGGATATGCCTTAAGTGCAGTTATATAATTTGATTATGTAACTTAACTTTTATAGTAAATCTTGTTCAAAATAAAGTAAGATTATGGTTTTATTTCCATTGTATACATCGATATATTGTGATATAAATAATGTTATACATACATAAAATTTATACAAGTAGAAAATCCCAAGGGAAGTATTTAATTAATTGCATTTACGAATTTGTTCATAACCATGAGGATTGAATTAACTAAAATAAATTTTTGTCCTTAAATGTTCCTAGTTAAAATATATCGGAAACATAATATTGATGTATTCATTGAGACCAGTATAAGCAATGTTTTCCACATGATTAATAATGAATTACTCATGACAAGGTTGCGTACATGTAGTTGTTTGAAAAAATTATTGAATGACTCACTGAGAGTCTTCTATATGTTAAAAGAAAGTCAAACAGAAGATCTCATAATGATGTGTGGTAGTCTTTTGACTTAAGGATGTTGTGAATCTTATGTGTCTAGACTATACTTTAATTATGGTCAATTATAGGATAATGTCGTCATGTTTAGGTCATAATTGGGTATAAGTTGAACCACTTGAAGTGAAACACTATTCAAAAGATGATTCGTCTTCTACAAACAGATGGTTGGTATCATCGTAATTGGTAGTCAATGTAAAGTTAAAGTTGTTGGCCAAAGCAAATAGGTTAATCAATATTTGTTATCGTATTAAACCTCACATTTTTAATGTTAGACTTTATAATTAAATACAAATATTATTAGAGCTTTGACCATTGACCAAACCCTGAATATCTAAGTGATTTAATGACGACGAAGAGAAAATGTGCATAATATATCATTGCTTGATGGTGTCGCTTTAAAAGATAAGAAATTAGATTTAACCGAGATAATCTATTAGCAACCGAACTCGTGTTTGCTACTATGCTTCAGTAAAGTTCATATAGGATTTAACAGTTAAATTGTTGACGCAACTCTCAGTATTCGACCAAAAATAATTTGTTGAAATAATTAATAAAAGTTATAACTATTGTTATGAAGAAATTAATATGATGGTTATATTAATTAGTTAATTTATTATTAATCATTATTCAAAATTGATTAATAAATATACAATTGTTATACATTTATTTTTTATTTTTTGCCCAATATAATAATATATATAGTTTTGGTAATCAAAATTTTTAAAATTGTTTTAAAATAACGCAAGCCAAAATATATATGGTTATGAATTAAAACAATATCTCACTTGTAATAGGTGATACCTTGAATAGTGGTTCTCGGTACTCCTATAAATATATCTTGATGGCTTATTCTACAAACACAAAATTTTATTCTCTCCCCATAAAATAACTCACATCTTCATAGTGGACTTTATAGCTCGACCATTGAGTTAGAGAATATGTCTCTCAAGGCGAAGCTATAAGCTCAAGGTGTAATCGACCATTAGGATCAACATGGAAATTTTAATTTATTTATTTAGATAAAACTTTTTAAATTAAATTTGGTTTATTTAACTAATGTTTACAATGATTTTGTTTTAAAATTTTGATTTAGTAATAATAATAAAAAGGAGGAGGTTTTTTGTTTACACATATGTGCATCTTGATATGTACATCACAGAAAACGAGATGCGCACAGACCTTATTATCGATCAGAAGGGAGGTCATGGCATCATCAGAGTGACATCAAGTTCAGGGAATGCAAAGTAGTGTGACCAGTAACAACATACCCTAACGATCAAAGTTTCGGTGACAATTGGTTGGAGAAAAAAATAACAACCGGACCTATGATGATTCGCCTTTCATGATACCCTGAATCAATGTCGAATGGCAACGTCCAACTCCTAAATACAACAAAAGACAGTATGTCAGGGAAAATTAAAACATAACACCATACAAGGCACATCTATACAATCTCACAACGGGGTAACTTACAATATATATAGAATATAAATGAACAAAACATGATAAACAATATACAAATGACTGGATTAGCAGAAGCAACTGATAAATAAATATCAATACAGAAAGTCAGAATACATTAACTCTATTCGTATAGAGTTTTGAATATAATATCTAATATCACAAGTCTAATATATAAAATAGCATGTATGTCATGTATTACATCGCCAAAAAGTATACATATCCATTATATCAACCGCATGCCTCCAGAATGCTCCAAGTGTCCTATAAGCATGTCCTTAAAAGAACCTAACTTCCAAACTACTCAATCGAGTACCGGGGAGTTATCATGATATAAACATACAAAGACAAAACATGGGTCGGATATAAATTATAGTGTAAGGGGAATTATCTATAAGTATTGTATATGCATGCAACCTATATGCATCTAATAAACCCGAGCAAAGATCTATGGTTAATACTAATCATATATTTCCTCACTTTATCCATACGCCAAGAATTCAAGATGATACAGATCTTATTAAAACAGTACATACTATAACAAGCAATGTTATAGAATATGAAAAACGAGTGTAGGTGTAATACTACACTTTATAGGGGACGGTGCCATAGTTCTCTCAATCCTATCGAAGCATCTGAAATGCAGAATAAATACAATGATATAATAATGCAACTAACATAGCATCTCTATACCCAAAACAAAATTATGCCGATACCCATGTCGAATTGTCATTAACTACAATGAGACCTATCGAGAGCCACAACTAACTTGTGGACTCCCCTTAAAACAACACCTTAAAAGAAGTTAGCATGTAGATCCTATCGCAGCACCCAATTGTACTATGGAATTGTAATGAACCGCCCTTCGTAACACCTAAATGTCGGCATCTTACAACATCACCTTACCTTCAAATATCATAAATTACAGATTGTCAAGGTAAAATTAGAACAAAACACTAAACAAAGGCATCGATAAGATATCACAATGAATTAATAACATATAATATACTGGATATACATGAAATAACAATATATATAAGAGACTGCACTATCAAAAGCAACTGATAAATAAATACCAGTACGAAATAATCAGAATATATCAACTTCAAAAGCACGAAGTTCTGAATAAATATTTGATAGATCGGTCTCGTATATAAATAATAGCTCTGTCATATACAATAAAATAAGAAGTATATATCTCAAAACATCGATGTCATGCCTCCAAAAGCGCTCCACTACGCGCTCTACTAGCATATCTCTAAGAGCACCCAACTCCCAAACTACTCAATTGAGTACCCGAGAGTTGCCATGACATAAGTAGACAAAGGCAAAAGGTGGATCAGACATAAAGCCTGGTGTGAGAGAAACTATCTCAAAGACATGTATATTGAAACTACATACAGATAGACAGGAATAACAAAATCACATTCAGCCCTCTCCATAAATGTGGCTCGGGGAAATTTTGTCTGCCTATAAACAAGTAAAGTAAATCCATCTCAAAAGTATGGGATCATACTTTGCTCTTCTCCTGTAACAATAAGTTAGTAAAATATCTTCTATTACAGTACACAAGCCCAAAACTACTAATAACATAGTACTAATATATCATGATCAAACGAAGATACCCAAGCGACGATCACCACTGTTAAGATCGAAAGACATGCCCCAATGTGTACGGTCAATACTGCTAACACCAAACGCTCGTAAGATTATTAATGTAGGATCGAAAAACATCTGCGGGATCATAAAAAGATGAAGATATTCGCGATCTCAAAAGACCGTGTAGAGTGTGTTATAGCCATCAACAACACTTTATGTACACCACAACAAGGTCGAAACTTAGGTAGGTCGTGAATATAAGTCTACACACTGGGTAGGTCATGGATATAAGTCCATACCCTTGGAGTGTCACAAAAGAAAACACCAAACAAATCATATATTACTCTAAGATCGAAATCTTAGATACCGTCTGTATACAATGTATGGAATTGCCACGCACGGATCTAATCGCCATGGTAACCCACTGGACAACTCTAACAAAATCCCATACTGACCAAAATTGCATTCCAAATACAACACATAACCTCAACGAAATAACACTATTTTGGTATACCCTTCGGTCTACCTAAAAATCAACGATTTTGGAATACATGCCGGGTAGGTCTCGCATGGGCCCCAAAATCCGAGTTTGTATGCGAATGTTATCGCATTTTGAAAATTTGATCGATCGATTAATAAAACCTGAGTGATAGGTTGCCAGACGTCTACGATATTGGACCAGACGTCTGAAAGATGTCGTTGTTTGTTCCTCGGTTTATTCCAAATGCCTGAGAAGCGTTGCAAATGTTTGGATATCTATTCTAGGCAAAAGTCAAGAAGTCAACGTTCAGCGTCCATAAATTTTGATTTGTTGTTCCAAACAACTCGTCGTTTCTTTCGTTGCGATCGTGGCGAATTCTCTTCAATCTAAAGGCTTCAAATCAAGAATTTACACGACTTGAAATTTTCCACTATCCTTGTGTGTAGCCCAAACATATGTTGATGCACTCATTTATGCATGCATATGGACACACGTTCACGCCAACACAACAAAACAAAAATCACATTTTACGACTTCACTGGGGCAATTACTCGACCTAATGTACTCTCATGCAACTTAGCGCAGATGATGGTCGCTATGGCTATGTGAAATGTCCACATCGAAGTTATGTTCAATAATACATTTGTATAGTCAAACAATTGTATTCGAGCTTCATTGGGGCGATTACTCGACCCGGAGCTTTCCCATGAAACGTAGCGCACTTGGTGGTCGCTATGGTTACATGAGATTGCTCATCACATGACCATATACATATACAGACATTCCCATATGCATATACAATCTATAACACAAATACTCACCTTATAGTAAACATAACTTTCATTACAACTCGAGTTACAACACTAGAGTTTTTTTATTATTACTTAACTTCAAATACATGCATGCATATACCCACTCATGCACGTGTACACACACATATACTCAAATAGGTAATTCGACTATTACTCAAGCATATACTGCTTATTTTAGTAACCTTTCCAATAAGAATGAAACATTTCTTTATCTCATTTTATAAAATCATAAACCATTTTTATAAAATATCATACTAGCTTCTAATCACTTTATTGCCTTTAAATTACTTAATTACTTCATTCAAAATCAAGTATTCACCTTTTACAATTTTATAAAATCTCATATCCATTTTATAAAATATATACTTTATTTATAAAATCACTAAACCATTTTATAAATACTAATTAAGGCTATACGGTCTTTAATCACTTTAATAAGAGGTGTAAAACTCCTACCCCTTAATTAGTTCACTAACCTTTTTGTTAATCAACTCAAATGGATTAATTAGTCATTACTAATGACATACACATAATTAATCTATAAAATAAATTCCAAATCCAATAATAACATCATAATAAATCATCCAATTAGCCTAAATCAATTATAGGGCTTACTTACTATTTCAAACATAGCAATTAGAGTCTTAAACAATTAATATGTTATTGTAATTGTGTTTACAACATAAACACAAACCCAAACATTCTCCAAATCACTTCATACAATTCTATATTTAAGGAATAATGAAAATATGAAGTATAACATGAAATTAACATGGAGAATCATCCCCCTCACCTCTTCTTCTCCAAACCAAGCTCCAAATCACAAAACGCAATTCCAAGCTTTTTTTAAATCTGAGATCCCTCTCCAAACTCCACTTTATGCCAATCCCTTCATGGATTTTGTAGAAGATGAGTAGAGAGGAATTATGGTTATTTTATTGGGATTTATTGGAATTTGTTTCTGCTTGCATTAATAGATCTAGGGTTAGGGGATTAGGAGGTAATTAGGAAAATATTAGGTGAAGGAGGAGGAGAGTGTTCGTGAAATGAAAATGAGGATGAAAGATTATGAGGAGGTTAGCCTCATATATGCTAAGTAATGTGCTTAACCTGTTTCATTTCATTCCACTTAAAAATCACTATTCACTCCAAATTCTCATTGACTCCAAACATAGTCAAGTTTATACTCATTTTACTCGCTTCTAAAAAGCAAACTCAATTATAGCTGTATCTAGTCATAATTCGACCATTTGTAAAAATTGAGTATAAGAGGTGATCCGTTGCTTAACGATTTATTATTTAAATTAATCATTTAAATGTTTGGTCGTTAAAATTGCGGGGTGTTACATTCTCCCCTCCTTAAAAGAATTTCGTCCCCGAAATTCTCACGAGCATAAGAAAGTAATAGGACCGACCAAACTTCTCGAATCCTAATTTTCGAAAAATTCCAACAGTACCTACCCTTGTGTTATCAGGACTATGGAACCCCCAAATTAGAATGCATCACACACTATGAAACATGCGATGACCTCCGTCATTCCACATTTTCCAAGAATTCATACCTCTCTTAAGAAAGATTCTTCCTACTTAAATGCCAATCTAAGAAAACAACCATTTAAACAGCAATAGATCAGCTCTCAAGTACCTAATTATATCATAGCAAGAGGATTACACAAACATAGAATTCAAACATGTATAACCTTAATGTAGTTACCAATACTACCATAGTCAGACATGACAATCGATTAGAGAGTAAGATCAAGTGAGTCGGTATCAAAATATAGAGTCACATTAAAGAGCAGTGGATTCATATAGATCATATCTCACCCCATAGTAGGCACGAATGATATGCAATCTATTTTGAATAACTAAGGAATACAAATCTATACCTATCATTACAAACGGGTGGAGTCAATAATAGACACTTATCACGATCCAACATTCTAAATAAACGGGGCCAGTACACTAATGTACTTAGAAATTTGTCACGATTCAATAATAGGCATGGCCACTAATATAAGGCCAATGATCTACAAGGCCACCAAAACAAGGCCACTCATATTATTGATATAGGTAATCAAACACACACTCCAAGTAACAACCAATCAATGACTGTAAGCGACGAGAAACCATCAAACAATAACCGATAATCATAAGCAACAATAACTAGCATTCAAACTATCAAACATGCAAGCAATAAAATCAGCCATCGTCAAAGTAAACAACAACAAACAAGATCAAACAGTCGCAATAAAAGCAAGTAACAAGAAATAACAAACCACAAGCAATAGCAAGTAGCAAACAGTAACAAGCAAACACAAGCAGTAGCAACAACAACAAGCAACAAGTAATAATAAACAACAAACAATAGCAACCACAAAAAATAACAAGCAACAAATAAGAATACAAACGATGAAATATTTAAAAAATAGTTTACACCAACATGCTCGGTAACCATCAAGAGTCAAATGCGCATGTTGAACCACAAACTCAAATGAGTCCGTCCATTATTTAAAAGGAATAAACGCCTAAGTAGTGCAACTTCTTTCATGAATATAGCACATGAACGACAACTATCTCTCGGCTACAAAAAGAAAAACCTATACGATATGCAGGATCATCGTCCCTGTAGCCTCGACAACAATCTTTGACTCTAATTTCTTTCTTCCAAACAAAACTCATTCTCTAGAAGAGAAATTTATACTAATTATATCATCATTAAAGATAAAAAATTACATTTACCTAGGCCTACTTGGGTTCAAACTCACCTCGACTGCACAATGTTAATAAGGATAGTATACTAAGTGCTCTACGATGCTCGCCTAGGCAAGTATCATCTCATCACTTAGGAGATTATCCAAATCTCCACAAAACTAATCGAGAAATCCTTCCTCGAACTATCCCATGCAATAATTATATTGCACTAAAATTTTATAATTCCCAAAGATTATTCCAAGTGACATGATACCCGTTCTGACTCTTTGTTTGCTCGCAAGATTTCTTTATTAAATTAAAGTTAGCCACGTGACTCCATCCATGCAAACTCCAATCTGGTTCTTTGATCCAACTAATTAAATCTCCTGGTGCGACTAAGGTCGTGTTTTGAAAATCTCTTAGTCATTCCAAGAATCCTACTTAAGTGCTTGTCTATTAGAATCAAGTGAAAAGCCCTATTCTAACTAGTACAAATCACTTAGAAATTCTACGCTCAAACTATAGGTTAAGAATTGACACATAATTGGGAAAATGTTTAGAAAATATCCCTTTCGTTGCATGAGATTACTCCCATCACCTGAGGTTTACTAACATAAAGAAAAAAATTTATAAACAGAACGACTCTAGACAAATGCCTATAAGTCATACGCTCGGTCTCTGCTCATTACTGGGCATCCATCGAACCCTATATTTCTATAAATCCAAGTTACACTTCATCGACCGAATCCACTAAACTTGAAAGCTCAAGCATCAAGTTTGGATGGTAATACTTCGGTCGCTTCACCTCAGTTTTGCAACTAAAGTGACTCATATAAGGTTTATCTTTACCAAATAATGTACCTACTATGAAAGGTGTCAAGTTTAGCCTATCTACCGAGTGACTAACAACGGATAAAATATACCACTCAAGTGTCGGATGGAAACAGAAGTGAGTTCCTAGAATAGAGTATACCTCACTACATAAGCTCCTTTCAATTTTCCTGAGTTGTAAGCCACTAGGACTCGATACTGCCTAAAAGGCACAAGCCATCATCGCTTACACACCCTTTGAAAAGTGTAGGATGGTCCTTCTTCAAGTGATCAAGCTGACCAAAATCAAAGCACTACGCTTCGCTTTAGCTGGACAACATTTCATAGAGAAATGCCTCCATATGCCACACGAGTGACATATAAGGCCAACTTTCTTTTTCGAACAGGCTCGATCTTCTTTGTATCATGGTCATTATGTATTGGTTGGAGTTTCGATTGCTTTCCACTTTCACTACATCAAACGATATCTCATGGGCATTCTCACAAAGGAGAACCATCCCAACGAGGTATTCAAAAGTGGACCCTAACAGGGATGAACCCCCAACCAATGCTTAAGACCCAAGGAAAATATCTTTGCCCACAACAATAAAGTGCTGACCACCCGAAATTCTAAAAACAAAAGATTTAACTGGTCAACACTCCTTCACTGATAAGTTGTCTTGCTCAGGATGGATGGAATACTTAACCTACATGCTCTTCTCTATCTCAGAAATAAACTGAAAAACCTAAGCGATGCTTGAACTAATTCTAAATCACAGGTCTGCTTGTCAACAAACAAACACTGCATCCTATCTAGCCAAAGTCTCCCTTCTCTAAATGCCAAGAAATAATCTCACCTACGAGAATATATCCTAGACTTATGTCGATGGAAGTCTTCTGATGCATGTATTCAAGACCATGTCTCTACAGCGATCTCAGGACCCAGATATGGTTTCCCTCTAAGGTTAAGGAAATTATAGCACTTCTTCGATGTGTCCAAAGTTGGTGGAGCTAGAAATAACGATGCCCAAAGGGCCAAACCACTTCTATCACTAACCACAATCAACGAGAAACGTTCATGGGTGATGGAACATCTTTTGTGATAGCTAAATAGTCTTTGAACAAATTAGGCATCTAAGACTGCCTATCCGAAGTCGCTTCTATATTTCATTTGCTTATGCAGATAGACTGATAAAAATACCTTAACAACTGGCGGTAGAAACAAATCTAGTCCAGAGGACAAGCGGTGTATATGGTATTATGTAGTAGAAAAGTACAAGTACACTCTCTCAATGTATCTCCTTCGATTAGATTGATTAACTCAAACTGGTCCACTTGGTCCGAGCGTTGAGCCTAAGCTCTGATACCAACTGTAACGACCCGTCGTTCGTAATGCCTAAAGTTGGCACCTTACAACATCACTTTACTTTCAAATACCATAAAAGACAGATTGTTAGGGTAAAATTAAACCAAAACATTGATAAGATATCACAATGGAATGACAATATATAATATATTGAATATGGATGAAATGAAACAAAATAACAATATATATAAAAGACTGCACTAGCGGAAGCAACTGACAAATAAATATCAGTACATAATATATCAACTCCAAAATCATGGAGTACTGAACAAATATCTGATATAACAGTCTCATATATAAATAACATGTCTGTTATATACAATAAAATAACAAGTATATATATCTCAAAACATCGATGCCACGCATCGAAAAATGCCCCAGCTACACACTCTACCAGCGTATCCCTAAAAGCACCAAACTTCTGAACTACTCAATCGAGTACCCGAGAGCTATCATGACATAAGCAAACGAAGACAAAACGCGAGTCAGATATACAGCCTGATGTGAGGGAAACTATCTCAAAATACTTTATATTAAAACTATATATAAATAAAAAGAATAACAAAATCACATCTGGCCCTCTCCATAAACGTGATTCAGGGGATATCCGGACTGCCTATAAATAAGTAAAGTAAAGTCATCTTAAAAGTATAGGATCATACCATAATCTGCTCTTCTTCTATAATAACAAGTGAGCACAATATCTTCTATTACACTACACTAGTCCAAAACTACTAATAATATAGTATCAATATATCATAATCAAACCAAGATCCCAAAGTGACGATCACCACCACTAAGATTTAAAGACATGCCCCAACGCATTCGGCCACTGTTGCTAGGACTGAATATGTACGTCACAATGCGTATGGTCAATATTGCTAAGACAAAACGATACACCATAATACGTATGGTCACTACTATTAAGACTAAAATGATATGCCACAACGTATATGGTCACTATTGCTAAGACCAAACGCTCTTAAGATTACGAATGTAAGATCGAAAAACGTCCAAGCGATCACAACAAGATAAAGCTATTCACAATCTCAAAAGATTGTGTTGAGTGTGTCATGAGCATTAACAACACTCTAGGTACACCACAACAAGGTCGATACCTGGATAGGTCATGAACATAGGTCCATACATTGGGTAGGTCCCCAATATAAGTCCATTCCTTTGGCATGTCACAGCAAGACAACACCAAACAAATCAAATATTACTCTAAGATCGAAATCTTATAGCACCGTCATTATATAATGTATGGAATCGCCACGCACGACTAGTCGCCACGGTCCAAAAACCCATTGGAAAACTCTAACAAAACCCCATACTAACCTAAATTGCACTCCAAATAGAAAACATGACCTTGACATCATAATACTCTTCCGGTATACCCTCTCGGTTTACCTAAAAATCAACGGTTTTGGAATACGTGCCATAGTGGGTCCCGGGAGGGCCCCAAAATCAAAGTACTCCAAAACTTTTCAAACTTTTTCAGATGTTAACCCTTGAAAAATGATGAACATTGGTTCAAATGACGCTTCAATTTAGGTCCGTATGCGAAAGTTACCGCATTTTGAAATTTCGATAGATCAATCGATAAAACTCGAACAGCAGGCTGCCAGACATTTGCGACATTGGGCCAGACGTCTGAGAGATGTCGCTATTTGTTCCCAGGGTTTATTCCATGCATCTAAGAGGTTTTGCAAAGTCTGGATTGTAGGATCTAGATTAACCCCAGAGGGGGGGTGAATAGGGTTATAGCAAATTTTCTCGATTTAAACACAGAAACAAACTGCATAAATAAATATGCTGAAAAGTAAATCACACACAAAATTTACCCAGCTTCGGCAACCCCTGCCTACTGCTGCATTCCCAGATTTCTATTAGAATTAAACAGTCTCCCGCTTACAAACACTCTAACAGACTCGCAAACCCTGCTTCCGCTTACAAACACTCTAATAGACTCGCAACCCCTGCTCCCGCCTATAGAGTTTTGCAAACTCGCAAACCCTTGCTCCCGCCTATAGAGTTTTGCAAACTCGCACACCCTACTCACTGAACTAATTCTAACTTGACAATCTGACACTACCTACAACCTAGGTGATGATTTACCAAGAATTGATTCGAAAAGAAAATAAAACTAAAAACAAATAAACCCCCTTAAAAATAAAGAATAAATTCTTAAAAAACAATTCCCCTTTTAACAAGGCCGACCCTTTTATTCTTTCACCCGATCCTCCTTTTTCTGGCTTGTGAAGAAAATGGCGGCTTTGATTCTTCGTTCGTTCTTTGTCCAAATTAGGGCTTCCAGTGAATATAGACGATCGCGACTTCTCTGATGATTGTTCTCTAGTTGCTCGTGCTCGTTCGCAGCTGCTCCTTTGATTGAGTTCACTGTTGCTTCGGTATGTAATTTCCTATTTGTGCTTTTATGATTTCTCGTATTCGAACTCGATGTTGATGATGAATTTGGGGTTTGGTATTTATATGAATTCGAGACACTTGAATTTGCTCGTATCAATTCGATACTTTCCTAATTTTCGATTGCCTGATGCACACGGCTTTGATTATGAAATGTTCGATTTTTACTTGAGTGATACGGCAGAAACTTTCCTCTTTTATCTTTGATTTTTGACTTTTGACTTTTTCCATTTTTTATACTGCGTTGATTTATGACTTGGTCAATTTGTTGCCTTGATCATTACGGCACTATTTTGATTCGAAATACAGTATTGAATTCTCTGTTGACATCTGCTTTGACTTGAATTTGCAAATTTACTTCGGCACTGGATATTGTGTATGCGACTCCATGACTCTGTACTAACCTCGGCCATCATCATTGCTTTGATATTGTCTTTGCTGTAGCATGGTTGTGGTTTTGAAGTCTCTGTCATTTGTTGATTTTGTTTTGTGTCTGCATTGCATTTGTTGTTCACTGAGTCTTGATAGTCAAGTTGCACTCATGTCCACTGCATAGTGGTCTTCATTGTTGCTGCTTATGTTGGTGGCAATCTTCGAGTCAGTTTGCATCAACTTCTATTCACTGTTGCATAATTGATTCTGTTGCTCGGCTCTTGACTTTAGTTGTTGCAGTATTCATGTACACTACTGTGTTCACAATGTGGTTTCATGCTTGTGACATTCATGCTGTTTGCATTCATTTGTTTGTTGCAGTCCATGTTGCATGCATGTTTTCTTCATGTAGCTGTTGGTCTGACTTGAACTTTTCACTTGGTCATCTTGTACTTCTGGATGCACTTGTCTGATTGTCTGGACAATTGTTTTATCACTTTGGCTTTACTGAGTTTGTTGTGCACTTGCTTGAGTTTCACTGCCATACTTGATCGTGCTGTTCATCCATGTATATGTCTGGTGTATGCCCTTTTGTGGCTTTTCCACTGTGTTGCATTGAGTAGCTGAACTTGTTGTTGTACATGTCTGCTTTGTATCACTAATGCATTTGGACTTGATCATTCTTGATGCACTTTACTTGAGTCTGGTCATTGTTGGCACTGGTCTGCATACATGTGCTTTGATGCACTGTTGTTTTCTGTTGCATTCATGTTGGTTTAGTCGTGCACTTGGTCTTTGTTGTAACTGGACATGTTGCTTGAGTCTTGAATGCATCTGTGCATGATTGCTGAACTGGTCATATGAACTTGGTCTCCGTTGCATGCATTGCTGTTGTAGATGTTGATGGTGCACTGTCACACTGTTGCATTACTGTACTTTGCATTCATTCATGTTGATTTTTGAAATTTCACTTGAGTTGAATCCAGTTTCAAAACTCGGGTTTGACCTTGTGTTCGTGACGTGATTTTAAATATATTGCACGTGAGTTGAACCCGGCTTTTCATTTGGGTTTGACCTGTGCTCACCTGTCCCTGTAGAGAATACAAGTGTATATCGATGTGCATGGCCTTGTGGCATGTACAGTGATACACTGTGCATGTCACATTGTTCGTGTGTGATGAATTCAAACGTGAATGATGAAGAACATCCCAAATAACTGAGGCAAATCATATTTTCAAAAATCATATTTCATTGCAAAAATATTTCTTTTTCAATTTTACCGCGTTAGTGAATATTTTTGCAGATTTCTCAAATGTTGGGTTCTAACTGGAATGAAGTTGAAGATAAACTACGAGTGTGAGTGATATGTAGTGAGGAAAACTGTAAATATGAAATTGTGATGTATTGGAATCAAAATTGTATTTGTATAGTGAGAGCTTGAATTTGTACTATTCAAGATTGTAATAAATATTTGTTTGAATAAAATTTCTGTTTGAATTCAAATTCTGTGTAACTTATTCTGTCTGAATTCAAATTCTTGTAATTTACTTTATTCAACAAATATTTATTTAATCTATGAAAGAATAAAATAGTACATTAATAAATACATTTAAATGAATATATATGTTTATTATCATCAAACAAAAACATATAAGCGCATATTCAACATGGATATCTATTCTAGGCAAAAGTCAACCTTCAAACGTCCATAAATTTTGATTTACAGCTCGAAACGACTATTCGTTTCTTCCGTTGCGATCGTGGCAAAATTCTCTTCAATCTAGAGACTTTGATCAAGAATTTACACAGATGAATTTTCCTCTAGCCATGTACGTAGCCATACGTGTGTCGATGCACTCATTTGTGCATGTCTATGTTCACACACATTCACGTCAACGCACAACAAAACATAAATTATATTTTTGGGCTTCACAGAGGAAATTACTCAACCAATGTACTCTCACGCAACTTAGCACGCACGATGGTTGCTATGGCTACGTGAAATGCCCACATTGAAGTAATGTTCAATAATACATCTATATAATCAAACAATTGCATTTGAACTTCATCGGGGCGATTACTTCCCCGGCCATTTCTCATGCAACTTAGCACATCCAGTGATCGTTACAGTTACATAGGGTTGCTCATCACATGACGATATACATATACAGACATTTACGTATGGATATAAAATATGTTAAACAAATACTCACTTTATAATAAACACAACTTCATCACAACTCGAGTTACAACACTAGAGTTGTTTTGATTGTTGCTTAACTTCGAATACACGTATGCATATACCTGCTCGTGCATGTGTACACACACGTATACTCAAATAGGTAATTCAACTATTACTCAACCAAATACAACTTATTTTAGTAATCTTTCTAATAAGAGTGAAACATCTCTTTATCCCATTTTACAAAATCATAAACCATTTTTATAAAATATCATACTAGCTTATAATCATTTTATTGTCTTTATCATTCAAAATCAAGTATTCACCTTTTACTATTTTATAAAATCTCATATCCATTATATAAAATATACACTTCATTATTAATGAAACCATTTTATAAATATCACCTAGGCTTATGGGGTCTCTAATAACTTTAATGAGGGGTGTAGGACTCCTAAATGCCTAAACCCCTTAATTGCGAAGTGTTACAGGAATGGTATATAACCTACTCTAGATTGACATTCCATTCTCTCTTCGCTTTTGCTCTGGGACCACGCTGTTAGTACCTTAGATATTAGTTTTGATGATAACAACTATAGGACATTATAAAATATAGATATTAATGTTTTATCAAAATATATATAGCATATAGTGTATGATATTAGACATGCATTGATTAAGAAGGCTATACTATATCAAGATGCTGATATCAAGAGTAGATCCAAGATGCCGATATAAAGTTTCAAGAGTTCAAGAATGAAGATTCATGAGTATTGAAAAGTTCAAAATTTCAAGATATTTTAGACAAGTTAAAGAGTCATATAATTAATGTTAAAACCTTGATAGCACTTTTCTAATCTCTCTCGTGTTCTCTAATTTTGTTTTAAATTGTTTTTCAAATATTCTGATTTTAAATAATCTTTTCAAAATATTTCCAAAACGATTTTCAATCTCTTATGCTTATAAAGATATTATTTAAATATTTTTAAGTATATATATATATATGTTGAATTTTTGTTTATAATTAAAAATTTATAACTATATTGATTATATATATGTCATTTACATTCTATTGAATATTCTTATTAAATCTTTAAAAAGTTATTTTATAAAGTTTTAATATGATTAAAATATGTATAAACTATGTTTAAATGTTTGTACAAAGTTTCAAAATATTTTACAAAACTTAATATTTTCAAAACAATTTTTATTAAGTGATTTTTCAAAATACAAATGGATATGTCCTCTACAAGTATGTCGACATACTAGCCGTAAATTTCAAAATTAAAATTTTGAAAAAAAGTGTCTTTTCATCATATCTCTTTGTGAATGGACATGGCCATTGTTTCCCTATATATACCAGACTTCCAAACGAATTTTCATTAACTACTTTCTTATATTTCTCTCCTCTTTTCACACTCTTGATTTCTAAAGCAATTTTATTGAAACTCTACCGAATTTAATGAGAATCAAATTCAACCATTATTAGTTTGAATCTCCTTCGTATACTCTCTAATTTCTCTCATCTCTCTCAAGATCAATGTGCTATTCAAGAGTTATAGGATCAATCGTAATCAAGATCGAAGATCTGAGTCTGTAAACTCTATCAAATCATACTCTTATACTCTGTGGTGTGCTTGGTATCCCTAATATCCATGTAGGTGTGATTGTAGCCTATTTAAATTAATTAGGTGTGCTTAATAGTCTGTAAATCTAGTAGGTGTGCTTGTGGCCCGGAAATCAAGTGGCTCTACCCAGAGGTCGGGATTCTTGAGGGTGTGTCTCGCAGCCTTGAAATCGAGATTGTATTTGCATTTACTAGTTGAAAAGAAATTCGTACAAGAAATTATGCAGGACTGGATGTAGGGTAACTCCGAAGGAGTATAAAATCTGGTATGTCCTTTCCTTTTTACTTTTAATGCATTTACTTTTATCCATACTTTGATTCTGTGATTGTTGCTATGGTTGTTAATTCCATCATTCCAAGTAAAACTTTAAAGACTTTGAACAGTATTCATATTATCAATTAAAGACTGTTCACGCCCCTTTAGTGTTAATTTAGCCTTAAGATCCCTACTCCGCTAACACGCATTTGGTATAAGAGCATTGGTTTTCAAAGTATTCATCATTTGATTTTTGAAAAGTTTAAATGGCTACCAACATTGGTAATAGTACTGTTAGTAAAACTGTTAATACACTTGTTAGTAACTCATTTGTCGAAGGATAATCCACTACTAGACCTCCACTTTATAATGGCAGTGGTTACACATACTGGTCATGTAGAATGAAAATTTATTCACAGTTAATTGGTTTAGACACTTTGAATATCACACAAATTGAGTAAAATGAACCCGAGACAAATTTTGCACAGTGAACTGCTGACCAAAAAGTAGTTGCACAATGTAACTCTAAGGCTATGAATATATTATTTTATTCGCTAGATAGAAATAAATTTAATAGAGTATCTATATATAAGTTTGCATTTGAAATTTGGAGAACTTTGCAAATTACACATGAAGGGATAAGTAAAGTCAAGCAGACCAAAATTTCCATGTTAACAAACCAGCTTCAATTATTCAAAATGCGTCCAAATGAGTTCATGTCTGATATGTACAGTTAATTCCAGGATATAGTACACTCACTTATTGCACCGGGTAAAAGTTTTTCTAAAGATGATCAAGTTAGAAAAATCATCAATTCAATTTCTCCTGAATGGGATCAAAAGACCCTTGCAATTGAATAGGCTAATGATATTAGCACTCTAAAAATTGAAGAGTTAATTGGAAATTTAATATCTTTTGAAGCACAAATGCAAGGCAGGAGAGAAAGCAAAGCAATAGAGAAGAAATCTATAGCTTTTGCTGCAATGACGGATGATCTGAATTCAAACAACGATGAAGATAAAGAAATTGCTTTCATAACAAGAAATTTCAAAAAAATTCTGAAATATAGGAAGATGAATAATTTCAAAAGAACTGACAACAAAAATCCAGAAAGTGGAAGTGGAAACAGAAACGACATTAGATGTTATAACTGCGATGATCTTGGTCATTTAAAACAAGACTGTTCACATCTCGATAAACTGAAAACTGCATTAAACACCGATGCATCTAGAAAGCAGAGAAGAGCCTATACTACAACATTAGATGATTCAGATACATCCTCAAGTGATTATGAATTAGATACATAAATTGCTAACATGTGATTCACAGTAATATCAAAATGGTGAAATGAATCAGAAAGAGGTACACATTTAATATATCAAAAGTTTTTTAATATCCTAAATGAAATTTTCTTTTCTTTTGGTTGTTAGAAATATCCTATAGATTAATAATAATATTAGTTGAATATTGTGTGATTATATTTTAAATATAAATATTTTATATATTTAATAATAAATAATAATATAAAATATATTTAATTTTTTTCTGAAAATAGAATAACTGTAAATAGATCTATATAATAAAATAAGATATAGTTAAACAAAAATCAATTTTGAAAACTTTGATCTATATGTCAACATACCCCATGAGCATATGTCGATATATGCAGACAAAATTTGAATTTGAATTACAAATTCAAAATTTGAATTTTCCTCCACCCTTTCACCAACTCTTATGTTCTGAAAGTTGCCTTTTGACCGAAGAACGTGTCCTTCGATTCTATGTTTACTTACCGTATCTCCATCTATTTATTTCTCACTTTCATTTTCAAATTTAAAAACCATAAACTCTCTTATCTTTTCAAACTATTCTTCAATGGCATCCTCAAGCAATACTAAGGCAACCATGAAGCTTTCTACGAAAATAAAAGAATGTCTTTTTGATGATCAAGAAGCCACTTAAACCTATATAAAGTATTTATCTTTCAGAAAAGTCTTTCCCAGAAGATTTGCTATTTTTGAAGATTTTCCTACTTATGATCTTTTCAATCTTTGTTTGTAAAATGAAATTCTTGGTTTAATTGATGCTTCTCAAAATGGTTTTGTTTGCTATCCAAATTAGTAAAATGTTTTATGCAAATTTAAAAGGAAATTTTTATGATGGTAGAGAAGGAGAAGTTTGGAGTAGTGTCAAATGGACACAGATTGTTTTAAATTATGAACTTTTGGGTCGCATTCTTTGATGCAAATCTAGTCAAAAGGACCTTTCATCTTTTCAAATTGATTTTCAAAATCATGAAATACTTCGTGATATTTTCGAAAGTGATGATCATTTTGAATTCAAAAACAAAAACTTGCGACCAAAAGCAAGAATTTTAAGCCTTCTTTTACAACAAAGCATCACTTCTAGAATGGGTAATTATAATAACCTGATTCAAAAAGTTTTCAAAGCTCTTTTTGCAATTTATGATCAATACGACATAGATTGATCTTAAGTCATTTTGGATGAACTTTTCCTAAGTATCTTTCTAAACATGAAAACCATTATTTCATGGTGTGTATCGTACTCATGTTTTCAATTATTTTGGTATTGACCTTAAAGAAGAGGAAACAATTTATCGAAAAAGATTTGACAAGACCAACATTTCACTTATGCATATTTCTCCTTTTTTCAAGCCTTATGAAATGCTTGTGGAAAAGGAACTATGGTTGGATTGGGGAAGAGCATGAAATAAGAGAAGAGGGGGAATAAGAAGATGAAGGAAGTGAAATGGAAGTCGAGAAGGAAGAATAAGAAGAGGAGGAGGATATTTCTTTGGAAAGTATCAATATGCCACCAAATCCATCCAACAAAGATCTTCTCAAAAATCAATAGAAAATCATGCGTAACTAAAGGAAGCTTAAGAGATCATTTTCAAAGAAATTTACTTTAATTTCCAACAAAATTGATAAATTCTTTGGAAAAATCATCCGCAAACTTGGTTGTTCTTCTTTATCTTCATCTGTATCTTTCTAGTTGTTTGTTTAAACTATCTTGTATCTGGATTTTCTAATTTATGTTGAATCTTTTGTATCTTTTCATTTCTTTGTATTCTATATAATCTCTATCTAAGCAATAATTACAATTTGTTTTCTTGCTATTATACATTGTTTATCATCTCTGAAAAATATAACAGTATAATAGTATAAGCTAAATACATTAGAATATCAAAACAAAGTTGTTTTGAATTTTTTTGCATATATGTCGACATGCCCTAGGTATGTATGTCGAAATACAACGTTAGTTTTTCAAAAAAAATTAATTTTTGAAAATTGAATAAGTAGCAAATGTCTTATTCATTTCCAACAACTTTCCATGCCTTTAAATATCTATTGAGACCAGAGAATCATTATTTTTACTCCCTTTCTTCTTCCTTTGCATTCCTAAACTCTAAAACCAAAGTAATGGCTTTTGCTATCCCAAAAATAACCGAAAACCTTAAACAACTCTTGAATCATTTAAGAACATTCTTTCTTTCATCCTAAGAAATCAAAGGCATATATAATGAGTCAAATGCAGATGATAAAGGAGCAAGAAAGGCATTTCGAAGCGATTCAGTGGATGACTTCTACCTAGAACAAGGAAGAACAAACCACCAATCCATAGTGTACCATCAATAAAGATGATGAAGATTGAGATGTTATCAAAGCGGATCCGATCTTTGACGCTGATGGATGGGTTGAAGTTCCTCAAAATGCCTAGTTTAAGTAGGTTTGATTGCATATAAATAATAATACTTCATTTGGTTTGGATTTGATTGGTTTTGATTTATGTGGATTTGCTTGAATGCCGTGTGACATAAACTTTGTTTGATTATATGAATATTTGGATTGATTATTTCATGATTATCTAATTTTTACATATCACTTATTGTTTTTATATAATCTTTCTCATCGTCATTATATATAATTCCTATAAATATTGATTAGTACTTTATTTTGGAGGAGTTAGCATTTTAGAGCAAGAGGCAGTGTTAGGGTTATTGTTATAGTTAGTTAATTTTTTTGCTAATGACAAGGGGATATATATATATATATATATATAGGCATAGATTAAGGAGGGTTTTGTAACTCAGGGGGATTTATAATATATTTTATATAAAGAGTTGTCATCATCAAAAAGAGGGAGATTGTTAGTAACTTAGGTACTACTTTTGATGATAACAACTATAGGACATTATATAAAATGTAAACAGTAATTTTTTATCAAGATATATATATATATATATATATATATATATATATATATATAGTGCAGGATATTAGATATGTATTAATTAAGAAGGCTGTAGAATATCAAGTTGCTGATATCAAGAGTAGATTCAAGATGTGGATATAAAGTTTCAAGAGCTCAAGAATGAAGACTCGTGAGTATTAAAGAGTTTAAGATTTCAAGATATTTCAGATAAGTTATAGTGTCATAGAATTAATGTTAAGACATTGGCAACACTTTCTTGATCTTTCTCGTCTTCTCTAATTTTGTTTTAAATTTCAAATATTCTGGTTTTAAATATTCTTTCCAAAATATTTTCAAAAAGGATTTCCGATCTCTTATACTGATAAAGATATTGTTTAAATATTTTTAAGTTTATACATATATATATATTTAATTTTTGTTTATATTTAATAATTTATAACTATATTGATTATATAAATATATTATTCACATTCTATTGAACATTCTTATTAAATCTTTTAAAATTATTTTATTAAGTTTTATTAAGTTTTAATATGATTAAAATATGTGTAGACTATGTTTAAATGTTTGTACAAAATTTCAAAATATTTTACAAAACTTAATATTTTCAAAACAATTTTTATTAAGTGGTTTTCTAAAATACAAAGGGATATGTCGACATATCCTCTACAAGTATGTCGACATACTAGCCGTAAATTTCAAAATCCAAATTTTGAAAGGAAGTGCCTTTTCATTGTATCTCTTCACAAATGGCCACGACCGTTGTTTCCCAATATATATACCAGACTTCCAAACGAATTTTCCTTAACTGCTTTCTTGTTTCTCTCTCCTCTTTTCACTCTTTTGGTTTCTAAAGCAATTTCTATCTAAACTCTACAGAAATTCAACCGAAATCAAATTCAATCATTACTAGTTTTGAATCTCTTTCTGTAACGATCCGAAATTTTGGTCGTTTGATTTTGAACATTTAATTTATTTTAAATGTTGAATTTGAATTATTAATTGATTTTGAATATAGAAGAATTTCTGAAAAGGTTAAACATTTCAAATATAATGATAAATTGGATTTGTGTAAAATAGTAAATTGAGATTTGAAATTGGGTAAATATGGGAATCTGGAGTTAATGGGAAGAGAAATGATTTCTAGGTTGATTTAAAACTCTAATTGAATTAGAGTGTTGGTAGTAGACTTTTGAATGAGATTAAATGTCGATAAGTTAAAATTTGGGATTTTATATACTAATTTAATAGTGGGAATAATATATAGCAATAGTGTAAACAATTGAACTTTGATTTAAAATGATGGATATAAATTTCTTTTGAATTATAAAGGAGTTAACAAGTTTTTAAAATGGAAATTTCAAGTAATTTTGTCTGTTTTGAAAATCACTCGATTTAATAGACGTGTTATAATAGCCTTCTGGGGCATAGCCTCGGAATTCGACGAAACCAGTTCCATTGGATCCATAATAGTTTATTATTATTGGATTTCAATATTCGTAACGTTTGGAATTACCATTTGGTCGTACGGAATAGAAACGCGTTGAAATTAATATCGAAAATTTAATATTTTAATTCGATTCGAAAAGCTATCTTCCATATACGATCGTATTAGGCCCCGAAACATGTTCCATTGTGTTTGGAATAGAGGTAAAACTTTATAAATGCCTAACAACATGCCTCGATCGAGGTTCAAAATTTTTAGCTAGATATTTTCAAAATTTAAATAATATATATCTACGTTGACTTGACCATATCTTTCTTTTCAACTATTTTTCTATCACCTTCAGCCACCTTAACCTATGTACGTACCTGTTCCGTTTCTTTTAAATCAGGCTACACTCTTCACTTTTAATCGCAGCTGAACTTAGTAAAGAAATAAAATAAGGAAGAAAAGAATATATATAGACACACACACATATATATATGTTTATAAAACGTTCGTTCTCTCTTTTAGACGAATCCCCCCTTGCATCCAACGACCCATTCTTGAAGGCGCCATTCTGAGGTGTTCTAGACCCAAGCCTTAACTGGGGAAACATCGTCCTTGATGAAAGAGCTGGTTGAACGGTGGAGAGGAACTTGGGTGGCTGTAGTTGCTCGAAAAATCGAGTTCAACGTCGATGAGAGCTTTGGCGTTTCTGGCGATTTGGCGGCTCATGGGGTGCTAGGGTCTGAAGGAAAGTTGTAGGGGGAGTCAAGAGCTATGGGCTGGCAAAGTTTGGTGATCTAACATCACCTGTGGTGGCCTAGGTGGCAAGATGAACAGAGTTTGGTGACTTTCGTGTTTTGGGTCGTGGCTGCGCTATAGAGCGGCGAAGGGGACGTGGGTGGGGTCAGCGTGTTCGTCAAGGAGTGGGGCGTCGAGTGGTGGAGTCGCGGTGGCTGGAAGTTGAATGGAGTGGCGGCGAGGAGTGGGTGAAGTTGGCGACGTGATTTGAGGGGAGGAGGGAGCACGCTGTGTTCGATCGAGCAGGATTAGGATAATCTCAATTTTTTTTGCTTAATGATTATCATTGTTCTAATGATAGTAATTATGGGAAATATTATATAAAAATTGTAAAATCTTATGTAATTAATATCTTGCTCGTTTTAGGTCTGAATTGAATGGAACAAGTCACGTTGGATTCATTACGACAATATCTACGCGGTGAAGTTGAGTTGGCTGAAATCAGAGCTCATGGAATTTCGTGTTAAAATCAAACGTCTATCTGAATTTAGACGAACCTGAATGCAAAAGCGACAACTGGAACTATGATGAGTTAATCTCACTCATTTTTGGATGGTTGGCTTTAATTTTAAGTAGTTAAAATTAATTAATGGTTGATTAGTTGAATTGATGCATTTTAATCAATTGGATGCGATATTATTTATAGTAGTGTATATATATTAGAGTGATTGATATTCCTTCATATATATAGTGGATGGGATCCTATGCACCCCGCGTAATTGCAGATGACTCTATATACCGCGATATTCTGCCTCGAAGCAGAATTGGTATTTTTTATGTTGTGCTAACATCTGTGGATGCAGGAAAACAGGTTGGAGGGATCCAACTGGATTCCTCAAAAATGTCAAATTTTATTTCATATATGGTTATATATGTACTGTTGAAATAGTCTGTGATAGGTTATTATGTGATTTGAATCGATTGGATGTTATGGCAATTAACCTGGATTTTTGGTGTTTAAATACCAATAAAAATATGTTTTAAATTGGTAAAGAATTGTAAATAGGGATTTTGAAGTAAATAGAGCTTTGGATAAATCTATTGGATAAATTAAATGATTTTGAAATTGTAATATAACTATTTCGGGTTATTGTGAACAGGGATTTTGGAATAAAGTTTATAAAAGGATTTTATAACAAATGCTAAGTGGCACTTGTTTTAAATAAAGTAGATTTTAAAATCGAGATTTTTAATAGATTGGAAGGATAGAAGTGAATTTGAAAATAAGTATAAAATTGGTTATACTGGAGTTCAAGTACGAGTTTCAAATTTACGAAGTGAAATTGGAATCTAGAAATTAGACTTGTTTAGAAAGAGGATTTTTAATTATTAACTCGGTAATTCAAAAAGTGTTAAAAATATTCTGAAAATTAGTTATTTAATTATTTTAAATTGTTAAAGTATATTTAATTTATTAATTAGTTACCTTTAATGATTGTTAAAGATTTATTATTTAAGAACTAGTCGGCATTATTATTACTAAAAGATAATTATTAAATATTAATATGGCTTCGTATAATAACTTTTATCTAAGTATTTTTGCCTAGATTAAATTTGAAAATTTATTTTAGAATTCGTAAGCATTATTTTGAGGAAAATTATTAAACAAAGTTTTCGAGAAGTAATGGTATACTCGCATGGCGTAATCGGAGGCAGTGAGTGCCTGTAGTTAAGTCTTGGATTTCTTTGAGATAGAGACGTAATAATTGAGTGGTGATCCATGGTTTGATACCGTAGTGGTACTTTCCATATTATTTTAATAGGGTTTTCAAATATTTTTGAAAAAAAGATAATTTTTGAATATACTGAATTTGATAAGATAGACCTTTGATAAATAAATTTAATTTATTTAAAATTTTAAAAAAAATGAGACTTGGTGTTTTTCAGTGAAAATGAAGTTTTGGTTGAATTGGTTGTTTATTTGATAGTTAAATAACCGTCTATCAAATCTGGACCTAAATATAACTTTGGAAGTATCTAAAAGGAGCACGAGAATTATATGGTACAGTTACCGTTAGAGGTGTTATACTGTACGTATAAACTTGTTTCGTTTTTCTAGGACGATGATAAGGAAATTTGTTCACAAACGGTTTGGAGGTGATATTCGATCTTATTTTCGTCTGTTTATTTACTAAAGAACCAAGGTTGAGTTTACCGGAAAAACGTTGTTTCGAAAAGACCGGGATCGGATTTGTTATCCAAAAACCACTTCAATCCAACGAGTACATTTTCGAAATGAAGAGAAGAGTATGAAGTCAAAGATGGAGCAGTGAAGTGCAAGGGCTAATTGCTACTAATCCTGAGGGTGATTCCAAATTGGATGTAGTAGGAATAGTGCCTTAGGTTCCATTCGGATCCAGAACGAACTTGTATGGATGAATGCTATCAGTACATTGTCGTTGGAGGACAATGTGCATTCTAAGTGAAATTTCCTTGAAAAGGTAATCGTAGCCTCTAGCCTCATCAATTGAAAATGACTGAAAGCAGGGGGATGCAGCAAGGCTAAGTGGGTAGCACTCTATTATGGTATGTTTATCACCTTTCTAAATACCCTCGGATATTATTACTACAATTATGGAAGGAGCTTGAAAAAGGGTCGGAACACCTGGGGTGATATCATACTCGGTCTATCCAGGTTAATGGTAGACCGCTCTTGTGTAGCAGGAGATCCCGGCGTGGTCCTCGGTATACTGTTCTAAACGTGTACCGCGACAGGTGGTACCCCAGTACCTAGTCATTTTGATGGAATCCATTCTCCAATAAGCGTCGTATGGTTTTGATTGTGCCCAACTATGATGGAACGTGAGATGCAATCGTTTTAGCTATTTGAATAAGTATTTGTACCTAGACACTATTATAATATCAGAGGATTTTTGGTATGAAATGTTTTGGTTATCGTAAGGTAAAAACCCATCGTGTTTATATGTGGCGAGGTATTACGAGATACCTTTGGTTTACAAAGGATTTTGATAACTTTAATAATTCAAAATTCAGTATGTTTTCTTATGCTGGTTTTTCAAATTGACTCGGGTGTTATTTTATTATAATGCTCGAGTCAGACCAAGTACTATAGGTTCAGGTTAGGATGCTATGGAGCTCAGAAGATGAGTTGGAGACCGAGACATATTCTTGTACTTGTTTATTTCCGCTGCAATGTTTTTGTTTGAAATTGTCAGCAATTGTGAGGGCAGGTTGTTATAACTGCTCAGGCTGGTAATTATTGATTTGTGAACTCTGATGTGAGATACGTATAGTACAGTTTTGGTTTATGTAAAGAACTATTTATATTGTATGTTCAGTCCACTGTGAGATTCTATTTTTGTTTAGTTTCTTCTTCTTCTACTATTTTCTTCTCCCTTAACAATCTGTCTTTTCGGCACTTGATCATTCGGCATGTTATACAATGGGCGTATTTATGTCGATTTTTGGGAGTTCAAAGGGTGGGTCGCCGCACTTTCATATACTTCCTGATTTCTCTCATCTCTTTCAAGATCAAAGTGCTATTCAAGAGTTATAGGATCGATTGTAACCAAGATCAAAGATCTAAGTCTATAAACTCTATTAAATGATACTCTTATACTCTATGGTGTGCTTGGTATCCCTAAAATCCAAGTAGGTGTGATTGTAGACTATTTAATCAGTTGGGTGTGCTTAATAGCCTGTAAATCTATTGGGTGTGCTTGTGGCCTGGAAATTAAGTGGCTCTACCCAGAGGTCCGGGCTCTTGAAAGTGTGTTTCGTAGCCTTGAAATAAAGATTGTATTTGCGTTTACTAGTTGAAAACAAATCCATATAAGGTATTGTGCAGGACTGGATGTAGGGTAACTTCGAACCAATATAAAATTCTAATGTGTTCTTTCCTTTTTACTTTTACTGCATTTACTTTTATCTATACTTTGATTATATGATTATTTCTGTGAATGTTAAATCCATCATTCCAAATAAAATCTTAAAGAATTTGAATAATATTATATAATCAATTAAACTTTCACCCCTAGTGTTAATTTAGCCTTAAGATCCCTATTCCATTGACTCACACACATCAGCAGGTCGTGCGTCTCAATGGTACTATGGATTCTCTTACTAGCATTCTTTCCTTCAGGTTGTCTACACAAACATAATGGAGCCATATGTAAATGCTAAACCTCACGTATAACCTTCCCATTTACGTACACAACACACAACACCAGAGTATTATCATCTACATGTGGATCATGATTCGTTCCTTAATGCCTCGAACTACGCGGTTGCCCCAAGTCAGGTATACCAAACTAATATATATAAATTTCCCAAACCGTACATCTATATATATATTTATATATGTATATTTATGTATGTACGTTGTATATGTATGTATATATATCACTTGAACCACATATTTGTACATTTGTATAATATATTTCATCCACTATTTGGTAACCCTAAGTCGAGTATACCAAACCGTATATACGCTTAAATTGTGTATTGAAAAATCATACAAAATTTCCATTAGTTACCAAAGAGACCTATCGTGAGCCACAACTAACTTATGGACTCCCTTAAGAAAACATCTCAAAAGAAGTTGGCCCATAAGTCTTATCGCATCACCCAATCGTACTACGAAATAGTATACGATATGCAAAATTATTCATTAAATATAAAATTAAATATTTAAGTTAATCTATTCTCATTCTCACATCATTTGCATAGGAGAAAGAAATATTGATTGATCTTATATAAAATATTGAAGAATATCTTGATTTATGCATACTAGATTGGGTGGCTAAAATAGATTTCTAACTTATATTCTGCACGTATGCCTTAAAACTATGTCTTTATCCTAACTTTGTAGATTTAATTTAAAAGAGAACAAATCAAATCAACCTTTATATATTAATGTTGCTAAAGAGAATGTTAAAAAACCTTTGTTTATTGGGTGTAGCAAAAAATATGAGGCTTAAAAGTAGACCTACTGTTCAAAAACGCTATATTGAAATAGCGTAGCGGCCGAAGAGATCTATACGTTATAGTGAGGATTTTGCAGGGCTTTAAATACACAACTCTAGATCGGCGTCCCAATCTCTCTCCGCCCCTACTCTAGGACCACATCTACAAGTCGTGTAGCTTAGTGGTATAGTGGATTCCATGAACCAATCAATAACCTCATGTCGGACATGCCGAAACTATATATAAACACTGTAAACTACATACCAATACACACCCACACACACCCACACACATATATATAATATTATGTGCATCTCCTAGTAGCCCCAAGTCGGACATACCAAAACTAAATTTATACCTGTAAATACATATAAATCATGTAAAATGTATGCAAGTGTGTGAGTGTGTGTGTATAACCATTTAACTAATCTACTCGATAAGTGAAGGGAAAACCATTTAGATATGCAAACTATTGGTGCTTACTTGAAAATTATGAAAAAACAATTAACATTATAAACATAAATCTAGTTGAAGGTAAGAGATGGTATACTTTAGTCATTCTTTTGAAGGAAATCAAACTGAAGTTGAAAAAGTGCAGTAAAACTAGACCTAAAAAGTCTGATGCAATTGAAAATCTCCAAAAAGAATGTGAAAATCTCGTTTATATACTAGACAAAGACCAACTGGATGAAACAATCAATGCTCAATATTATGCAGCCTAGAAATAACTAAAGAATGCGATGCAGCAACAACCTATGGATGTCAAGCAAAAGGCCAAGGGGAAATGTTTAACTTAAGGTGATGAATGCATAAAATTCTTTTACACCAAGATATCGTACAAGGAAAAACTACAACAATCAACATGACACTATTGCTAGCAATGGGGAGCTAGCTACATACATTAAATAGGAAGTTATCCCTTGCTTCTCAAATCTTTACATGGACAAAATAATGCTGCCTTACCTTATGTGAATTGCAAGGCTTTGGTCAGTGAAGAAGGGAGATATATGTTGCAAGTAGCTGTATCTGAGCAAGAAATTAAAGATGTTTTCTCTACTCATGAAGATTCAAGCCCCGGGCTAGATGGTTAGAACTCGAAATTCTTCAAGCATTATTGGATGGACCTGAAACATATGATTTTAAAAGCAATTCAGGAATCTTTTAACACTGGTAACCTACTTTGGGAACTCAATTATACTTTCATTACCCTCATTCCTTAAATTAACGAACCTACTAGAGTTGAAGATTATAGACCCATAGCCTGCTGCAATATGCTTTACAAAATTATAAGCAAAGTGATATGTAATATTATCATTCAAATCCTACCAGATGTAATTTTAAAAACTCAGTCTACATTTATCAAAGGAAGACACATATCTAAAAACTCTCTCCTTGCTTATGAATTGGTTAGAAACTTTAACAAAAAGGGACTAGGTAAAGTTTGCATAAAAGTGGATCTTCACAAAGCATATGATAAAATTAATTGAAAATTCATAATACACAAGCTTTCAAATATGAGATTCCCTACAAATTTGACTGATCTTATAGCAAAATACATTTCTACTCCAACCTTTTCTATTGTGATTGATGGTACTCCTAGGGGATTTATTAGCAGCAGTAGAGGTTTAAGACAAGGTGACCCCCTATCATCTTATCTTTTTGCAATCACTATGGAATATTTCTCTCTCCAGATGGAACTTGCATGCCATCATGGACCCAACCATTATATAACTGTCAGTTGGTTCTTCATCATCTATTTGTATGCAGATGATTTAATTATGGTTTTCAAAGCTAACTCAGAAGCAGAAAAATGAGTTTAAAACATATTTGATATGCTGGACTGCAACTCAACACCTAGAAATCAAAATGTTATTTCAACAAATATTGTAAAGACAGGAAAACAACTCTAGACATCCTGGACATAAATAAAGGAAATTTACCAGCGAAATATCTTGGTGTTCCATTACCTTACAATGTTATTGTAGATCGAGAATATGGAGAATTTGTTGGAAAAATTAGAGACAAGTTAAATGGTTGGAGTTCAAAATTGCTCTCTTTTACAAGGAGAGTAGAATTAGTTCACATAGTGATATGCAAAATTAAGGTTTTGGTTCAAACCTTTCAAATTCCTAATTGTTCCACTAAAAAGATAAATTATGTATGTGCAAATTTCACTTGGAGGGGTGGACTACACAAAGTCGGTTATGATGTGATATGTAGACCAAAGGCTGAGGGAGGAGTAGGTTTGGCTTAAAAGGGCTTACAATCTTCAAAGGCGTTGGAAAGTCATTACATCAACAAGCTTATGGTCCCAATGTATGAGGGCTAGATGCACAAATGACAATTTCTGGGTGATGCAAACTGATAACAGTGCTTCTAGAGTGTGGATAAATATTTTAAAGGGAGAGATGAGCTCAAAAAACATAGTACCAAGAAATTTGCTAACGGTAAACAAACAAGTTTATGGACAGGCCTCTAGTTAAAAGGGAATTCTCTGATTTCTAAGCTTGGATGGGACACAATTTCAAGTAGTGGAGTTATGAAAACAAAGTAGACCCATTATAAGTGATGGAAGCTGGTGCCAAGAGAGAAAAGGGCTTCAAGTTCTATCCACCGAGTTGCAGTATATCACAATCGACCAAAATGTTGAAAATGGCATATGGACTTGGAACATGACCAATGACGACAACTTTACTACTAAAACAACTTAGAAGGTCACCAGGGTAAAACATAAGATCAAAAATTGGACGTCGCTCCTATGGTCTAGAATAAATAACTAAAAATGGCGTTCTTTACTTACAAGCAGTCAATCAAAAACATCCTACCAGCGACAGGCTTGCTAAATGGGGCTTAAATGTAATTCTACAGTGTAAATTATGTAATAATGCTAATGAGTTACACCATCACTTATTGTTTGAATGCAATTACTCTAGGCTAATACTGCAAACATTCAAGGTCAAAAACAACGACATGCAATTAATTGGTAGCTTAGAAGATGATTTTGTATACCTAAGCGGGGACAAAGGGGGTTTGAGGCTGGTAATGCAAATAAAACAGATAACACTCACCGTCATCATTCAACATGTGTGGAAGGAGAGAAACAAAAGAGTTTTTCAGAACAAAGAAAGAGACAAAGATCGGATTTGTAGACTAACAGAATCGATAGTCAAAATCATAAGTCAACACATTAAAAGAAGAATCGTACGGAAAACGATGCAAAGGAGTGACGATTGCTGGAAAGTTGGGATTTGTTTGAGTTTTAGCCGCCATGATTTGGTTGTTAAGATGAGTTTGGAAACGTAAGTTCAGATTTGGAATGAACCTGTTGCTCTGATGGAAGTGTAAAGTGGAGTAAAAGTAGGATAATATCACATTATTACTTGTCAGTGACTTTTTCTGTTCTCGTGGCAGCCTATTTTGTATTTTGTGTTGAACTTGTTTGTTGTATTGGGCTTAGACCTGTTAACAAATTATGAATAAAATTGATCCATTTTCAATACATACATATACATATACATATATATAACCTGTGCTACTATATAGAACTAATAAACACATATCATGCACATTTACATACACAAAGACAATACACAACCAAAGTAACACATTTATCATCTCAATATCAATAACAATTCACAAATACAATCATATAACCAATTCGACAAAAATGCATCTTAGTTATGTAACCAATATCACAATTATACCTTCTTCGTATTATTTTATTGAAGTCTCAAGCTTATTTTAAAAAAATAAGGCTCTCGCCTATCATCCTATTATAACCTACTATCGCTTGATTCTTCTATTAAAATTAAGTTTAGCTATTAATAAGTCCTTAGAATATTGTAAAGCTCATGTATATAATATATGTGTGTGTATACACCCATATATCACAAACCATTTCTTAGGGTCTAAAAATTAATAAATAATGTTATAATAATATTCATGATTTTATAACCTTAATCAATCCCTATTAAATAATATGATGATTCCTTTGTAATTTCTATTTTTTTGAATCACCTTTATAAAATTTCATTATTTAGTTAATTATTGAAGTACGCCATGTGTATAATACAAGTTTAACCTGCCTAAATAACTATTTTAGCCTTGCAGCTTATTTTAAAGATCATACTCTTAACTTTCAGTTAGTAAAAAGGTATATAATAATATTTCTTGCACTAATATAACACCAAATTAGGGTTTAACCAATTTATAACCATGCTATAAATTAATATGAACTCCATCTAACACTATTCAATACAAATTGTAACAACCCGATATTTTCAACCATTCGCATCCGCACATGTCGGACTTGAATTGCTCAGAATACCGCATTGTAAATAAAATTTGGCAAATCTCAGAATATACAGTAAATAAAATCACAGATCACAGACACAGAGTATTTAATAATGCAGCGGAAGTAAAAGAAATAGTAGTTCATGAAGCCACTATATAAATATATCAGAGTTAAATAAAATACAACAGATTAAATAAAGTACAACAGAACTCTTAAGATGATAACCAAGTACAAGCTGAATAGAACAACAGAACTGGAATAGATAAAACTAGATAAGCAGATAATCTCCAGCGATTCCAATCTCCAGAAAGTGGAATCCAAATCTGTGAATAACTCAGGCTGACCCGAGCGTAAATAAAAATACAAACACTCGAGTCAGGACAATATATACTTATATAATGTAAACCAACTCAAGTGAACTGTAATAAGGTACAAGTAACTTAAAGAATGCTTGGGACCGCCCATCCTTTAAGGATCCGTTAAACTATTTACTATGTAGTAATATTTCGCTACTATAATAATGTCTACAGTAAAATAAACTTACTTTTAAATAGCGTTCCGGGCTACCCATATCACCCTTCACACATAATAGTCCCAGTAGTCCATCCAATATCATGCCATCTCCACTCCGGGTGACTGTCAGAGGATACCACACGGGCTACGGGAGAAAAACAAACTCGTAGTAAAGGCTCGGTATGGTAGGTGACACGGCACACAAGGCAATGTCAGGGTAGATATACCAATTACGCACACGGGCTGGTGGTAACGCAGCAGCCACATACGCCCACCTCGGAACACACTTCCATATCAAAATCGGAGGATGGCCATCTAATCAATCACCAGTAAGAGTATAGTATCGAAGGAATGTGTCCGATAGAAAGAATGACCTCACTTGGCCCGAGATCGCTCCTGTTTTAGCCACCTTATGCCAACTCACGCGAGTTGGGTCCACGTAATATACCTCAAGAACGTCGCCACCATCCTACTTCATTCTGGAATCTCCACCGCGTACACGGTTGTCAAAGTGGTTTTCGGTATCGACAGAGAGTATGCCAGATATCCGATCCCGGTCTCTTTGCCAACCAATCGTTATTATAACCCGTAGTTATAACCTTTAAAATAATGTTTATACTTCAAAATAGGATATCATTTCAAATCCAAATCTTTATCAAAATAATGATTAAATTAATTCCAAACCATTTTAAAACATCATATCTTTCCAGAAATTCTTGTCAAATCATTTTAATATATCAAAATATCATATCTTTTCAAAACCACATTTCAAATCATTTTAATATATCAAAATATCATATCATTTCAAAACCACATTTCAAATCATTTTAATATATCAAAATATCATATCATTTCAAAACCACATTTCAAATCATTTTAATATATCAAAATATCATATCCATTTCAAGTCATTTCAATCATTTTAATATATCAAAAATATCATATCTTTCCAAAACTTCATTTCAAATCATTTTAATAAACCAAAATATCATATCTTTTCCAAACCACATTCATTTCAAATCATTATTCATTTTATTCAATTTAAAATTCCATTTCAATTTACATTTCCAAACAGTTTATATTCCAAAAATCATTTTAAATCATTAAAATGAAGTTATTATATTCAACAATTAAATTATTAAATTTTCAAAAATTTCAAATTCCAAAGTTCATTTATTCACTTAAGTTTATCAAAACAGTGAAAATTCACTTTTCGCAGCATTTAGAAAACGCTACGGAAAGTTACATTCAAAACAGTTCAATTTAACAAAAGACAGCATTTTTAAAAATGTTGTAATAGGGTTTACTTAATATTTCAAATAAACTTAGTTAAATTCAACAATTGTAGCACTTAAAAAGATTGCTATAATAGCCTTTAATTCAATTTAGCTTTTTAGTTCATTATCATCAACTACATCATTTATAAATGCTGTAATATCATTTAAATTGCAATTAATAGCATTTCAAAAATGCAGTTAATTAACTTCAAATATTCAATATAATTTCACAACCAATTATATTTTTATTTAAAACATTTTTAACTTATAAAATCATACATTTTCACATTTATAAACAACATTTAATTTTCCTTAAGTTCATGATTTTATAAAGTTAAATTTCCATTCAAAAATCAAGATTTAATAATAATTCAATTATTAAATTTCAAAACTCAAATTTAAATTCATTAAATTAAATTTCAAATTAACACTTAAGTTTAAATTTTAAAATATAACTTAGTTTCAATTTTATTCACTTAACTTAAAATTCACTTTTAAGCCAAATTCACAAATTCCCATTTGGTTATATTTCAAAATTTCAACTTAAATAATCATCCCTTTCATTTTTTAACTTTACTCAAAAATCATTAATATATTATAAAATCATTTTAAATTCATTTTCAATTCAAATTATCATAAATTTATCATAATTTCATATTTAATTTAATTTTCAATTATAATTAAATCAAAATTTCCAAAATAACTTACATTTAAATTTTCTAACTTTTCCATAATTTATTTAACCTATAAATTTCCAAAAAAATCAATAATACTTTACAAAAATCATTTTTAATTATGTTTTAAATCAAAATATTATAATATTTACATTTCAAACATATTTTTAAAAATTTTAGAAAAATATATTTTAACTACAGGTCTGTATATAATTTTCTAGCCTAGGTAAAGTGATACGGGTAATGTATCATTTCAACCCGTAATTTACAAAGAAAATCCGGGTTTTATCATTTCAAACCCGCAGTCCCAAGTAAATGAAATAAAATGAAAATCGCTCAGGCCTATCATTTCAGCGCATAACGATTTTCCCCTATTCTAAAGTCCGTTCGGGTATGTATCATTTCAACCCATAGTGATTCTAATCTAAAGGGAACTTGCAGTGTGATAAACTGATAAAAATAACAGAACAACATAATATAACAGTAACAGATGTTATAATAGGTGTTTAAGCATGGGTGAACATCATATAATCATAATATATCATATGTAACATGATAATGCATTTTACAGATTCAAAAGGGGTCAATTTACTAGTTATATATGTACATATTGTCTGGTGAGGATTACTCACTTGTTTGAGCTGGAGACACAACAACGAATGCACGAATGAGATCCCAACAAGAACGATAACACGACACAAAGATGAATGGGAGAGCCAAAGTATCAATTCCCTTAGATACATTCAACAAAACAAGTATAACAACACATAAGTTTCAACACAAAATACCATTAAACAATGATAGAATTGGATGCATAAACAAATCCAAAGTGTTTGCACTTGCTTTCTACCACCTATGCTTAAGCTCCAGATCTGATATGGCACGGCTAAAGGCATGGTTTGGATCTGGTCTGGGTTCCTAAAGGTCGGCCTAGCATGGGAAAATGATGGAGCAAAGTATGGTAGAGAGATAGGTGCATGGAACTAACACTACAATGCAACTACCATGGATCCTATGCAACATATGGGTTCGGCCACAAGCTAGCATGGTGCGGCCATCACTGTAGTGGGCTGTAGGATGGTGTGGCAGCGGGTTCCAGGTCATCCATGGATGGTGGAGGTGGAGTAGGTGGCGGCCAACGGGTGGTTGAAAGTGATGAAGGCATAGGTGATTGGCTATGGTGCATATAGGTGAAGTTTGTGTAGATATTGTTGGATTTGGTCACATGGGTGCATGGCCAGTGGCTTGGGGCTGTAGAGGAGGTGGTGGAGGCTGGCTCAGGTGGTGGTGGTGGCAGCCATGGTGAAGGAGGAGCAAGGGGCTGAGCTACAAGGGTGAGAAAGCAAGTGAAAACAACATAAATAAGTAGAAAAGCAATGGAAAAGAAAAAGAATTTTACCAAACTCTTGGAGATGATGGAGGCTAAAATTTTCAGAGACGAGGAGGAAGAAATTTCGTGAAAAATGAAGAGAAAAAAAATATACGGCTGAAGATGGTATAAGGAACAGCCCCAATTGAATGCATATTATGAAATTGAAAAGGCAGGGAGGTGAAAAGTCAAAGGTAAATAAAAGGTTTTAAACTCTTCATATTTCTCTAATTCTTTTTGTAATTTTAAATACATTTAAAATACTGATAAATAAAGATAAAATAAACTCAGAAATAAATTAAACAAGTAAACAAAATAAATAAATATTAATTACATATAATTTAATTAATAAAACAACAAAAATTGCAAACTAGTCTTGAAAATATGAAAAATAAATGCAATGAACTTTGGAAAATCTTTATGTACTTGTAAAAATATTTATAACAAAGATAATAACATAAACTAAAATGAATTCACAAATAAATATATAAATTTTAACTTAAATATAATTTAAATGAAGACAATAGCAAAGAAAATAGAAACTAGGCTTTAAAAATAGAAAATAAATTCAATAAGCTTTGGAAAAATTCAAACATCACTTTAAAAATATTTAAAAGGTAAAAATATATGTAACATCACATATAATACAATTTATAATAAGATATGACAAATAAAAATTATTTATATAATTTAAAATAAACAATATTGTTAAATAAAACAATTTACACCCAATTTTGTAAAAGCATAACTTTCATAGTATTATTCGGATTTCAACGAAACGAAAAGCATTGTTCTTGAAATTTTATTTACTTTCATAACAAAAGGTAAAATTAAAATCTTAAAACTTTTAAAATTTAAATTTAAAAGTCAAAGTTTGACCAGATTGACCAAAATTCACTTTTTTGGAAATATTCAATTTATGCATGATTGAAATTCAAATCCACATCAAAATCAACATTTGAATTTCAATTAACAAAATATATTCATTTTAATAAATAAAATAAAGTTTTTTTTTAAATTAGGAATTTAAATTAAAATAATTAAAATATACAATTACAATAATCAGAAAATACAGGGTTGTTACACTCTCCCCCACTCAAAACTTTTCGTCCCCGAAAAGGAATGAGGTAAGGGAAAGCACAGAAAAAGATAGAATAAAATAGTATTAAGACAAGATGACAAGAAGATTAAAATCATACCTGATAACTGTTGCTATAGGTAAGTTTAACAATGTGGAGATGATCTTTCCAAGATCTTCCAGAATTCAAGAACACAAGCATGGAAAAAAAATCTTTTAGAATCTGATTCACCCTTCCCGTTTGACCGACGGTCTGTGGATGGCAAGTAGTGCTTAGATTCAAAGATGAGTACCAAAGATTTTTAAAGATTATAGAAAGATTTCTAAACAGACTGGTATATGCAATAGCTCCCATTCTGTAGCAAGATAAGGGAAATTAGGACAACCAAAAGATAGTTTGAAAAACAAAATAAAATAATAAATTTGAAATCATAAAATTTCAACTTAAACTGAAAATTAATTTTACATAAGTCAAATAAATCTTAAGCATCTCTAATTTCATTATCTTATCATCCAATTATCTTAAATTAACAAATCCCTAAAATCATGTATTTGAAAAATCTTTTATTATACTCAAAATGTACCAAATAAAATTTAATTCTTCTTCACTACTAATTAAAATTAAATTTATTCCTCTCAATATATTTTATCACCTATGTTAAATATATTTATACTTATTATAACTTCTTTATCTTATTCTTAGTTCCTTTATCATCATTTTATATTGTAAATTATTCCATTACACTTTTTCTTTATTTACCTCTGTTAATCCTTTTATAACAAAAATTTAAGTATATAACATTTATAATAACCACTCAAATTTTATTTATAAAATCCTTTTTTTTTATATTGTATATTATCCAATTACATATTCAACTTCTGAAAATTAAGGTAAGTTATATTGGAATGAAATTGTGTATTATACAAATAAAACTTTCTAATTCAATTATTTCAAGCTTGAATATTTATCCAAATCTCGAAATTATACTTAGAAATTATCCTTGAAGATAAAATTTAGGAATTAAATTTCCGATAAATTCCAAACTATTTGGAGATAAATAAATGCTCATATACACAATATATATATATATATATATATATATCCATTCAAATTCAAATCATATATCAGCATATGTTATAAATCCAGTCTTATTTTAGAAATTAAAATCAACTAAATTTTCCCAAATCAAAACTGTAGCAAGACTACAGAATGGTCACTTTACTTCGAAACTCGAAAATGAACGTCGGTGATGCTGCAGTCATCACCGAAGTTATTTTCCAGCGACAAAGAGAAGAGCACTAGTTTTAAACTTTAAAATTCTTTGGAAACAAATTTCTATTCCAAAATACTTTAAATAATATATCCTTTAAAACTTTAAACACCAAGTTTGAAATCCATCGGAAATTAAATTCTCAAATTCTTGTTTTACATTCATTTTAAATTTCCAAATAAATTTATAACCATGTTTTGTAGTTCAATTAGATATATGAAACAATAGAAAATGATATATAAATCAAATATTATTTCTTAACAACCAATTCAAATAAAATCCAGATAAAGATTTATAATATAGTTACAAAATTTATTTCACAAAATTTATTTCATTACTAAATTTTAAAAACATATTGTGTCAGTTTGCTCTGTTCAAGTGTTTTGGAAATCTTATCGATAACGTTGATCAGACGAATCGATTAGAAACCCAAATCAACATCAACAACTCAAACAACACAATATATAAAACATTTTAAATATTAGTTTACAAATACACTTCAAGAATAATTTGAAGATAAGTTGGAAACAAAGATGAGATGATTAAATAACAGGATAGGGAGATGGATGAGTTTATATAAATCGCGGGCAACCTTAACCGGGTCAACCGTGACTTAAAGAATAAGATCGATGTGGATTTCTTGGGTAAATCGACATTCGATCTCAAGATGTAGAGTTCGAAATTATAAGAGATACTAGCATCTAAACCGAGGATATAGAATCTCTGGTGAATCGATGTTGTTGTAAAGGGGTTTTCCCCTTTTACAAATAAATTTGAGGTTGGCGAGACCGCCGACTCATTATGAAGATCTTTTGAAGTGGAGTTATGGGATACTCCAGAAACAAAAGAAGATAAATAGTGAGGGACATGAATGGATTTTGGAACCATAGGGAATGTTCCAAAATTCAAAGGAATCGAGTCAAAAAGGAAGAGGTTTAAACTCGAATGAAAGTGATTCTGTAAATACATTTACCCTATATACTGAGTTTTGCCTAGAGATACCAAAGCTCTGATACCAACTGTAACAACCCGATATTTTCAACCATTCGCATCCGCACATGTCGGACTTGAATTGCTCAAAATACCGCATTGTAAATAAAATTTGGCATATCTCAGAATTTACAGTAAATAAAATCACAGGTCACAGACACAGAGTATTTAATAATGCAGCGGAAGTAAAAGAAATAGTAGTTCATGAAGCCACTATATAAATATATCAGAGTTAAATAAAATACAACAGACTAAATAAAGTACAACAGAACTCTTAAGATGATAACCAAGTACAAGCTGAATAGAACAACAGAACTGGAATAGATAAAACTAGATAAGCAGATAATCTCCAGCGATTCCAATCTCCAGAAAGTGGAATCCAAATCTGTGAATAACTCAGGCTGACCCGAGCGTAAATAAAAATACAAACACTCGAGTCAGGGCAATATATACTTATATAATGTAAACCAACTCAAGTGAACTGTAATAAGGTACAAGTAACTTAAAGAATGCCTGGGACCGCCCATCCTTTAAGGATCCGTTAAACTATTTACTATGTAGTAATATTTCGCTATTATAATAATGTCTACAGTAAAATAAACTTACTTTTAAATAGCGTTCCGGGCTACCCATATCACCCTTCACACATAATAGTCCCAGTAGTCCATCCAATATCATGCCATCTCCACTCCGGGTGACTGTCAGAGGATACCACACGGGCTACGGGAGAAAAACAAACTCGTAGTAAAGGCTCGGTATGGTAGGTGACACGGCACACAAGGCAATGCCAGGGTAGATATACCAATTACGCACACGGGCTGGTGGTAACGCAGCAGCCACATACGCCCACCTCGGAACACACTCCCATATCAAAATCGGAGGATGACCATCTAATCAATCACCAGTAAGAGTATAGTATCGAAGGAATGTGTCCGATAGAAAGAATGACCTCACTTGGCCCGAGATCGCTCCTGTTTTAGCCACCTTATGCCAACTCACGGGAGTTGGGTCCATGTAATATACCTCAAGAACGTCGCCACCATCCTACTTCATTCTGGAATCTCCACCGCGTACACGGTTGTCAAAGTGGTTTTCGGTATCGTCAGAGAGTATGCCAGATATCCGATCCCGGTCTCTTTGCCAACCAATCGTTATTATAACCCGTTGTTATAACCTTTAAAATAATGTTTATACTTCAAAATAGGATATCATTTCAAATCCAAATCTTTATCAAAATAATGATTAAATTAATTCCAAACCATTTTAAAACATCATATCTTTCCAGAAATTCTTGTCAAATCATTTTAATATATCAAAATATCATATCTTTTCAAAATCACATTTCAAATCATTTTAATATATCAAAATATCATATCATTTCAAAACCACATTTCAAATCATTTTAATATATCAAAATATCATATCATTTCAAAACCACATTTCAAATCATTTTAATATATCAAAATATCATATCCATTTCAAGTCATTTCAATCATTTTAATATATCAAAAATATCATCTCTTTCCAAAACTTCATTTCAAATCATTTTAATAAACCAAAATATCATATCTTTTCAAAACCACATTCATTTCAAATCATTATTCATTTTATTCAATTTAAAATACCATTTCAATTTACATTTCCAAACAGTTTATATTTCAAAAATCATTTTAAATCATTAAAATGAAGTTATTATATTTAACAATTAAATTATTAAATTTCCAAAAATATCAAATTCCAAAGTTCATTTATTCACTTAAGTTTATCAAAACAGTGAAAATTCACTTTTCGCAGCATTTAGAAAACGCTACGGAAAGTTACATTCAAAACAGTTCAATTTAACAAAAGACAGCATTTTTAAAAATGTTGTAATAGGGTTTACTTAATATTTCAAATAAACTTAGTTAAATTCAACAATTGTAGCACTTAAAAAGATTGCTATAATAGCCTTTAATTCAATTTAGCTTTTTAGTTCATTATCATCAACTACATCATTTATAAATGCTGTAATATCATTTAAATTGCAATTAATAGCATTTCAAAAATGCAGTTAATTAACTTCAAATATTCAATATAATTTCACAACCAATTATATTTTTATTTAAAACATTTTTAACTTATAAAATCATACATTTTCACATTTATAAACAACATTTAATTTTCCTTAAGTTCATGATTTTATAAAGTTAAATTTCCATTCAAAAATCAAGATTTAATAATAATTCACTTATTAAATTTCAACACTCAAATTTAAATTCATTAAATTAAATTTCAACTTAACACTTAAGTTTAAATTTCAAAATATAACTTAATTTCAATTTTATTCACTTAACTTAAAATTCACATTTAAGCCAAATTCACAAATTCCCATTTGGTTATATTTCAAAATTTCAACTTAAATAATCATCCCTTTCATTTTTTAACTTTACTCAAAAATCATTAATATATTATAAAATCATTTTAAATTCATTTTCAATTCAAATTATCATAAATTTATCATAATTTCATATTTAATTTCATTTCCAATTATAATTAAATCAAAATTTCCAAAATAACTTACATTTAAATTTTCTAACTTTTCCATAATTTATTTAACCTATAAATTTCCAAAAAAATCAATAATACTTTACAAAAATCATTTTTAATTATGTTTTAAATCAAAATATTATAATATTTACATTTCAAACATATTTTTAAAAATTTTAGAAAAATATATTTTAACTACGGGTCTGTATATAATTTTCTAGCCTAGGTAAAGTGATACGGTAATGTATCATTTCAACCCGAAATTTACAAAGAAAATCCGGGTTTTATCATTTCAAACCCGCAGTCCCAAGTAAATGAAATAAAATGAAAATCGGTCAGGCCTATCATTTCAGCCCATAACGATTTTCCCCTATTCTAAAGTCCGTTCGGGTATGTATCATTTCAACCCATAGTGATTCTAATCTAAAGGGAACTTGCAGTGTGATAAACTGATAAAAATAACAGAACAACATAATATAACAGTAACAGATGTTATAATAGGTGTTTAAGCATGGGTGAACATCATATAATCATAATATAGCATATGTAACATGATAATGCATTTTACAGATTCAAAAGGGGTCAATTTACTAGTTATATATGTACATATTGTCTGGTGAGGATAACTCACTTGTTTGAGCTGGAGACACAACAACGAATGCACGAATGAGATCCCAACAAGAACGATAACACGACACAAAGATGAGTGGGAGAGCCAAAGTATCAATTCCCTTTGATACATTCAAAAAAACAAGTATAACAACACATAAGTTTCAACACAAAATACCATTAAACAATGATAGAATTGGATGCATAAACAAATCCAAAGTGTTTGCACTTGCTTTCTACCACCTATGCTTCAGCTCCAGATCTGAAATGGCATGGCTAAAGGCATGGTTTGGATCTGGTCTGGGTTCCTAAAGGTCGGCCTAGCATGGGAAAATGATGGAGCAAAGTATGGTAGAGAGATAGGTGCATGGAACTAACACTACAATGCAACTAGCATGGATCCTATGCAACATATGGGTTCGGCCACAAGCTAGCATGGTGCGGCCATCACTGTAGTGGGCTGTAGGATGGTGTGGCAGCGGGTTCCAGGTCATCCATGGATGGTGGAGGTGGAGTAGGTGGCGGCCAACGGGTGGTTGAAAGTGATGAAGGCATAGGTGATTGGCTATGGTGCATATAGGTGAAGTTTGTGTAGATATTGTTGGATTTGGTCACATGGGTGCATGGCCAGTGGCTTGGGGCTGTAGAGGAGGTGGTGGAGGCTGGCTCAGGTAGTGGTGGTGGCAGCCATGGTGAAGGAGGAGCAAGGGGCTGAGCTACAAGGGTGAGAAAGCAAGTGAAAACAACATAAACAAGTAGAAAAGCAATGGAAAAGAAAACGAATTTTACCAAACTCTTGGAGATGATGGAGGCTAAAATTTTCAGAGACGAGGAGGAAGAAATTTCGTGAAAAATGAAGAAAAAAAAAATACGGCTGAAGATGGTATAAGGAACAGCCCCAATTGAATGCATATGATGAAATTGAAAAGGCAGGGAGGTGAAAAGTCAAAGGTAAATGAAAGGTTTTAAACTCTTCATATTTCTCTAATTCTTTTTGTAATTTTAAATACATTTAAAATACTGATAAATAAAGATAAAATATACTCAGAAATAAATTAAACAAGTAAAAAAAAAAATATTAATTACATATAATTTAATTAATAAAACAGCAAAAATTGCAAACTAGTCTTGAAAATATGAAAAATAAATGCAATGAACTTTGGAAAATCTTTATGTACTTGTAAAAATATTTATAACAAAGATAATAACATAAAATAAAATGCATTCACAAATAAATATATAAATTTTAACTTAAATATAATTTAAATGAAGAAAATAGCAAAGAAAATAGAAACTAGGCTTTAAAAATAGAAAATAAATTCAATAAGCTTTGGAAAAATTCAAACATCACTTTAAAAATATTTAAAAGGTAAAAATATATGTAACATAACATATAATACAATTTATAATAAGATATGACAAATAAAAATTATTTATATAATTTAAAATAAACAATATTGTTAAATAAAACAATTTACACCCAATTTTGTAAAAGCATAACTTTCACAGTATTATTCGGATTTCAACGAAACGAAAAGCATTGTTCTTGAAATTTTATTTACTTTCATAACAAAAGGTAAAATTAAAATCTTAAAACTTTTAAAATTTAAATTTAAAAGTCAAAGTTTGACCAGATTGACCAAAATTCACTTTTTTGGAAATATTCAATTTATGCATGATTGAAATTCAAATCCACATCAAAATCAACATTTGAATTTCAATTAACAAAATATATTCATTTTAATAAATAAAATAATTTTTTTTAAAATTAGGAATTTAAATTAAAATAATTAAAATATACAATTACAATAATCAGAAAATACAGGGTTGTTACACAAATAGAACATATATTAATATATACGGGATCTTAATCAATTATCCTAAATATCTTCTCAAACCAATCCAATCAAACAGGGGAATAATTACCTATATATATTATTATACCTCTTCTAGGTAATATGTTCCAACATATTTTATTACGATGATTTGTACCGAAATGTAAATTCAGAGTTTTAATTCCGCTCACATAAGCTATAATTTCTCAAGTGTCTGAATCTCATCTAAGCTCATACTATGTCATAGATAGTCCCACTACGAGTGCAATGGCAAAGACCATGTTTCGATTAGACCTCATATGCAAAAGATACGAATTAAATATGAAACATGATTAATTAAAGTAATAAAATTGCTTAATTACTCAACTATTTACCTCCCTTCCTTTAATCCTTCTTCCTCAAATAGCCTTTGCACAAAATGTGCACGCACAAGCCACAAACCACCATTTCTCCTTATGATTTCTCCTTTAACATTCCATAAATTGACGCATGGACAGTTCTGTGGTGCTCCACTTCCCGCTCTCCCCGGCGTAGCCCTCTAAACGAAGTCTGGATCCCCCTTATCATTCATGACCTAATACTCCCCTACATGGACTTGTGAAGTCATGATTTTCTTGACGACACCGCACCACTCCACTCCAAAACCCTCCACCAACTTATCTCCGCAAGAGAAGCTCAACGCCACAATCCATTTCACCAAATGCCTCCCCAAACTCCACCAAATTCGAAACCTAGCCAACAGTTCTAAAATCGACCACGACCAATCAATGTCGCACTTACCAACGACACCATGATTTGCTCCCCATCTCGCCATGAGTTCAACATTTCCATTCCCATCCTCTTTAGTGGTCTGAAGCTCTTGATTTAATTTGTTGATGAGGAGCAGCTAATTTGGTTATTGAAGGAGGAAGTTGAAAAAGGTATAGTGAAGTAGACATTTTAAGGGAAAGGGTGTATATATACAATAATATGTATTTTTTAGTTAATTTCTCAAATAAATTGACATACGTTTTGATCTTGCACGATCATATAACACATCGATCGCCATGAAACTCTTCGGTGCATCACCTCGTTTTTCCGGACCCGATGGTATAAATTTCGTCTCTATTTGAGATAGTGCTCTGGGATGATAATTTCATATATTTCGAGTGGCCATCGGATTGGACGATTCCAAAAATTCTCAATCGTATGGCTCATAATGAAGTCATCATCGCAAAATCACAAGCTATGAGTGGAGATCCCACTAGATTCGACTACGCATATATTTTTAAAATTAATAATATGTAAATCGTAAAAATACTGTAACTCCAAATATAGCAATATTTATACTTATTTTGATTTGCAATGTCGATTAGACTCGATGAAAGTAGTCTCAAATTCTAATACGAACGAATGCAAAAAGCCAAATTTTGGACCTTCATTTAATTAATGATTCAATATTTTGATAATTATTTAAATATCAAGTTGTTAAAATGGGGTTATTAACATTCTCTCCTACTTAAAAGAAAATTTTCCTTGAAATTTCTCTGAGTATGATAATGTACCCGATTGACTAAAATTTCCAAACACATATTATACCTCCCAACCCTAGGAATTTAAAAACTCCTCTTGTTTAAGAAAAATTTGGCAGCACCTCCTTTGTGCAGCTAGCTCCAAAAAACCAATAAACAATATATACGCATGCACACACGTCATATCTGAGGCACCCCATATATGGGGCATCTTATTTCCAAGGACATACAAGCATATATCCATACTATCTACACTAAAAATCTTACGTACATCTTTCACAACAAGAGTATGCCATTTAGATGCGAATACAAGCAAATAAGCATCCCAATAGCACATGGTTACTTCCACGTATCTAATCATGTACTTAACAAAGAGGGTTATACACAATTGCAATATTATATCTTGAACTTAAGCAAGCTAAATCACATATAAAAATCATCTCAAATAAATATGTTATATCAAACCATGTAATTAGCACCTCAAATAAACATGTTACTGTTAACCGTGCAATAAAAACATTTAATGTAACATTCTACAATGCAACACAGATATCAAATAAACATGTTGTAACAAACTATGCAACAAGCAAATCTAATGCAACTAGCATCTCCAATGCAACAAATATCTCGAATAAACATGTTATGACAAACTACGCAACATGCATCTCTAGTGCAAGAGGCATCACTGATAAACATGTTATAACAAGTTGTGCAACTGGCATCTCTAATGCAATAGCAAAGCAAGCTTTACACTATGCTTTCTTACGTACTAACAAAACAAAAGTTTCCTTAAATTATTAGAGGCAAACCAATACAAAGCTCCATCAAACATGGACAAGCTTAAACCAGTCGGTCTAAAACCACCTAGACCTATTCTCAAAAATATGAATAAGCATTTGAGGTCTAAATCCACATCCGTTCACATCCACTTTATCTACTCGACTCATCACGATGATGTCACTAGAATTATATTTTTATACAAACAGAATTCACGAAATACATCATGCACCCCTTCTACGAAAAATGAATATTTACACAATATGCTAGTAATAACAATCAACGACGAGTAATCAATAAATAACAAAAGTCAATAAACAATTAATTAACAAAATTAAACAAAAGCAACAATAAGTAATTAATAAGTAGCAATAATCAATCAACTATCAGTCAACAAAAATAAACGATTAATCAATAGTCAAGCAACAACAAAGAATCAATAAGCAACAATAAGCAATAACAAACAATAACTTAAGGTTTGCTAATGAGAAATTAAAAACTCTAACATGAATGACTCAATGCAAAATATAGAAGTCATTCGCTCAGTCATTGCTTATTTTCGGGCAACCACCAAATCTTACCTATATACAAAATCTAAGTCACACTTCATCGAACAGCCCTACTCTACTCGAATACTCATGCATCAAGTTTGAATGGTAGTACTCTCGTTCATTACAGCTTATCTTAATAGCCAAGGGTACATTTACAAGATTAATCACTATAAAGGAATTAACCTACGCTACGAAGGGTCAAGTTTGGTATATATCTAAGCAATAAATCCTAAATCCATGCATCAAGACCCTAGGAAAAATTCCTTGCCTACTTCAAAGTAGTAATGACCATCTCCACTTTTAATTTATCCAAAACATTAAATTGGCTAACATACTCCTTCACTGACAAGCTACCTTGCTACAAATGGATTAAATGCTTAAGCTGCACATATCTTTTGATCTTGGAAATAAATCAAGACTAAAATCGACGTATAAAATCAATCCAAGTTATGACATGCTCGTCAACCCCTTCTACTTCAATGCCTTTAGAGCTACACCATCTCCAATACCCACTGCATCTACTAGAATGTTCATTTGCAGCGGAACATCCCGTGCAATGTCCATAGTCTCTAAATTAATCAGGCATCTTGAATTGCCAACCCATAGTTGCTCGTGCACCCCATCAGCTCTCTCAGATAATCTTAAACAAAGATACCTTAGCAAAAAGAAACTGAATAAATCTAAGTTCGAGATACAAGTGGTGTATGTGATATTATATAGTATAAAAATACAAGTATGCTCTCTCAACGTGTCTCCATCTACAAGGTTTCTTAACTCATACCGGTCTGCTTGAAACTGAGTGTTGAGCCTAAGCTCCGATACCAACCGTAATGACCCGCCCTTCATGATGCAGTAAATCAACATCGAATGACAATACTGACTCCTGAATACCACAAAAGATAGTCCGTCGTGGTAAAATTAAAATAAAACACCATACCAAGGCACATCGATACAATCTCACAATGGGAAGATAACAAGTAATATACAAAATATATATAAACATAACAAGATAAACAATATACAAGAGACCGCATCAGTGGAAGCAACTAAAAAATAAATATTAATACAGAAAGTCAAATCACATTAATTTCATTCATATGGGCTTCTAGATAATATTTGATATCATAAATCTCATATACAACTTAGCTCGTTTGTCATGTACTACATCACCAACAAGTATACATATCTAATATATCGATTTCACGTCTCCAAAATGTTATAGTTGTCTTATATGCCTATCCAATAAAATACTTGACTTCCAAACTACTCAATCGAGTACCTAAGAGTTGTCATAACATAAACAGACAAATACAAAATACGTGTCAGAAATAAGCTTGGTATGAGGGGAACTATATTTAAGTACTGTATATACATGCAAACTATCTACATCTAATAAAAATGAGCAAGCATCAATGGGTAATACCGATCATACATCGCCCTACTTTATCCATACATCAACAAGTTAGGATGATACGTAATAGTGGTTCTTCTAAAACAGTACATACTATAACATGCCATGCTATATAATATGAAAAAAGGTGTAGGGGTAATACTATACTTCATAAGCGACGATGCCATAGATCACTCAATCCTTATTAAAGCATTTGAAATGCAAAATAAACACAATGGTATAACAATGCTACTAACATAGCATCTCCATACCCAAAACCAAAATACAAATATCTATAACCGACATCTGTGTTGAAATTTCATTAGCTACCAAAGAGACGTTTCGAGAGCCACAATAAGTGAACTCACCTGAAAACCAACACCTCAAAAGAAGTTGGAATATAGGTCATGTTGTATCATCCAATCATACCACAGAACATTATATGACTTCTCTAAACTGGCATTCCAATCTCTCTCGGCCTCAACTCCTGGACCATGTCCATAGGTTGTGTGTCTCAATGGTACAATGGATTCCATAACTAGCACCCTTTCCATTTGGTTGTCTACATGGACATATTGGAACTGTATGTAAACGTTAAACCGCACATACACCCTTTCTATACAAGTACACAACATCAAAGTATTATCGACCTCATGTGGATCATGGTTCATTCTCGAAGCGCCTCACACTACTCGATTGTCCCAGATCAGGTATACCAAATTAATATGTATAAATCGCTCAAACCGTGCACTTATAATTATATACATATATAAATCACTTGAACCACATATTTATACATTTGCATAGTATATTTCATCCACCATTCTATAACACTGAGTTGGGCATACCATACCATATATACGCTTAAATTGCCTATTGACAAATCATGCCAAATTGCCATCAGCTACCAAGGAGACCTCAAAATAAGTTGGCCTATTGGTCCTGTCAGAACATCCAATGGTACTATGATATAGTATACAACCTACTCTAGAACGACGTACAAATCTCTCTCCGCCCCTCTTCCAAGACTATATATATAGGTCATGCGTCTCAATGGTACAATGGATTCCATGCACTAATCAGTAGTCTCAAGTTGTATACACCGAAACTATATTTAAAAGTTTTAAAGTGCATATCAATATATATATATATATATATATATATATATATATATATAATTTTCCATGAATCTTCCAGTAGCCCTAAGTTGGAAATACCAAAACATTATTTACCACATATATAAATCATATAAAATATATGCAGGCACATAAATACATAGGTAGGTAGGTACGTACGTACGTACGTACATACATATAACCAGTCCAATAATATGGAATTAATAAACACATATCGTGCACATTTACGTATACAAAGGCAATACACAACTAGAGTAACAAATCTATCATCTCAATCTCAATACCAATTCATATATCCAATCATATAAACAACTCAATAAAAATGCATCTTAATTACTTAAGTAACTAATCTAACAATTATATCTTTTTTGCAAGCAAAATAAAATATTATTTTGCATCGGTAAGCCAGATTATAGTGGTTGTACTACTTTACAAAATTATTATAGGTATGAGGATGAAATACCTTGGAAGTTATGTCGGTTTTTATAGTAGCCCGGCCACTAACTCTATCTCTCATAATATGTATCCTATCACTAAGAACATATCACTCATTTTTTGTAGAAGGAAAACACATAAAAATCTTACAATAGTTAAAAGCTTATAAAAGTTTTAGATCTAAGATGCAACACATAGTTGCAACTAACACTCATAACCAAACACATTTCATTGACAAACTCTATGATAAAACAATCACAGTGACCAAAGTGCACCAATAAAGGCATGTAGATTCCAACATGAATAACAAAGTGCAGAGGCGATGCCTGATCCAACAAGCAAATATCAGTGATAAAACTTGACTTCCAAGAAAACTCGGATTACCAACCAAACACCATAAGTAATAAACCAGACACATATCCACAACATCTATAGATGCATAATTCCACTAAAAGTTAATGACCAAAGCACCAGAATTGATAATCGTAGAACAAATTATAGAAAGCATACCAATAGATGAAACAATGCAGGCAGACTGTAATCTCATAAGATGCTAATAAAGGGACATAAGGACTGACAAACCAATAACAAGAGCCATGGATCTTCGCCGATCGAACAGTCGCCATGAAGAAAGCCATTGAGTTGAAAATATGCCAAGAAGCAGCAAAGGGATAAACACGAACCTAGCAATGGACCTCAACAATGATTAGTGGGAATAATTACCCCATGGCATCTAAATACGAGAAAACTCAACCAAATAATCAAATCCAAAAACCAAGAGTTCATGTAGAAGAAATCATTATAGAGTATATGGCTCTACATTTAGCCAAGCCAAAATCAATCGAGGGGTTTCAGGAAACCTAAGCAAAAAATAGTGATCAACTAGGAAGCTATGATAGATCATATGTAACATCCCATTTTTAAGCCAAATATTAATTTGGAAATTAATACAAATTTCTGGAATTTAATTTGAATTTTTCAAAACAAATAAATATTGTGTTTGTTTATTTATATATCTATATATATAGGAATAGATGATGATTTGAATTTGAATTTGAAATTCAAATATAAATATCTTAAAAATAATTTTGGATTTAAAAAATATATATATGAATAGATTGAAATTTGAATTTGAAATTTAAAAATTTAGTATCTTAAAATGAAATTAGATTTAAGAATATATATATATATATATTTGTGAATGTGACTATTTATTTATGTATAAAAATTTGTTTGAAATCATTTTCTCTAAAAGGTTATATAAATATTAATAAAGCAAAAAGGATAAATATAAATTAATAATACATACATTCATACATACATATATAAGTAACACATAAATAAATACATAAACAAAAGGTAATTATAAAAATAAAATATAAAAAACCATATTCTCATGCAAACTACAAATGTATGCCATTAGGACATATAAAATAACAAGTGTTAAAAATTTAACATAAGTAATTACAAGTGTTAAGATTTAAATATGTGTTAACAAGTGTCAAAAGTTTCTATTTTTCTTTTTTTTTAAATAATAATTTTCAGGTTATATATACATCTATCTTTCACCCTTCATTCTCTTTTCATTTTCAAAAGAACTTTAAACTAAAATCAGAAACCAGAGAAAAAGTTTTTTTTTAAAAACCTAAAAACCAGAAAACCAGAAAACAAAGATTTAAATCTAAAGTTATAAATCATCTCAACATTAAAGAAAATTCAAAGATTTCAAATCAGTAAATTAAGTACAGTTACAAGATCAAACAACGAACAAGTTCAACTCAGTACAAACATCTCAAAACAAAAGATCAAGGCAAGAACAACTCAGATTTTCAAACTCAGGAACAAAAATCAACTTCCAGGTTTTACAAGCTCTCTGTTTTAAAACCCAGTTGAGTAAACCTCTTTGATCTGATCTATAAACTTGATGCAGTGATAAATTTGTGAAAATGAAAGCTGTGAATAATGTTGAATGTACAAAAATATGTTGCATGTATACAAATATGTATACGTATATCTGTACATGTCTAGGAAATAGGCATGTTTGCCTCTTCTTTGTTTACAGGTTTAAACCTGTTTCAAAAATCAAATTCTCCTCCTCTGATTCTTAATAGGCTTCAAGATCTAAATGAAACATGTTTGTATGATCATGCTTTAAGTTTTAAAAATAATTTTTAGCATAATTAAATTAAGCATTTTTCGGAAATTGGAAAATACAGGAAAAATCAATATATGTTAAAAATTTAAACATCATGATTTCCAGTTTTCTCTACATCACCAAATTCGCCTTGGAAAACCATGAATTTTAAAGAAAGAATCAAGATTTTTAATGTCGTATTTATTGAGAAATTCGAGGTTGAACGGTTTCGAGTTTTGTGGCAAATTCTGGTGATCGATGAACATGATGGTCTCGGGATCGTCTGATCGATGAACATGGTAGCCTAGAAACAGGTTATTCGTTTTCTGGGGCTAGTTCAAATTTGGATCTAGAAGTCCTTTGGAGTCTCTGGTTTTGGAAGCTTTCGGATTTTGGAAGCTTTTGATTTGGAAATCTTTTGGAAGCTTTGAAATTTGGTTTCGAAGGTGCTTATGCTGAATGCTCACTCCCGATCTCTTCCTTTTGAAGACCCAGTTGTTATTGTTCCGCTGTGGTGTTATCATTCTGTTGTTGTGTTATGTATATAGCACTCTGATGATGGTGTTGAATTATTGTAATGATGTTGTATCCGTGTGTTATTTATCAAAGAAATTCATTTTGTTTCCGCTGTTTTGCATTCATCTAATGTTGTTATAAGCTCCATCGAAATGGAGTCTAATGTTTGAGTCTCCAGCATTCGAATACAAGTGAGGTATTTGATGTCGATTTTCAGACGCTGGATTTCAAGTCGTGACATCATAGAATGATGACAAATTGGATAGGGTGTCGGTGAGAAAGAAGGAGGTGGGCGATAATAAAGAGGAAAAATAAAGATGAACTGACAATGATATGGAAAGCTAGGTTTACAGGAGGCGTGGAAGATTGGAAGGATGTTAGAGAAAGTGAAGAAAAGGTCGATCGAAATGACCAGAGGAAGTGAAATAACTGACGGTTGAAAGAATAAGAGAGAGAACCCTAGCACCGTTGTTGTAAGAAAGGGATTGAATTTTAACGAAGTCCCAAACTTTTTTTTATAAAAAATACTCTCGCCTACTAATCATATTATAGCTTGATATCACTTATTTTTCTATTAAAATTAAGTTTAGCTATTAATATGACCTTAAAATATCATATAGCTCATGTACATAATATTTGTATGTATGTATGTATGTATGTATACCTGTGTAGTTAATGCCCTGCTATTACCCCGCTATAACCGCGCGATATCTCATAGAGGGTTTCTACCGCTACGATTTTTCCGTACAGCCCCAAAATATAACCTTTCCGCTTTAATCCCCGCTATTTCCGCTATATCCCGTTATTCCCGCTATATCTTGCTATTTCCGCTATAGCTTCTTTAATAAAATGAATTAAAAAGTTGCATTATACATTTTAAAAATTATGAAACTAATTAATTTAATTTAATTTTTAATATATTTTCAGAAATGAAAATACTGTAATATTCTACTAAATTCAATTATGTTATATAACAGTTTTACGTTTATTTAAAGTATATTCGCACATGTTTTTTGTTTAAAATTATTTATGTATTAACTATAATTCAATTGAATTATAAATTTTTATTTAATTACCATTTATATATTTGCTAAAACATTAAGTGCGAGTTTTATATGCTATTTTAGATCCATCCGCTTTATCCCGCTATGTCCTCGCTGTATCCCCACTATAACTTTTTGCACCTCTACCGCTTCGAATCTGCCGAGCGCATTAGCTGCACGGATGTATACCCATGCATCACAAACCATATCTTAGGGTTTAAAGTTAATAAATCATGCTATAACAATATTCATGATTTGATAACCTCTATCAAGCCTATTAGATAATACAATACATCCTTTGTAATTTTTAAATTTTCGAATTACCTTTATAAAATTTCACTAGTTAGTTAATTATTGAGTTACGTCATGTATATAATATAAGTTTAACTTGCCTAAATATTTATTTTAACCTTACAGCTTATTTTAAGGTCTATACTTGTAACTTTAAATTAGTAATACAATTTATAATAATATTTCTAGCACTAAGATAACTTCATATTAGGGTATAATTAATTTATAACCATGTTATAAATTAATATCAAATCCCTCGAACGCTATTCAATACAAATAGAATAATATATATATACGAGGTCTTAATCAATTATCCAGAATATCTACTCAAACCAATCTAATCAAATAGTGGAATGATTGCCCATATATATATTATTATTCTGCCTCTTCTAGGTAATATTTTTTAATATAAATAATTATGTGCATTTATATTGAAATATAAATTCAAAATTATAATTTTGCTTACCCGAGCTATAATTTTCCAAGTTTCTAAATTCCATCCAAGTCCATACTATATCGTAGATAATCTCTCTACGAGTGTAACAGCGAAGAGCACGTCTCGATTGGACCTGTATGTAAAACATACGAATTAAATATGAAATGGGATTAATTAAAGTAATTAAATTACTCAACTAATTACCTTCCCCTTAATCCTTCTTCCTTAAATAGTCTGTGTACAAAACGTGCAAGCATAACCCACAAGCCGCCACTTCTCCCTTTGATTTCTCTCTCAACGTCGACGAATTGACAAATGGTCAATTCTATAATGCACCACTTCACGCACTCTCCACCTACAACCCTCCAATTTAAGTATGTCTCCACTTATCATTTATGACCTATCACTCCCCTACACGAACGTGTGAAGCCGTAATTTGCTAGATGGCGATGCACCACTCAAAAAACCATCCACCAACTCATATCTACAAGGGAAGCTCAATGCCATTCTCCATTTCTCCCAACGCCTCCCCAAACTTTGATAAAATCAAACCATAGCCAATGGTTATGAATGTTGACCATGGCCAATCAATGCCGCACTACCAACGACACCGTAGATTTTCCTCACCATCTCACCTCGAGTTCAATAGATGCATTCTCCTCCTCTTTCTCGGTCTAAAGCTCTCGATTTAATTTGATGAGGTGGAGCAGCTAATTTATTTACTGAATGAGGAAGAGAAAAATGATAAAGTGAAGTTGATATTTTAAGGGAAAGGGTACATATAATGTTGTATATTTTATTTGATTTCTCAAATAAATTCCATATATTTTGAGCTTGTATGATTACAAAGCACTCCAATCGCCACAAAACTTGCCAGTATAAATGACTTCATTTTTCTGGTCCCGATAGTATAAATTTCATCACTATTCGGGACAGTACTCCGATACGATAATTTCATGTATTTCAATATCATTATGGCCATTGGATTGCCCAATTTCAAAATTTCCTCACTTGTACATCTCATATTGAAGTCCTCATCTTAGAATCACAAGTCGTTAGTCAAGATCCCACTAGACTTAACTACACATGTTTTTTATAAAACATGTATAACAATACGTAAATCATAAAAATACCATGACTCTAAATATAGTGATATTTATACTCGTTTTGCAATGTCGATCCGGACTTAATGGAAGTAGTCTCGAATTCTAATTCAACCGTATGTGAAAAGTTAATTTTCGGTCCTTTATTTGATTAACGGTTCAATATTTAAATTAGATTTTTAAATATCCAGTCTTTAAAATATAGTTGTTATAGGACCCTGATCTTAAAGCTTGGTTGGAGTGGCCATGATGGCGCTACGACTACGAGATTAGAGGGCATTTAACCACTTGCAATAGCGACATGACCTTCTACTATTGGAGATGTATTTGACAACTAGGATTTGTTGGGAAGGAGATAAGGGAAATTTTAAAATAAGTCCTCGTATTTTATTTATCTACTTTTAAGTCCTTATATTGTTAACATGTATAACCTTACATATGAGCTCCTATTCACACACAACATGCATCATTGAATTCATAATTAAATAATATCATGACACTATTTGACATGATATCATATGGTTATGTCCAATGTTATAAATTAGATATATTTATATTCATATTACCACTAAATGCTTACAAATCAATATTAATATGTCAAAGCATTTTTTGTTTGATATGGATATTGGATAGATATTTGAACATGATAGAGTTAGGGATATGCCTTAGGGGAAATTCTATAATTTGCAGTAAATTAAATAACTCTATAATAAATTCTCTTTCGCAAAAAATATGTCAAATCCTAATGCACATCCCCGATTAGGATTATACCAGCTTCATTACTGATGTTGGCTTGTATTTCTATGTGGTAATGCCATTTGGATTGAAGAATGCTGGGGCGACCTTCCAACTCCTAGTCAATAGAATGTTTAAAGATCAGATTGGAAAGAGGATGGAGGTATATGTAGAAGGTATGTTCATGAAGTCACTTCGATCAAGCGAACACATTAGAGACTTACAGAAATGTTCAATATCCTCTGATATTACAAAATGAAAATCAATCCTCTGAAATATTCTTTTAGCATGGCTTCGGGAAATTTATTAGGTCTCATCGTCAATGCTCGCGCAATCGAAGCTGACCCTAAGAAGATTCAAGCAATTCGCAATATTCAAGTGCCGAAAACCATCAATCAAGTACAAAGTCTAAACAAGAAGATTTCCGCATTAAGTTGATTTATTTCCAGAGCTACAGATATATGCATCCTTTCTTCAACTTAATCAGAAGACGGAAAATGAACTTTGAATGGATGTACGATTGTGAAAATGCATTCCGAGCTTTGCCGAACCATCTAGAGAGGCCTCCCATCTTGTTAAAGATAGTGGATCATGAAGTCTTGTATATCTACTTGGCCGTGTTAACACACGCTATAAGTGTCACACTACTTCGCAAAGAGAATCAGATCCAGAGAGCGGTATATTATGTTAGCAAACGATTAACGGAAGATGAAAGGAACTATCTGAAGATAGAGAAATTGGCGCATTACTTGTTAATTGCTTTATGGAAGCTCCTCCTCTATTTTCAGGCTCGTCCTATCAATTTTTACACCGACCAGCCGTTACGATAGATCCTAAGGCGACCTGAGACATCTGGAAGGTTACTCAAGTGGAACATCGAACAAAGCCAATTCGACATCACTTATATTCTTTAGAGAGCCATTCAGGGAAAGGCACTTGCAGACTTTATAGCAAAATTCACTACATAAGATGATCTCCTAGAGAGCAGCGGAGCCTTTACCATTTGTTGGAATATGTAAATGGATGGAGCATACAATGATCGTTGTTATAGAGCCAGAAATGTGTTAGTAACTCTGGAAGATTGATGACTTTTCTATCAATTGAAGCTTGACTTCCCTACGATGAACAATGAAGCTGATTATGAAGCTCTGATCGTTGGACTCAAACTTGTTAGAGAACTGGGGATAAAATCTCTTGAAATCTTTGGGACTTACAATTGGTAGTATACCAAGTCAGGAAGATTATCAAGCTAAAGGACAACAACTCGCTCCGTATCATATCCAAATCCAAGATCTATTGACTGGCTTTGAGTATTATGACATCATGCACATTCCTCCGGATCAAAACAAAGAGGCCGACTCATTGGCAAAGTTTGCTAGCACTGGGGATGCATGCACAGCAGATGGGCTTTGTTCCAATTAAAGTATTAGACGCTTTGAGCATAAATCATATGGAAGGAGTAATAAAAGGCGAACAATCCTTCGCAAAGCTTTTCGGTTTATCTTTCAGGAAGGAGTCATGTATAGAAAGGGTTTTTCCGTTCCCCAACTTCAATATATCGCTCATGATGAAATAAAACGAGTCCTAAAGGAAGTTCACGAATGGGAATATGGTGATCACACTGGGTGGTAGACTCTAGCAAAGAAAATACTCCGTTATAGGTATTATTGGTCGACTATCAACCAAGATGTTGCCGACTATGCAAGGTGATGCGACAAGAGCCAGATGTATGCCAAAGTTTCGAGAGCTTCAACTATGGAAATCACATAAATGATTAGTCTGTGGCCATTTACCATATGGGGCATAAATAATAACGCTGCCTTACCAATCTTTAAAGGTGGTGAGAAGTACACCATCGTGGCAGTTTTACTTCACCAAATGGGCCAAAGAAAAACCTTTAGCCATAATCACGACAAAGAAACTAATCAACTTCATTGTCTAGAATATCATTTGTCATTTCAGCCTTCCATAAACCATTATAAATGATATAGAACTCAATTCGATAGCCTTAAGTTCAAAGACTTCTACCATCGACATCATATTGAGAAGTGATTTGTGGCAGTTGCTCACCCTCAAGCAAATGGACAAGTTGAAGCTATGAAAAAAAAATCATAAAATCCATTCTGAAGAAGTGCTTGGAAAAGGCTAGAGGCAAGTAGGTGGATGAACTCCCAACAGCATTATGGGCTTACAAAACAAACCCACAAGTCTGCGATTGGCTATACTCCATTCACCCTTACTTATGGCTCTGAATCCCTTATTCCTATTGAACTCGAAGTCCCTTCTCATCGAGTGGCCTATTACGATCCTAGAACAAATAAAGATCTCCTCTAAGAATCTCTAGACTATGTAGATGAGAAGCACGAGAAAGCTGATTTGAGAGAAACTGCACTTCGACATCGAGTTGTCTAACACTACAACACTGATCTCATCTCGAAACGGGTTTTTCCTGCCCCGTTGCACATGAATCCTACTTGGAAGGACCATATGTCATTGAACAGTGGCTTGAAGAGGGAACTTTCAAGCTAGCGACTGTTGATGATGTCACACTCCTAAGAGTATGGAATAACGAGCATTTATGACGCTATTTCACTTATTATTTCTTTTCATTCGGTTGTATTTAATTTACGAATTTTCTTTAGCATTTGATTTTTCAAATATGTAATAAGACAAATTATGTCATTTCTTTCCATGTGGCAAATAAAGTTTGAAATTTCCTTCATGTCTATGATTGTTGTAGCATTACATATTAGTTACGATACCCGACTGGCTAATATTGACATGTCCGAGCAGGTTCCTAGAGTTTGGAGCTAGCCGATCACATTAGTTCACGATTGAACTAAACAGAATGAACGTGGTCCAACTGTTCATCTGATGATTCTCGCTCATAACCCGATGGGTGGAATACATATGAGGAATGGATGAGGCTCGACCAACCGATAGCCAAGTTAATCCTACCGAGTGATAGGACCAATACGAATCAAAAGTGATCGTGATAACTGATGCCTTACTAAATTAAACCTTGGATTTGTGGGGAAATCAATCATTCAAGGAAAATACAGTCCAGCTATTTTTTGAAATTACTCTAAATCACAAGAGTGTGGGATAGAGTATAAACACAAGTTGGGTGCGATTCGACCACCGCCAACTAGCTCTTATCCCAAGAGTGCGGATATGAGTATAAACAAATAGATATGCGGTTCGACCACTCACTATTCCATAAACTCTGACCTGAAACCCATATAAGGATTATAAATTCGCTTGGGATGGAGTTCGACCATCCATTATCTAGCTCCGCTAACTCAGACTGGGGGCAGGAGTATAATCACTCGAAATGCTGAATCTAACAACACAACACAAGGGCTCGAGCACCTATTTGGTACAAGTTAGGGCTAAGACCATATAGAGGCCATCCGATAGAGTTAATGAATTATCGTCCCAATCAACGAGCAATAAATTACAAGTACATTGAATGGAGAAGTAATAGCTCGAATACTTTGACAAGATTCACATAAGAGTTCTATAGAAAACAAAGAACTTTTATTTGCATGCTAAACTTCAAAATTGTGGATCAATGTTTATTCAATAGGCGGAGCCATACCTGAAGCTAACAAAAATAAAAAAAAACAGCCATACAAGTTATATACAAACTAAGCTGAAACAACGACTATTTCTTCTGCCCTTTCTCCTATCTGGATTTATTGGGAGTGGCACCACCTGAATTTCCACCTATCATTTTCCTGGGTCCTTTGCCGCCCTTATCAGGAGGGCTTTTAGAGGTTGGAGGGAATTCTTTAGGAACTGACCCACCAAGTGAAATGACTTGTAGAGGGATGAGATTGGGATTTTCGATGTCCACATTAACGATTCAGCCTTAGCTTTTTTCTTCAAAAACTCCTCTCTCTTGATGCACTCTTTTAAACCAAGTTCATTGGTATATTCAGTGGCACCAGTAATCACAACATCATCTGATTCATCTAGCAACGATGAGTCATCAGCTTTTTCATCATCAAGTGCTCCGATAATTTGAGTGTTGGGCCCTGGAATGTCGGTGGCCGTAGGAATTTCAGTAGATATCGATTATTGACCCCACCGCAACACTTCTTCCTAGAGTCTGGCTGGGACCTGAAAGACCTGTAGATTCGCAAAAACAAGAAGATAAGCCAATGACTATTGGGCATGAGGAACAAAATCTATCAAATAATATAGAACAAAGAAGGATACCTATGTTTTGCTGACTTTCAATTATCGTCGGAGTGCTCCTCTCTAGAATAGGAGTCAACACATTTGACTGATAGTTGGCTCTGTCCGGATCATAGCTTAGATCCTATCTTGGGCCAAGAGAAACTAATTCTTTGGCTATTTGAAAAGAAAAGGGAACTTTGGGATCAGACTCTAAAGACTCAGCGATGTTTTTCCCTTTGCCAGAGGGTGCTAGAATGTCAAAGTATCAGAGTCTCGCAGTAGCAAGGTCTAAAGGTTCATCCCTGCAAAGTATCTCCCACGCCAGCTTCTCTTTATCGAAATCAACTTCACCGAGGGCTTTCTTTTTCATTTCAACAATGTATTCCCAAGCCTCGATGAGCGATTCAAGATAGTCCTCTCCAAGGAAACTCGGATCGCGATGAATTAAAACTTTAACATTATATTCAATGATCAGAGGATTGAACATGCCCTTAATTTCATTTTGACCAGCTTTTTTGCATCTTCTAACTGGGCCTCGATCTGTTATCTAATCTTATTGTGGCCCGCTTCTCTTGCCTCTTCCTTGAGGACTTCAATTTGAGTGAGTTGCTCGTCAAGCTTAATTTTCAATTCCCAGGCTTCGACGGTCTCTTTGCAATATCTTTGCAACTCCTCCTAAGCTTTGAGCTTCTCTTCATTCTCTTTTTTAAGGAGTTCCTCAAGTTCCTTAATGCGGCGGGCCAGAATATTTTTCTCTTTTTGCAGTGTATCTTTTTCCAAAGCAAGCACACTGTTGCAATTGAGGGAAGCATCCATGTTTTTTATGAGCCATTTTTAGACGACTAACAGCACTTTAGCACTCCCTGGAATTGTATGAACGGAAGGAAGGAACTTAAGCCCGTCAAAGCGAATTTTTGAAAAATCGACCTTAAGTTCAGCCAAATTTTCTACCGTGGAAGCCTCAAGAGTTGCAGTAGGCAAAGCAGGATCAAACGTGACAAGTGGGTGTTTGCTCGACCTATGATCGTGGGACTGTCTCGAACCTAATGAATCAAAATACTGCTCAGGGGCACAACAATTTGAGTAGTATAGAAAAAAGTCTAATCACTGTTGTGTACAAGAAGATTAGACTGAGCTTCCTGATAAGATGATTGAGATTATGACTTATGTTTGGAAGATGAAGACTCTCTCGAGCGATGATTTCTTTCATGGCCGTCATCTCTCTCTACACCTACCCAATTCTGGACCGCGACTGGATCATAGTGTGTTGACAAGCTCCTTAAGCGACCGAAGGGGTAGGATTGAGACATCTCTCCTGCAAATCAAACAAACGTGTATAAGTGACTATTGAATAAAAGATAGGTGAAAATCGTGCAGTGAAGTACACTTGATTATGAGTGTCCTAGTGTCCCCGCGACAGACCAGTTGTTACAGCCTTACTCATAGGAGTTTTCTCCTCTTTGCTAGTGGGAGGAATGTCATTGCCACTTCTGATAGGAGAATTTAGCCCCCCTATACTAATGTTGCGGTAGTCGTAAGTCATTATATCATTAGGGATCCAGAGATTCGAGAATCCTTCCGTCAAACTTTCTAGATGTTGAGAGGAAGAGTCTTCGTCGATAGTGATGAATATAAACTTAGGCACTTTAGCAATTTTTCTCTTACAAAGTTTATATACGAGCTTCTATCCTCTCCTTATTGACATGTGAGATTACGCACCTTCTGATGGGTTGACCGCAGGCACTTTGCCTGGACCTGCATTAGCTTGCCAGGCTTTTCGGTTTTGACACCTCTAGTTTCGCCCTCTTTGGCGTCATCCTGAGTCCCCACTCAACTGGAGGCATGAAAGGGCTATTAGCACCGCCTTCTTGTTTCGCCATATTTCTCGATGGTGCAGTGCATCCTTGAATCCCGTTCTGTGGCCTTCTTCTAGTACCCCAAATAGAGATAACCATTCATTGGTTATTAGGGATTTGATGTCCCTGTCCTCAACTAGGTTGGCAAGAATTGTAGAAACCGCTCTTGAGAAGCTATCGCCTTCTCGACGTGGATGGACACCTATAAATTTCCAAGGTATTAGCTAGTTCAAGATACGACCTGGACTAAAGAATTTGAGAATAAAGTGAAGATAACACTTACGTCTTTCCAACCCTCGCTTCATACAGCCAGGCAGACAGTCAATAAAGAACCATTCATGTTTAAAGATATTGAGCTTGTTCCAAGCACCAGTTACAACTTGATAGTTGGGCGAAGGCTTGAAGAAAGTGTAAGAATGGATTCTTGTTTGTTGTTTGAAATTGTAAATGAACCTGATGTCCTTATGAGATGGTGGGCTAAACAGAACATCCATAAAAGCAAGAAAGTGCTATGAAGAAAAGCATAGTTATTCGATGCAACTGAGCGGGTGATATTCCTAGACAATTTAGCATTTCTTAGATGAAAGAATTTAAAGGCAGCATGCCTCCAGCCCAACACATGAATTTATTGCATGTCGTATAATAGGCCTATCAACGGGTCAGGTTCGAGTCGGGTCAACTTGGGTGCGGGTTGATTTTCAAACGGGTCAGGTCAACCCGTTTATTAAACAAGTGGGTTTCGGGTTGACCCGATTATATATCGGGTAGGTATCGGGTTGATTCGTGTACCCATTAAGAATAATATTTGTATAAAGAAATGGAAATGGGCATGAAATGTGGGAAGTTGTTAAATGCGAATGTGTAGAAATAAGTAAATGACAACAATACCCTTCTTTTGCAAGATAAGATGATAATTTAGAGCAAAAGAAGGGTATTGTTGTCATTCTTTTATTGGAAGCTAAGATGGGTATGAAAATTTGGGATGTTATTACGTGGGAATTGACATGAAAACGTGAGAATGTGCATGAAAACGTAGGAATTGTTAAGTGCAAATGTGTAGGAATAAGTGAATAACAACAATACCATTCTTGTGCAAGTTAAAATGAAAATCATACAACAATACCAAGCTTATAAATGGGTTAGTCGGGTCAAATTCCGGTTCACGGGTCAACCCTAAACCCACCCGTTTATTAAACGGGTTGACCCAAAAATGACCCACCCATTTAAACGTGCCGGGTTAACCCGCTAATTTCCGTGCGGGTTTCGGGTCGTGTTGGAAATTGATAGCCCTTCTTCTAATAGCCCAAACAGATATAACCATTCATCGGTTATTAGGGATCCGATGTCCCTATCCTCAACTGGGTGGGCACGAATTATAGAAACCTCTCTTAAGAAGCTTTCGGCTTCTCGATGTGGATGGACATCTATAAATTTCCAAGGTATTAGCTAGTTCAAGATACGACTTGGACTAAATAATTTGAGAATAAAGCGAAGACAACACTTACATCTTTCCAACCATTGCTTCATAAAGCCAGGCAGACAATCAACAAAGAACCATTCATGTTTAAAGATGCTGAGCTTGTTCCAAGCGCCAGTTACAACTTGATAGTGGGCAAAGGCTCGAAGAAGTGTAAGAATGGATTCTTGTTTGTTGTTTGAAATTGTAAATGAACCTGATGTCCTTAGGAGATGATGGGCGGAACAGCACATCCATAAAAGCAAGAAAGTGCTATGGAGAAAAGCATAGTTGTTCGGATGCAGCTGAGCGGGTGATATTCCTAGATAATTTAGCATTTCTTAGATGAAAGAATTGAAAGGCAGCATGCATCCAGCCCAACACATGAATTTATTGCATGCCATATATCCCTCCAAGGGAAAATGACTATCATTTACCAAAGGAACTCGGACATCTCCAAATGGAATCCCATGTTTAGATCATAGTCTACGAAGAGCAGCCTCGCTAATTCTATAGGCTTAGGAATTCGTCGGGTTATCTAGAAGTACAGCAATTTCTACAATGTCGGGGCAGGACTTATATCTTCAATTGGAAGGACAAGAACATCAGAGAAAAGGTTGATAGATGGGCTAGAAACCTCTAGTTGCCCAAATTGACGATCAGGGGAGAGTCTGCCGAAAATAGTTGCAGAACTTGACTCGGCTCCAGGATTGCTAAGTTAAGAAGGTTGCCCAAAAGGTATTACAGCAAAACACTCTAAATGTTTGGAGTCCATATCAACTAAACTTGGTAGATAACTAAAATTATAAAATTTTAGTTTCCCCCCATGCTAAGTGAAAACTAGTGTGGTGTAGTGTTGTGCAGTGTAGAGATAAACAGTCAAAAATAAAGCAAAAATAAGTGACAAGACTTTGGATTCCGACCAGAGTGATCATCATCACTAACCATCTCAACTAGAGTTTAGCTGATTGGTTATGTAAGCTTTGGGATCAACCATTGGCATATCAAACTGTGAAGTCCATTATTAAAGTCCATATGTTAAGTTTTAGTTCATGTTATAAATCCCAGGAGTTTGGTCATTGAATTTTGAGTTTGATGTTGGATATGTAAGTCCTTTTGTTCATTATTGTCGATATTCAAGTTCATTAGAATGTGGCTGGTTTTAATTGTTCAAACAAGTGAATATGGATTGGTTTTCAAGTTCAATTCAAAGCTTAGGATCGACCAAGTGCAAATACCGATCCCTACGCATATTGATCCCTCTACCCACTTAACCAAATAACCGATCCCTCATATGAAGCGAATAGCCAATCCCTCGATGTACCAATCCCTCTATCTCATCATAATCGATCTCTCTCGAAGAACTCATAACTGATCCCTCCTTATACACTCAACAGCCGATCCCTCGTCCAGGTGATACTCCAATCGAACCCTACTTCATAATAGTAACCAACCGACCCTTATGCCTAACCCAACATAACCGATCCCTCTTCGAACTTTAACTACTGATCCCTCTATTTCAATGTTTTCGTACTTCCATCAAGCATCCACTCTGATCCCTTTCCTTCATCAATGCACAACCGATCCCTCCATTCCTTTATGCTTCATTCTTTACTTTCTCTACCTCTCCCAATTCGTCGAACCCTACATCAACATCATCAATCTCATCTCTTCCTTAACCCACAGTTAACATGAGCGGAACCATCATCTCGTCATAAATTAATGGTTAAGACAAGAAAACCTACCTAAATGTGTAAAGAATGAGTTGCTCGAGGGGAGATGTTGAATTTCAGTTCAAATTAAAGATGAAGTACGAGAGGATCACGAGTTTAAGGATGACAAAAGTATGTGATTGTACGGAGAGGGATCGATGTTAAATTGAAGGAGAGGGTTCGGGGTTAAGTTTGAAGGTAATTGGAAGATAATTTTGAATGAAGAAATAAGCTAAAGTACAGAATGGAAAGGGAAATGCTAGCTTATATACTAGAGTGTCTTCTTTTCCATTCTCCACGAAGCTATAGGGGTCGGCCCATTTGAGCTTCTCTTTGAACCCCAAAAGGAAAAGAGAAGGAAAGGATCGGCAAGGGAAATGCTGATCCCTATGAACATATATAAAAATAGAAAAAAGGATGGGGGATCAGCTAAAACAATGTCGATCCTTACTTACATAAAATAAGATAAAAAATGAAGAGATCGGTTTATGTGCATGTAAACATGGACATGAAAATTATGTAAAGTACGTATAAACAAAATGCAATGAAGTTGCATCTAAAACAATTAAAATTGATGATGACCCATGAGCGTATAAATGTGTTCGGGAGCCAAAGACAAAAACATGTACCTAAATTTGCACATGTATATTCTAAAGGTTCAATTTTTGAAATCGATAGAAATTGAATTCAAAACTGAAGCTTATAAGGTCGAGACTAGATTAGATAGCCAAAGCTTACTAGCCTCATTGAACCGGACATAGATATCAGCTGACGGAATATAACCATGAATTTATATTATTGGAAATCGACCAAGCGTCATGACGATCAAAAAGAGATACAATACTTTAGGAAAATAATTCGACGGAAGGATAACGACTATTTAGAAAACTGGATGGATTTCTTTCCGACGACTCTAACCTGCTTCGATTCAAAGCACATCATTTTTAGCACAAGATGTACTTTGGAAGGCAAGTGTTCTCCGACATTTTGATCCGGTTATACTCGAAATGTTTGGACAAGTTAGATTCGACTGTCATTATGGCAAGTAAGTTCAAAGCGTTGATCGTGGGGTCCATATGTCAAGTACATATGATAATATGAAACCACGATCGAACGAAATTGAGAGATATGCAATGTAGAATGTTCGAAGTATGGAATATAATTCAACATAAAGGAGGGATCATACATAACCATTCTCCAACATAGGATTTGACATGTTTCAGGAAGCAAGTGTAATTCAATAGAAAACAATCGATATATCAAAATTCATAAGTCCAATGCATATGAAATTTTGTGAGGAAAATGTGGGGTCCATATGGAGACTACCCTAGGGATCGCATCTTAAAAGGATGAAATAAGAAGACAGCTCACATTGAAGTAAAAATCGAGCAATAACTCAAGTTCTACTGATCCAACTGGCACGAAACTTTGAGCCTAAGCATATTATAACATTGGAAAGTTACTATAAGGATCGCATTACCAAATTCCTCTAAAATAGGGGTCAGCATTGATCCTTGCTCCTTAGAATTTGGGCAATGCTATCCCACTGATGGGTCTATATGGTTTTGGAGATCCTACTGTCGGATTTTCAAGGAGATATTTTGCCATCTTCATCTATAAATGTTGGCTTGGTTGTTCATTTTCGGGACTTTACACTACTAGTTACTTTGTACTCTATTATAACTAAGGATTTTTATATGATCCCTATTATACTCAGTTTACAAAATGATTAATAAAGCTTTCCATTTAAAGTGAACATAGACAAACAACGTTGAACCACTATAAATCACAGTGTTCGTGTTATTGCGTTGATTTACTACTATTTCATTACCATTTTCCTCTATTTTCCTTTTATATTCATCATTTATTCTCTTCAAAACTTCTATTGGATGTTTGTGCCAATTTTTGGTGCGAACAATATACATACATACATATACATATATATATATATATATATGTATGTATGTATGTATGTATAATAGTTATAAATATATCGATTGATATGCGATATCGACTAGCAATTAAATAGATTTAATTAGTAATATTTATTTGAACCTAAATGGGTTATTAACCCATGATGTATGGTGATACATTTGGTAACAACAAGCATGTAGGGGAGGCTAAAAGATGGGGTGGGAGTATCTTAGATGGATGGCTCTGATTTAAGGAGAATGTTAAGAGATATGGTTGTAGCATCCCCCTACTTGGAGGCCCAAAACTAACGGCTACGGATGCTGCAGTCATCCATAGTTATTAATCCTCAACGACCAAATGCAACGAAGTTAGATTCATTGATATCAGAAACACATGAATATGGAAAAAATTTAAACTTCAAGCAAAATCACATTCCATTTCAAGATATTTCCAATTCATTACATAATCCCATATTCACAAATCACATTCAAAGAGAATATGTTTATTACAACATACGCCAAGAGCGACATATAAAGATGCCCCCTTGGATGATCATAGCATATACAGGAAATATAATAACTTTTCCATTATAACCAACATAGTGGAATCAAAAGAAAAGAGAACACTAAATAGCTATCATGCCTACTGCACGTCTTCGAAAGCTTATTCGTCTTAAGAGGTACCTGAAAACCTCAACTCTCAAACTACTCAAAATAAGTTGAGTACCCGAGAGTTTAAGGGGAAAACATAAAATTTGATTCAGACATAAATCCTGGTATGAATAATAATCTACCATCTCAAATCATTTAGATATCTAATGAGACCATGCCGCTTAGCAGAACAGGTTTTCCCATCACTAGTATCTAAAAACCTTTATAAAACCATATACTATGCTCCTGTATCCACAATGGTTAAAATAATTCAAGACAGTATAATTAAATGATATGCAAAACAAATGAATCAATTCTCAATTACCCATCCCCATTCATTTTAGACTATTTGTCTCAATTTTAGTTTTTAGGATTACTATTAACCTATTACTTTTCATGGACTGACTAATAACCAATTAAACATTTAAGGTCTCCCTGCTGAATTACGTAGTTTTCATGGGATCACAATGAACCTATTGATAGCTGCAATATCTTACTCTTATCTTAGTTTTCATGGGTTGACTTGAACCTATTGGTAACCCCAATATCCTTTCTTCTTACACTAGTTTTCTAGGATGACTAGAAACCTATTGACATTTGTCAATATTTCATCCGGATATAGTTTTCATGGGCTAACTACAAACCTACTAGCCCCTGCCAGCATCCAATCATAGTTTTCATGGGCTCACTATGAACCTATCTTTCTGACATCTTCCTTTATATATAGTTTTCATAAGCTAACTATGAACCTATTGGCCCCTACCAATATCCTTTCCTATACACAGTTTTCATGGGCTTACCGAGAACCTATTAGCCCCTGCCAATATCTTTCTTTTATGTTTTAACATCCTATATTCTGGTCTTCCTGACCTCATGGATGCAATTCTACTCATTAAGGATTTTTAATCAATTTATATTCACCACTGGGTTAACCTAACTGGTTCTTCTACTCTTTTATCCTTAAAATGCAGTTATGAGTCCATATAAAGTGAATATATTCATATTTGAAGAAGCAACATAACAACATAGCAATACCACTCCTATGGGTTTAATATAAAACATGGTTAATCCCTTTAACCTATAAATTTATCAAAGTAAGCTTCTTCTCAAAGCCATTATAAAAACTCTTCGAATATAACCATGGGTATTTCCTTTTAAAAATAGAGTTTGGGTTATAAAACCTTTCGATACCTTCAAAGCCTAGCTTTCGACTTCATAGATGACCTCCTTCGAAAGCCTTACAAATCTATCTTCAAAACATTAGGCTCCTTCCTTTTAATACTTTAAAACCTTCCTTTCAAAACCTTTCGATTGTAGTAAAGTATTAATATTTAACTTTAGAATCTTAGCTTCGAAACTAGTTGAAAGTACCCCTTTCGACACCAATGGAAGTAACCCTTCCGAATCATTGAAAGTACCTCTTTAGAAAGCATTGGGTTTGTACTTAAAACATTATTTGGATCAAAGTGAATATAGGCGAAAGAAACTATTCCAAAACCACCCTTTGTCATATAGAAATATTTGGGAAAACTTAATGGCGTCGGCACCATCTCTCTCGAAAGCATTTAACATCTGGGTAAAATAGCGGAAGGTTGGCATCGAAACCACTTTCGAAACCATTTCCTTTGAAACCCCTAACCCATTTCTAAAGCTATAGGAAGTAGCTTAAACTTATAAAACAAAGTATCCTTTCGACAACATTGATGTTTTTGAAATCATCGAAAGGTTAAAGAACGACAGTAGGGTTTCGACTAGGTCGAAACCCCTTCTTTCAGTACATTCTTTCATAAATAAAGGAACCCAGTCAAAAGCAATCTTAAGTTAATAGCAACCTATGCAAAACCTTTTTAAATCTTCTTTCGAAACCAAATGCTTCGACTCTGTCGAAGGCTAAATCAAAACAAAGGCAGGTGCTTTTCTTTTAAAAACAAACCAAGGTTTCGACTCCCTTGGAAGCTAGGCTTTCAAAACTTAACCTTCCGCCTATCTCCAACCCACTGCGTACCATCATGGTAATACCTTGTGTTTTGGTTTCGGCATAGCTGTTTTCGACAAGGATGAAGGTGGAAGCTTCTGTGTTGAAAGGTTCTTCCCAAATTAGGCGGAACCAATTTTCTGAGTAAACCAGGTTTAGTTCTTATTAAAGTAAACTTTTTTCTAACTAGCCTTCCACGTGTCAACACCAGATTAGTTGCCTTAACTTTTTCAAATTCTTTTCCAAAAATGACTACCGCTAACCTAGATCTAAACCATGGTTAAGTTAGTCAAATAAGCCCTTCCATTAAGAAAACTAACTTTTCAAAGAAGTCCCTCTTCTAAAATAATTTATTTTGCATAGCAAATCACTTTGGAAAAATCCCAAAAAATTTCAGAAATTCACTGTAATCATGTTATCTAACATATCAAAATTCCAGACCCAAATTCTCCATATATTTTCCAATATAAATTTATAAACCCAAATAATCATATTTTCCTTTGAAAATTCATAATAATCTTTTCATCGCTTGAAAAATTATCAAAATTGAAATCCAACTCCAAAATCATGTTTCTCATAACATAAAATTTTCCCATGGCATTTAATCATCATTAAATCTCAGTTTTGACCTAAAACCATAAAAATCCTCTTTTAAACAACGTGTTTAAATTAAGCAATCAGCATATTTATTTGGACCTAAATGGGTTATTAACCCATGGTGTATGGTGATACATTTGGTAGCAACAAGCATGTAGAGGAGGCTAAAAGATGGGATGGGTGTATCTTAGATGGATGGCTCTGATTTAGGGAGAATGTTAAGAGATATGATTGTAACATCCCCCTACTTGGAGACCCAAAACTAATGGCTACGGATGCTGCAGTCATACATAATTATTAATCCAAGGCGACCAAATATGATGAAGTTAGATTCATTGACACACAAAAACACATGAATATGGAAAAAAATTAAACTTCAAATAAAATCATATTCCGTTTCAAAATATTTCCAATTCATTACACAATCCTATATTCGCAAATCACGTTCAGAGAGAATATATTATTATAACATATGTCAAGAGCAACATATGAAGATGCCCTCTTGGGTGATCAGAGTATATACAGGTAATATAACAACTTTTCCATTACAAACAACACAATGGAATCAAAAGAAAAAAGAACTCTAAATAGCTATCATGCCTCCTGCACGTCTTCGGAAGCTTATTCATCTTAAGAGGTACCTGAAAACCTCAACTCTTAAACTACTCAAAATCAATTGAGTACCCGAGAACTTAAGGGGAATCATAAACTTTGAGTCAGACATAAAGCCTGACATGAATAATAATCTACCATCTCAAATCGTTTAGATACCTAGTGAGACCACGCCGCTTAGCGTAATAGGTTTTCCCATCACTAGTATCTCAAAACCTTTATAAAACCATATACTATGCTCTTGCATCTACAATGGTTAAAATAATTCAAAACAGTATAATATTATGATATGCAGAACAAATGAATCAATTCTAGATTACCCATCCCTATTCATTTTAGACTATCTGTCTCAATCATAGTTTCTAGGATTAGTATTAACCTATTGATTTTAGTAGGATGACTAATAACCAATTAAACATTTAAGGACTCCTTATTCAATTACATAGTTTTCATGGGATCACTATGAACCTATTGGTAACTCCAACATCTTACTCTTATCCTAGCTTTTATGGGGTGATTAGGAACCTATTGGTAACCCCAATATCCTTTTTTCTTAACCTAGTTTTTTGGGCTGACTAAGAACCTATTGACATCTGTCAATATTTCATCTGGATATAGTTTTCATGGGATAACTACATGCTGGCCCTTGCCAGTATCTAATCATAGTTTTGATGGGCTCACTATGAACCGGTCTTTCTGACATCTTCTTTTATACATAGTTTTCATAGGCTAACTATGAACCAATTTACCCATGCCAATATCCTTTCCTATACATAGTTTTCATAGGATTACAGAGAACCTATTGGCCTCCGCCAATATCTTTCTTTTATATTTTAGTATCCTATATTCTAGTCTTCCTAACCTTCTGGATGCAATTCTACTCATTCAAGAGTATTAATCAATTTATATTCACTACTAGGTTAACCGAATTGGTTCTTCTACCCTTTTATCCTCAAAATGCAGTTGTGGATCCATTATAAAGTGAATATATTCATATTTGAAGAAGCAACATAACAACATAGCAATACCACTCCTATGGGTTTAATATAAAACATGATTAATCCCTTTAATATATTACTTTATCAAAGAAAGCTTCTTCTCAAAACCATTATAAAACTCCTCTAATATAACCACGAGCTTTTCCTTTTAAAAATAGAGTTTGGGTTATAAAACCTTTCGATACCTTCGAAACTTAGCTTTCGACTTCATAGGATGACCTCGTTAGAAAGCCTTAAAAATCTATCTTTAAAACATTAGTCTCCTGCCTTTTAATACTTAAAAACCTTCCTTTCGAAACCTTTTGATTGCAGTATAGTATTAATATTTAACTTTGGAAGCTTAGCATCAAAACCAGTTGAAAGTACCCCTTTCAATACCAATGGAAGTGGCCCTTCCGAAATCATTGAAAATCCCTCTTTCGAAAGCATTAGGTTTATACCTAAAACATTATTTGGGTCAAAGTGAATATAGATGATAGCAAATCTTTTGAAACCACCCTTTATCATATAAAAATATTGGGAAAAACTTGATGGCGTCTGCACCATCTCTTTCGAAAGCATTTAACATCTGGGTAAAATAGCGGAAGGTTGGCATCGAAAACCCTTTCAAAACCATTGCCTTCGGCACCCCTAACCCCTTTTGAAATCTATAGGAAGTGGCTTAAACTTATACAACAAAGTATCCTCTCTCAATAGCGTTGATGTCTTCAACATCGTCGAAAGGTTAAAGAACGACAACAGGGTTTCGACTAGGTCGGAACCCCTTCTTTCAATACATTCTTTCATATGTAAAGGAACCCAGTCGAAAGCAATCTTAAGTTAATCGAAAACCTTTGGAAACCTTTTTAAATCTGCTTTCGAAACTAAATGCTTTGACTCTATCGAAGGCTAAATGAAAACAAAGGCAGGCACTTTTCTTTTAAAAACAAACCAAGGTTTCGACTCCCTCGGAAGATAGCTTTCGACACTTAGCCTTTTGCCTATCTCCAATCCACTATGTACCATCATGGTGATACTAATGTATTGGTTTTGACATAGTTGGTTTCGACAAGGATAAAGGTGGAAACTTCTTCGTTGAAAGGTGCTTCCCAAAGTAGGCGGAACCAATTTTCTAAGTAAACCAGGTTTAGTTCTTATTAAAGTAAACTTTTCTCTAATTAACAAGCCACGTGGCAACACCAGATTGGTTGCTTTAACTTTTTCAAATTCTTTTCCAAAAATAAATGCCACTAATGTATATCTAAACCATGGTTAAGTTAGTTAATTAAGCCTTTCCATTAAGCAAAACCATTTTGCAAAGAAGTCCATCTACTAAAATAATTTATTTTGCATAGCAAATCACTTTGGAAAAATCCCCAAAAATTCCTGAAATTCACTTTAATCATGTTATCAAACATCGGAATTCCAACCCCAAATTCTCCATATATTTTCCAAAATAAATTTATAAACCCAAATAGCCATATTTTTCTTTGAAAATTCGTAATAATCTTTCCAAAGCTTGGAAAATTATCAAAATTGAAACCCAACTCCAAAATCATGTTTCTCATAACATAAAATTTTCCCATGGAATTTAATCATCATTAAATCTGGGTTTTGATCTAAAACCGTATAGATCCTCTTTTAAATAACTTATTTAAATTAAGAAAATCAAATCTTAAGCATATCATTATTCAATTCATCTTAAAAATGAATTTATCCCTTAAATCCGAAACATGAGATTCAAACAAAAATAGAGATGGAATTATTATTCACCTTAATCTAGATAAGGATATTGGATTAAGATTGATTTCTCCTAAGCTTGTTTCTCTAGCTTTTAATTCGTATTCCTCTTCCTTATGACCGACCGTTCTTTTATCTTTTGACTTGCATTTTCAAAAATAACATGAATGGGAATTAAAATGGTAGGAACGAAAATATATAAAGGTAATGGCCATTGGATGGAAAATTCCTAATATACCCTTATTTAACTTAACTTATCAATACCCATTCTTAAGCCCATTAATTCCATATTAGGCTCGGCCTTGGTTAAATTTTTTCAAATCTCAATCCCTTTATCACTTAACATTTACATTATTCTATTTAATTTATCTAATTAAGTCTCTTGAATAATATTATCAAAAATTAGGGGTGTTACAATGATCCACCTTTCTCTCTATTCCTTCCACTATAATCCTAACATATACGGATTTGTTTGGCATCCATTTCATCTCTTTATTGGCTGAATTCACTTAGACAAAATCTCCAATAAAGTTCATCACAAATTAACTTCAAATAAAAAGCTATTGGATAGTCAACGATCTACAATTCGAAGATTAACAGTCTGCCGAATTGAGAAGAGTTCTAAGGAGGGATATTCATCATAGTAAGGTGTACTATAAGGCATGAGTTTTGGTATGGTTTTATTATTTTGTAGGACTTGTAGTTTATGTATAATATTCTTTTGCATATTTATATATATCATAATTATATTGTTAGTCAGGTGAGATTCCTATATGTATGAATATTGAATGGTTACATGTATGTATCTATCTATAAATAACATTTTTTTTATAAATTAGAAGTATAGAAAACCAAATAAAATTATTTTAATCTTTTATTTTTCTAATTAATTATACCTACATTAGTATGTCATATTACATGAATTAAATGATTTATAATTAATTATGCCATTATATCATGGTAAAAATCGATCTTATATGTGCAAATTTATACTATTATAATTTTATGTAACTCCAAAAATTTTTAATAATTATTTTCTATTTTTAATATTATTTAAATTGAAATATAAATTTAACAATTTATACAAAATAACATATATTTCAAAAATTATATTTTAAATTTTAAAAAAATTCTTCATTAATTACCATATTGTCTCCACGACAAAATCCTAGAATTTAAAAGTCAATATTATTATTTTTTAAAAATCATTTAATCATTTGGAAAATATTAATTAAATAATAAAAAATATAATTTGACTTAGAAAATTATGAAATTTTTTCGTGGCTTTATACTATCATATTTGAATTTCAAAAAAATTAAATTTTAAAAAATATGCCATGAATATATTTTGAACATTTTTTTATTATTCAACCACAATATATATATATATTAATCATATAAATTAGAATAAAATATTTTATGTTTTTTGTATTGGATTTGAAATGCTATTAAATTATTTAAATTTATTTAATTTTCATTATTGATTTAATTATGTAAACATACAGACACACACATATTTATAACCGCTTTAAATATTAAAATTATATATATATATATATATATAAGAAAATATTTGAGCAAATATAATTTAATATATACATTATTTTTACATTTATGCAATACATTTATTATATATATAAGTAAATGTTTATATTATTTTAATACTTATTTAAATAATAAGTTTATACACACATACACACATACATACATACATTTGGACAACATACAATATATAAGATGAGTTAACATGTTCATTGCGATGCAAATCCTTACATTTATATAGGGGCATGTTATAACTTTCATAGATTGTTATGTTACATATGCACACACATACATATATGTATATCATACATACGTGTACAATTATATATAATTAAACATAAATTAAATAAAATTCAATTCATTATTTACAAATAAATGAAATAAAAGTTTTTATTTAAGTTAAATTTATAAATATTCTAAATAAATTAGACTTTATAGGCCCAATATAGATCCAGTAAGGGAATTTTTTTAAAATTAACCATATCTTCCACTATGGGCTAGCCTGGTTCCAATAATAGTATTAAAGTCCAATAGTTTGTACAATCTAATTAGTCATGTTAGGGTTAACTATTAAGCTCAAGGCCTAAATATTAAGGTGTCTAGAAAGGTGGTGTCTAGGATTGTGTTTAGGTAATCTAGTATTCCGCCCTACCTGGCTATCAGCCTGTCCGTACAGATATGTGAGCACAAAAGGTTGCCCTTAATTGAAGAGGCCCAATTTGAATTGGGCATTGAGCTAATTTTCAAAATTGTTTGAAAATTTATGATAAAAGTTTTTTAAATTAAAAATTTAAATTTAAAACATGATATAAAATATTATAAAAGTTATAATATAATAAACTTTTCAAAAATGTTTAAAAATAATTTTAAAATAATTTAGAATTTTTATATATATATATTAATATGATTAATAAATTAAACAAATAAATCAAATTGGTTAATTAACGAAAACTATATACATGTATTATATATTATGATATATGTTATGATATTTTAAAATGCTGTTATCATAAGTATACATGTATGTATAAATAGTGATTTTCGAAATTAGAACAATGTAATTAAAGTAGTTTAATTAAAGGGGCATTTCACTAGAATGACAAACTATGCAGTCCAATTAGTTTCTAGGACACACATCCACAGAAATTAGTTTCAAGGCCAAAGTCAGCAGAATAATTACTTTCAAGGACAAAGTCATCATTCCAATTACTTTCAAGGACATAATTTTATAGTTTTTAGGTCTTAGAAACTAATTATTTTGCATTTTGTCCTTAAAAGTAATTATTTTAGTTGTGTGTCCTAGAAACTAATTGCACTTGCTAAAGAGGCCCTTGTGGCTAATTTCCACTTAATTAAATAAGTTAACTAAAATGTTAATTAATTAAAAAATACACATGCATATATATGATATATATATATATATATATATTATACTATAAAGGTTGTAATATATAATAAATATTGAATATAATGGTTATATTGATAAAATTTAAAATTAACTAAAAATTTAATTAATCAAAATTAATTAAATAAGATTAATTTAATACAATACTATACATAAAACCGTTATATAGGTAATATAAAATATAAAAGTTATATATAATAGAACTTATATAACGTGAATGTATAAATTATAAAGATGAAACATTAAAGAAACCCAAATAGACTAGAGGAATAAATACATACGTAGATACCGCAAATCTGATGTGTCCGACACTTGAATCACGAGAGTAATTCATAAAAATTATATTATACCATAAGTTGATATCACTCAACATTAAATATTAAAGATTATAAATTTTTAATGCAATGTTGTCCTCTACCATATATATACACAAACCCACACATTACTTGCATACCCTTGGTTGTTGAGAAAATCAAGCTAAGGATGTTATGTGTAGTATTATCAATATATTGAATAGACGAGGTAAGATAACTATATGTATTTGTTGAGCAAACTCATGGTACATATACTATACTTAGGCCGCCGCAATGTGGTAGGTACGAGTGAATAATTTCGTTTCAATTTTTGAGCAAACTTGAGGTTAAAATGAAAATAGGATAAGGTACCAAGGGTTAGGAGTCGTATATGACACAACCGATAATGAGTTATACATGGTTCATGGAGTTATGACTTGTTGAGAAAACTCAAGCTTAGAATTCCAAGATGGACGAGTCCTAACACCTATTATTGAACTCAGAAGACTTCTATACTTTGCCTTAGGGTTTGGCAAAACACAAAAGACTAGTGGGAGCTTATTAATAGAATGAAACATAAAGTTTAACCTTACTAATACTATAAGAACATCAATTATGAATTGTCCTAGTAATCTACCACGAAAATGACAGCTCCAGAACTATTTTCTAAAAATGACAAACTCACCAGACCTAACGATACCGATGGCTAAGAGCATTCAAGATAGCGTTTATCCATGAGCGCTTTAGGATTGCTATTACATGTGAATCTAAAGAAAAACCTGTTAAACCTCAGATATTAATTTTAACGACAACAACTATATAAATATAGATGCCAATGTTTTATCAAGTTGTATAGTATATAGTGCAATATATTACACAGGTGCTAAATCGAAGACCGTATAGTACAAAGACTCAAGATAAATATATGAAGACTCATAAATTCAAAGATAAAATGAAGATCTCAAGGTTATAGTTTAGTGCATAGAGTCATTAGTATATATTATTAAAGTCCTCAATAACAATTTTTGATCTCTATCTCCAATTTTTGATCTTTGATATTTTTAAACAGAAATTATTGTTCTAGTTGCAAAATATATTTTATAAATATTTTACAAAAGTTTTTTAAGTCCAAAAGTATTTTAAAACTATGTTCAAATTATTTTACAAAAGTATAGAATTTTCAAATCATTTTAGAAATAATTTTCATTTTTCACTAGCATGCATCAACATACATGTCGCCAAATGGTTTTCAAATTTTGAATGAAAGTGTCTATTTGACACAACTCTTCATGAATGGATACATCTGTCAATTTACTATATAAAGGGGAGTGAAATGAAATTTTAACTAACTAATTAATCACTTTCTTCCCACTCTTCACTGTCTTGAAAATTCTCTCAAAAAATATACTAAATTCTCTCAAAATTATATAAAATCAATTCATACTTCATTGTAGCGATTCAGTGATACTTTCTCACTATTTTAGAAACATCTCTCTCTCTCTCTCAATTCAAAGATCAAAGTGCTATCCAAGGGGCCATAAGATCCATTGTATCCAAAGTGCAAGAACTTATATTGGGAAGAACTATAAATTTGTGTTCGCTTCGATGTGCTTGTAGCTCGTTTAAATCAAGTGGTTGTGCTTAGTAGCTCGTTCGAATCTAGATGGTGTACTTGTTGTTGAATATGCGATTATATGATTTTTGTTTGATGATAATAAACATATATATATATATATGTTCATTTAAACGTATTTGTTAATATACTATTTTATTTTCACATATTAAATAAATATTTGATAAATAAAATAAATAACATAGAATTTGAATTCAAACGGATATTTTATTCAAACAAATATTTATTACAATTTTTAAATAGTACAAATTTCAACCTCTCACTATATATATACACAACTTCAATTACAATACAATTTTGATTACATCACAATTTCTAATTTACATTTGACCTCACTATATATCACTCATTCACTCAACTCGTGTTTTTCTTCAACTTCATTCCAATGTGAATCCAGCATCTGAGAAATCTGCAAAAATATGCATTGACGCAGTAAAATTGAAAATAAAATATTTTTGCAGTATAAAATAAAATATGGATTTTGAAAATAATATTTGCCTCAGTTATTTGGGTTGTTCGTCATCATTTAAATTCGAATTCATCATACACGAACAGCTTGTGACATGCATAGTGTACCACTGTACATGCCACAAGGTCGTGCACACCGATATATACACTTGATAAAATTACAGGGACAGGTGAGTACAAGGTCAAACCCAAATCAAAGTCGGGTTCAACTCAAGTGAAATCACAAACGAGCATATGGTCAAACCCGAGCTTTAAAGCTGGATTCAACACAGGTGTAATTCCAAAAATCAAGATGAAGTTCAAGTAAAATCAAAATGAAAAGTGACATGCACAAGCACAAGAACATGTCAGAAAAGCAAGTGCACCGCAAACCAAAAAGGGGCAAAACTACAAACAAATACAAACTGTCTCAATGCATACATATGGCCAAGTGATGCATCACTGAGACAATGCACAAATATATATATATATATATATATATATACACACACACACACATGTGTATAGACACATGTATACATACAAGTAATGACTCAATACAACCAGACCAGTTCAGGTTAAAGAGGCAGTGGTACAAAATACATGAAGGTCTGGCAACAAATGAAACATATGCACCAGCAAACTAGGCTACTACATAACACAGCAGAATCAAAGCGAACAAACAGTGGAAAATGCATATACATCAATGAGGACACATGTACACAATGCTACAACAATGACTGATACAAGCAAAACTCAAACCAGCCATGATATGCAAGCATGATCAGACCAGTGAAGACATGAACAATGCTCAAACTCAAGTCAGTGACACAGCCTCAACAATGAAATAGCTATGTTCAAAATAACCGTATATGAACACTGCAACATGTCGGGGAAGCTAGGATGTGCACCAATAAGAGCATAACACAAATACTCAAAGCAACTCAAGTCAGTGCAGCAGTGTAAACATCACATTGAAGCAACTCGAGCTCAAGTCAGTACAACAGAAAATCAAGCAGAGTTGAACAAACCATGGTGGCAAGTTCGAACAGATCCAAATCCGAGCAAATACAAATATACATGTATGCATATATATATATATATATATATATATATAGACACACATATATATCTATATCAAATGAAACAGTTTAATATCAAAGAAATAGATTAAAGTTAGAGATCAATCTCAAGAATCATCAACAAAGTGATACAATAGTCAAAGACATAATGGCCGGAGTCATGAAACAGCAAGTAAAATCGAACAAGGTCGAAAGTGCTACCAGAGGCAGTGAACAGTGTGGCCAAAGTCGAACAAAATCAAGATCGTCAAAATCAAGTCAAAGCCGAAGACAACAAGAACGAGAACGAACGAAATCAACACTGTGTCAATCAAGGAATCGAACCAAGTCAGAAATCAAAACCGTTTTATTCAAGTAATTTGAACAAGTCAGAGATTAATTCCAAGCATTAAAAAAAATCGAATGGCCGAGATAAATCAAGTGACGAAGTCAAATAAATGCATACAAACGAAAATCAAGGATCTCGAATCCTATATAAACAAGTAACATCATCGACAATTGCATCATCGAGTTCAAGAAAGCAAATCAAAAGAAGCAGAAAGGAAAATTTACATACCAAATCAAAGTCAAACTCGATCAAGAAGGAGGAGCTGCGAACGAATCAATTGAAGTAAGCGATCAAAGCACCAGCCATCAATTTAAGCGGCGACTTCACAAAGCCCTAATTTCATAGCTAAGAGGAACGAACGAAGGAATGGGTCCATTGTTGAAAAAGCAAGGAAGGGGCCGACATAGATAAAAGAAATAAAGGAGGCCACGTTTTTTAGTGATAATTATTTTGGGCCAACTTATTTTAATATGGATTTAATATTGAAATTAGGGTTTAATTGTTTTTTAAACTATAATTTTTGTATTTTCTCCTTTGAACCATTGTAATTACTAGTCGTATGACTAGGGGACAAACTATGTGGCGTAGTTTGAGAATTCGCAACTCAGTGGCTGAGTTATGGCAGGGTTTTGAGCGTAGAGTTAGGTTAGTCAGTAGCGAGTGTCGCGAGTTTACGTGTGTAAGCGTGTGACTACTTAATTTCTAGTAGAAACCTTGGAGGCAACACGTAGGCAGGGTTTTGCCGAAGCTGGGTAAATTCTGTGTCGTTCTATTTCTGCATTTATTATTCTGCTATTATCTGTGCTACTATTATTTTGATATATCTGTGTTGAAATAATTTTATAAGCTTCCACAATAATTTTTATAATTAACAGTATCACCCTTTTAACCCCCCTCTAGGGTGAAATCGATCCTACAAGTGGTATCAGAGCTAGGAATAGAAGTCAACTTTTGTTTTTTTTTAAAAAATTCATTTTTCAAACACCAATTTTTTGTTTTAAAAATTTGAATTTTTAAAATGGCTTCTTTTAATACTGTTTTTGCTGAGGGTCAGTCCATAGTTAGACCACCAATGTTCAATGGTGAATACACCTACTGGAAAATTAGAATGAATTTTTTTTTGAAAACCATTGACGCGTGGAATATTGTTGAGACAGGTTATAGAGCGCCAACTATAATTGTAGATAATCAGGAAATAGATAAATCGATGGATCAATGGACGGAACTTGAAAATAAATTACAAAATGCTAATGCTAAAGCTATGAATTCTATCATCTGTTCATTGGATCGATTTGAATTAAATCGTGTCTCACATTGTCTAACTGTGCAGGAAATATGGCACACACTCGAAGTGACTCATGAAGGAACGTCTCAAGTCAAAGAATCTCGCCTTGCCATGCTAAGCAGCGAATACGAGAATTTCACAATGGCCAAGGAAGAAAATGTCAAAGAAATATACGGACGACTTTCCAATATCGTATACAAATCAAAGGCTCTTGGAAAATCATACACATAATTGGAGATAGTCCGAAAAATCCTTAGAGTCCTTCCACGAAGTTTTGAAGCCAAAGTAACTGCCATTCAAGAATCAAAAGATTTAAAATAAATGAAAGTCGAAGAACTCATCGGAAACCTCACCAATTACGAGCTAGAGATGAAATTCAAGGAAGAGCGTGAAGGAGGAGACACTCGAAAGAAATCAATAGCTCTTAAAGGGACAACTAAAAGTGAAGAAGATGATGATGATGGTGAAGCAGAACTAGCACTATTAATAAGAAGATTCAAAAGGTGGAATCGCAAATATGGCAATCCGATCAAAAATCAACAAGTAAAGAGCAGATCGAACAAAGCACTAGACAACGCGGAAGAGCAGAAAATCATTTGTCACAAATGCAATAAACCCGGTCATATCAAGCCTAATTGTCCCCAAAATCGACTCGGCCAAGAAAAGAAACTGAAGAGGAGAAGTTTTGCAGCTACTTGGGATAAAATCGATGAAGATGAAAGTGATAGCACCGGTAGTGAGAGTGAAAGAGAAAATTTGTGTCTTCATGGTGAAATAACTGACAGTGATATTGACGAGCCAAGTGAGGTATCAAAACATACCCATTCAGAATTACTTATATATTTCCACGAAGTAAATGGCTGTTTTGAACGACTTAGGGAGAAGTATGCCAAACTAGAATCACAAAAAGATACTTTGATAGATTTAAATAAACAACTTGACCAATTAGTTAAAACCTATCAAAGTAAGATCCCTAAGTGTGATAAGTGTCCAACATTCAAAGAAGAAATTAAAAAATCATAAATCAAAACTAAATCGCTTGAAAATGAAATTTTGATTTTGGAAAAGAGTGAATATACAAGAAGAGAAAATTCTATTAAAAGGTGCACACAATTATTAAGCAAAAATGAATCTCTCAAAAAACAAGTCCAACAACTATCAACGACTTTAGATAAATTTTCAAAAAGTGAGAAATCATTGAATATGCTCTTAGAGAAACAAACTATTAATACAGTCAGACAAGGACTTGGATATAATCAATCTGAACCTGTTAAAAGAAAAATTAATCAAGTCAATTCAATGTGCACAATTTGTAGAAAATTTGGACATAATCAAAATAATTGTTGGTATAGACCCAAACACGTAAAAACCATTCCAATTTGGGTTCCAAAAGACACAAATATAAAATCTCCCAAAGTTCAATAAATTTGGATGCCGAAAGGAACATATATAAATAGTTTTGGGTATCCACAAAATTATTTTTCAAAATCAATTACCACTAACAATCATGGACCTATAAAAACAAATAGTTCACTAAACTCTCTTCTTGTGTAGGTATGCTGGCAGGCTAAGGAACAACAACAATGGTACTTGGATTCTGGCTGTTCCATGCACATGATAGGCGATAAATCAAAGTTCCTTAGCCTAGAAAAGTACAGAGGTGGCAGAGTCACAATGGGTAACAATGACAAGTGTAGAATTGTCGGTAAAGGTAAAGTAGGTAACAATACATTTACCTTAAATGACGTACTATATGTTGAAAATCTGCACCACAATTTGATATCAATCAGTAGCTATGTGATAAAGGTATGAATGTTATTTTTGATTCTGACTTGTGCAAAATTGTTGACAAATCATCAAAAGAAATCTTATTTTCAGGTAAGTGGAAAGGTAATATATATTCTCTATCTTTTGATGATCTCACCCTTTCAAAATGTTTGGTAGCTAAGGATATAGAAGTAAATTTATTGCATAGACGATTAGGGCATGCCAGTAGAATTTGTTAAACAAATTAAAAACGAAAAATTTGGTAAGAGGGTTGCCATCACATGATTTCGAAAGAGAAAATTTATGTAAATCATGTTCCTTGGGAAAACTTAAAAAATCATCATTTCATGTTTCAAAAACAATGTAAGCACTTCTAGAGTTCTCGAACTAGTTCATTTGGATCTATTTGGACCTAACGATATTGCTAGCTTAGGTGGTAAGAAATATTGCTTTGTGTTAGTTGATGATTACTCAAGATATACATGGGTATATTTCTTGGCTAAAAAATCAGAAACTTTTTCATACTTCACAAAATTCACAAAATTAGTTCAAAATGAAAAAGGAGTTCCTATTGTTTCGTTAAGAAGTGATCATGGTGGAGAATTTGAAAATTATGAATTTGAAAACTTTTGTGATGAAAATGGTTTTAAACAAGAATTTTCTACACCACGTACTCCACAACAAAATGGAGTAGTTGAAATAAAGAATCGAACATTGCAAGAGTTGGCTAGGTCTATGATAAATGAGTGTAAGTTGCCTTTGCATTTTTGGGCAGAAGCAGTAAATACAGCTTGTTATGTAATGAATAGAGTTATGATTAGACCGATTCCTAACAAAACACCCTATGAGCTATGATTCAAAAATAAACCAAACATTGCTTACTTCAAAGTATTTGGATGTCCGTGCTATATTCTCAATACAAGTGATCAATTTGGAAAATTCGAAGCAATAGCCGAAGAAGGCATATTCATGGGATACTCTTCCAGAAGCAAAGCTTATAGAGTCTACAACAAAAGGAATAAAACAATTGTGGAGTCAATCAATGTGAAGTTTGCTGAAGGCATTAATGAACAGGAAATGGTCAAAAGCAATGTTGAAGAGGAGAACGGAAAAGATGAGAAGGAAAACCAAAAGAAACTGCAACAACAAAAGAAGTCCGAAGGAATCTAGATCCAGAGAGATTGAAATTCAAAGCAGATCATCCTACAGAATTGATAATAGGAAATCCTATCACAGGTGTTCAAACTCATTCCTCCTTTAGAAATTTGTGTGATCTGTGTCTATATAGTGGATTTATTTAAGAAATAGAACCCAAAGACATAGATACAACTCTGAATGATGAAAATTGGTTTATAGCTACACAAGAAGAGCTAAATCAATTTGAGCGAAATGATGTTTTGGAGTCTAGCACCTAGACCTATGGATTATCCAGTCATAGGAACAAAATGGATTTTCAAAAATAAATATGATGAATCTGGAAATATGATTAGAAATAAAGCTAGATTAGTCGCTAAAGGATACAATCAAATTGAAGGAGTTGACTTTGATGAAACTTTTGCACTGGTAGCTAGAGCATGGTATGAATGCCTTAGTACTTATCATCTTGAAAATGGATTTAAAAAAGGCTGTGTAGACACCACACTATTTCTGTTGGATGAAAATCATGATCTTTTGATTGTTCAAATATATGTTGATGACATCATTTATGGTACTACTAACAATTTGTTGTATGAGAAATTTGAAAAAGTTATGTAGGAAAAGTTTGAAATGAGCTTGGTTGGAGAGTTAAAATTCTTTTTAAGATTTCAAGTCAAACAAAGCCATAAAGGTACATTCATTTCTCAAACAAAATATATCAGGGAACTTGTCAACAAATTTGGATTAAAAGATGCTAAACCAGGTAGAACCCCCATGAGCACAACAATTAAACTTGACAATGATGAAAAAGGTAAGGCAGTTGATCAAAAGAAATATAGAGGTATGATTGAATCACTCCTTTATCTTACCACTTGTAGACCTGACATCATGTTTTCTGTATGCTTGTGTCCACGATTTCAATCTAACCCAAAAGAATCTCATTTAAAAGCCGTTAAAAGAATTATAAAATATTTTTTGCACACCCCATGATTTGGTCTTTGGTATCAACAAATGATAATTTTGAATTAAAAGGATTTTCAGATGCGGACTATGCTGGAAGTCTAGTTGATAGAAAAAGTACTAGTGGTGCATGCTTTATGTTAGGACATTCATTAGTTGCATGGTCAAGTAGAAAACAGAATTGTATTGCATTATCCACCACAGATGAAGAGTATATTGCTCTGAGTGGTTGCTCTGCTCAAATCTTATGGATGATACAAACTTTGCAAGACTATGGTCTAAATTTTTAACGTGTACCACTAATGTGTGATAGCAAAAGTGCAATTGATCTCACAAATAATCCTATACATCACTCACGAAACATATAGATGTTAGACATCATTTTATTAGAGATCATATTTCCAAGGAAAATATCTGCATAAATTTCATTTCAACCGATTCTCAATTGGCAGACATTTTTACAAAACCCCTACCAGAAAATAGTTTTTGTAAACCACGTCTCAGCTTAGGTGTTTTAGAAATTTGATTTTCTAAATATTTAACATTTTTTTGCTCCCTACTAATTATAAAAAAAGGATAAATAGTGATTGAAAAAGTGATGAGTTTTGATATTTATCATATATTATGACTCGAGACGGTATAATTAGTAAATTTCTTGAGAAATTTAAACAAGAGTTGTAAAACTTTTTGTTGGTAAAAATTCCCTGACCATCTCTATTTCTATCATATTTCTAACGACCATCACTCATCAAAATTCAATATAGTTTGTCAATATGTGGTACTTTAAACAGGAATCATTCGTTTTTCGTTTTACATTTTTTTAATAAAATAATAATAATAATAATAAAATAAAAATCCAAATTATCCACTCTCATTTAAAAGTCCTCACGGTTATGCATGGGTGAATTACTTGGAATTTGTTATGTACTTTCATGCTCATTTAAAAGTCCTCACGGTTGTGCATGTATGAACACATATCCAAATTGATTTTTTTTAAATAAACAAGTTGATTCTAATCCCATTTAAAAGTCCTCACGGTTATGCGTGGTTAGAAGATACTTGAATTCATTTTTTTAAAATATAAAATTGGAATACTACTAATCTCATTTAAAAGTCCTAACGGTTATGCATGGTTGTAGATATTCAAATTCCTAATATAAATATACCACAAATAGACACAACTGTATGGATGTATATGATGACATCATTCCCATCATTCTAAAAGTGGAATATGCGCCTAACAGAGTATTTATGATTTTTGTTTGATTTTTTATTGAAATTTAATATTTGTATTCAATTGAGTTTTAATGTTGGATTAATATCTATCACTTTATCTCCATTTTTCTAACACTATTACTCTTTTGCTGATAACAAAAGTGGGGAGAAAAGTTAAGATTTTGTCAAATAAAATCAAGCAAAGGTCAAATATTTTCCATTTGCATCTAGGCTCATTTGCATATTTTTAATTGTATGCATATATGAAGGGGGAGCTTTGTGTAGAGAGTAAGCATTCAAATAGGGGGAGCAAATTGAATAATCAAATACATTTAACATATTCAAAATCTTAAATATATGTTTGTTATCATCTAAAGGAGGAGATTGTTGAATATGCGATTATATGATTTTTGTTTGATGATAATATATATATATATATATATATATTCATTTAAATGTATTTGTTAATATACAGAATTAGAATTCAAACGAATATTTTATTCAAACAAATATTTATTACAATTTTTGAGTAGTACAAATTTCAAGCTCTCACTACACACACACACACACACAACTTCAATTACAATACAATTTTGATTACATCACAATTTCTAATTTACATTTGACCTCAATACATATCACTCATTCACTCAACTCGTATTTATCTTCAACTTCATTCCAATGTGAATCCAGCATTTGAGCAATCTGCAAAAATATGCATTGACGCAGTAAAATTGAAAATAAAATATTTTTGCAGTATAAAATAAAATATGGATTTTGAAAATAATATTTGCCTCAGTTATTTGGGTTGTTCGTCATCATTTGAATTCGAATTCATCATACACGAACAGCTTGTGACATGCACAGTGTATCACTGTACATGCCACAAGGCCGTGCACATCGATATATACACTTGATAAAATTACAGGGACAGGTGAGCACAAGGTCAAACCCAAATCAAAGTCGGGTTCAACTCAAGTGGAATCACAAACGAGCACAAGGTCAAACCCGAGCTTTAAAGCTGGATTCAACACAGGTGTAATTCCAAAAATCAAGATGAAGTTCAAGTAAAATCAAAATGAAAAGTGACGTGCACAAGAACAAGAACATGTTAGAAAAGCAAGTGCACCACAAACCAAACAGGGGCAAAACTGCAAACAAATACAAACTGTCTCGATGCATACATATGGCCAAGCGATGCGTCACTGAGACAATGCACAAATATATCTATACATGTGTATATACACATGTATACATACAAGTAGTGACTCAATACAACCAGACCAGTTCAGGTTAAAGAGGCAGTGGTACAAAATACATGAAGGTCTGGCAACAAATGAAACATATGCACCAGCAAACTAGGCTAATACATAACACAGAAGAATCAAAGCGAACAAACAGTGGAAAATGCATATACATCAATGAGGACACATGTACACAATGCTACAACCATGACTAATACAAGCAAAACTCAAACCAGCCATGATATGCAAGCATGATCAGACCAGTGAAGACATGAACAATGCTCAAACTCAAGTCAGTGACACAACCTCAATAATGAAATGGCTTTGTTCAAAACAACCATACATGAACACTGCAACAGGTCGAGGAAGCAAGGATGTGCACCAAACAAGAGCATAACACGAATACTCAAAGCAACTCAAGTCAGTGCAGCAGTGTAAACATCACATTGAAGCAACTCGAGCTCAAGTCAGTACAACAGAAAATCAAGCAGAGATGAACAAACCATGGTGGCAAGTTCAAACAGATCCAAAGCCAAGAAAATACAAATATACATGTATGCATATATATATATATATATATGTATACACATACATATCTGTATCAAATGAAACAGTTCAATATCAAAGAGACAGATTAAAGTTAGAGATCATTCTCAAGAATCATCAACAAAGTGATACAACAGTCAAAGACACAATGGCCGGAGTCATGAAACAGCAAGTAAAATCGAACAAGGTCAAAAGTGCTACTAGAGGCAGTGAACAGTATGGCCAAAGTCGAACAAAATCAAGATCGTCAAAATCAAGTCAAAGCCGAAGACAACAAGAACGAGAACGAACGAAATCAACACCGTGTCAATCAAGGAATCGAACTGTGATGACCCGGAATTTTTAACAATTTAAATTGGAATATTTAATTGATTGTGAATATTTAAAAAGTTAATTTTTAAATTGAATTCAAATATTATTATTAATAGTAATTAAGTTATTAGATTTAAAAGACTGAAATTGGGTAAATTATTGGATCTTCAGTTTTAAGCTTGTTAAAAATAATTTGAAGACATGTAAAATTTATATTGATAGTTTTGAAGATAATAAAAGCTTTTAAATTGAAATGGAAGTGATTCGTTCGGTTTTAAATATTTATCGTTTAAATCAATATTTAAAAATAGCCTTCCCTGGCACAGTCTCAGAATTCAATGAAACCAGTTCCATTAGATCCGTAATAGTTAGTTATTATCGGATTTCAATTTTCGTAGCATTTGGATTTATTGTTTGCTCGTACGGGTGAGAAACGCGTTGCAATTAAAATCGATAATTTAATATTTTAAATCGATTTAAAAAGCTAACTTCCACATACAATCAAATTAGCCTCTGAAACACGCTCCATTGTGTTCGGAACATGGGTAAAACATTATAATCGCCAAACGGCGTGTTTCGATGGGGGTTCGAAGTTTTGAGCTGGGTAAAGTGAGATATTTAGAATTAAATAATATTTTAGTCTGTTAAGACAATACCTTGCCTTCTCCAATACGCCGTTCCCTCAACTTTATATCTCGTCTACCTATACTTCCTCTTATTCACATCAGAACGAAAATCGCATCCGTTATAAAAAATAAAATAAAATATGGCGACCGAAATGAGAAAATCGAATCGAAGAAAATTTCATGACAGCCACATTGTTCTGCTCGAACTCGAGCACGGCGAAGGAAGAGGTGATGAGGGGGTTGGTTCGCGATCTAGGGTTGGGTCGCGATCGGTTGTGGAGGGTTCGGAACCCAAGCTCGAGTGCGGTGGCTGCAGTTTCATGGAGGGTCGAGCTCGTGTCGATCTTGGCGGCGAGGCTGGTTGGGAAATGGATTGGAAGTCGTGACTGTTGGATGGAATTCGAGCTGGGAGTGGTGGCGACTCATGGTGAGGGTAGTGCGCACGTAATGGTGGAAAGCGATGGAAATTGCGGTTGCTTTCGTTGCCGTGGAGGTGTTGTTCTTAGGGCAGCATGCGAATTTAAGCAAAGGAACTCGCGGCGTCTTCATTGTCGACAGCTTTTTGGGTGAGCAGCTTCTTGTTCCTTATTCCTTCTTGGATTTGAAATTTAAAATGTTTAACTTTGGAAATTTATTTAAAATTTAAGTTACTATTTAAAAATTTAATTATTTGTTTAGGTTAAATCGTTTGTTAAAATGAGGACTATTAAAAATAAAGTCACTAGTTAATTTGATTTATCAAAGGAAATTTTAATTTCTCGTTTGTTCGAATATTAATAAACCAAAAATGTTTGATCAAGGTCAAAATTGGGAAGAAACAAACTGAAATGGAAATGGACTTCAAACAAAGCAAAAGTGAGTAAATCTCACTTTGGTTGGATTTTTATTTAAATTTAATGGTTAAATTTAAATAATTGATTGAATGATTAAATTGATTGGATGTGCACTGATGATGACGTGACTTTGATTTTGGTTGGTTCTCGAGTTAATTGTGGTTTGAGTTGAAGTATTTGGGTTTTAAATTGTTTTAAACTTAAGTCATAAATAAGAAAATGTTTCCATTTTAATGTTGATAAGGGCTTAATGATTTGTGATTCATCGAATTAGTAGGGTAATTAAAATGAATAATTAATTAATTCAATTAATTAATAATTTGGGTTGATTGATTTAGTAATTAAGGGTTTGAATTAATTAATTAAGGTTTAAGTTAATTAATTGAGTTTAATTAATTTAGAATAATCAATGGATGGTTTGATAGGTAATTACTTAATGTAATTAATAAAATATAATTACTTTATGAAATTAATCAAGAGATTAATTAAGATGGTTAATTAAGGAGTAATTGATTTATTTAATGAAGTAAATAAAAAGATAGTTAATTACAGTTTGGGATTTATCGAAAATGATTAATACTGTGGTTTAATTAATGTAATTAAAGTTGATTAGGATAAACTAAAATATAATTGTGTGACGACCCGAAATTTTCGAGCATTTAAAATTGGAATATTTAATTGATTTTAAATATTCAATATAATAATTTTAACTGGAATTACAAACATCGCTAGATGTTTGATAATTAAATAATAAAATTTAATTATTAGAAGTTGAGTAAATTGTTGAATCTCGAATTTTAAGCCTATAAAAAAATAATTTGAAGGCTCATAAAATTTATATTGATATTACTGAAGGTAGTAAAGGTGTTAAAATGGAATTTGAAAAAGTTTGGTTAAGTTTTGAAATTTTATATCGTTTAAATTGAATTTAAAATATGGCCTTCCGAGGCACAGTCTCGAAATCCGACGAAACCAGTTCCATTGAGTCCGTAATATTGAATTATTACCGGATTTCAAATTTTGTATTGATCGGAGTTAGTGTGTGAGTGTACGACATATAAACGCACTGAATTTTTATCGGAAAAGCAATATAATATACATTGTTGACTAGTCAAATATTGTCACATCGGTTTTATTTTCAATCACTATAGCCAGATATTTTCTTACGCAAAGCTTTCTTTATACGCCACCACCTTTTCATATCACGTCCTCCTATTTCTTTCCAGCCAAGCTTCCTTCTTTTTGTTTCGAAATCAAAATCAAAGCCGGTTAACAAGAGAGAGGAAAAAAAAGGAAATGGCCGATTGATAGTTTCGCCTTTATGCTATTTCATTGGAACGAATTCATGTAATCGCGTCTCCTTTTCCCATTTCTTTTTCGTTTCAAATTCACCCAGCCCTAAATTTCCTTCGCCAGATCCATTCTCGTGTCCTACTTCACAAAAACCAAATTGAAATCAAGTCATTCATCTCGTCGCTTCCCTCTTTGTTTTCAGCCGAGGCGGTGAATTCAAGAACGAATCGAAACCTTTTAACCGCTCCTCAAATCGAACAACCCCTAATCATCGTTCGAATCGAAGTCTCGTCCATGCCCAAATCGAGCGACTTAGTCGCGATAGCTCGAAATTCTGGTGATGGTGAAGTTCAAGCGGTGGGTGGTCGTACGTGTTCAGCAGAGGCAGGGCTTGTGTTCGATGAGGCAAACAGCGTTGGACGACGAAGCGATTAGAAGCCAATGTGATCAGGTCGAGGGCTTGACTGGGTTGTTCGATTAGGTCAGGTATATCAACCTATTCATTTACGATTTTTATGTATATAAATTTGTACAGTTAGTAAAAAAAATAAAAATAAATAAATAAATATACTTATATATATATTTACAGCAAGCATTTTTGTTTAAACAGATATACAGAAATTTTCTTATATATATAGATAGATAAAGACTGAAAAAAAAAAAGAAAAAAGGAGGAAAGTTTGAAAAAATGGGAAAGTTTATATAAATTAGTTTTTATCAAAACTATGTAAGTTATGTTATAAATATACATGCAGTTTCAAAAACGAAACCTAAAACAGATATACATATACATATTTAGTTTAAATTAAATAAGTAAGTAGTAATTAACTGTTCGAATAATTCGAATATTAATAAATCATATAATATTCATTCAAGGTTAGAAATTGCAGAAAACAAGACGAGTTTGAGGGGAATGGCAATCTAAGGCCAAAGGTGAGTTAATCTCACTCAGTTAAGTTTAAAATTTAAATGATTAAATTCAAATAATTATTTGAATGGTTGAATTGATTGTTGTGTTATATAGCAGTATACAATACACCTTGTAATGATTGATTTTCCTCACTTTTATAGTGAGGATATTTTATATTGTGCTAACGTCTGTGGATGCAGGGAAAACAGGTTGGAGGGATCCAACTGGATCCCTCAACATTTATTTAAACTTATTTAATACCCTATGTTGTGATTATGTGATATTCTATGATGAACTTTATTGAAGTATTGAATGCTATGGTTCGATTGAATATAATTGTGTATAATGAATTATCAAAATATATATAAATTGGATTTTGGAAGGAAAATAAAAGAAGTAAATTTGTAAGAAAAAAATTATAGAAAATTTGAATAAGTTTAGGATTAATGGGAAAAATAACATAAAGTGACTTTGAAATTTTAATGAATAAAGATAGAATATAGAAAGGAAATTTTGAACGACAGGAAGTTAATGAATTTTAAACTGTAGTATTATTATTTAAGAGAACAAAACATTTATCTAAAATTTAAAATTTAAATTATTGAAAGGAATAAAGAAGAATTGGGGACGTCCTGAATTTATATTTCAGGTAAGAGATTTAAAACCAAATGGAAATTAATAACAATAATAATAAGTCTATAATTAATGAATTTTGAAATGAATTGTGTAAGTAATGAAATTTATTTCCGATGGAGTAAATTGGAAATCAATTTGGGAAATTGATTTAAGTGTTTGAGATTGGAAATTTCTCTCTGAATAACCAAGTACGTTTAAAGGTAAATTTTTAAAATATAAATTAAAGGTTTACAGTTGTTTGAAAAAAAAATATGTTTTGTAAATTTATTATTTCTAATATTTAAATTCTAAAGTAAGTATTTCCTTTAATCTATTATAGTAGTAATTATTTTAAGAATGACTTTGTATAATGTTTTTTAAGTAACCTAATTTTTAAATATTCATATAGAATCTATCCTAACCAATTATTGAAGAAGTCTTAACTTAAATATTCTAAAGTAAACTACAAAGTAAGTATTTTATTTTAATATATTATCGCAATAATTATATAAAGAATGATTTGGTAGTTAATAAAGGAAATCTAATGTCTAGTTATAAGGTAATATTATTTTAGTATTTCTAGAGTATTGTTTTATATTAAGTATTAAAGTAAAATTTTCTAATATATTTTATAATAAAGTGTTTTTAAATTATTTTTAAAATCTAGTCTTGTGCTTGGAGATTTCAGTGGAGATAGAAATATATTTGGGAGGTTTATTTTTAAAGGGAAAGATAATTTGGAACTGTTTTCAAAGGATTGAAAATAGAAATATATCTTGAGAAGATATTTTGAGGTTAATAAATAATTTTGGAAAATTATTTATTGGTTGATGATTGTTGCGAATATTAATTGATAGTTAAATAACCGACTATCAATATTGGACAAATACGCTGATCGTTTCGAAGAGACCGGGATCGAGATTTATTTCTTGAAAACCACTTCGATCCGGTTTGTACGTTTCGTGTAAACGATGTTGGATTCGAAGATGGAGCATTGAAGTGCAAGGGCTAATCGCTACTAATCCTGAGGATATTTCCAAAATGGATGTAGTAGGAATAGTGCCTTCGGTTCCGTTCGAACCTGGGACGGACTTGTATGGATGAATGCTTGCGAAACATCGTCAGGTGGACGATGGGCATTCTGAGAGATATATTCTAAAAAGATAACGCTTAGCCTCAAGCCTCATCAAATGGGAATGGCTGAAAATCAGGGGATATGCAGCAAGACTTCGTGGGTAGCCCCCACTGGAGGGTGAGGTCATCCCTTTCTAGATGTCCCTTTATTTCGGCTTAGTGGGCGGTTGCTGATCCCAACCGCAGGGTGATCTTGCTCGGGACTGTCCAGTAAGGGATGGTTCCGGTCTTGTGTTGCAGGGGAGTTAGGCTGGCTCCTCGATACGCTGATCTAGACCAGGTACCGTGACAGGTGGCACCCCAGTGCCTAGCCATTAGTTGGAATCCATTTTCCATACGCGCCCGTACGGTTTTGATTGTGCCCAACTATTGCTGAAACGTGAGATGCAAGCATTTCAGCTAGATTCTATTTACTTTCTATAGACACTATTATAATATCAGAGGACTTTAATAAAAATGTTTTAGCTATCGTAAGGTAAAAACCCGACATGTTTATTTGTGGCGTGGTCTCACGAGATGCTTTTATTTTCAAAGGATTTTTGGAACTTTAATAATCAATTGGGTGTGATTTTCTCACGCTGGTATTCCAGACTGACTCGGGTGTTATTTAACTGTAATGCTCGGGTCAGACCGAGTATTATAGGATACAGGGTGATACTGTGGAGCTCAGGAGACGAGCAGGATGACAATACGTACTCCCGTATTTGTATATGTATATATATTCCGCTGTATTGAGTTGCTATGTATTCATTTGTATGATATTGATGCTGAGTTGTGATTGATGTACTCTGATGATGTAATATATAAACAGATATATTTGATTTTGAGTAAAGATCATTTATTATCTATTATATTTTATTCCGCTGCGATGGTTAGATTCTGATGTTGATTTCTATCTTCTTCTTCTACCGCTCTTCTTTTTTAACCAAATGGTTCGTATTTCTGTGCAACTTGAGTTGATTTAGGTAGAATAGTGTTAACTCAAGGGGTACGGATTTGCGGGCTATCACACTTGGTATCAGAGCTTAGGTTGGTGATAACCTTGGCTCTGGTGGGAATTACTCATAAAATAGAGTCTATAGTACTCTAGAATGAGTTTGAGCGTATAAATTAATATGAGTGCGTATTTGTTAGTGGATATAAATTGTTTTAATATTGTGTTGATTGATTTATTGAGTGGCATATGAACCTTCGTCGACACAGTCTGCGCAGCTGTGTCGAAGGGGTTTCTAAACATTTGAATAGAGCAATCGACACGGTATTGTTTTAAATATTGGTAAATGAAATAATTTTACCCAAAAATATATTTTGGTATAAAGAAAGTTTTGTAAGCTATTTAGCTAATATATGTTTGCTTGGATGTTAGGAAGAATAATGTTAAAGCATTATCATTGTTAAGTGGGAATTTGACAAGAAATAGAAATATAACTAAAAATTTAAGGGAATAATTTCATTAAAAAAATGGAATTTATAATTATGAACTAAAAATGTAAACTATAAATTGAATTATAAGTAATTTGGGATTTTTATAAGCATAAACTATACAAATGCATTATAGTTAAAATTTGAATTAAAATAGAATTTGAAACTTTAAAACCCCGGAGATTTTGGAAGTATTTTGAAGAAAAATAGTAATATTGTTGTTTTGGGGTATTTCTGAGGGAAATTTGTTTCAAATAAATTTTGGGAAGGGATATAGCATTGAATTCACATTAGTCGCTGGAAAATAACTTAGGTGATGACTGCAGCATCATCGATGTTCATTTTCGAGTTTCTAAGTGACAGATTGCTGCCAAATTGATTTGTTTAGGAAAACCTGTTTGTTTTTGAGATTTCAAAGGAAATTTGTTGGAAATAAAAAAAAAACCCTGATTGGATTAAAATTTTGAGAAGTATGATTTGGGACATTGGAGATTTCAAAATGATTTGAAACCAAAAGCCGGGTGTTTAAAAAAAAAAATCCTGATGAGATAGGTTGTAAGCTTATAACTTGAGGTGAGTTTTGAACCAAGAAAGAAATATGAGCTTTGAATGTTGGAATTTAAATGTAAAGGTGAAAGTTAAAAATGAAATTAACTTGGATTGGAGAATAAAATTTAACTGGATTAAAATAAATTGAATAAACTAAAAATAATATCCAGTTGTATTCGAATTAAGTTAAAATCGAACCGAGTTAAATAAAACGGAGTTAAAATAAAATTGAATTGGAATAAAAATTCAATTGAGTTATCAAATGGAATTAAATTCTTACCGGAATAAATGGAAAATAAGTTGGATAAGGATTGGATTGAAATAAATAAATAAGAAAAATGTGTAAAAGAGTTATAATGCATGAAATAAAACATGCTTGGGATATAAATAAGCATGGAGCTTGAGTTAAAATAAAGGATGGATATATTCAAGTCTAAAATGCATGGAATTGTGTAAATAATAAGTTGTGACTTATAAAATTTGAAAAGTGGGATAGAAAACCCAAATTAAATATTTTTGATGAATTGAAAATAAAGTGAAGAACAAAACTTGAATTATAAATAAATTTGAACTTAAGCAAATTTAAATGAAGAGATTTCGAGATTAAAGTCAAGTTTTGGATTATAAGTTGGGGAAAGACTATTTAGATAATAATTAGATAATGAAATATGTAATGAGAACCCAATGAAGTTAAATAAAAGCTGAATGTAAGATAATAATGCAGTTTGGAAATAAAACTCAAGTTATAAATTGAATTCGTCTTGAATTGTCAATTAAGTAAATGAAATTTGAATTGTGAGTTCATGAAATTGGATGGTAAATTGAAAATGGTTTGTGAATCCAGAACTTGAGTTATAAATTAAAATTTAACATGAAAGTGTTAGCAAATTAAATATAATTGAAATGTATCGAATAAAAATGAAAATGGATTATAATAGTAATAGTTTGAATGTGCAAATAAAATCCAACTAAGTGGAAATAAATTGGAAATGGCCATGTAATAAATTGGATGAACTGAATCTGAAAGGTTAAATTTGATAATAACAAATCAAATGAAATTGTAAATTTTAAAAGGAAATTTAACTGAAATAGAATTAAATTGAATGAAAGAGAAAGATTTACTTGAAACGAAATGAGCTTAAGTATAAAATTGGAGTGAATAAACTTAAGCTAAAAGATGGAAAAGAGTTGAATTGAATTCAACTTAAACAAAGTTTAGTAATGTTGGATTGGTTTTAAATCAAGTGAAAATAAATTTTTAGTCGAAATAAAAATTCGGTGAGTTGTCGATAATATTTAATGGAAAGAAAATTCTTAAATAAATAATTGTAAACCATTTAAATTGTTACGGAATTGAAATAATTAGGGACAATAAGGAAATGGAATGTTTTTAAGTTAATAGAATGAATGAATGCGGATAAGAAATGAAACACTATTGGATAGATCGTGAATAAAATTGAAATAGTTATTGGATGAAATAGCTTGGAATGTCTTTGAGCTAAATAAAATAGTTTGGAATAAACAAAAATGGAATGAAATGTAAATAAATGGATTGCAAATGAAATTGAAATAAAATGTGTCGAGCTAAATAAGTGGTTGTGAATGAATTAAAATAAAAAGGAAATTTAATTGGTAAATAAAATGAATCTAAATTGATTATGGTTTTGAATGAAACTAGTTTGGTTAATAAAATGAAATGCAAGTGAATGGATTCAAATTTAATTGCAATGAAACTGAGAATGTATGATTTGTGAATAAATTTAAAAGTGGAATAGAATTGAGTAAATTGAGTTGAAATCCATTTAAATTGGTTATAAACATAAATACATATTTATTCACATAGATCTCGTCAAATTGCATAGAATAAATTGTCATTTGAGGTAAATGGAAGTAATTAAAATTCTATGTGTTGATAAGGTTAAAATAAATTGATTTTGAAAGCAATTGAATTAAATACGAGTTCAGTTTGCTTATGAATAAATTAAATGTAAGCGATTGAGTTTTAAAACATTCAAATTGATGAAGTGGTATACGAATGGATTGAAAACCATTCAAATTGAATGAAATGGTTTATAAATTAATTGAAACAGTTGAATTGGCATGAAAAGTCTATAAATTGCTTACGGAAAAATGTTTGGTGTGAATTTCTTTTAGAATTCATATGTTTTAACTATGGCAAATAAGTGATATGCTGTTAAACTTTATATATTTGGCACTTACATGTTTAAATTGAGTAAGTACAGGTACCTGGAAGCCGTATGGCTGGATTTGGGTTGCATTAACTGCTAAAATAATAAGCCGCTTGCTTAAAAGGCTAAATAAGGTACGCCTACGTAATAAAAATAGGAAATATGAACTGTTTTTGGTTTTTCCGACCGGGTGGGTCGATGTATATATATTTCTCTCTTTTGTCAAATTGCAAAAGCTCCTCCATACAAAGGGGACTCTGCCAAAAATTTTCAGAAATTTTGGGAGTTAGAAAATTTTGGAAAATTTTGTTAACGACAAACAAATTCAAATTGGAAACTAAAATAAATTAGTAAAGGAAACCAACTTAAAGTAATGATATGAATTAGTTATTAATGGGAAATAAAGTTTAAAAATTTAGAGTTTAAGATGAATTGAATTCATATGGAAATGAAAGAATCGATCTGAATAGAAATAGGTATAAACTAAAAGTGGTAAAGTGAAAATAAAGATCAGAAACATATAAAATGCTTATGTTAACTTAAGTAAGGAATGATAAATTATTAATTGGAAATTGAATATTGCAAATATATTCTAAGTTGATATTTGAATGAATGAATATTGACATTTGTAAGAAAGTCGATAAAATGTTTTGGGATATTGTGATTGGATCTTAGTGCTAAGCAGGATATGCAGGTAATCTAAATGGAAAAGAGAATTGGTTTATGATTTCAAGAAAGATAAATTTGAAATGCTCGACAAAAGGGTATGTGTTTATATTTCTGTGAAATTTGATTAGGATTTTGGATTGAGCCACTTGGCTTTTTATTTTCTTTTTGGATTTGGGAGGCCGTGGAGCCATTTTGTAGTTGTACCGAGTCAGCCGCGCAAAGGAGACGCTGGCGAATTTTTTCGAAGATTTAGGGAGTTAGAAAAAATTATGGGAAAATTTTGATAATTCAAAATTTGTTTTTAATTAAAACTCGAATGGTTAAACAAATAGTATAGTATGAAACTATGGAAGAGTTGAGAAGTTAGTAAGAATTGTAATGAGCCTTCTATTAAAAAGATAGTTGGAAAGAGGTTGAATTGTTAAGAACTGATTGGTTTTGGGAAAAGTAAACGGGTATTGGACCATTCTTCCTAACTAGTAATTTCGGGGACGTAATTCTTTTAAGGGGGGAGGAATGTGACGACCCGAAATTTTCGAGCATTTAAAATTGGAATATTTAATTGGTTTTAAATATTCAATATAATAATTTTAACTGGAATTACAAATATCGCTAGTTGTTTGATAATTAAATAATAGAATTTAATTATTAGAAGTTGAGTAAATTGTTGAATCTCGAATTTTAAGCCTATAAAAAAATAATTTGAGGCTTGTAAAATTTATATTGATATTACTGAAGGTAGTAAAGGTGTTAAAACGGAATTTGAAAACGTTTGGTTAAGTTTTGAAATTTTATATCGTTTAAATTGAATTTAAAATATGGCCTTCCGAGGCACAGTCTCGGAATCCGACGAAACCAGTTCCATTGAGTCCGTAATATTGAATTATTATCGAATTTCAAATTTCGTATTGGTCGGAGTTAGTGTGTGAGTGTACGACATATAAAGGCACTGAATTTTTTATCGGAAACGCAATATAATATACATTGTTGACTAGTCAAATATTGTCACATCGGTTTTATTTTCAATCACTATAGCTAGATATTTTCTTATGCAAAGCTTTCTTTATACGCCACCACCTTTTCATATCACGTCCTCCTATTTCTTTCCAGCCAAGCTTCCTTCTTTTTGTTTCGAAATCAAAATCAAAGCCAGTTAACAAGAGAGACGAAAAAAAAGGAAATGGCCGATTGATAGTTTCGTCTTTATGCTAATTCATTGGAACGAATTCATGTAATCGCGTCTCCTTTTCCCATTTCTTTTTCGTTTCAAATTCACCCAGCCCTAAATTCCCTTCGCCAGATCCATTCTCGTGTCCTACTTCACAAAACCCAAATTGAAATCAAGTCATTCATCTCGTCCCTTCCCTCTTTGTTTTCAGCCGAGGCGGTGAATTCAAGAACAAATCGAAACCTTTTAACCGCTCCTCAAATCGAACAGCCCCTAATCATCGTTCGAATCGAAGTCTCGTCCATGCCCAAATCGAGCGACTTAGTCGCGATAGCTCGAAATTCTGGTGATGGTGACGTTCAAGCGGTGGGTGGTCGTACGTGTTCAGCAGAGGCAGGGCTTGTGTTCGATGAGGCAAACAGTGTTAGACGACGAAGCAATTAGAAGCCGATGTGATCAGGTCGAGGGCTTGACTGGGTTGTTCGATTAGGTCAGGTATATCAACCTATTCATTTACGATTTTTATGTATATAAATTTGTATAGTTAGTAAAAAAATAAATAAATAAATTTACTTATATATATATTTACAGTAAGCATTTTTGTTTAAACAGATATACAGAAATTTTCTTATATATATAGATAGATAAAGATTGAAAAAAAGAAAAAAGGAGGAAAGTTTGAAAAAATGGGAAAGTTTATATAAATTAGTTTTTATCAAAACTATGTAAGTTATGTTATAAATATACATGCAGTTTCAAAAACTAAACCTAAAACAGATATACATATACATATTTAGTTTAAATTAAATAAGTAAGTAGTAATTAACTGTTCGAACAATTCGAATATTAATAAATCATATAATATTTATTCAAGGTTAGAAATTGCGGAAAACAAGACGAGTTTAAGGAGAATGACAATCTAAGGCCAAAGGTGAGTTAATATCACTCAGTTAAGTTTGAAATTTAAATGATTAAATTCAAATAATTATTTGAATGGTTGAATTGATTGTTGTGTTATATAGCAGTATACACTACACCTTGTAATGATTGATTTACCTCACTTTTATAGTGAGGATATTTTATATTGTGCTAACGTTTGTGGATGCAGGGAAAACAGGTTGGAGGGATCCAACTGGATCCCTCAACATTTATTTAAACATTTAATACCCTATGTTGTGATTATGTGATATTCTATGATGAACTTTATTGAAGTATTGAATGCTATGGTTCGATTGAATATAATTGTGTATAATGAATTATCAATATATATTTATAAATTGGATTCTGGAAGGAAAATAAAAGAAGTAAATTTGTAAGAAAAAAATTATAGAAAATTTGAATAAGTTTAGGATTAATGGGAAAAATAACATAAAGTGACTTTGAAATTTTAATGAATAAAGATAGAATATAGAAAGGAAATTTTGAACGACAGGTAGTTAATGAATTTTAAACTGTAGTGTTATTATTTAAGAGAACAAAACATTTATCTAAAATTTAAGATTTAAATTATTGAAAGGAATAAAGAAGAATTGGGGACGTCCTGAATTTATATTTCAGGTAAGAGATTTAAAACCAAATGGAAATTAATAACAATAATAATAAGTCTATAATTAATGAATTTTGAAATGAATTGTGTAAGTAATGAAATTTATTTCCGATGGAGTAAATTGGAAATCAATTTGGGAAATTGATTTAAGTGTTTGAGATTGGAAATTTCTCTCTGAATAACCAAGTACGTTTAAAGGTAAATTTTCAAAATATAAATTAAAGGTTTACAATTGTTTGAAAAAAAAATATGTTTTGTAAATTTATTATTTCTAATATTTAAATTTTAAAGTAAGTATTTCCTTTAATCTATTATAGTAGTAATTATTTTAAGAATGACTCAGTATAATGTTTTTTAAGTAACCTTATTTTTAAATATTCATATAGAATCTATCCTAACCAATTATTGAAGAAGTCTTAACTTAAATATTCTAAAGTAAACTACAAAGTAAGTATTTTATTTTAATATATTATCGTAATAATTATATAAAGAATGATTTGGTAGTTAATAAAGGAAATCTAATGTCTAGTTATAAGGTAATATTATTTTAGTATTTCTAGAGTATTGTTTTATATTAAGTATTAAAGTAAAATTTTCTAATATGTTTTACAATAAAGTGTTTTTAAATTATTTTTAAAATCTAGTTTTGTGCTTGGAGATTTCAGTGGAGATAGAAATATATTTGGGAGGTTTATTTTTAAAGGGAAAGATAATTTGGAACTGTTTTCAAAGGATTGAAAATAGAAATATATCTTGAGAAGATATTTCGAGGTTAATAAATAATTTTGGAAAATTATTTATTGGTTGATGATTGTTGCGAATATTAATTGATAGTTAAATAACCGACTATCAATATTGGACAAATATGCTGATCGTTTCGAAGAGACCGGGATCGAGATTTATTTCTCGAAAACCACTTCGATCCGGTTTGTACGTTTCGTGTAAACGATGTTGGATTCGAAGATGGAGCAGTGAAGTGCAAGGGCTAATCGCTACTAATCCTGAGGATATTTCCAAAATGGATGTAGTAGGAATAGTGTCTTCGGTTCCGTTCGAACTCGGGACGGACTTGTATGGATGAATGCTTGCGAAACATCGTCAGGTGGACGATGGGCATTCTAAGAGATATATTCTAAAAAAGTAACGCTTAGCCTCAAGCCTCATCAAATGGGAATGGCTGAAAATCAGGGGATATGCAGCAAGACTTCGTGGGTAGCCCCCACTAGAGGGTGAGGTCATCCCTGTCTAGATGTCCCTTTATTTCGGCTTAGTGGGCGGTTGCTGATCCCAACCGCGGGGTGATCTTGCTCGGGACTGTCCAGTAAGGGATGGTTCCGGTCTTGTGTTGCAGGGGAGTTAGGGTGGCTCCTCGGTACGCTGATCTAGACCAGGTACCGTGACATGTGGTACCCCAGTGCCTAGCCATTAGTTGGAATCCATTTTCCATACGCGCCCGTACGGTTTTGATTGTGCCCAACTATTGCTGAAATGTGAGATGCAAGCATTTCAGCTAGATTCTATTTACTTTCTATAGACACTATTATAATATCAGAGGACTTTAATAAAAATGTTTTAGCTATCGTAAGGTAAAAACCCGACATGTTTATTTGTGGCGTGGTCTTACGAGATGCTTTTATTTTCAAAGGATTTTTGGAACTTTAATAATCAATTGGGTGTGATTTTCTCACGCTAGTATTCCAGACTGACTCGGGTGTTATTTAACTGTAATGCTCGGGTCAGACCGAGTATTATAGGATACAGGGTGATGCTGTGGAGCTCAGGAGACGAGCAGGATGACAATACGTACTCCCGTATTTGTATATCTATATATATTCCGCTGTATTGAGTTGCTATGTATTCATTTGTATGATATTGATGCTTAGCTGTGATTGATGTACTCTGATGATGTAATATATAAATAGATATATTTGATTTTGAGTAAAGATCATTTATTATCTATTATATTTTATTCCGCTGCGATGGTTAGATTCTGATGTTGATTTCTATCTTCTTCTTCTACCGCTCTTCTTCTTTAACCAAATGGTTCGTATTTCTGTGCAACTTGAGTTGATTTAGGTAGAATAGTGTTAACTCAAGGGGTACGGATTTGCGGGCTATCACAAATTGGAAATTCTTAATTTATATAATTAATGATGTAATCAAAGATTGATTAATTAAGATTGATTAATCCATGATAAGTGACTTATGAGAAATTAATTAATATAAGTAATTAAGGATAAATGAAATTTGTATAGTTAATTAATTTATGAGGTAATTAAAGATTTCTTATTGATTTTGGTTAAGGATAATTAATATCGTGAAATTGATTAAAGATAATTACTTGAATGTAATTGAAAGATAATTAATCTAGGGGGATTAATTAAGATGAATGGTGAAGGGATGGTTGATTAATTGATTTGAAATTAATTAATGTTAAATGAAGAAATCTAGGTGGTTGAGGTTAGTAATTCAATCAGGATTAATTAAATTAAATTTGTATGTGATTAAGCTTTGCTTATGGATGATTGGATGGTATTAGATGCTATGAATGAGTTAATATCTCTGATATGAAATGTTGTGTAATTCATTTGGATAACTTGGGTTAGGATGACTTGAGACTCGAAGAGACCGGGATCGGGTATTAGGAAATACCCGAAACCACTTCGAATTTTTATAGATTGATATGTGAAATCTATAGGCTGGAATGAAGTTATTTAAAGGAATTAGACTATTTAAATCTAAACCATGGTACTTAGAAAATGGATGTGTGAAATAAGTGATCTCTATAACATATTGTGAACTTGTAAATTGATTCAAGTTACCCCAGGTTCTATATAAGTTGTATGCTTTGTATTCAATGTTAGATGGGTTTACTTACGCTGGTTTCCAGCCTGACTCGGGTGTTACTTTGGTGTAATGCTTGGGTCAGACCGAATATTATAGATTTTCAGGTAAGAATGTTTTAGAGCTCAGGAGGCGAGCTGGATGGCAAGAACGTATGGGTGTTTCCACTGTATTATATTGATGTATACCTATGACATGATAATTGTGTATATCCAATGTCTGTATAAATGTGTAACTCTGATGTATTATAAATGAAATTGACTGATAAAGAATGCTTTTTGTAAACTGTATTTATTTGTTATTATATTTTATCCGCTGCGAATGTGAGATGTTGATGTTTCTGTTCTTCTTCTTCTTCTTCTTCTCTCTTCCTTCTTTTCATAACTATCTGGAATTTTCAGGATCGAAAATTTCGGGTCGTTACAGTTGGTATCAGAGCTGAAAGGTTAAGCGAGAACCTTGGCTCTAGTGGGGATTTCTCCTTAAATAGAGTCCGTAGAACTCTAGGATGAGTTAAGTATACACACATACACACACACACACATATATACATGAGAGCGTACTTGTTATTTTCTTATATAAAGATTTTAAACGATTTTATATAAAAATATATTTTGGTATATAAATTAATATTTCCTTCTAATAAATATTTAGGTGATTGGTTGTTAAATTATTGAAATTAAATTAAGAAGTAACATAATACAACCAAATTGAAATCTTGAATTGGAATTAAATTAAGTAAAAACAAAAATACAACCAGATTAAAATTAAATAAAGGTAAGTTTGTAATGGATTCAAACGGAAATTTAATCTTGAATTTATAGAAGTAAGAATAATATAAAAAGGAATTGGTATCTAGATATGATAACCTTGGGTATTATCATAAATAGTTATTGTGTTTAATAATGATATATTTGTTATTAAGTAAGCCGAATGAAGTAAATTTATAAGATGAGTATAACTTCTAAATTAAAGTAGGTTTTAAAATTGTGAAGTTTTAAACCTAAGTCTGGAAAACAATCAATTGTTTCAAAGAGTTAAAGAAAATAATAAATAATGTAATTTAGACTATTTTGAATATAGTCTTATTTTAAAACAAGAAATGTTTGGAAGATTTTTTAAGGGATTTGTTTTGAAATCAAAACCAAGGGTGGTTTAAAATTTAAAAGTAGCCTGGTGTGTAAAGGAAATAAGTATTAAATAAACTCCAAGGTTGAGTTTTGAATTTTCCTTGGAATGTGATGTGAAACCCAAAGTGAAGTAAGTTTTAAACTTAAGTGGAAAGGTTATTAATCGGAAGATAAATTTGAATGGGAATTGAGATTAATTCAAGCAGAAATTTAAATAATTTGAAATTGAAGCGGATTCAATTTGGAATTAGTCCAAAATTATTTGAATAATTTGGAACTGTAAATAAAGCTGAATAAGTAAGAATCAAATGGAATTTGATTTGAAATTGGGGTTAAGTCAATTTCAAGGGAAAATTGAAGTTATTCAAGTTAGAATTGAGTCAATTTAAATGGAAGTGGGAATTTAAATTGAATTGATCGGGAAGTGAACAGTTTTGACTCTTGACTATTTTCAATATAAATTGTTTTAATTAAACTTATTTTTCCAAGCTATTTAATATATACAACCTTTCTTTTTAAAGCCAAATTATTTATATTTGTTTACAATTATTTTTGGAGCTATTTAAACCAATTTTCAACTGTTTTATAAACTAATCACTATTTTTCAACTATATCACAAATTAATTACTATTTTACAACTATTTTGCAATTATTTAAGATTTCTATGACTGTTTTTCAACTATTTTATAATTAGTTAACTATTTTACAGCTATTTTACAAACTAATAATTATTTTTCAACTACTTATCTATTTTTAAGATTTTCAATTTATTTTCCAAATATAAATTGTTTGGAGTTCAAACTGTTATTGATTAAATACCCAACCGAGATAAGAATTGAAGTGATAATCCAAATGAGGATTTAGGTTAACGGGAATAAGAGAATAAAATCGAAGTGAGGATGAAGAAAGGAAATTGATTTAGTTAAGAATCAATGAAGTTAAATACGTAGAATCTACGTATATTATTCTATTCGCATAGTGATTTGATCCAGATTCGAGCACAGAATTTCGAGATAATTTATCGATCTGAGTTGGGATTTTTCCTCGATTTTCGACGGCGAACCTGGATGTGGATTGTTGATTGGTATTGGTTATTCTCTATCATAGTTATGGCTATACAAGAAGAATGATGGTTTCTGATAAAGAAGTCAGATCTGTGTTCGCACTAGGAAATCGGGTGAATGATACTAGTTCAGAAGTGAAATTGTGTGATCGAGTGAGCGATCAGATTGCTATAGCGTACGGATGGTATGTGTACGGATTTGAATGAAAGTGATATTGAAAAGAGTAATCAAATTTGAATGTTTGATTTTGAATGAACAAAATTATATATCTTTGTTATATGAGATAAATCTCCCCTTGTTGTATCTATTGACGGAAGAAAAGGATTTTGAAAGTGTTTGAAGTAAAAAAGGAGTTTTATACAAGTTTGAAATGATCCAAAGTTTTAAAAATTATATATATCTGAATATATATATAAAGGATCTTATGAGGATTTTGGAAAAAGGTTTTGGGAACCTTTGGATTTGGCAAGGCTTTTGATTTTTGGATAAAATCAATGTTGGAATTTGGGAAGCCTAGTTTGAGAATTATCGATTTTGGGATAATCGATTTTGTGTAAAGGAGATTTATATGAAATTCATACTAGGTGTATGATTTGGAAGATACTATATATGTATATAGTATAAAGTGTTTTGATAATGGCTCTGGGGAAAAAGGCGCTCCCTTGAAATGAACTTCTCAGGAGTGCCACCGGGTGGTGCTGCCTTGAGCCCCAAGGGGGTTTCTAAAGTTGATCCTGAAAGGAGTCCGGATAAAACTAGTTCCTGAGGATTATGAGTAGTGTGTACCATAGGAAAAGTCGTGTGTGCTGCTGAGAGCCAACGGTCTACGTTTGATTTTATATCGGTAGACTGCGACCTATGGTAACATAGCGAAAGTCGTGTGTGCTGCTGAGAGCTAATAGTCTGTGTTTGATTTTACATCGGTAGACTGCGACCTATGTAGGAGTGGAGAAGTTTCATTTTGACAGCGAAAATCGAGGGGCGCTGATGCCTATAGTTACATGGACTTTTGCTGCGATGGCAACGTAACCCTGGAATGTAACTGTGATCTGTTGTGGGTTCCATGGCATAATCGAGGGGCGTGGGGGTCTACAGTTACATGGACTTTTGCTGCGATGGCAACGTAACCCAGGATGTAACTACGACCATGGATGGGGGTGATGATTTCCAGAGCATTCTCACCAAAGATATTTCCTCTATTTTCAAAAACTATTTTCTATATTTTCAGCAAAATTATTTTTCAAGTATTTTCACTGGATGTTGAAAATGGGTTTACCAAGTACTTATAGATTTTCAGTCCTACGCCTGATCAACATATGACCGAATTTCTGTGAGAACAAGGATGGACTGGTTGAGACATCGAGTTATAACAAGTATTTTTTTTAAAAAAGCTATTTTAATAATATCATGAGAATTTAAAGGTATTTCTAAATTTTTTAAAATAAAAATGTTGGAATTTTGTAAAATGAAAGAAATCCAAACTGGAATTATGAATTTTTTTCTGAACTCAGGAAAATTTAATAAAGTGATTTTTGTAATAAAATCGAATAATGATTTAAAAGTTGGAAGTAAGCTAATTAGCTAAATAATTATTTGATAGAGTATGTTAATAAAAATTTAACTCGGTTAAATAAAAAGGATTGTAAGTTAATAATGGAGATTGGAAGTGAATTCGAATTGTAAATAGAATTCGACTTGGATTTGATAATGAATTAAATAAGTGGAGATGCTATAAAAATAAAAATAAAATAGAGTTGGATCGAAATAGTGATGGTTTGAATTACAAATAAAATTCAAGTGTGATATGAATAATATTTAACGAAATTTTGCAAGTAAATTAGATATAAGGGAAGTGTTGTCGAATGAAATGAAATTGAATTATAATAGACATGGTTTGAATTGCAAACAAAACCCAGGTAGGTTGAAATATATTGAAAATGGCCTTGTAATTAGTTAAATGAGTCGTGAATGAATTGAATTTGGGAATTTAATTTATAATAACTAATCAAATAAATTTGTAGATTGAAATGAGATTTGATTGATATAGAATCAAGTTAAGGTGAAAAAGAAAATTTATTTGCAAATGATGTGAGCTTAAGTTCTGAAGTTGAAATAATTTGAAGAAAGTAAATTAACTTAAGTTTAAAATTAATAGAAGTTTGGCTTCTAGCAAAAGTGAAAGATCATAAAAGTCCGGGTTAAATTAATTTGGAAATGGTTATTAATTCATAAGTATTGAATGTGCCAAGCTTAATAAATTGTTTTGAATGGAACAATTGCGGAAATGAAATGAAATGCAAATGTATGGTAGGTGAATAAATTAGAAATGAAATAGAATTAAATACAGAATGAGTGGAAATTTATTAGAAGTGGTTATAAACTAAAATGGATACTCTATTAAGCGTATATCGCCGAATTTACATAAAAATAGTAGTCGTTTGATGTAAATAAAGTAATTAAAATTCTATGAGTTGATAGAGGTTAAGTAAATTGATTTTAGGATCAATTGAATTGAATATGAGCTTGTTTGGATTGAAAATAAATTGAATATAAGAAATTGAGCTGTAAACCGTTAAAATTGAATGAAATGGCATATGAATTGGTTGATTAAATTAGCTTTAAATCATATAAATCGCTTATGGAAAGCGTTTGGTGCTTGTTGCTTATGAAATGCATGTGTTAGTTATTGAAAGTAAGAGAAATGTTATAAACTTTATATATATAGTTCTTACATGTTTAAATTGAGTAAGTACAGGTACCTGAAGGCCGTTTGGCTGGATTTGGTTGCGCTAATTGCTAAAATAGTAAGCCGCTTGCTTAAAATGCTAAATAAAGGTACGCCTACGCAATAAAAATAGGAAATATGTGTTAGGGATGCGGATTAAGGATCTTAAGGCAAAAATAATACTAGAGGGGGGGGGGGTGAATAGTGTTTTAAAGAATATATGAACTATATGACTAAATTAAAACTTTCAACACAAATCTAAACAGAATTCTAACACAGAATGATCACAGAACATATAACAAATGCAAATAATAAAGTAAAGCAAGTAAAAGGAAAGAACATACCGGATTTTAAAAACAGAATAGAGGAATATTTCAAGGCTAAAACAAAGTTTGAAAATATTTTTGAAAACATGATTTTGAAAGCTAAAACATTTTGAAAAATCTATTCAAACTGAAATTGCAAGAACCTTCCTACAGAGCTCCTCCATAGGACTCGAGAACTTGTACAAAGTAGTTTAAATGATTTTGATTTTCGTGGGTTTGTAAGCCACTTATCGTAGGTTTGTAAGCTACTTGTCGTGGGTTTGTAAGCCACTGGTTTCGATAGAAATTGGGTTCCATCCCAAAAGAAAATTGGAAGAAAGATGAGAGTGCTATTATGAAGTTTTAACAAAATACCAGACACTTATCTTGAGATCTTGAAATCTTGATTCTCTAGAGTCTTGAATCTTGAATCTCTAATCTTCATCTTGATGCTTGAGTCTTTATACTGATCAGTCTTCGATGATACCTGCATATACTTCCTATATACATACATACATACATACATACATACATACATATATATATATATATCTATATGGAAATGTTAGTATATATTTTATAAAGTAAAGTATAATAACTATATAAGGTTGTTGTCATCAAAACATCATCAACTCAGTTCCTAACCATCTCCCCCTTTTTGATGATGACAACCTTTATTTATAAAATATTCTTACCACACCATAACTCCCCCTTACTCCATGATTTCTTCTTAAAACTACAACTCCCCCTTACTCCATGACCCCCTCTTACACCAAGCACATATATTTTTATAACTTTCTCCCCCTTTGTCATCAACAAAAACTATTAACTACTTAAGAATTCAAGAATGATTAGTATGAACAAATAATATGTATAGAACAAGCATGAAACAATGAGTATAAGTGAACACATTTTAGTTATTACAACATATATAAGAACATACATAAACACGAACAAACAAAACAATTTAAAACAAAGAATAAAATGAAAGTACGCTTTAATGGTGATCCTTAACTATAGGAGACTTATGAATCGAACAATTGGGGTAGTGGAGACAAAAGTTTCCACGTTGTTCAATTATGTTTCCATTAGTATCAACAAGGATCTCACCAACGCAAATAACGCTCTTGTCCGTATTCATAGGGACTTCGGGTTGAGGTAAAGGTTGATCTTCCTCTTGGTCTTCTTGTGGTTCTTCCATAGGTTCTTTTTCCTCAGATTCCATGGCTTGTGAAGAGTCTTCAATATTAATAGGATTTGCACGGTTATCCATAAGGAATTTTTGTACATTCCTAATAATATTCCCTTGCCTTTGTTGTTCTCTAGCCATCCTAAGTTGACTTACTTGAATTTCAGTCATCTATTGAAGGATATCTTTCATCTTCTCTTACAATTTGATCACTCGAGCGTGCGTAGTTCATTGAAATGGACCAGAATGAGGAGATGTGGGTGAAGTGGGTTCATTAATAGAAGAGGAGGCCATTATTTTATTGTTTCAGAAGTTATTTACAGAGAATATAGTGAAGAAAGAGGAGAGAAAACGAAATAAATAGATAAATAACCAAATAACTAACTTTGGAGGGAAATTCAATTTTCAAATTTTTGTTGGATATGTCGACATCATGAGATGGGGCATGTCGACATGTTCTTCAAAAAAAGTGTAATTTTTATTTTGAATTTTTATTGATTATTATATCATATTATTTTATATTTCAGATTTTGAACAAATACCTAATTCTCTTCTAAATTTAGTAAAATTATGTTCGGTTAATGGTTTAGTTAATATATCAGCAATTTGTTTTTCAGTTTTTATATAATCTAGAGTTATTATTTCTTTAGTTATATTATCTCTAAGAAAATAATGTCTTATATCAATATGTTTAGTTCTAGCATGATGAGTTGGATTTTTAGATAGATTTATTGCACTAGTATTATCACAATATATTGGTGATTTACTTATGTTAATTCCAAAATCTTTTAAAGTTTGTTGCATATATATGACTTGTGAACAGGCCAGAGCAGCAGATATATACTCTGCTTCAGTTGTTGACAAGGAAACAATATTTTGTTTCTTGCTGAACCAGGAAACCAGTGAATGTCCTAGAAAGTGACAAGTTCCACTTGTACTCTTTCGGTCTGATTTACAACCAGCATAATCAGCATCACAATATGATATTAAATCAAAAGTATTATTTTTAGAATAAAATAAACCATAATCTAAAGTGTATTTTACATATTTTAAAATTCTTTTAACAGCTTTTAAGTGAGTTTCTTTAGGTTGTGATTGGTATCTTGCACAAAGACAAACACTATGCATAATATCAGGACGACTCGCTGTTATATAGAGTAGCGAACCAATCATTCCCCTATATAAAGTTTGATCAATATCTTTTGATTTATCTTCTTTACTTAAACCTACATTTGTTGACATTTGAGTTGGTTTCCCTCTAGAGGTGCTTAAACCAAATTTATTGATTAAGTCTTTAGCATATTTTTCCTGACTTATGAAGATTCCATTTTCTAGTTGTTTAATTTGAAGCCCTAAGAAGAAACTTAATTCTCCCATGTGACTCATTTCGAATTCTTTAGTCATTATATCTGAAAATTCTTTATTCATTATGTTATTAGTTGATCCAAAGATTATATCATCTACATATATTTGAACCAGTTGAATATCTTGATTATTTCTTTTAATAAAAAGTGTTGTATCTACTTTATCAATTTCAAAACCAGATTGAAGTAAATAAGATCTTAGTCTTTCATACCGGCTCTAGGAGCTTGCTTTAGACCATATAGAGCTTTCTTTAATTTGTATACATGTTTGGAAATTTATTATCTTCAAAAAGTGGAGGTTGTTCAACATAAACATCTTCTTTTACAAAACCATTTAGAAAAGCACTTTTAATATCCATTTGATATAATTTGAAATTATTATAATTAGCGAAAGCAAGTAGAATTCTTATAGCTTCTAATCTTGCTACGGGGGCAAAGGTTTCATCATAGTCAATTCCTTCTTCTTGACAATAACCTTGCGCGACTAAACGAGCTTTATTTCTTACGACCTCACCGAGTTCATTCATTTTATTTTTATAAACCCATTTAGTTCCAATTATACTTCTATCCTCAGGTTTAGGAACAAGTTCCCATACATCATTTCTGGTAAATTGATTCAATTCTTCTTGCATAGCAAGAATCCATGAATCATCAGACGATGCTTCCTTTGGATTTTTAGGTTCAATTGTTGATATAAAGGTTACATTACTCATACTACTTAATTGATTTCTAGTTCTTACTATAGATTCAACATTTCCTAAAACATTTTCTATAGGATGATCTTTTGATATTTTAAATCCCTTATTAGGTTGATTTATTTCACTAACAGTTTCATTAGATTGATTTAAATTTATAAAATCTACTTCATCATCTATTTGTACAATATCTTTAAGATTTTCATCAAAAGATACATGCATAGTTTCTTCAATAGTATTAGTTTTTAAATTAAAAACTCTAAATGCTTTGCTTCTATTAGAATAACCAATAAAGAATCCTTTATCAGCTTTTGGTTCAAATTTATCTGAATTATCTTTTGTATTAAGCATAAAAAATTTACTCCCAAAGACTTTAAAATAAGCAACTATAGGTTTCTTATTATAAAGTAATTCATATGGAGTTTTATTTGTTAATGGTCTAATTAAAATTCTATTTAATATATAACAAGCTGTAGCAACTGCTTCAGCCCAAAAATGTTTAGGTAAATTACTATCAGAAAGCATTGTACGAGCACACTCTTGAATCGTTCTATTCTTACGTTCTACTACTCCGTTTTGTTGTGGAGTTCTTGGAAATGAAAAGTTGTGAGTAATTCCCTTTTGAGTACAGAAATTCTCAAAATTTTCATTTTCAAATTCACCACCGTGATCACTTCGAATAATTTTAATTTTGAAAGAATGTTGTTTTTGGATTCTTTTAGAAAAGTTTTTAAATATTTCAAAAGCATCACTTTTATGTTTTAAAAAGATTGTCCAAGTATATCTTGAATAATCATCTACTATAACAAAAACATATTTACTATGGTTAATTGATTGAACTTGAGATGGACCAAATAAATCTAAATGAAGTAATTCTAGAGGACTAGAGGTAGAAATAGCATCTTTTAATTTAAATTAACTTTTCTTAAGTTTTCCTAATTGACAAGCATCACAAATACTATCTACTTTAAAGTTTAACTTGGGTAGACCTCTAACTAAGTCAAGTTTTGATATCCTAGATAGTAATTTGAAATTCAAATGGCCAAATCTTTTATGCCAAATCCAAGGGTCACTTGTATTAGCCAAAAGACATAGATTATCATTTGAAATTTACATACTAAGGATATAAATATTTTTCTTCCTAATACCTTCAAAAATTATATTAGACTTATCATCTTCAATGTGACATTTATCTTTTCCAAATTTAATTTTAAAACCTTTATCGCAAAGTTGACTTATACTAAGCAGATTATGTTTTAAGTTCCTAACTAATAAAACATCAGAAATAAGTAAAGTTTTAGAGTTACCGACATTGCTGACGCCAGCCACATATCCTTTAGAGTTGTCACCAAAATTGACTAATCCACCATCCTGATAAGTATGTCCTTGAGTATCTCGGGATTTCCAGTCATGTGCCTCGAACAGCCACTATCAAGTATCCATTTATCTTTCTCAATTTGCACAGTTTGTCCATTGGGTGTTGATTCGTCAAAAGCCATATAACAGGTCTGTCCCTGCATAACACACCAATTCGGTAGATAACTTGATTTTTCAAAATAACTATATGCAGACTTATGATACTTTGATGAAATGCATAGATTCAAAACAGTTTTAACACAATTTTCCAAAAATGCCATTTTTATATTTTTCAAGTTTCAGATTATGAAAACAATGAAAACCAATGCTCTGATACCAATTGTTAGGGATGCGGATTAAGGATCTTAAGGCAGAAATAACACTAGAGGGGGGGGGGGGTGAATAGTGTTTTAAAGAATATATGAACTATATGACTAAATTAAAACTTTCAACCCAAATCTAAACAGAATTCTAACACAGAATGATCACAGAACATATAACAAATGCAAATAGTAAAGTAAAGCAAGTAAAAGGAATGAACACACCGGATTTTAAAAAACAGAATAGAGGAATATTTCAAGGCTAAAACAAAGTTTGAAAATATTTTTGAAAACATGATTTTGAAAGCTAAAACATTTTGAAAACAGATTTAAAAACATTTTGAAAAATCTATTTGAACTGAAATTGCAAGAACCTTCCTACAGAGCTCCTCCATAGGACTCGAGAACTTGTACAAAGTAGTTTAAATGATTTTGATTTTCGTGGGTTTGTAAGGCACTTGTCGTAGGTTTGTAAGCTACTTGTCGTGGGTTTGTAAGCCACTGGTTTCGATAGAAATTGGGTTCCATTCCAAAAGAAAATTGGAAGAAAGATGAGAGTGCTATTATGAAGTTTTAACAAAATACTAGACACTTATCTTGAGATCTTGAAATCTTGATTCTCTAGAGTCTTGAATCTTGTATCTCTAATCTTCATCTTGATGCTTGAGTCTTTATACTGATCAGTCTTCGATGATACCTGCATATACTTCCTATATACATACATACATACACACACACACACACACACACACACACACATATATATATATATCTATATGGAAATGTTAGTATATATTTTATAAAGTAAAGTATAATAACTATATAAGGTTGTTGTCCTCAAAACATCATCAACTCAGTTCCTAATAATATGAACTGTTTTTGCTTTTCCGACTGGGTGGGTCGATGTATATATATTTATATCTCTTGTCAAATTGCAAAAGCTCCTCCGTACAAAGAAGACTCTGCCAAATTTTTTTGAAAATTTTGGGAGTAAGAAAAATTTTTGGAAAATTTTTTTGTTAGCGACAAACGATTTCAAATGGGAAAACTAATTTGAATAGAAGTAGATATGAAACCTATGTAAGGAAATATATAAAATGATTTGAAAGGTTAAGATTGGATATTATGACTAAGTAAGATATGCAGGTATTATAAAGGGAAAGGAAAATTGGATTTGATTTCAGGAGATAATTTGAATTGCCCGACTAAAAGGTATGTGTTTAAATTTCTATATGAAATTTGATTAGGTTTTTGATCTAACCACTTGGCCTTTTGTTTTCTTTTGGAATTTGGGAGCCCGTAGAGGCATTTTGTAGTTGTACCGAGCTAGCCACGTAAAGGAGACGCTGGCAATTTTTTTTGAAAATTTAAAGAGCTAGAAATTTTTTGAGAAAGTTGTGATAATTTAAATTTGAATTTTAAATTTAAATTTGTAAAAGTGGAGTAAATAATGTTGTTGGAAACTATGGAAGGTTTTGGAGAGTTGATTGAAGTAATAGTGGGGCTTTAATGAAAGATATGTTATGGCAAGTTGATAAAACTGTTTGGTTTGGAAAATAGAAACGGGTATTAGACCATTCTTCCTAACTAGTAATTTTGGGGACGAAATTCTTTTAAAGGGGGAGGAATGTGATGACCCGGAATTTTTGACAATTTAAATTGGAATATTTAATTGATTGTGAATATTTAAAAAGTTAATTTTTAAATTGAATTCAAATATTATTATTAAGTTATTAGATTTAATAGACTGAAATTGGATAAAGTATTGAATCTTCAGTTTTAAGCTTGTTAAAAATAATTTGAAGACCTATAAAATTTATATTGATAGTTCTGAAGATAATAAAAGCTTTTAAATTGAAATTGGAAGTGATTCGTTCGGTTTTAAAAATTTATCGTTTAAATCGATATTTAAAATAGCCTTCCGAGGCACAGTCTCGGAATTCGACGAAACCAGTTCCACTGGATCCGTAATAGTTAGTTATTATCGGATTTCAATTTTCGTAGCGCTTGGATTTACCGTTTGCTCGTACGGGTGAGAAACGCGTTGCAATTAAAATCTATAATTTAATATTTTAAATCGATTTAAAAAGGTAACTTCCACATACGATCAAATTAGCCTCTGAAACATGTTCCATTGTGTTCGGAACGCGGGTAAAACCTTATAATCGCCTAACGGCACGACTCGATGGGGGTTCGAAGTTTTGAGCTGGGTAAAGTGAGATACTTATAATTAAATAGTATTTTAATCTGTTAAGACAAGACCTTGCCTTCTCCAATACGCCGTTCCCTCAACTTTATATCTCGTCTAACTATTCTTCCTCTTATTCACATCAGAACGAAAATCGCATCCGTTTATAAAAATTAAAAAAATAATAGGCGACCGAAAGGAGAAAATCGAATCAAAAAAAATTTCATGACAGCCACATTGTTCTGCTCGAACTTAAGCACGGCGAAGGAAGAGGCGATGCGGGGGGTGGTTCGCGATCTAAGGTTGGGTCGCGATCGGTTGCGGAGGGTTCGGAACCCGAGCTCGAGTGCGGTTGCTGCAGGTTTATGGAGGGTCGAGCTTGTGTCGATCTTGGCGGCGAGGCTGGTTGGGAAATGGATTGGAAGTCGCGACTGTTTGATGGAATCGAGCTGGGAGTGGTGGTGACTGATGGTGAGGGTAGTGCGGCGTGATGGAGGAAAGCGATGGAAATGGCGGTTGCTTTCGTTGCCGTGGAGGCGTTGTTCTTAGGGCAACACACGAATCTAAGCAAAGGAACTCGCGGCGTCTTCGTTGTCGACAACTTTTTGGGTGAGCAGCTTCTTGTTCCTTATTCCTTCTTGGATTTGAAATTTAAAATGTTAACTATGGAAATTTATTTAAAATTTAAGTCACTGGTTAAAAATTTAATTATTTGTTTAGGCTAAATCATTTGTTAAAATGAGGACTACTAAAAATAAAATCACTTGTTAATTTGATTTATCAAAGGAAATTTTAATTTCTCATTTGTACGAATATTAATAAACCAAAAATGTTTGTTCAAGGTCAAAATTGGGAAGAAACAAACTAAAATGGAAGTGGACTGCAAATAAAGCAAAAGTGAGTAAATCTCACTCTGTTGAATTTTTATTTAAATTTAATGGTTAAATTTATATAATTGATTGAATGATTAAATTGATTGGATATGCACTGATGATGACGTGACTTTGGTTTTGGTTGGTTCTCGAGTTAATTGTGGTTTGACTCGAAGTATTTGGGTTTTAAATTGTTTTAAACTTAAGTCATAAATAAGAAAATGTTTTCATTTTAATGTTGATAAGGGCTTAATGATTTATGATTCATCGAATTAGTAGGGTAATTAAAATGAATAATTAATTAATTCAATTAATTAATAATTTAGGTTGATTAATTTAGTAATTAAGGGTTTGAATTAATTAATTAAGGTTTAAGTTAATTGAGTTTAATTAATTTAGAATAATCAATGGATGGTTTGATAGATAATTACTTAATGTAATTAATAAAATATAATTACTTTGTGAAATTAATCAAGAGATTAATTAAGATGGTTAATTAAGGAGTAATTGATTTATTTAATGAAGTAAATAAAAAGATAGTTAATTACAGTTTGGGATTAATCGAAAATGATTAATACTGTGGTTTAATTAATGTAATTAAATTTGATTAGGATAAATTAAAATATAATTGCAAATCCTTAATTTATATAATTAATGATGTAAACAAAGATTGATTATTTAAGATTGATTAATCCATAATAAGTGACTTATGAGAAATTAATTAATATAAGTAATTAAGGATAAATGAAATCTATATAGTTAATTAATTTATGAGGTAATTAAAGATTTCTTATTGATTTTGGTTAAGGATAATTAATATCGTGAAATTGATTAAAGATAATTACTTGAATGTAATTGAAAGATAATTAATCCAGGAGGATTAATTAAGATGAATGATGAAGGGATGGTTGATTAATTGATTTGAAAATAATCAATGTTAAATGAAGAAATCTAGGTGGCTGAGGTTAGTAATTCGATCAGGATTAATTAAATTAAATTTGTATGTGATTTAGCTTTGCTTATGGATGATTGAATTGTATTGGATGTTATGAATGAGTTGATATCTCTGATATGAAATATTGTGTAATTCATTTGGATAACTTGGGTTAGGATGACTTGAGACTCGAAGAGACCGGGATCGGGTATTAGGAAATACCCGAAACCACTTCGAATTTTTATAGATTGATATGTGAAATCTATAGGTTGGAATGAAGTGATTTAAAGGAATTGGACTATTTAAATCTAAACCATGGTACTTAGAAAATGGATGTGTGAAATAAGTGATCTCCATAACATATTGTGAACTTGCAAATTGATTCAAGTTACCCCGGGTTCTATATAAGTTGTATGCTTTGTATTCCATGTTAGATGGGTTTACTCACGCTGGTTTCCAGCCCGACCCGGGTGTTACTTTGGTGTAATGCTCGGGTCAGACCGAGTATTATAGATTTTCAAGTAAGGACGTTCTGGAGCTCAGGAGGCGAGATGGATGGCAAGAACGTATGGGTGTTTCCGCTGTATTATATTGCTGTATACCTATGACATGATAATTGTGTATATCCATTGTCTGTATAAATGTGTAACTCTAATGTATTATAAATGAATTTGACAAATAAAGAATGCTTTTTGTAAACTGTATTTATTTGTTATTATATTTTATCCGCTGCGAATGTGAGATGTTGATGTTTCTCTTCTTCTTCTTCTTCTTCTTCTTCTTCTTCTTCTGCTCTCTTTCTTCTTTTCATAACTATTAGGAATTTTTAGGATCGAAAATTTTGGATCGTTACAACCAAGTCAGAAATCAAAACCATGTTATTCAAGTAATTTGAACAAGTCAGGGATTAATCCCAAGCATTAAAACAAAATCGAATGGCCGAGATAAATCAAGTGACAAAGTCAAATAAATGTATATAAACGAAAATCAAGGATCTCGAATCCTATATAAACAAGTAACATCATCGACAATTGCATCATCAAGTTCAAGAAAGCAAATCAGAAGAAGCAAAAAGGAAAATTTACATACGAAATCAAAGTCAGACTCGATCAAGGAGGAGGAGCTATGAACGAATCAATTGAAGTAAGCGATCGAAGCACCAACCATTAATTTAAGCGGCGACTTCACAAAGCCCTAATTTCAGAGCTAGGAGGAACGAACGAAAGAAGGAACGGGGCCATTGTTGAACAAGCAAGGAACGGGCCGACATATATAAAAGAAATAAAGGAGGCCGCGTTTTTTAGTGATAATTATTTTAGGCCAACTTATTTTAATAGGGCTTTAATATTGAAATTAGGGTTTAATTGTTTTTTAAACTGTTATTTTTGTATTTTCTCCTTTAAACCATTGTAATTACTAGTTGTGTGACTAGGGGACAAACTACGTGGCGTAGTTTGAGAATTTGCAACTCAGTGGCTGAGTTTTGGCAGTGTTTTGAGCGTAGAGTTAGGTTAGTCAGTAGCGGGTGTCGTGAGTTTACGTGTGTAAGCGTGTGACTACTTAATTTCTAGTAGAAACCTGGGGGCAGCATGTAGGCAGAGTTTTGCCGAAGCTGGGTAAATTCTGTGTCGTTCTATTTCTGCATTTATTATTCTGCTATTATCTGTGCTGGTATTATTTTGATATATCTGTGTTGAAATAATTTTATAAGCTTTCGCAATAATTTTTATAATTAACAGTATCACCCTATTCACCCCCTCTCTAGGGTGAAATCATTCCTACACTTGTAGCCCGATCAAATCAGGTGAGTTTATCCAAGAATCGAAATACATGAGGTGTGTCTCGTAGCCTCGAAATCGAGATTGTATTTGGGTTATCCTACTACTCGGTTAAAGGTTGGCATTTGAAAAGAAATCTATATAAGCAATTATACGGGACTTGATGTATGAGAAATTCGAACTAGTATAAAATCCCTAGTGTCATCTCTCCATCACTTACTTTAGTTTACTGCTTTTATTTTTATCTATAATTGCATCTGCGATTTATTGTTAGTATAATTATTTTTTGTTAATATGTAATTTGATATTAATCTTAAACGAAAATTAATTTTTTTTATATAAGTTAGAAAACACTATCCACCCCCTCTTGTGCCTTAAGATCCATAATTCCGCAGCTCGCATTTGGTATCAGAGCACTAGGTTTTCAAATACTCGTAATTTGATTTTTGAAAAGTATAAATGGCTAACAGCACTATTAGTACACTTGTTAACACTTTTGTCGAAGGATAATCTACGGCTAGACCCCCACATTTTAATGGGGGTAATTATACTTGTTAGTCATGTAGGATGAAGATTTATTTACAGTCTAATGGTTTAGATATATGGAATATTACACAAAATGAGTACACATAACCCCAGACTAACTTTTCATAAGAGACTAATGACAAAAAGACACTTTCACTTAATAATTATAAAGCCATGAATATTTTATTTTTTAATTAGTTTAAAATGAATGTAATAGAGTCTCTATGTGTAAATCTTCGTATGATATTTGAAGAATATTGCAAGTCACTCACGCGGGCACTAATAAAGTTGAATAGACCAAAATATCCATGCTAACTAACCAGGTTCAATCACATAAAATGAATCAAAATGAGTCTATTTTAGATGTGTATTATGGGTTATAAGATATAGTACATTCTTTTGTATCACTGGGTAAAAACTTTTATAAAGAGGACTAAGTTAACAAAATCCTCAATCCACTCTCTTTAGAGTGGAATCAAAAGACAGTAAAGCTAATGACAATAGCACTCTAAAAATTATAGAATTAATAGGTACTCTAATGTCCTATGAAGCACAATTGCAGGGCAGAAGAGAAAGTGAGACAACATAAAAGAAATCCATTGAATTCTATACAATAAGCGACGATCAGGATTCAAACGATGACAACGACCAGGAGATTGCTTTCATGACCAGAAATTTCAAAATGTTCCTAGAGTATAGAAAGATGAACAATTTTTGAAGACCTAAAGACAAGACTCCTAGAACTGGAACTGTAATTAGATGTTCTAACCGTAATGAACCTGGTCATCTACAAAGAGACTGTCCGCATCGGAATAAATCAAGGCTCACACCAGTTACTGAACTGTAATTAGATGTTTTATCTACGATGAACCTTGTCATCTGCAAAGAGACGGTCCACATTGGAATAAATCAACAATCTCAGTAATTACCAATTCTTCCAGAAAAAGAAAGAGGGCATATATAGAAACATTAGATGATTCAGATTACTTCAAGTGAAAATGAATCGAATATTGAGGATGTATATATGTGTTTCACGGCAATAGTAAATTTATCAGAATATATCAAGGGAATAAAGAAAAAAGTGGTACTTTTTAACATTTTATTTTTATTTCATTTATTAATTTAGGAATAAAATATAGATCAACAATAATATTAGATGCATACAAGTATGTGTATATATATACATGAATATTTTACCTTAGTTTTAATATTGGATTTTACGACCCATATGTCGACATATATGCCAGAATTTGATATTTCATTTCAATTTCAAAATTTAAGTTTCCCTCTCTTTTGCATTAATCTCAATAACTAAAAATTCATCTTTTCAAAACTGAAATGTCAGTTCTCTCTATAAAATCATCTTATCTTTATCCATTCATTCGCTCACTTAATTTCAAAATTCAAATTGTCTCTTCACTCTCTTATCTCTTCAACAACTCAACAATGGTCTCCTCAAGCCAACAATCAAAAACCATAAGGCTCTCAAAAAGAATCAAAGGCTTTCTTTTCAATGACAAAGAAGCCATAGATACATATGCTGAGTATGCTACTTTCGGAAAAGGTTTTCTCGAAAGACTTGCAAAATTTAATGATTTCCCCTCTTATGATCTTCAAGATCTTTGTTTACAAAATGATATTCTTGGTTTAGTCGACTCTTCTCAAAATGATTTTGTATGTGACCTAGTTTTTTTTAAATGTTTTATTTAAATTTGAATGGAAAATATTTTAAAGGAGAAGGGGGGAAATTTGGAGTAGTGTGAAAGAAACTATTTTTTTTAGATTGTGATCTTTTGGGTCAAATACTTGGTTGCAAATTTAGTGGAATTGAACTATTTAGCTTTAAAATTGATTAACAAAATCATGAAGTTTTTAAATATTTTTTAAAGTGATTAAGAATTTGATTTCAAACACAAAAATCTTAGACCAAAATTGAGATTTATGAGTCCCATTTTGCAACAAAGCATCACTCTAAGGATGGAAAATTACAATAACCCAACTCAAAAAGTTTTTGAAGCCCGTTTTGCCATCTATGGAAACTACAATATCAGTTTGGTACAAGCCATTTTAGATGATTTTTTCCAAAAGAATATTTCTAGACACGAGTACATACTTTTCCATGGTGTGTATCTTACTAGAATGGTCAAATATTTTAGTGTTGATTTACAAGGAGAACCTACTTTGCCTCAAAAAATTATCGACAAGGCCAACATCTTTTTCATGCATATTCCTTATTACTTTGAGCCATATGAAAATCTTCCTTAAAAAGAGGAAAGGTTGGCATGAGAAGAGGAGCGAGAAATTCAAAATAAGAAGATGGCGACGAAATTGAAATTGAAGAAGAGGGCAATCAAGAAGAGGAAGAGGTGGAAATGGATATTTCCTTAGAAAGCTTTGAAAAACCTTCTCACTATTATAACAAAGAGATTCTAAAGAACCATGAAAAGCTTCTCAAAACTAAAATAAGCTTCAACGTTTCTTTAGCAAAACACTAACTTCTCTCTCCAACAAAGTGGCAATTACATTGGGAAATAATTAGGAAGCTTGGTGGAGACTCTTCATCATCGTTCTTTTAGATCTAGTTATTCTATCTTTGTACCCTTATTGTGTGTTTATCTAGTTTATTTCATATCATTTTTATGTATTTCTTTTGTTTTTCTTTGAATTCATGTATTTCTCCATCATTAAGTAATGCAATCTATTTCTTGCTGTTCTATATAGTTCTACTAATCTTTGGAAATTGTAATAATATAATAGTATAAAGTAAAATCAAAACAATATCAAAAAATAAAACATTGCAATTTAGGACATATATATCAACATACATATATGGGATATGTTGGCATATCCTAGCCGTTTGGCAAAATTTTTGAATTTTAAATATATTACAACTACTATCTATTCAAACATTCCAAATGAAATTTCACTCATATTTAAGCCTATTTCTTCCAAAAAAATTCACTCATCATTTTCATTTTCAATCATCTTTCATTCTGAAACATTTTTCTATTAAAAATGTATTCATCACACCAAATGCTTTGTGAAATTATTGAAAGGACAATCCAATCATGCAAAGATATTCGCTCTTTTATTCTAAGGAATCAAAGTAATTTGTAACTAAGCCAAGTGTAAATGATAAAAGAACAAGAGAAGCACGTCGATGCTCTTCGATATTTAATTTCTTCCTTATTTATAAGTGATCAAACTAGCAATCCATAGTGCTCAAACACCAAAGAAAATGAAGATTAGGATTCCATTGAAGCAAATGCAACCTTTGGATCTGAAGGTTGGGTCAAAGTCCTTAGGAATGTATAGATTTCTGCTTATTTTTGTAAGTTTATATTTTCTTAATAGTAAAATGTTCATAATTTGGTTTGGATTGGTTACAGTAAGTTTGTTTACACAATATGGATTGTTCAATAAATAAGTATGGTTTTGATTTGGTTTAGTTTGTTTTGTATGCTTGGATTGTTATCTTTGTATAGTTTAATAAATAAAGATTACCTTGTCTTACTTATTTAAGTCTCCATATGTTAATCATCATTTACATGTCAAGATTATAGTCATATAAGCTTCAATTATATTTACCCAAATTTATAGATTTTTAACTCCATTGTTTCTAAGTATTTCATTCAGTGGGAATTTTATTTTTGACCTATTTTTGTTGATGAAAAAGGGGAAGATAAAAAATATAAAATACATCATGCATATATTAAGGGGGATTTATATTATATTTTATATACAAGAATATTTACATGGTTGTCATCATCAAAAAGGAGGAGATTGTTAATACCCCAGATATTGGTTTTGAATACAACAACCATAGAAATATAAATACTAATGTTTGCCAAGTTATATAGTATATAGTATGGAATATTACAAAGGTGCTGAACCAAAGACTATACAGTATAATGTAAGAGGATAAAGATACAAAGATTCATGAGTTCAAAAATAAAGAAATGAAGATTTCAAAGTTATAATTTCATGTATAGAGTCAGTAGTATACATTGTTAAAGTCCTAGCAATTTCTAATTAAAGAAAAATAAATTATTTTGATTACAAAATATATTTTGCATATATTTTATAAATTTTTTTCAGTCTACAATTAAAAATACGTTAAAGTTAATTTCAAAAGTAAAGAATTTTCAAATCATTTGGATTTTTTTTTCATTTTTCACTAGCATATGTCGACATATATACTTAGGATATATCGACATCCATACCGCTAAATGTTTTTTCAAATTTTGAATATAAGTGTCTATTCGATACAACTCTTTAGAATGGATACATCGGTTAATTTACTATATAGAGTGGAGTGCAAATGAATTTTTAACTAATTAGTTACTCACATTCTTCCCACTCCTCATTCTCTTGAAAATTCTATTGAAAAATATAATCTATTCTCTTCACAATTATATAGAATCAATTCATACTTTATTGTATTAATTCAATACTACTTACTCACTATTTTGGAAACATCTCTCCCTCAATCCAAAGATTAAAGTTCTATCCAAGTGGTTATAGGATCCATTGTATCCAAAGTACAAGAATTTGTCTTTGGAAAAATTATCAACTCTATTTGTGTTTGCTTTGATGTGCTTGTATCCCGTTCAAATTTAGTGGATACGCTTATAGCCCGGTCAAATCAAGTGAGTTTACCCTAGACTTAGTATACATGAGGAGACATAGCATACATAAGGGTGTGTCTCGCAGCCTCGAAATCAAGATTGAATTTGGGTTTGCTTTCTGCCTGGTTAAAAATTGGCATTTGAAAAGAAATCTATACAAGCAATTGCATGAGACTGGATGTAGAAGAAATCTTAACCGTTATAAAGTCCATAGTGTCATTTCTCTAACTCTTACTTTACCTCATTACTTTTATTTTTATCCGTGATTTCTTCTATGAATGACTGTTTGTATAAATTCTCTATTTTTAATCTATGATTTAATATTAATCTTGAAAGAAAATTAAAGAGATTTATATAAGTTAGAAAACACTATTCACCCCCTCTGATGTTAACTTAGCCTTAAGTTCCATAATTCTACAACCCATATTACCCGCCAATGTTGCGGACCTCGAACTAAGACTTGCATATGAAAAAGGGCGTTAAACCTAGAGACCATTAAAGTTTTCATGTTGTCTACGTTAGACAAGTCATTGTAGAGGCAACACAAATATATGTCTGTTATGAGATATTCAATAGTCTCAAGGCCCTATTTGTTGAACAGTCACGTTTCGCAAGGTACAAGCTTACGAGGAAACTATTCGTTACCCAAATGACCAAAAGATAGAAAGTGGATGATTACATGGTAATGAGGAAGGGCTATATTGATAGGCTTTCATATTTGGACATACAAATAAGCAATGAACTACAAGTAGGCTTGATTCTTTATTCCCTTACTTCTCAGTATGAACCGTTCATACTGAATTATAACATAAAACATTAAATTTAAATTTCGTGGAGCTTATCAATATGTTGAGGTTGGCCGAGTCTACATCTAAGGATCAAAGTGCCATATGTATTGTAAAGGGTAGTGCATCATCTTCGAAGAGTTTGAAGAAGCGAAAAACATACAATAAGAAAAAGAAAGTAAGAAAGCCAATGTCAAGGGTGAATGCCACCACTGCCACAAGAAAGGTCAATAGAAAAGGAACTATCTGACTATTTGAAGATTGTTAGGGAAAAGAAGAAGAACGGTTCTATAGCTCCATCGGGTAATTTATGATTCAAAATTGTTTTTTAATCAAAATTTTTTTACCGGTTTTAGATACTGGATCTGGTACTCATATGTAATTCATTACATTGGCATAAGAACTGGCATCGCATGGCAAGAGACGAGGCTCCAAGTTGCTTTGGGATCTATGGTAGATGCAACGGTAGAAGGAGACTATCATTTAATTTTTTTCCTAGTGGATTAGTACTAATATTAAATAATTGCTATTTTGTAAAAAACTTTACTAATGACATTATTTTTGTTTCTTGATAGTTTAAGACTAGATATATATTTCGTTGTTCAAATAATGTTATGAACATTGGTTGGGTGGAAATAAAGTCCAAGAAGGTGTTCTTGAAAATGGCATTTATGCGGTTAATGCTATTTATGTATGCTCTGTGAATAGTGCTTCTAACAATATAAATGAAAATTATCTTTGGGATTGTAGGATAAGTCGTATTAGTGAGAAACGGCTACAAAAATTGAAAATCAAAGGTTTTCTATCGTCACTTAATTCTGAGTCATTTGATATGTGTGAGTCATGTCTCAAAGGTATAATGACCAAGCACCCCTTAAGTGAGAGCAATGAAAGAGTTGATTAACTCCTAGGGTCAGTGTATAGTGATGAATGTGGCCCGATGCCTATAATTACCAAAGATAATAGTTCTTACTTTGTTACCTTCACTGATGATTTCTCAAGACTAAGGTATGTGTACCTTATGAAGAACACATTATACATTTATGAGAAATTTATTGAATACAAAAATGTAGTAGAAAATCAAATAGGCTATAAAATTAAGATTCTTCGATCAGTTCAAGGAGGCGAGTCTGTTAGACAAAACTTCTAAAATGCTTAAAATATAATGAGATTATCTCTTAGGTTACTCCACAACATAACGATGTGTCAAAGCAAATGAACCAAACCCTATTAGATATGTTTCGTTTGATGATGAGTAAGGCTGAGCTACTTCTGTCCTATTAGGGATATACGCTAGAAACCGCAGCGCATATGTTGAACTTGTTACCCACTAAATCTATGCCTAAAACACCATATGGGATGTGGTGTGGTAAGAAACCACAACTCAAATATTTGAGAGTATGGGATTGTTCAGCATACATTAAGAATGTTGGTCCAAATAAACTAGAGGCAAGATTGGCACCTTGTAAATTTATAGGATATCCCAAAAACTCGACGCGATATATATTCTACAACACCGAGGAACAAAAGGTCATCGTTTATTTCTCAACTTGCTGTCTTTTTAGAAAAGAAATTTCTACCAAAGGAAATTAACAACGAAGTTGTTGACTTGAATGAGATCAAAGAAATTAACACTGAAACTGAACCATTGGGAGAAACAAGTTCACCCATATATGAAAACACACAGCCTATTAGAAGGTATAGTAGGAAATCTCACACACCAGAGAGGTACTATGGTTTTCTCATGGATGGAGAGAATGAGGACTATGTCTTAGATGATGACACTCCTCTATCTTTCCAACAAGCACCGCAGAGTAAAGATTCTGCACTGCGACATAGAGTAATAAAATTTGAGATGGATTCCATGTACAATACCAAAGTTTGGACTTTGTCCAACGTACCCAAAGGGATAAAACATATCGGCTGCAAATGGATTTTTAAGAAAAAGCTAAGTGCGGATAGGGAAGTGGAGACTTATACGGCAAGGCCAGTTGCAAAAGGATTTCGTCAAATTCAAGATGTTAATTGCGATGAAACTTTCTCACCCGTGGTCATGCATAAATCTGTTTGGATTATGCTAACTATCGCTACATTTTATGACACTGAAATATGAAAAATGGATGTAAAGATGGCTTTTCTAAATGATGATTTAGAAGAAACCATTTATATGTTGCAGCCTGAGGTTTTTGGTCAGTGAGAGTGAGGGCAAAGCTTACAAGTTGTTGAAGTCCATTTTGGACTTAAATAAGCATCAAGAAGTTGGAACAAGTGTTTTGATAAAGTAATCAAACAATTTGGCTTTTATTATAACACAAGGGAAGCATGCGTATACAGAAAGGAACCGGGCAACGCTATCTTATTTTTAGTACTTTATACCGATGATCTATTATTGATTGGCAATGACACTTCATTGCAACTAGTGAAAGCTTGGCTTTCTAAGAACTCTCCATGAAGGTTTTGGGAGAAGTAGCCTATATACTTGGTATAGAGATCTATAGAGATAGATCTAAGAGGCTATTGGAATTATTCCAATCCCTATATATAGACACACCATACTGAAAAGATTCAGTATGGAGAATTCCAAGTATGGAGTTCCAATGCAATCTGGAATCATCCTTTCTAAGAAGGATGCTCCTCATACTAATGAGAAGAAGGAGCATATAAAGAGGATTCCCTATGCCTCATCCCTGGAATCCTTAATGTATGATATCCTATATACTATATTTGATGTGGCGTACGCTTTAGAATGCGTAAGAAGGTACCAGCCTAGTCCTGAGGAAAAACATTGAATGACTGTAAAATGTATACTTATGTATTTAAAAATACTAAGGACATATTCCTTATGTATGGGAATGAAGACCTCTTGAAGAGGGGTATACAGATTCAAGTTTTCAAAGTAACATAAATGATAGTAAAACGATGTTGGTTATGTCTTTATGCTTAAGGACGGGGCTGTTAGCTAGAAAAGTTCCAAGCAAGAAATAGTTGTTGATTCCATAATGGAGGCTAAGTACATCATCCTCAATAAAGTAGTTAACGAGGCAGTTTGGATGCACAAGTTTTTTAGCGGGCTTATAATGATTCTGGATACCAAGAATCCTATAGCATTATTCTTCGCAAAGGAGCCTAGAGCACATAAGAAGTCGTGGCATATTCTTCGAAAGTTCAACTTAATTAGAGAGTTCGTTGAGAAGAAAGAAGTCGTGATACAAAAGGTAGATACTAATGACAATATAGAAGTTCCATTCACTAAAGTCCTAGCTTGGTTAGCTCTCGAAAAGATGATTGAAGGAATAAGACCGAGATTCCATAATTGGCCCCAAGTGCAAGTGGGAGATTGATAGAGTTATGGGTATGCCTTAGTGGCAATTCTATAATTTATTGTAAATTAATTAACTTTGTAATCAATTCTCGTTCGTAATAAAGGTGTTTGTCTTTCTATTATACATTTTGTTATAATGTATATAAATAATTAAATGTTTAATTAAAATATTTTTGCAGAAAATCCATAAATGGTGTGCTTGTGATGGTAATTACAAATAGTCATAACAATGAGTATTATACCACAATGTTTTATAAAACACATCACTGTAAATGTTCCTATTCAAGATGCATCGATATCGGATATCGATGTATCCATTGAGATGAGAGTATGTAACGTTCTTTATTGGATAGTGTATTACTCATGATTACTGAACGCACTAAGAGGTTATGTACTGATAGTTATTGGATAACCATGGAATGACTCACTCGATAGTTTTCTATTGGTTTATATGACTAAGGTCAAACAGAATATATCAGTGTGATTAACTTACACAGTTCTCTCGACTTGAGAATGCTATCAATCTTTAATATGAAAGCTCTGCTTTGAATATAGTCAAATCATGGCACGACATCCATCGAATGACTATAGTTGGGTCGAGTGGAAGTATCGAGAGTGAGGCACTATTCAAGAGAGAATTCGTCTCCTCGGTTATACGAGGTTAGTATCATGGTCAACTCAAGTCAATCCAAAGTCAAAATCTCTGGACAGAGCAGTATGGTTAATAATAGTTGTTATTATTGAACCAAGGACTTTGTGTTTGGAATATAGACTTGAATATGGATGTTGTTGGAATTTTGACCATTACCAAATTCAATAAGTTCACAGTGATATAGTTTTGATGAAGAGAATTGATGTAAGAAATGTCACAACCGGGGAATGCTTAATTAACTAAAATTGGATTTTTAAAAAAATTAACTAAGTCATAAATTTGGCCAAAATGCCACACCACCTACTAAGTGACATGTGAACGTTACTATTCGAATAGTTCAATGTTAACCACTGACCAAATTACACCTGACGAGTCATACAATTGATATAACGAATTCCCTTTAGATGAAAGGATTTAGTTAGTTTATAACTGTTATAAATTAATTAAATTAATTAATATTTATAAAATTTTGAATATGATTTTAGGAATAAATATTATTGTATATGTATTTATAGTAATTATAAATATATCGATCGATATACGTTATCATTAAGCAATTAAATCAGATTTAATTAGTATTATTCATTTGGACATAAATGGGTTATTAACACATGATGTGCAATGATACATTCGATAGCAACAAGCATGTAGGGGCAGCTAAAAGATAGGGTGGGAGTATCTTAAATGGATAGCTCTAATTTAGGGAGAATGGGTTAGAGATATGATCCGCCTTTCTCTCTATTCCTTCCACTATAAAAGGACTCCTACCCCGGTACATATGGATTTTACTATAGGTCCCATTTTATCATTTTATGGGCCGGATTCATTTTAGACAAAAGCTCCAACAAAGTTTATCTCAAATCAATTTCAAATCAACGGTCTATATTTCAAAGTTCTTAGGAGGGATATTCATTATAGCAAGGTGTGTTTACTTCAAGGCATAAGTTTTGTTATGGTTTAATTATTTTATATGACTTATAGTTTATGTATAATATTCTATTGCTTGTGTATGTTGTGTCATAATTCTATTGTTAGTTAGGTAAAATTCCAATATGTATGAATGTTGTAACATATTGAATAGTTATATGCAAGTATGTATTAATTTTTTCTATAGATCGGAAGTATATATATAGCTAAATAAATTTATTTTATTTTAATTTATTATTATTATTTTGATTAATTATACATATATTAAGATGCCATATTACATGAACTAAATGACTTGTAGTTAATAATGCCATCATATCATGGTAAAAATTAATCTTATATTTTATATATCCAAATTTTTACTAATTATAACTTCATGTAACAGCAAAGCATTTTTTAATAGTTATTTTCTACTCTTAATATTATTTAAGTCAAAGTATAAGTTCTATAATTTATTGAAAAATTATATATATTTTAAAAATTATATTTTAAATTTTATTAAGTTTCTTTATCACAATATTATCTCTCGGCCAAAATTCCAAAATATAAAAACATATTATCATTTTACAAAAACATTTAATCATGCTTTCGATATTAATTAAATAATAATAAATATAATTTTGATATAGAAGATTACGAAAATGTTTCCGTGACTTTGTAATATTATATTTTAATTTCAAAAAATTTAAATTTTGAAAGCATGCCACAAAAATATTTTTAACATTATTTTATTATTTTTGACTGATATATATATGTATATGTATATATAATTTAATAATAAAAAATTATAAAAAATTATTTTATACGATGTGTAATGGATGTGGAATGTTATAAAATTATTTAAATTTATTTGATTTTCATAATTTATATAATTATATGAACATGTGTGTGTATGTACACATTTAAATACACATATTTATAAATACTTTAGATGTTAAAATATAATTATATATATGTTATTTTCTTATTATAAAATATACATATTTTTTTTTTGGCAAAGTTGACGGGGTTGAATGGACCCCTACCATTTTATTGATTCACCGGGAAAGAAACAAATTATGAAAGAAATAACAACAACTACATAAACAATAAACACATAAAGGGGCTGTAGAATGAGGGATCAAACTAGAATATAAAACATAAAAGGATAAAAGAAAAGAAACAGAAGGAAACTACAAGGGAAAAACTAAGGAACACAAAGAAAACATAAAGCAACATCGAACAGAATTCAAACTCATTCTCCTGGATCATAGAGAATATTCACGTCACGAAGCCCACTCTTCACCTTAAACAGTATGCAGTACTTCAACTGATTACTGTTCATGGATGTGCCAGGATTGAAAATCCTTGTATTTCTTTCCAACCTTACTAGTCAAACAAATTTCATGAATATAATTGCGTACTCTCTAGCACGGTCATCTTTGATGTTCATAAACCTAATCAATTTTTCCCATTCATCAAGACCATGCATACCTTCAAGTATGAATCTAGTACTATTCATAACATTGAACCAGATACTTTTGGTGATGGTGCAGTCGAAATAAAGATTTTTTATGGTTTCAGGAAAATCCTCACAAAATATACATTTCACACAAACATTCATACCTCTGCTTACTAGTTTAACTCTAGTAAATAATGCATTGTTAAGAACTCTCCAAATGTGGAGGTTATCTTTAGTAGTGCTCTCCCTTCTCCAGATAGTATAGGGCTATTTGCTTCGGACTAGACTCTTGTAACCTGACAGGAAGTTGTAAACATCCTTGCTACTATATTTTGTCCATTTATTGTCAGAAATTCTTTACTGTTCGATCTTTCATGATTAATGATGAACAATTCAAGTAATAGCCCAAGGATCACCAATATCGAATATTTCACAAACAAAGCTTAATATGATTTTTTGTTTAAGATGACGTATCTTGATTAACAGCGGAAGATGCAATGGCTGTCATCGTCTTCTTCTGACTTCTAATAATTACTCTTCTTCTCAGAATTCAGTTTCTCTCTCTAACCCTATTTCTTTATATATTTCTTGATGGAGAAGAATACATCAATATACCAGGAGAGAGGACCCAATCCTTTATATAACATTTAACTCTAAATCTGATACGTCCATCATATACCAACTCAACGCTTAAGATTAATCACAGATCTAATGTTCCAATTATAGAACGGTCTATTTATGACTTAATTAATCAGGTCACATTAAGATTAGAAACTGCATAACGTTAAAGGTAAATGAAACATTTTATTTATGACCTAATTAATAGGGTTATATTGAGATTAGAAACTGCATAACATCAAGAGTAAATGAAACGATTGCAGTTTCTAATAGCAGTTTTCTAACATTCATGACCCCAAGCAATAACAACATCAGTAGGACATTCACAAACATAATTTTCAATAGTGTTCCATAGGGAAGAAATATTTTGATTAGAGGATGATGAAAGGGTGAGGCATCCATTTTGAATAATAGAGTTAATGAAAGAGTTAGCTCCAATACCAGATTGAATTTGTTCTTGATGCGAAACTAGTCTACTGAGAATACATCCTTCAGAAAACCAGGGATCATTCCAAAAGCTCACATCGTTCTGCTAAGATAAAACACATTTTATTAGTGGCAGGACTACCTCTATTAACTTAAAAACACTACGCCATGTCAGCTAATATTCTTTTGGGGGGGGGGGGGGGGGGCGGGGTTTGAAGATTCCAGATGTCCTTTCCTTTAGAAACATGTTTCTATGAGCATTTAACCCATATACTCTCATATTCAAGAAACTATCTAAGTATTTGACCATAGCTGATTTATTCCATATAGATAGGTTAATTAAACCCAGTTCACCCTTGATCATTGGCTTCTCAATTTGTTTGAAGGAAATAGGAGCCATATATTGTCCATGTGTACTCCTTTCCAAAAAAACTTAACCACGACACTTTTAATCATGGAGATAATTTTCTTAGGTAAAACAAAAGTTTTGGCCCAGTATACAAACACGGAAAAAATAACAGATATAATAAGAGTCAGTCTTCCAGCTTGACTAAGATGACTATTAGTCCAATTATGAGATGACCAGTGATCTTTTCGAGGCAAACATTGATTAATTGTTATTCATGAGATAGATAGGGGTACTTCAAGATAGAAGACAGTGTTATCAAAAGGTTTGAGCCCTATTGTGGTTTAAATAACTTCCTTTTGTTGACTGACAAGGCCAACTAACATGATTTCAGATTTCTCTATATTGACTTTAAGGCCAGTTATATTGTGAAAAAGCTTGAGCCCCTCAGGATTGCATTGATGGTTTGAAGGGTCGGTTTGTAAAAGATGACAAGATCATCAGCAAACATCAAAGAAGTTATCAAAGGATCTTTGCATCTGGGGTGTAATTGGTATAACTTTTATTTTACAAGGTCTTCAAGAATTCTGGTGAGCAGTTCCATAACACTTATGAAAATGTAGGCTAATAAGAGGTCACCTTGTTTGATGCCACGTTGAGTACCAAAGAAACCAACATTGGAACCGTTAAGCTTGATAGAGAAGTGGACAGAAGATACGCAAGCATAGATCCAAGTAATGAAATGTTTGGGGAAGTTCATGTAGCCAAGAATTCGAACTATTGCGTCCCAGTGAAGGGTGTCAAAAAATTTGTGAATGTCAATTTTAAGTATGCCTCTGGGAGTAACATTCATATTCTTATATCCATGCAAGAGCTTATGAGACACAAGAATATCGTCTAGGATATCTCTACCAGGGAGGAAAGCTGCCTGATTATGTGATGTGATATCTGGTAGTACAGTTTTCATGCGAGAGGATATGATTTTTGTTATGCATTTATAGATAGTGTTGCAACATGATATTTTCCAAAGGACTGGACATTGTCAGCGTTCTTAGTTTTTGGAATTATGAGAATGCATATTCTGATATGTGAAGTGAAGTATAAGGAGATATCATAACTCATCTGAAGCCGTTGATAATAAATCCAAGGATCTGCATATTTAGTTACTGCAATACGGGCCTGGGCCTCAACATCTCAAGCCCGCCTTATTATGTCTGAAAGTTGTATATAATGTAACAGCAATTGTATCAATTGTATTGATTTCATTTTTCTTCTATTTCATCAATCTCTGTACTATCAAATACTATCAATAAAATTACTCTTTATCTTTACATCGAAATCTCTTTCATGGTATCAGAGCACAAGTGCTTAACAGCATTAAAGATCCAACAGTAAGAAGAAAATTCGTCTGCAAATCACCAGAAGGGACTTATATTGTTCCTCTCATCAGATTATATCATCATCACTTGAGAGGAAGACTCAAGACAACCACCTCTGCCTCGCCAGTACATTTTCTGGCTGCATAAGGGATTGTCATTGAGTCAAGAAAGATCAAAAATCAAAATTCAAGAAGAAATCAGAATCAAGAAGAAATTCATCAAGCACAAGAAATCAAGGAAAGTGCCTTTCAAGAAAAGAAATCATCAGATCTTAGTCATTATTTGAATCTCCTTTCTGGTTGCACTTACCTGAGGGGGATCTTGATCCAAGTCTTGATTCTGCATCTTGAATTTGACTTACAATCTTCTATTTCTTCTTTATTTTCTATTGCTACATCTGTCCTAAGCAGTCATCATCATGGGGGATGAAGCAAACTCTGCAGCACCCACAAACAGCAGTGATCTGCAACATACTGCATCAAATGTCGAGAAGTTGGTTAAAAACACAGTTAGCCCACAAAGTCAGTTGGTTACAGTTCATCTCAGTGAAGATAACTATCTTCTATGGAGACTGCAAATTGAAACAGCTCTTCAGGGATATGGTCTTGAAGAATACATTCAAGAAACCATATCAGTACCGCAAATGTTCATTGCTGATCAACAAAACAAAATGATCAGTAATGAAGAATACATCAATCATCATAGGCAAGATAGGTTAATATGCTCTTGGCTATTGTCATCTATTAATGCAAATCTTCTTACTCGTGTTATAGGATGGAAAACAACATATGAGATTTGGTCTACTATAGGAAGAGTGTTTAATTCTCAATCTGCAGTAAAGGTACTGTTCTACAAAAGGCAACTCCACGATATCAAAAAGGAGAATAACAACATGAGAGAATACCTGTTCAAAATAAAATCAATCTGTGATGCATTAGAAGCCGCTAATCAAAAAGTGTCGGATTCAAAACAAATTATGACAATACTTAATGGTCTCAGTGATGAATATGAGGCAGTTGTAGCTGTCCTAACATCTCAGAGAAATTTGCCATCTATAGAAGATGTTCATTCCATTCTATTGTCACATGAAGCAAGAATTGACATCAAGAAACCTCAAGAACCTGACTTATCCATTAATCTTGCAGTAAATCATAAGGGAAAAGTTCAAAACAATAACAGAGGTGAGCAATTTGTTCAAAGAGGTGGTTACTCTAACAGATCAAGAGGAAGAGGTCGATGGAATAATAACAACAGGCCAAAATGTCAGATATGTGAAAAACTTGGCCATACAGCAACAAAGTGTTATATCAGGTTAAATCTCAACTATGTTCCACGACAAAGCACACAAAGAAATGTAAATCACAGTGCAAACATGGCACATCTGCAACCTGAATCAGTCAACCATTCTGAAGCAAAGAACTCACATACTGAAAGCACAAGACCAGATCATATTCAGGATGAAGATTGGTATCCTGACTCAGGTGCAACTAATCACATCACAAATAACTTGAACAACTTAAATCTTGGAAGCAAGGAGTACAAAGGTATGAATTCTATTCACATGGGAAATGGCAAGTCTATTGCAATTACGCACACTGGTAAGTCATATATTATGGGAAGAAAACAATTATACTTGAAAAATTTATTAAGAGTCCCACACATTAAAAAAAACTTACTAAGTGTATCGCAATTTGCAAGAGACAATAATGTATATTTTGAATTTACCCACACAACTGTGTAGTTAGGGACATTCTAACTAGGGAAATACTTTTGCAGGGTAATCAATGTAAAGGTCTGTACAAGTTCAAAGTGGATAATTCAAGAAACATAGTTACTAAAAGACAGTGGTGTAATAATTCTGAATATAAACAGCAAGGAATGAGTGAGATATTTGAGAAATGGCACTGTAAACTTGGGCATCCAAATGCCAATATTGTGAAGCATATAATGAATAATAATAATATTCCTTTTAATGACATATCTTTACCATACATTTGTACTTACTGTCAAATGGGCAAGAGCCATAAACTGCCTTTTTTGGATTCTGAAACCTGTTATAATAGCCCTCTTGAATTAGTAGCTACTGATCTGTGGGGACCTCCCCCAATTCATACTGATTATGGGTATAAATATTATATATCTTTTGTTGATGCATTTTCTAGATATGTATGGATATATTTTTTGAAATCTAAAAGTGAAACTCATAATGCAGTCATGCAATTTATAGCACAAGCAGAGAATCAAACAAATTGCAGAGTTAAAATCATACAATTAGATGGAGGAACTGAGTTTATGCCTCTAAAGGAGTACTTTCAAAAAAGAGGAATCAATCACAGAACAACGTGTCCATACACTTCAGAACAAAATGGGCTGGTAGAAAGAAGACATAGACAGATTGTTGAAACTGGGCTTACTCTTTTAGCTCAAGCATCCATGCCAAAGAAATTTTGGCCAGATGCTTTTAGTACAGCAGTCTACTTAATTAACAGACTGCCATTAAAGGTTCTAAATTAAAAAGTCCTTTAGAAATTTTGACAAATATCAGCCCAGATTATCATAGCCTTAAAGTATTTGGTTGTCTATGTTTTCCTTACACCAGACCCTATAACAATCATAAGTTAGACTTTAGATCATCTGCCTGCACCTTTATAGGTTATGCTAGCAACAAAAAGGGATATAAGTGTCTAGACAATAATGGTAGAATATTCATTTCTAGACATGTGGTATTTAGTGAAGCAGTATTTCCATTTAAAGATGTAAACATAAAGGTTAATAACAAAGTACATAATGCAAAAGAATACATATCATCAGTATCTATTCCAGCTGTTGAGATAATTCAGGGTCAGGCTAAGTCAGGTGAAGGAATCACTAATCATGAAAAAGTTTGGTCAGGTTTTCAAAGTATAGACATTAATGATGAATCAGATTCAGCAAATGTTCAAACAAGTTCAATCAGTGCTTCAAATCAAAATTCTGAACAAACAACTACTGAGCAACCAACTTCAGATAACATGCAAAGTAATATGCAAGTCACAGAATTAAACTTGCAAGCTGAAAGTGAAAGGGATGGTCAACAGCAAGAAGTTGGGAGATCAAGTCATCACATGATAACTAGATCCAAAAGTGGTATTTTTAAACCAAAAATTTATCATACTACTTTAGATGCAGAGGAACCAACCACATATGATCAAGCCATACAAAATGATCACTGGAAAAATGCTATGAATAAGGAGTATCAAGCACTAATGAGAAACAAGACATGGGATCTTGTTCTCAGGCCAAAATATAAAAACATTATTGGGTGTAAATGGACCTACAAGTTAAAGAAAAATGCTAATGGTACAATTTCTAGGTATAAGGCAAGATTAGTAGCTAAGGGCTATTCACAACAGTGTGGTTTTGATTTCACAGAAACATTTTCACCTGTAGTGAAGCCTACTACTATAAGAATTGTCATTAGCATAGTCTTACACAGAAATTGGACCATCAGACAACTCGATGTAAATAATGCTTTCTTAAATGGCATTTTGCAGGAGCAAGTATATATGGAGCAGCCTCAAGGTTTTAAGCATACTGGAAAAGAGAATCATGTGTGCAAATTACACAAAGCAATTTATGGCTTGAAACAAGCTCCAAGAGTGTGGTTTGATAAACTAAAAGAGACAATGATCAGACTTGGTTATCATCTAACCAAGTCTGACAACTCTCTCTTTATAAAATTTGACAAAGACATAACAATATTTGTATCGATATATGTTGATGACTTTATTATTACAGGTAACTGTGAACAGAAAATCAACAATCTGATAAAGCATCTTAATATAGAGTTCAGCATCAAAGACCTTAGAAACCTAACTTACTTTCTGGGAATAGAGGTCAAAAGACTCACAAATGCAAAAATTCATTTAAGCCAAAGGAAATACATAACAGAGATTCTACACAAAGCAAGGATGCATGAAGCCAATTCAATCTCAACACCTATGGTCAGCAACTTGCAACTATCAAAGTACAAAGGAGAAGCACTACTTAATGACAGACAGTACAGAAGTATCGTTGGAGCACTTCAATATGTCACAGTTACTAGACCAGATATTACATACAGTGTAAATAAAGCAAGTCAGTTCATGCAAAATCCAACTGATATTCACTGGAAAGCTGTCAAAAGGATATTAAGATATCTCAAAGGAACACTTAATTTTGGATTAATGCTTGACGCAAGCAATTCAATCAACATAAATGGATATGCAGATGCTGACTGGGCCAATGACCCAGATGACAGAAAATCTACAACTGGGTACTGTATATATTTAGGTAACAACCCTATATCATGGTGTTCAAAAAAGCAACCAACTGTCTCTAGATCGAGTACAGAAGCAGAATTTAGAAGTGTAGCAAATGCTACAGCAGAGGTTATGTGGATTGAGTCACTACTTGGAGAGTTACAGGTTAAAACAGAGAACAAAACAACTATCTGGTGTGATAATCAAAGTGCAGTGCATCTTACAGCCAACCCAATATTACACTCGAGAACAAAACATGTTGAACTGGATATCTATTTTTCTCGTGAGCAAGTAGCAAGAGGGAAATTACAAGTAAATCACATACCGTCAACTTACCAGACAGCCGATATTTTGACCAAGCCTCTGTCTAAAGGCAACTTCAATCGCTTCAGAGAAAGACTGAAGGTAAAAGGCATGGAAGACATCAGCGCAACTTCCCAATCATGCTTCGTCTCTGTCAACATCATTGAAGAGCTCTCCTCAGTTAACATCATTGAAGAAGCATCGCTATCATGTGAAACCTCCTGATTATTCTGCCTCTCTTCTGATTCTAAGAGCAATCGGTCGTCAAAGTTGCCAACTTTTGCTCAAATCCTCTAATTTCCATGGCTATTGTTGTGAAAATCGAATGCAAACTTCACTAAACTTCTAATCAATTGCCATTCTGTAATAACAATTGACTAGTTCTTTGGTATGGCCTCAGATCATCTCAAGATCTCTCAATTTTTTTTATTTGGTCGCACAGATTCAAAATCGCCGCAAACCCTAATCCCCTTAGGGTTTGAGGGGGCGTATGAGAATGCATATTCTGATATGTGAAGTGAAGTATAAGGAGATATCATAACTCATCTGAAGCCGTTGATAATAAATCCAAGGATCTGCATATTTAGTTACTGCAATACGGGCCTGGGCCTCAACATCTCAAGCCCACCTTATTATGTCTAAAAGTTGTATATAATGTAACAGCAATTGTATCAATTGTATTGATTTCATTTTTCTTCTACTTCATCAATCTCTGTACTATCAAATACTATCAATAAAATTACTCTTTATCTTTACATCGAAATCTCTTTCAGGAATTAAAGCTATAATTGAAGGAGTTGATCATTTCACCTTTTTTGAAGAAGTTTTTAATAGCCTGAAGAACATCATACTGCGCAATATGCCAGTATGAAGTGTAGAAGAATGCATTAAACCCATCTGGACCTCCATAGGAATCCTTATTCAGGGAAAACATAGCTTGTTTTATTTCAAGGTCTGACACTTCTTCACTGAGGTAGTTTATATCATTTTGGCATAGAGTAGGAAGAAGTTATGGGTTAATATCATCAATATTAGGAGTACTATTCTCAGCATTCCCAAAAGGAGAAGAGAAATAATTGGTGTAAACCTAAGCAACATTGTCAATACCTTGGTGTAGCGTGCCAATTTCAACATGTATGGTTAGGAGGTTCTCCCGAGTTTGTCTTGCTTTTAAGGAAGCAGGGAAGAAAGAAGAATTACGGTCACCATATTCTTTCCATCAAAGCCTAGCCTTTTGTTTCAGCATTCCATCTTCCTTATCAAGAGCTTCATGGTAAAGTTTATTAAGTTCTATTTCCTGAATAGCAAGAGAAGCATCAGCAATATTGTTTTGCATTCTTTCCTGTATTTGTTTAAGTTGATCTCTATATTTGTCACACTACTTGGAACCATTGCCATATTTATTCCTAGAACAAATATTCAATGCTTCTTTAGCCTTTCTGAGTTTTTTCGCGAGACATAAATATGGTTACCATAGTTAGGTATGGACCAGACCTTATTAATTTTCTCAAGAAAATCAGGGTCCAGGACCAAGAATTTAAAATTTGGTTTTCTTCTCATGGAAAAGGAAAATTTTCGAACATAAACTTGTTTTTGAAAACAATAACGCAAATAACCCTATTTTGAAAATAATTACAAACATAGACCTGTTTTTGCCAGGTAGACGTAGGCGATTTTTCAAAATTCGCCTTCGGGCGAATTTTCAAAATGCGCCAAGGGGCAACATTTGAAAATGCGCACGAAGGCGAATTTTGAAAAATCGCCTTCGTTAAAACCCTGCACAAAACAAGACAGCCAGCAACCCTTCTCCCCACTTCCTCATTTCCTCAAAACAAAACAAAACCGAACCCAAAAGCCCCAAATTCCTCAAAACCTTCCTCCACTTCCATTTCTTCAACTTTTAGACAAATTCTTTCACAAATTAGTCAATGGCAAGCACGTCTGGTATAGAACAAGAAATAGGTACGAGTCTATACCCATAATTTGGTATTTCTAATTTAGGGCATGAATTTGTTGCAAATTTACTTCATGAACAAAAATTGTGCTTGTAAAGTAAAGCATTTGAATATCACCGTTGATAATTTGTACACTTTGAACTTGTTTGAACTAAGGTAGTTGCATGTGTACAAAATGCAATAAGTTACTTTGTAAAACATTTTAATATGTACAAAAAGTATGTTAAGCAATAGGTCGAGCATGAATTGTTTTTGCATAATTGTTTGGCTTCCACAACTTACTTCATTGTTTGTTTTCAAGCATATAGTTTGAGCATTTAATATTTTGAATATTGCATGTTTTGTTCTTTCATGCAAATAGTATCTATTTAATCACACAACTTACTTCATCATGATATGTGTGTGTGTGTGTGTGCGCGCGCGCGCTGTGTGTTTTTCTTCAAACCATGTTGCGATAGAGTGTACAAAATGCAATAGGTTACAACTAAGGTAGTTGTAGTTTATAAAAGCCATATTAAAAATCTATATGAACGACAAGGAGTTTACGTGCATTCATACTACTTTGTGGGTTATGAGGTTGTCAATTTTTGGTTAGTGTATAATTTTTATCGAAATGAATTGATTTTTAATATTTGTATCTTGTAGAGTATGTGGAGATGGAGCCCGGACCCGTTGATGGAAGGGTATTATTTCATTAAGCACAGCATCGTACTTCTAACGATATATGGATGCAGGTGGTTTTTTAAAAAATATAATTTTGTGTTAGTTGGTATAATTCCGGCTTTCTAATTATATATTTATCATTTGTTCAGCGCGACGATCCAGATACAACTATTGATCACTCCACATCGGTGAAGAAGGTGAGTTCAAGTCATCCAGGAGTATTGGCTGAGATTGAGAGGGCTGGTTTTTTACACATAATGAAGTTAGGATACATCCAGCTTGACCACTATCTTATCACTGCTTTGGTAGACAGATGGCGACCAGAGACCTCCACTTTTCACTTCCCTGTTGGTGAGATGACGATTACATTAGCAGATGTTGCCGTGTTGTTAGGTTTGCCTATTGAAGGCAATGTAGTGGCTTATGGAGGAGTGGCATATGACTATATGCAATTGTGTCATGATTTACTTGGTCTTGACCCACCCCCTGAACAAACAAGGGGCAATGAGTTTGTGGAAATCATGTGGTATAGACGTCAATTGTCGCACGATATTCCTGCTGATGCTACAGAGGCTCAGATTCAGCAGCGATCACGTGCTATTATTTCGCACATCATTGTTTCTTGATTGATGTGCGACCATACAAAGACTCGGGTAGATCTGAAATGGCTACCGTATATTGCTGATTTAGGGGAGTGCGGTAAGTTTTCCTGGGGCAGTGCTGTGTTATCTTATACGTATATGGAGATGTCCAGACTCTCTCTTTTGGAGAATAAATCTATTGGTGGCTGTCTGACACTACTACAGGTTTGAAACAAACTCCAATAATTTACTGCTTTACATGATTTGTCTCATTTTTGGTCTTAACTTTTTCTTATAAATGCAGCTTTGGTCGTGGACTTATCTTCCAATCGGAAGATTGTTAGTAACAAACGTTGTTGTCGATCAGTCGATGCCACTTGGGTCTCGGTATTTTTTTATCCTTTCAAATAAATTATACAGTGCAATTTCCATGTGTAATATATTCTAACATATTCTAACAGGTGGGTAGGACCAAAAAAAGGCGCCAAACTCCAAGGCGGAGTGTGAAGTTCTATCGCAACGAGTTAGATGTGCTAGAGGATGACAAGGTTACATGGACACCGTACACACAAGATGTGCTAGCACAGCTTCCAGCCATGTGTACAGCTGCTAGATACTTGTGGACTGCGAGAGTACCACTCCTATCTTACACCCAGGCTGCATTTCACTTACCCGACAGGGTTATGAGACAGTCCGGCATGATGCAGCATATACCAGATGATGCGCCACCCTACACGTCTACGTACAATGCAGAGGAGTATGTTGCCTACATTCAGTTGTGGAATGAGCGACATACAGCTACCCAGATTGAGAGGGAGCCCACCATCACGCTAGAGCAGTACAAAAGGTGGTACTGGAACATAATACGACGATATGTTCTTACGGCGCCAGTGGAGGCAGTGTATAGAAGTCCGTACGTTCCCAGAGCACCACTTGAGAGGAACGTGGTAAGCTGATGTTGTAAGTAGTATATCAATTAGTTATGATAGTTGTGTCTCTGGCTAATTTTCATTCAACTTTACAGGCAGCTGGTATAAGCAGGGCTTGGGAAGAAACTGAAAAGCTTCGCAGACGATAAACCGACGAGGAGGGGAGGAGGATGTGCACTAACATCCAAAGGATTCTAGATGTTGTATTGTGCAGGAATAAACTTGATAGGCCAAGACCTCCATCTCCACCTCCAGCGCTTGTGTACACCCGACGTCGGCCTAGAGGAGGTGTGGGTTCATCGTCACAGGGCACCTCGTCCCAAGGTGCACCGGTACACGAAGAATTTGTTCCTGGCCCATCTCAACCAGCGCTCGCATTACCTTCGTCTTCCACTGCGCGCAGAGATCGGAGTAGCAGTAGCAGCAGCAGCAGTAGCGGTTCTAGACCACTGGTAACGCGTCGGCAGAGAAGAAGCCCGCATGAATTTCATGATCTTCATGAGTAAATCCATATTGTTGCTGGATGCGAGTAGTTAGAGGTTGTACTGCGGCGACCTAACCTTCCTTTATCAAATGTACTGCGGCGACCTAATTATGCTTTCGGTGTATTCAACTTTAAAGACAAGTAATTTCTATGTATCAAACTACCTAGTCATGTATCAAACTTAAATGAACTTTGCAATTGTAAGATTTGCAAGCTGATATGTACAAAAGTTGTTAGATTTGAAATTATATATCTATACGATTGTGATGTACTCAAGTTGATATGTACAAAATCTGATAAACTCTTTACTTGCTGTCTTGTTTTGTGCAGGGTTTTAACAAAGGCGAATTTTCAGAACTCGCCTTCGTGCCAATTTTCAAAAGTCGCTCGTTGGCGCATTTTGAAAATGCGCCTGAAGGCGAGTTTTGAAAATTCGCCTTCGTCTACCTGGCAAAAACAGGTCTATGTTTGTAATTATTTTCAAAACAGGGTTATTTGCGTTATTGTTTTCAAAAACAAGTCTATGTTTGAAAATTTTCCCATGGAAAAAGCATCCAGGGAAAGGATTTGTGGAGAATGGTCTGATAGCATGGGATTTGGTAGGTGATTGAACATGGTAGGCCACTTGCTGAGTGAGATCTGGTTGAAGAAAATGAAGTCTATTTTAGAGAATGTCCTGCATCCTTTCTTCCTTCTATTATTCTAGGAGTAAACTGAACCAGTGTTTTGATCAATGAGGTTAGAGTGAATAACAAGGTTAAGTGGTTTTATTTCATTTAAAGACAAAGAGTTGCCACCAACTCTATCGGATATTCTTAAAGAGCAGTTGAAAACTCCTCCAATAATCCAAGGATATGTCTCTTGCCTGAGGCAGGGAATATAATGTAGCAGTGTAGATCTAGCATTGTTAGAGTTCTTAGCAAAAATGAAGGAAATATAAAAGGAGGAAGAGGAATGGTTAAAAAGAGCATTACGGTGGATCATTTGGTCAGAGGAGTCTATAGTGGTGAGGCAAATGATGGCTGGGTCAAAGAGAATCAATATGCTACCATATATTGGATGGTCATGGTTATGAATCATATTCCACCTGGGGTTGATGTATTTAGCAGCTTGAATGGATAAAGCAAGGCTTAGTTTAGTTTCCAGCATGGATAAAAAATACATAGGTTATTTTGTTGAATGAGAAGTTTACATTAGTTGAGCTTGATATGATTGTGAGCTCCACACACATTCCAAAACCCAATGTTTTGTATCATTGATTAAACTTGGAGGAATTTATAATACCTTCTTTCATATGCCTAGTTAAGGTATTGGAAAGTTCATTGTATATAGGCAGTTGTGGAAAGAGGAGAATCGGAGAAGAGCATAGATGATTCAGAGTTGTTAGTGGTGCATATTTTGGAGTTAGGAGAGGTAAAGATGGATGAATTTCCTTTTAAAGAATTGGTAAGACCAACATAGGAGGTTAAGATGGATGGGTAGGAGAGAACAGAAGAGGTTGTAGCTGTGGGAGAGCCTGGATTGCTTGGTGGGAGGAATGGATTGAGCTTCCATGCGTGAGGGGGATTAAGGTAGGAGTATGGTAAGTTTGATATTGTTTGATGTGGTTTTATGGATGAAGGGTTTGCTTGAGGGTTCGAATCAGGAAGATCGGAAGGTTTGAATGATAAAGATGAATTTAGATCACTGGAAGCAGTAATATTGGAGGAGACAGGAGCAGAACTTTATAGGTAGAGAGGGTGGTAGTTGAGATAGATTGAGTGCACAGAGCACTGTTCATGTGCATGTATTTAGAAGCAAGAGGTTCTACATGAGATTGAGTTGCCTTAAGTGGATTTATAAGGAGAGAGGGGTTGTGTGTTGTATTATGTGTTGTGCGGAAATTCAGTTGATTCGCACAAACTTCAAAAACGCAGCGGAATGCTAATGCGCGGAAACAATCAAAAAGAAGGATCTAGCTTGTCGATTAATTACCAACCACAAATTCAATGAAAAATAATCACCAAACAACAACAAAAAATAAACAAGAAAGGAGAACACAGAGATTTAACGTGGTTCGGCTAGATTGCCTATGTCCACGGACCCAACAACTATTCTTTATTTCACTGAAGAAAGAGAGTACAAAAAATGAGAGAGATTACAAAATTATAGGTAGCAAAGTGGAGAGACTAACCTATAATTACAAATTGAATAATCAATTTATCCAAAGACTCACTTACGCTCAAAACCCTAATTGATTGACTGCAGAAATTAGGGTTTACTGAAGAAGAGGATAATGGTGGATGCTCTCTCACACGCTCACACACATATGAAGAAGAACTTCCTTCATTTAAATAGGCATGAAAATGAAGGATGCTTGGAGATGAAGAAAATTAACTTCCAGATTATGTGACAACCTTTCCAGATTACTTGATTTGATTCCAATGCACATAAATGACAAAAAATCTATGTTTCCATAAATTTCTATTGCTTAAATTAATCTTCATGTATAACCTTCTCTATCTTCATATAATAAATCTGACTAATTGATTGATTAACAATTAATTAGTTTCCATTCTCTAAAAGATACCACGCATATCTTTCCTCTTTATTATTCCATATACAGCCTAATTGATTGATTGACTGAATCAATTAATTATTTTCTTATCTTCTTTGGAAATATTTGAATCACATAAATTCAACACTCCACCTTGATTCAAATATAACTATCTCTCTGCATCACCACATCTCACAAATTGTTGGGTCTACGTCAACAAGTTCAATGTGAACTAGTATGGGCAATATTGCCCAAATAGAGCTTCCAAATCTTTCCCAAGCACAAGAAAGATAGTATGCACATCATCAAACATAATGCATACGAGAAAGTACCAAAATTCTTCAACAAATCCGATGTTGGAGATGAACATGTAGATACTAATCTTCGAGAGACCAATGGAGATTTAACAGCGCGCTTCACCTTCTCCATTCCAAATTGAGTGAGGACATACTCAATATTATCCACTCCAATCTCCTCCATAAGAATTTTGCTAGACTTTTCTAATTCAACATCAACAGACTCACCAACAAGCTCCACAACATTCAAAGCATAAGATGAAGAATCATCGCTACAAATATGCTTACAAATAGGGCCAACTGAACCAAAAGGCCTTTCCAGCAAGTGAGCTCCACCTAGAGTCCGAACCTCTGTAATCTTCTCATCAACCATGGTATCATCGGAAATACCAATATCTTTCTGAATATGGAAACAATCTGATGACTCCAAATGTGTTTGGCAATTTTCTGTCCTTCCAATGTCATCACTTGATAAGGGCTCCACCTTCAACAAAGAGCTCTCATCAAATATCGCATGTCTGCTAGTCACAATTCTCTTAGTTGTTTTACACCACAACCTATACCTCTTCACTCCTTCTCTATAGCCTAACAAAATGTGCTTGCTTTCCCTAGGCTTCAACATATCATGTCTCTCATCTTCTAAATAAGCTGAACAACCAAACACTTTAAGGAATGAATAATTAACAGGCTCTCTTTTCCATATCTCTTCTGGGATCTTCATATCTATGGCAATAGAAGGTGTGCGGTTGATGAGAAATACTGCCATAGATATCGTTTCTGCCCAAAATCCCACTTCTAGACCAGCAGTCGTTCTCAAGCTCGTAGCTCTCTCGCACAATATCCGACACATGCTCTCCGCCACTCCATAACAACAATGTGACTCAACAGAAATAGAAAAATATCTAATTACATGCTCGGACTCACAATAGTTAGTGAATTCTTGTGACATAAATTCACTACTATTTCCAACTTTGAGAACCTTCAAACGCTTCCTCGACTGCTTCTCTACCAAGGACTTCCACTTACAAAATTGGGCAAATATTTCATGTTTGGCCTTTAAGAAATAGACCCAAACCTTACGTGAGAAATCATCCATAAATAAGACAAAGTAACTGGCTCCACCAAAAGATGCAACTGGGGTGGGTCCTCGCACATAAGAATAAACATACTCTAGAAACTCTGTAGTTCTAGGTCTTCCAACATCAAATGTGACATGTTTCTTCTTTTCAAAAGAACAATCTCCACAAGAGCTAGGCTTCAACTGACAAACACCATCAATCAACCCACGCTTCTTCAATACTTCAAGACTCTCCTCATCAACATGACCTAAACGAAGATGCCATAACTGAGTAGAATCTGAAATACTAGAATCAGTAGAAACTACCGACTCTTCTAAGACTGTCTCTCCATGAAGCACATAAATATCATTAACTCGCACCCCTTTCATCACTACCAAGGAACCCTTCGCCACTCTCAAATTCTCTCCATCTATTATTATCCTCATACCAAGTCTACTCAAAGCTCCAACTGATAACAAACTTCTACGCAGCATCGGAACATGTCTAACATCCATGATAGTCCTAACAACACCATCATGCATCCTAAACCTCACACTTCCAACGCCCACAACATGACAAGATGTGTCATTCCCCATATGAACTGCTCCGCCATCAATTTTCTTGTAACTGACAAAACAACTCCTATCTGGCGTCATATGACAAGAGGCTACAGAATCAATCACCCAACTTGTATGCTCTAAAGGTGAAATACTGGCTGAAAGTAATGATGTATTACTATCACTTCTATCCGCATCTGATCTAGCTGTTGGCAAAACTGAAGCTTTCACCTTCTTCTCTCTCCTCTTTCTAAGAGCTGGACAATCCCATATGAAATGTCCCTTCTTCTTACAATAATAGCAAGCACCCCTTCTAGGACCCATGAAACGAGACCTACGCATATCTCTACCTCTAAGGTGCTTTTGACTTTTATCTCTTCCTTTAGATGAACGAAGTTGTTGCTGAAAAACACCGTCATTAGTCTTCACCTTCCATGTCTCAAAAACTCCTTTTCCAACAAATTTGGTGATGCCATAATTTTTCATACCACTACTGAAAGAATTTTTCATTGATAACTAATCTAGAACAAGACAGCTAGCTCTGATACCAAACTGTTGTGCGGAAATTCAATTGATTCGCACAAACTTCAAAAACGCAGCGGAATGCTAATGCGCGGAAACAATCAAAAAGAAGGATCTAGCTTGTCGATTAATTACCAACCACAAATTCAATGAAAAATAATCACCAAACAACAACAAAAAATAAACAAGAAAGGAGAACACAGAGATTTAACGTGGTTCGGCTAGATTGCCTACGTCCACGGACCCAACAACTATTCTTTATTTCACTGAAGAAAGAGAGTACAAAAAATGAGAGAGATTACAAAATTATAGGTAGCAAAGTGGAGAGACTAACCTATAATTACAAATTGAATAATCAATTTATCCAAAGACTCACTTACGCTCAAAACCCTAATTGATTGACTGTAGAAATTAGGGTTTACTGAAGAAGAGGATAATGGTGGATGCTCTCTCACACGCTCACACACATATGAAGAAGAACTTCCTTCATTTAAATAGGCATGAAAATGAAGGATGCTTGGAGATGAAGAAAATTAACTTCCAGATTATGTGACAACCTTTCCAGATTACTTGATTTGATTCCAATGCACATAAATGACAAAAAATCTATGTTTCCATAAATTTCTATTGCTTAAATTAATCTTCATGTATAACCTTCTCTATCTTCATATAATAAATCTGACTAATTGATTGATTAACAATTAATTAGTTTCCATTCTCTAAAAGATACCACGCATATCTTTCCTCTTTATTATTCCATATACAGCCTAATTGATTGATTGACTGAATCAATTAATTATTTTCTTATCTTCTTTGGAAATATTTGAATCACATAAATTCAACACTCCACCTTGATTCAAATATAACTATCTCTCTGCATCACCACATCTCACAAATTGTTGGGTCTACGTCAACAAGTTCAATGTGAACTAGTATGGGCAATATTGCCCAAATAGAGCTTCCAAATCTTTCCCAAGCACAAGAAAGATAGTATGCACATCATCAAACATAATGCATACGAGAAAGTACCAAAATTCTTCAACAAATCCGATGTTGGAGATGAACATGTAGATACTAATCTTCGAGAGACCAATGGAGATTTAACAGCGCGCTTCACCTTCTCCATTCCAAATTGAGTGAGGACATACTCAATATTATCCACTCCAATCTCCTCCATAAGAATTTTGCTAGACTTTTCTAATTCAACATCAACAGACTCACCAACAAGCTCCACAACATTCAAAGCATAAGATGAAGAATCATCGCTACAAATATGCTTACAAATAGGGCCAACTGAACCAAAAGGCCTTTCCAGCAAGTGAGCTCCACCTAGAGTCCGAACCTCTGTAATCTTCTCATCAACCATGGTATCATCGGAAATACCAATATCTTTCTGAATATGGAAACAATCTGATGACTCCAAATGTGTTTGGCAATTTTCTGTCCTTCCAATGTCATCACTTGATAAGGGCTCCACCTTCAACAAAGAGCTCTCATCAAATATCGCATGTCTGCTAGTCACAATTCTCTTAGTTGTTTTACACCACAACCTATACCTCTTCACTCCTTCTCTATAGCCTAACAAAATGTGCTTGCTTTCCCTAGGCTTCAACATATCATGTCTCTCATCTTCTAAATAAGCTGAACAACCAAACACTTTAAGGAATGAATAATTAACAGGCTCTCTTTTCCATATCTCTTCTGGGATCTTCATATCTATGGCAATAGAAGGTGTGCGGTTGATGAGAAATACTGCCATAGATATCGTTTCTGCCCAAAATCCCACTTCTAGACCAGCAGTCGTTCTCAAGCTCGTAGCTCTCTCGCACAATATCCGACACATGCTCTCCGCCACTCCATAACAACAATGTGACTCAACAGAAATAGAAAAATATCTAATTACATGCTCGGACTCACAATAGTTAGTGAATTCTTGTGACATAAATTCACTACTATTTCCAACTTTGAGAACCTTCAAACGCTTCCTCGACTGCTTCTCTACCAAGGACTTCCACTTACAAAATTGGGCAAATATTTCATGTTTGGCCTTTAAGAAATAGACCCAAACCTTACGTGAGAAATCATCCATAAATAAGACAAAGTAACTGGCTCCACCAAAAGATGCAACTGGGGTGGGTCCTCGCACATAAGAATAAACATACTCTAGAAACTCTGTAGTTCTAGGTCTTCCAACATCAAATGTGACATGTTTCTTCTTTTCAAAAGAACAATCTCCACAAGAGCTAGGCTTCAACTGACAAACACCATCAATCAACCCACGCTTCTTCAATACTTCAAGACTCTCCTCATCAACATGACCTAAACGAAGATGCCATAACTGAGTAGAATCTGAAATACTAGAATCAGTAGAAACTACCGACTCTTCTAAGACTGTCTCTCCATGAAGCACATAAATATCATTAACTCGCACCCCTTTCATCACTACCAAGGAACCCTTCGCCACTCTCAAATTCTCTCCATCTATTATTATCCTCATACCAAGTCTACTCAAAGCTCCAACTGATAACAAACTTCTACGCAGCATCGGAACATGTCTAACATCCATGATAGTCCTAACAACACCATCATGCATCCTAAACCTCACACTTCCAACGCCCACAACATGACAAGATGTGTCATTCCCCATATGAACTGCTCCGCCATCAATTTTCTTGTAACTGACAAAACAACTCCTATCTGGCGTCATATGACAAGAGGCTACAGAATCAATCACCCAACTTGTATGCTCTAAAGGTGAAATACTGGCTGAAAGTAATGATGTATTACTATCACTTCTATCCGCATCTGATCTAGCTGTTGGCAAAACTGAAGCTTTCACCTTCTTCTCTCTCCTCTTTCTAAGAGCTGGACAATCCCATATGAAATGTCCCTTCTTCTTACAATAATAGCAAGCACCCCTTCTAGGACCCATGAAACGAGACCTACGCATATCTCTACCTCTAAGGTGCTTTTGACTTTTATCTCTTCCTTTAGATGAACGAAGTTGTTGCTGAAAAACACCGTCATTAGTCTTCACCTTCCATGTCTCAAAAACTCCTTTTCCAACAAATTTGGTGATGCCATAATTTTTCATACCACTACTGAAAGAATTTTTCATTGATAACTAATCTAGAACAAGACAGCTAGCTCTGATACCAAACTGTTGTGCGGAAATTCAATTGATTCGCACAAACTTCAAAAACGCAGCGGAATGCTAATGCGCGGAAACAATCAAAAAGAAGGATCTAGCTTGTCGATTAATTACCAACCACAAATTCAATGAAAAATAATCACCAAACAACAACAAAAAATAAACAAGAAAGGAGAACACAGAGATTTAACGTGGTTCGGCTAGATTGCCTACGTCCACGGACCCAACAACTATTCTTTATTTCACTGAAGAAAGAGAGTACAAAAAATGAGAGAGATTACAAAATTATAGGTAGCAAAGTGGAGAGACTAACCTATAATTACAAATTGAATAATCAATTTATCCAAAGACTCACTTACGCTCAAAACCCTAATTGATTGACTGTAGAAATTAGGGTTTACTGAAGAAGAGGATAATGGTGGATGCTCTCTCACACGCTCACACACATATGAAGAAGAACTTCCTTCATTTAAATAGGCATGAAAATGAAGGATGCTTGGAGATGAAGAAAATTAACTTCCAGATTATGTGACAACCTTTCCAGATTACTTGATTTGATTCCAATGCACATAAATGACAAAAAATCTATGTTTCCATAAATTTCTACTGCTTAAATTAATCTTCATGTATAACCTTCTCTATCTTCATATAATAAATCTGACTAATTGATTGATTAACAATTAATTAGTTTCCATTCTCTAAAAGATACCACGCATATCTTTCCTCTTTATTATTCCATATACAGCCTAATTAATTGATTGACTGAATCAATTAATTATTTTCTTATCTTCTTTGGAAATATTTGAATCACATAAATTCAACATTATGGTATGTAGATAGGATGGTGGCATCGATCATACCTTCCAGCTAATCCTCCTCACTACTTATTTTAGATGTATCAGTGATGGGATGAATTGGATGTATGCTAGCTTCGATAATTTCATTGGTATTCGTTGAGTTTCTGTTATCTTTACTTCGAGACAAACTTCTCGCGTTATAAACTTCGGTGCTTTTTCTGAATGACTCGGTGAATCACTTTGTTTGCTTCGAGTCATAGAATAATATGATATTCCTTGTTCTCGAGTTTTCTGTTTTGGAAGAGTATCACATATAGTAGCCTCATTGATAGCTTAGATCTCAACACCATTATCACTTATGGATAGAAGAGTATTGAACAGATTCTTAGAAAGTAATTTATCACTCTGAACATCATGATAAATAGAATCATCCAATTCATAAGCTTCTTTCACACCTGTATCAATTTCAGGATGAACATTGCTTTGTTTTTCATTTTTATCAGTTTTTGAAATGTCAATCTGTCTTCCTTCAATTCTTCCTTCCTGTTGTACCAGCTCTTCATCAACCAAAGCCACGCTTTCATCTTTATTTGTTTTCCATTTTCCTGATCTACAGACTTATAACTTTTATCATTCAGAACATATTCATTTTCATGTGCAACTGCTGCACTTTTTTCCTTATTCTTGGATGTTGTTCCTGAGTTTAAGTACTTTTTCCTTCCTCTATTGGCTATTTGCCATTTTGTGTCTTCTTGACTCTCCCAACCTCTCTTGTTGTTTTCCCAAGATCATTCTCCTTATCTGTCTTTAGATTTCCTTTACTAGAGTTTTCATATGTAGGAAAGGCAACTTCTTTATTATCATAAGAAGCTGCAGTATGGCCAAAAACTTTGCAAGAGGAGCATATGTTCGGTCTCCATAGGTACTTTACTATAATTTTCTATGTCCCTCCTTCAACCAACTATACCATGAAGTCATCAACGAGTTCTTTCTCTAGTCTAGCCTCAATTAAACACTTAGCATATTCTAACATCTCCAATTTCTCTATCATTTCATCTAAATAAAGCAGTTTACCTATGCGACTGGCCAACCAGTTTATTCCCAGAGGTGACTAAACAAACAATGGAATGTTATGAAATTGTACCCAAACTGGCACATAAGTGACTGCACCACAAACGTTACTTATTGTTGGATCATATGGTTTTAAAATAAAATGCTTATTCTTCATAATTATTGGGTCGCCATGCAGAATTCTTTCTCTGTTTTCATTACATGAGAGGTGGAATATAAAAATTACACCATCAGATCTAACTTTAATGGCACCCTTTAGTTTCTAGCTGGATTTGAGCCTCTGAATGACTGCCGTATAGGACAGGGGACTCTCAAGGAAGAAGCCAACGAGGCAATCCTTCCAAACAAGAGAACTAGCCTTTGTGATATCTTCAGAGAATAACATGGCCTCTCCATTGAAGGAAGGAAACATGTCAACTGGTATGTACTTCCCCGTATTGCGCGACTTGCTCCTGAAGAGGGAAGTCTGTACTGGTTGACGAGAGGTAGGAATAAATTTGCCTTGAAGAGAGGATTGTTATGTATATATGAAAAAAACAAAAATATACATGTATATTATATTTAATAAAAAAACAATTTTGTATATTATGTATATATATATAAAGATACATGTTATATATATGTATATGTATAGTCATTTATCTAATTGATATCTAATTTAATATAGATATACATACATACACACATATATAATATTATTTTTACATTTATGTAGTACCTGTATTACATATATAAGTGAATATTTATATTATTTTAATAATTACTTAAATAACATGTTTATACATATACGTAGATGTATTTGGACAATATACAAGACATATAAGATGAGCTAACATGTTCATTATGATGCAAATCTCAACATTTTTGTAAGGACATGTTATACCTTGCACGGATTGTTATGTTACACATGTACACATATACATATATGTAGCTGGTATATATGTGTACAATTAAATTAAATTAAATTAAATTCATTATTTATGAATTTAAATGAAATAAAAGATATAAATAAAATTTAGAAATATTCTAAATAAGCTAAACTTTTTAGGCACAATATGGATCAAATATGGGAGTTTTTTTTTAAATTATATTGTTTATATATATATATATATATATATATATATATATATCATAATCGTAAGTGTTATCACATACTGAATGGTTATATGTATCTATATATTAAAAAGATAATTTGTTTTATAGATTAGATGAATACATAACCAAATAAATTTATTTTAATTTTTTATTATTTCTTATTTATTTATACTTATATTAATATGCCATATCACATGAATTAAATGACTTATAATTAATTATGTCATCATGTCATGGTAAAACTCAACCTTATATATTTGATATGCCAATTTGTAATAATTGTAATTTCATGTAATAACAAAATATTTTTTAATAATTAGTTTCTATTTTTAATATTATTTAAATCTAAATATAAATTCAATAATTTATAAAAAAATTAACATATGTCAAAAATTATATTTTAAATTTTGTAAATTTTCTTCATCACCATATTATCTCTCAAAAAATTCCCAGAATTTAAAAATCAAAATTATTATTATTTAACAATCATTTAATCATGCGGTTGATATTAATTAAATAATAAAAAAATATAATTTTGATATATAAATTATGGAAATGTTTTCATGACTGTATAATATCATATTTGAATTTCATAAAATTTAAATTTTGAAACTATGTCATGAAATTATTTTTAACATCATTTTATTATTTTTCGACTATACATACCTACATACATACATACATACATATATATATATATATATATATAATACAAAGTTATAATCAAATATTTTATATGCCGTGTATTGGATCTAGAATGCTGTAAAATTATTTAATTCTTCATAATTGATGTAATTATATAAACACACACACACACACACTCATTTAAATACACCGTATTTGTAAGTAGGAAAGTCTATTTAAACACAATTTGGTGACACAATTAGTGACACAATAGACCTTTACCATTGGACTGCCTCTTGAATTCCACCTTCCATATAAAGACAAAAAATCCGATGGTCCAGATCTTTTGCGTCTCCATTTGTATCATCAATTTGTGTCCAAATAGCCGACCCCTTTATAAATACTTTAGATATTAGAATATATATACATATATTGGTTTCTTACTGTAAAACATACATGTGTATTATATTTAATAAAAAACAACTTTTTTTGATATATATATATATGTTTTATATATGTATATAATCATTTATTAAGTTAATATCTAATTTAATATACATTTTTGTTTTTAATTTTACATTTATGTGTCCGCGGGCTTGGTGCGGTGGTGGGATGATGCGGCTCCTAAGTGGGAGGTTTGGGGGTTCGAGTCCCACCTTGTGTGGGAGGAGAAACGACTTTTCACTTGGGAGGTATCCGATTCATTTTCGCGCCTCCTGCCCCAAGCCAACCGAAAGGTCTGGCTGCCCGGAATAGTTGGTTGTGTCGGGCCTTCCGACTATTCCCTAGGTTTACTGTTCAGGAATCGCTGGTCGGTAGTGATTGAACAGGTTTCCCTAGTTCCCAAAATTTTTACATTTATGCAATATATGTATTATATATATAAGTAAATATTTAAAGTGTTTTAATACTTTTTTAAACAAGTTTATACATATACATACATTTATTTGGATAATATACAATACATATAAGATGAGCTAACATGTCATATGCGATGTAAATCTCAACATTTATATATGGACATGTTATACCTTACACGGATTGTTGTGTTACATATGCACACACATACATATATGTATATGATACATATGTGTACAATTATATCTAAGTAAATAAAATTCAATTCATTATTTATAAATTTAAATAAAATAAAAGATTTTACTTAAATTAAATTTAGAAATATTCTAAATAAAGTAGACTTCATATGCCCAATATAGATCTAATTAGGGATTTTTTTAAATCAACCCATATCTTCCACTGTAGGCTGGCCCAGTTCCAATAAAACAAACATGAAGTATAATTATACAAAGGTTTAACATCAATGTATGAAACATTAAATTTGAACAAATACTATATAAATTTAAAATAATGTTATTTTATCAAATATTATTATTTAAATATTTATTATTTAAATATATACACATAGGGCAAGGATCGACTACACTTTAATTTGGCTACACTTCTAGTCCTCCTTGATTTCCACTACAAGTTCAGATTTAAATAATATTACTTTCTTTCTTGTCACTTCACTATATTATTTAATTCGGAACATGTGGTGAAAATCAAGGGAATTGAGGTGTAGTCGATCCTTGTCCATATATGTATATAATTATATATGATAGATTATTTTATCATTAATTTTAGGATTGAATAAATATAGTTTAAACTGATAATAGATTACCTCATCAAGTATTCTTAAATAATAACTATATTGATTAAATCAATATAGTTATTATAAAGATAGTATAACATGAATCATAATTTAAATCAAATTTATGCAATAGAAATAGTAAATATGATTTAATGTTAACAATATTATTCATAATAACGCTTTAAAAGTTCTAATGCATAATGTATTTAAAAGAAACGTTTTCAAATTTGCGTTTTCTATTCCACTGCTTGATGCACCTGGTCTAGTATGGTATTAGAGCTCATACAATATTATTATGAATAATGTACAAAGTTTCAATCTATATTTTGTTTTTAAATTTAAATTTAAATTATAAAGATTATGAATAAATTAAAAATTGTTTCTAAATTTTTATTTTTAAAAACTAATAATTAATTATTTTAAATTAACATTGTGCTAAATTAAATAGAATTTATAAAACTTATGAATAATTTTTTTTAAATTCTTTTATTCATAAAGGTTATAAATAAATGAACTTTAAATTGTTTAAATTTTTTAATAAATTTTTAATTAATAATAACATATTCATACATACAAGGTTTAATATAAAGTCATAAATTTTATAATTAAATTAGAAACCCTTATATAATGTATATAAAATAAAAGAATATGATTTAAAAGTTATTATCGAATAAAAACTCATAATACTTATAAGGAATAAATACATATGTGTGTGTATGAAATGACAAATGATGTCATGAGTGTTATAATTACCCATTATTCCTTGAAGATGACAATACTCATTTTTTTTGAGAATACGACTATGATATAACGTTACTTTCTATCATTTATAATGTAAATAGAGTACTATACATGCTTATTCTCGTTAAGCATCCTCAAGCATAAAATATCTATAGTGATGTTTATATTATTCTCATACTGGTAGGAACAGTTTGTAACTTTGTTGAGCACCCTTGAGGGTTACAAAATTTCCCTTATGCAATCACGAAATAATGGATTATGTGCATCTCAACATCATAAAGATAATTAGGAGCAAAAGAATATATGGTTAGGAGTTGTAACGACTTGGAATTTCAGACACTTCGTATCTAAATATCCGAATTATTTAAATATTTAAATCTTGGATTAAATATGATTAAAGTGATTTAATAGCCTTGTTAACCCTTTTAAGTAATAACTAATGATGGTAAACTTGTTTTAGAAAAGTGTATACAAAATAAAATACTTTGAAGAAATATCCATAATGCGACTGAAAAATGTTTTGTCGATAAACAACTTTTTACATGATGTTCACACTTTTTTTTACATACACTAAAACACTTAGGAAATAATTATTGTGAAATAAAAATATTTTTCTATTTAAGGAAAATAAAATGCTGATGATGTCATGCATGATGTATTGGATAGATATTTGTATGTACGGGTAAAAGGGTAATTTGATTAGAAGAATGAGGTGTAAAGTAGAAAGCATGCAATGCACATGGAGGGATCTCTTGGCTAGCCAAAGGGTAAACACTTTATAATGTTCAAAAGCTTCAAAAGAAATAAAAGATCAAAAATGGTGAAAGTGGATCAACACTAATCCACTTTGTTCTTCAATAATCTTTCTCTAATTGGTTCAAATCTCTTCCAAACTCTACCAAACTTTCATCAACATCATAGAATAATTTAGGAAGCATGGATCTAAAGTCAAAAGTGGAAAAATCAAAGAAGAATAGCGGTTTCATCTATGGGTTGTGAGCTATTTAGGAGGAGGGGAGTATGGCGTTGTGATTTTGGAGCTAAAGGTTGTTGACACCAAAAATGGATCAACACCCAAAGATATGTTGTATGGAACCTATGAGACCTAGATCTAGCAGATAACAATTGAAATAAAAGGAAACTAATAGAAATAAGAGAGAGAGAGAGAGTGACAAGATTTTTTGTAATTTGATAACCTTTGGCCTACGTCCACTTTATAGCTTTATTGCTTTCAGATTTGGTGTAGTTTGTTTGAGATTACAAGAGATTAGAAAGAAAATTAATCACTAATAAGGGGTTAGATAGATTCTAAGTCCTAGAATTGCCTAGAGTAGCTGTCTTGGTGACTATGTATGGAGATAGAAGATGAAGATGAGGCAGAGCTTCCACGTAATGATGGCAGAAACTAGATCCTCTTTTTGTTGCCCATCAATTTTGTATTTATAGAGGCAGAGGAGGTGTTGGGTCAAAAGCCTATTACCAGCAGAGTTTAGTGGTCAGCTCAGAGCAACACCGAAGATACCAAGGCAGTAAGAGTTGTAAAAAAACTCGGTGGCGAGTGAAATGACTCGGTACCGAGTCATTTTTCTAGCGGAACTAGCCGGAAATGAATTATCTTCTTTTTTTCCTTCATCCTATCTACGAGTTGATGTGTCTCATGCTTTTTCTCTAGTCGTTTGGTTGACTTTGGTGATAGTTCCTTAATCGCTTGGATTACTTGACTATTTGGGTTGCCTGCTCTTCAAACTTAATGATTGGCCGTCAGAACTTCATGAAAACACTTGAGCACGAGCTAGAGGAGTAGGAAGTGGTCGTATAAAGTTAGCGAGTGGTTTTGGGGCAAGAGAATTACTTGGCACTGAGTTGACATGTTTTTTTAACAAATTGTTTCCTTAGCCGATTTTAAGGAATATTTTCGAAGATCTCTTCTCTCCCTGTTCTAAGTGTGCTTTCAAGATTTCAAATTGTTTCACCTTTGTCTTCATCCTCGTTTCGACATCGGTGAAAATCATGAGCTTTTGGTAAGAGTTGACTGGCTTGGAGTCTGACCTGGGAATTTTGTGTAAGGACCCACTAATTTAGACCATTCAAATCGACAATAGAACCACACATGCCTGACTTGAATAATTCAAAAAAGTAGATTGTAATATAATTTGTAGAAAATAAAACCAATCACAGACACAGATAAATCAGAATAACTCGCAACAGAAATAAAATAACAGTAGTAGTTCATGAAGCTACCACAAATACAGTCTCAAACACTGTCTCAAAACAAGTACACAATACCATAGCCTGAAAAGTAAATACAACAGAAATCCCAATACACAAATGTTCACTAGTACATAAGATGAATAGAAATACTGAATGGAAATAGATACCACTAGATAGATAGTCTCCAGCAAATCCTAGCTCCAGAAGGTGAAATCCAAAGCTGATGCTCAGGTTGACCCGAGCGTAAAGCAAAACACAAAACACTCGAGTCAGGATATACATACTTATACAATGTAAACCAACTCAAGTGAACTGTAAAATAAATGTGCAAGTAGCTTAAAGGATGCTTGGGACCGTCCGTCCTTTAAGGACCCGTTAAACTATTTACTACGCAGTAATATACGCTATTATAATCAGGTCTACAGTAAAATATACTTACTTAAAAATAGCGTTAAGGCTTTACATTTTCCACCTTAACACATATATAGTGCCAATAGTCTATACAGTACCGTAGTCCCTCCTGCTCGGGAATCCACCAGAGGATACTCCATAGGTACGGCACAAAACCAAAATCGTACAGGGCACGCTAGGGTAGGTGACACGACACAACTAAGCAATGCCAGGGTAGATATACCAATTGCACTTCCGGATCGATGGTAACACACAACAGCTACTACCGCCCACCTCGAACCACACTCCCAAAATAAAAGGTGCGCACCAATCAATCACAAAGTAACAAAATGGCATAACGAAGAAGTGTGTCCGATAAGAGGAGCGACCTCATTAGCCCGTCGATTGCTCCTGTTTTAGTCACCTTATGCCAACTCACGGGAGTCGGGTCTACATACATACCTCAATAGAACGTCGCCACCATCCTACTTCATTTTGGAATCTCCACCGCGTACACGGTTGTTAAAGTGGTTTTCAGAGTTGGCAGAGGGTGTGATAACTTCCGATCTCGGTCTCTTTAGCACCCCAACTTTATTATTACCCATGGATATTTATTTCAAAATCATTTATACTTCAAAAACCAAATTATCATATACATTTCAAAATATGTCAATATGATATTATTTCCGTTTAAAAGCCAAATCAATATGATATCTTTTTAAATAAAACCCAAATTTTCAAATCACTGAATATTTCCTTCAATTTATTTAAACATGAAATACTCTTTAAAATCATATTAAACCAAAACCACGATATATAGTCATATCCTTCAATCTTCGATTTCAATAAGTTTCAAATCAACATATTTAAAGTCAACTCTTAATTCAATACAATTTCAAATAAATTCATTTCCAAAATCATAAAACTTTCAAAGCTATAACAACTCCGAAACCAAATACTTTGAAACCATAATACTTTGAAATCATAACAGTTGAAATGTTCTCATTTGGAAATCATAATACTTAGAAAATCATAACACCTTTAAAACAATATTCATTACTAAAGTTGTAGCATTTTCTAAGTTCATTCGTTCAATTACAATAATTTCAAAACATTGTATTTCTCAGAACAGCAACATTTGTAAAATGTTACAATAGATATATCAATGTTTTAGAACATAGTTCAATTTCAGAAACAACAGCACTTATACAGTGCTATAGTAGATATTTTAGTATTTCAAAACAGTTCAATTTCAAAAAATACAGCACCTATAAAGTACTACAGTAGATATATTAGTATTTCAGAACATAGTTTAATTTCAGAAATGGTAGCATTTATCAAATGCTACCTTAAAACCACAGCATTTTGGAGATGCACCAATTCAAATTCCAGATTTATTACAACATTTCAGAAACATTAAAATCTCAAATTTCTGCCATTTTTAACTTATAAAAACATATCCCACGCTTCAAAAAATATTCATTTGGATAAAATTTAACTGATGATTAAATAAAATAAAATTTTATAAATAAAATATCCAAATTAACTATAATTCAGTTATTAAGTCAAAATTACGCTATTTTACTTAACTTTTTATTTTAACAAATAACTTAACACTTAATTTAAAATACCCATTTCATGAACAAAATATTCTTATCACCAAATTAACTTAAATTTCCATTTGAAAACTACATTTTCAATTATCAAGTTAAGTCATATTTAAGTTACATTTTATACATTTTTACTTATACGTTTTAACTTATAGAAAATCACTATAAAACTTATTATACAAAACATATCTATTTCATAAATAAAAACTGATTACAATTACTAGGTTAGATTTAAAATTCCATATCAAATCAAATTTAATTACTAAGTTATTTATCATAAATAAAATCTTTAAATTCAACATAAAACCAATAATTGACTTATAAACTTTTAACTTATAGAAAACCAAAATCTCTTTATATTTTAAATCTAAAATTTCATGTATTTTAAAATTTTAAAATACTCAATGTAACGATCCCGATTTTTGAGTAAAATTAAATTTGGTAACTGATATGAATTTGTGAATTTAAATTGATAATTAACTTAATCTTTGGAATTTAACTTTGAAATATTTGGTAATTAATATTAAATTGTGGATTTAAATTTGAAATTTTAATAAACAATATGTGTTGTTTATTTATATATATATATATATGGATTTTTAAATTGAATTGTGAGTTTGAAATTTAAAATATATATATTTGAAAATATTATAAAAAGTTTGTTCTTTTAAATTTAATATATATGTATATCTATACTTGGAAGTTATAATTTGAGATCAATTTTTTAAAAAGGTTAGCCTAAGTTAAATTCTTATATATAATTATTTGAAAGTTAAACTTTGTATAAGTATATAATTTGATTTCAAATTTTATTTCTTAAGATTATTTAAAAATTTATAAGAGTATAAAATATAATGTATGAACGCAAATTTAAAATAAGAAGTAAAAGTTTAGAATACACATATCTCTTGAAAATTAATAAGATTTGAATAAAATATAAATAAAGGAATAATGTTCTTTCTTTTAAAATTATATATGAACTAAGTACAATTTGCTTAAAATTAATAAAAGGTTTAAAACACATATCTTTTTATAAAATATGATTTGTATATACATTGAACATATAAGGATATAAACACAAATGTATATATAGACATAGGTACTCAATTTAATAGGGTTTAAAATAAAATTATAAATGTTAAACATACATAAGGGAGATGGAGTAAAGAAATTAGCATACATTGAGGCCTCATAATCATTTATTTTACAAATGGCATTCAACATCATTGCTTGAATAAAATAATAAAATTAAAAATTATAGAAAACTTATTATCTCCCCATATTCAAATTATATAATCTCTCAGCAAATCTGAAAAAGAACAGTAGAAAGATTTAGTATCACAAATCTCAACACCCAAAGAAAAAAAACAGAAAAAAATCAGAAAGAAAACTGAAGCATTTTCTTGAATTCAAAGTAAATAAAATATGAAAATCTCCCTCAACATCAAGCTGTAGATTTACACTCCATCTCTCAGGTAAATGTTAAACTTTATAGTTCAATGAATTTATGATTTCAAAATCAAGTCTTAACATAAAACAAATTCAAAACTGCAGATTTATAAAAAAAGAACACAACTTCAGGAAACAGTGCAAGATTCTCTAGAAAAATTAAGGCAAGTAAAAACCTTTAAAAAAATTTGAATTTGAAGTTGCTAAACAATATTAAAGAAAAGAATTTAAACAACTTTATTAACCAGTTGCAGGAGGAAATCAAGTTCAAAGATTTAACCTGTTTCTGGACTTCAAGTTGCAGGAAAAGAAAAAAAATCTTTCTCTGTTATATGAAAGAATTCAAACTGTAAGTAAAATTAAAATTTTTGTTATTGATGAAGTAAGTAAACAAATACAACAGAAACTAAGCAAAGTTTTGTATTAACAAACTTTGCAGATTTAACATCAAGATTTGAAGAAGGAAAATGAAATACAGGCTTTGCAAAATCCTGTCTCTGTTCCTTCCTGTAAAACCACTCAGGTGAGCAAACTCACTTACCTTTATTTTTTCTTTGTCGTGATGTTTGTGATTTATGTTTGAATATGATTTGAAGTGTTCCCAAGCTGTTGAATATGCTGGAATGTTGCATATATATAGGGGTGTACATATCTGTGTGTTTCTGTTTATAGGCAATAGGCTTCAAACTTGTTTAAAGAAGAAGAAAAATCATCAAAATCCCTTTTCCCAACCCTTTTCTAGCTTTAATCCTTGAAAATAAAATAATTACAACAGTACAATGTTATTTTTAAAAATAATTTCAAATGAAAATATTTAGGAAATATTCAGGTAACAAGAGATTACAGTAGAAATCATATGTAAGTTGAAAATTAATGTTCGAATTTTCAAATTTGGATTTCATAATATGATTTGTGACAGGAAAAAATGATTTTTAATGATAAAATCAGGATTTTAAAGTTGTTATTCAAAGAGAAATCACAAGTTGAACAAAGTTGTCATTTTTATAAAAATCTGGTGATTGGCATGGAGTTAGTAGTCAAGATTAATGGTGAAGGTGGCTTGGATGTGGTAGAATCGCGGAAAAATACTCGTAATTTTTTTTAATATGCCAGGGTGGTAGTTTTATGTTGATTTAGGGTTTTGGGGTATGTTGGGTTCGCTGTTGTTCACGAGAGGTTTTCGTCGTCGACGTGGCAATTTGGTCGATTGCACCGATGGGGATAGGGGCGTGGTGATGTGATGAAGCTGTAGTCGGTGATTCAGGGATGCCAGTGGATCGACGTGGTGTGGCAAAGCGTTTTCTTGAGGGTGGTTCAAGTCCAGGAGGGGGCCAAATTGCAAAATTTTGTTTCTGATGTGGTCACCGGAGATGGGTGGTCGAGATTGGTAGAGGAGGTCAACGGTGATGTGTGGGTGGTCTCGGCGGCAACCAAAGATGATCAGAATCTTGGTGCATGTGCACGCGTGATAGTATGCATCTGGGTTAATATAAGTTTGAGGAAGAAGAAGGGTTCTCGAGTTCAGGAATGTGAAAATAAAGGTTCGACTCGAAGCATGTATCGGAGAGAAGGGTTCGAGCTCGAGTTATAACTCGAGTAAAAATATTAGCACGCCAAGTAAAAATACTTAGAAAAAATTTTAAGTTTAAAAATGTGGCACTCGGGTTGATTTTCGATTAAACTCGAAGTAAACAGGAAATCCTCTCGGGGGTGACTCGAAGCAGGTCTCGAGCTCATATGCAAAACAGTTTTTGTTTTGAAAAAGAAAAAGAAATTCTCAAACTTTTAAACATTTTTAAAACATGTTTTCAAATGATGGTTCGATTTGAAAGATTGAATCAATTAAGATTAAATGAGATATTTTCAAGGTAATTAATTTATCTTTTGGTTTATTACACAATTAATTAATGATTTTGTTAATACAATTACTTAAGAAGTAATTACTTAATTAATTACTTAATATTAAGATTAATTTAACTAATAATTAAGGTTAATTAATCTATAGTTAATTGTTAATTAATTAAGGAGTAATTAATTAATAAAGGTAATTAAGACTTAATTAATTAACAATTAAGGGTTAATTAAGATAATTAATTAAGGGCTAATTAATTAATGAAGGTGATTAAGAAATGATTTATTTATTTAAAGGCTAATTATCTAATAAGTAATTGAAGATGAATAATTACTTAAAGATAATTACTTAAAGATAATTACTAAAAGATAATTACTTAATTAAAAGTAATTAATTAATGATTAAAGGTGGAATAATCAAGTGATTAACATTGATTAGGGGTAGTTACTTATCATAGTTAATTAAGGATAATTAATTTAATGGTAATTAATTAATTAAGGGTTAATTAATTAATTAAAGATAATTAATTAAATGATTGATTTAATAATTAATGGTTAATTATTTAATAATTAAAGGTTGATGAATTATAATTAAAGGTTAATTAATTAAAATAATTTGTAATTAATTAATGTTAATCAACCAAGATTAGTGACTAATCTAAATTAAGTTAATCTGATTAATTGACCTTACTTATGAATGTTTGGATTCTATTGGATGATTGAATTGTTTGATATCCCTGATATGTGATGCTCTGTTTTGATTTGAGCTGTGTTTAATGTAATTTATTATCTGTGATATATATATATATATATATATATATATATATATATATATATCTGTGATCCGTGAATGAAAGATAAGCGTTATAGTTTATACCGCTTATCAAATATATTGCTCTATTGGAATATGTACTGATTGATGATGTTGCACTTTTACTGTGTAAAACCCATGGACCACACTTATACACACACAAATATGGATTGCACGTGGAAATTGGTTAAGTCACAGATTTTTGAATCCAAATGGTTTCGAAAATGGATTGGGATTAAAATAAAAAGCTTTTGAAAAGGAATTTCAAAGATAAAAGTTATTTTTTTGAATAACTTGATTTAGTTTTGGATTTTGATTTAAATTTGAATTCAAAAATTTGAAATTAAATCCTATTTATGGTTTAAAGAGGGTATACAAGTTTATATGGGTTTTAACCCATTTTAAAGGTGTTGTTTTGGGAATTTAAATTTAAACCCAAGTTTTATACTTGAATGGCTTTAACTTACGTAAATGTAATCAGCTTTAACTTTGTGAAAGGTTATTAAACCTTGTTTTGAAATTGAAGAGAGTTTTAAATGGTGTATCTTCCATATAAAAGATTTGAATTGGAAATGGTTTAAAAGCTATGAATTAAATCTTTAATTTAAGATTGGATAAGTTAATCCAATTTGAAGTGAAATTGTTTTGAAAAGCCGTGAATAAACCTTTGTGGGAAATTGGTAAACTTTGTAAAATGAACCTTTTCGTTTAAGAGATTTAAAATGGTAATTTGTTTTAAAACCATTTAAAGAAAGGTTTTGAATAATCAATTGTGACTTAACTGAAATCCTATATCTATATGTTTTTAAATATTGCGCTCATTATTCGGTTTAGCCGGGAGAGGACCTTGTGTCATATAACCCATTTCGAATAATGATACGTCGATATGGATAGCATTTGAAGACCGGTGGTGAAGACCGGGTATTTTCGAGAACGAAAGGATAACCCGACGATTGTCTCTGCACTGAGTCGCGTCGGTATAGAGATTCCCTAAGTGATAGGAAGTCCGATCGGGATTGTGAATACCCGGAATTGCAAGGGCTTCTCCGGAAATGCCTTCGGTTCTGTTCGAACCCTGACCAGACTTACTTATCTTGGTGAAACGTGATGGGGAGTTCTTGCTTTTGGTTTGGTGGCGAGCAGGAGACTCTTACCCCCACACGTCGTCTTTAAGGGGTTGGTTAGCCGTAAGGTGTGACAATCGAAAGGCTGGCCATAAAAGCAAGTTTGGGGTACCATTGCGAGCCACGGCGGGGCTGGGATGGTTGAAAAGCCTACCAGACGAGATTGGCCGCTGTCGATGGTTGAAAATCCTAGACTATTATATTTGGTATCAGAGCTGAAGGTTAAAACTTTATCTCAGGAGTACAACACATTAAGTAACTCATTAGAGATAGGGTGAAGTATACCCTAGAATGACTATATCCCTAAGATATCCGTTCGAACGCCTCAATAAATTCTTTTACTATCCACCAATAGTGAGTATGAGTGCGAGAAAAGGACGAGATAGGAGACAGGAGAATACCACTACAAATGGTCAATACCCTGCGACAGTGGAAACAACTTTCTTCTCAATCTCCTTTGATTCGATTTCAAATTTTTTTGATTGCTTCGTGACAGCTCCAGAAAGAAGCTTCGGTGTGATGGTGGTCTTAAGAATCGTTGAAGAAAATTCTTACTTCGTATCTTCATCGGTTTCTTATCGGTTTTTCCATCTAAACTTTAATGAAATTGAAATCTAAATTAAATAAATTGGTTAACAAATATAAGGCTAAAATTGAATTGTATCAATCAAACAATATCGGTTAAAACCAAATTTGAAATTCTATTCCTTGTGTTGATCGAAGTCCGAAGAGGGACAAATTGGCATATACTTTGGGGTGTTCCGACCTAGGTTGGAATCCATATGTAGTGTTTGAGAAATTATAGAAGATTAAATCCATCTATCTATTCCCTGGGGACCGGTATATTCTACGAATGATTAGTTATCCCTTCGAACTAATCAATGCCCTTGCATATTCGTAAATCTGGATGACCCGAGTATCTTGTGAAGTGTTAAATAGATTCGTTCTTGTATCTATTGTTGATATTCTGATTTGGTAAGTCAAATACAGAATTGATATCCAGTTTGATTTGGAAAGATATTTCTCTATCTTTCTATATTCTTCTATTGTCTCCCTTGCAAATTTCGGGGACGAATTTTTTTTAAGTGGCGGAATCTGTAACGATCCCGATTTTTGAGTAAAATTAAATTTGGCAACTAATATAAATTTGTGAATTCAAATTGATAATTAATTTAATCTTTGGAATTTAACTTGAAATATTTGGTAATTAATATTAAATTGTGGATTTAATTGGGAATTAATTTGAAAATTTTCAAATTTAATAAGCAATATGTGTTGTTTATATATATATATATGGATTTTTAAATTGAATTGTGAGTTTGTAATTTAAAATATATATATTTGAAAATATTATAAAAAGTTTGTTCTTTTAAATTTAATATATATGTATATCTATACTTGGAAGTTATAATTTGACATTAATTTTTTTGGAAGGTTAGCCTAAGTTAAATTCTTATATATAATTATTTGAAAGTTAAACTTTTTATAAGTATATAATTTGATTTCAAATTTTATTTCTTAAGATTATTTAAAAATTTATAGGAGTATAAAATATAATGTATTAATGCAAATTTAAAATAAGAAGTAAAAGTTTAAAATGCACATATCTCTTGAAAATTAAGAAGATTTGAATAAAATATTAATAAAGGAATAATGTTCTTTCTTTTGAAATTATATATGAACTAAATACAATTTTATTAAAATTAATAAAAGGTTTAAAACACTTATCTTTTTATAAAGTATGATTTGTATATACATTGAACATATAAGGATATAAACATAAATGTATATGTAGACATAAGTATTCAATTTAATAGGGTTTAAAATAAAATTATAAATGTTAAACATACATAAGGGAGATGGAGTAAAGAAATTAGCATGCATTGAGGCCTCATAATATTTTTTTTTCACAAATGGCATTCAACATCATTGCTTGAATAAAATAATAAAATTAAAAATTATAGAGAACTTTTCATCTCCCCATATTCAAATTATATAATCTCTCAGCAAATCTGAAAAGAACAGTAGAAAGATTTAGTATCACAAATCTCAACACCCAAAGAAAAAAACAGAAAAAAAAAACAGAAAGAAAACTGAAGCATTTTCTTGAATTCAAAGTAAAGAAAATATGAAAATCTCCTTCAACATCAAGATGTAGATTTACACTCCATCTCTCAGGTAAATGTTAAACTTTATAATTTAATGAATTTATGATTTCAAAATCAAGTCTTAACATAAAAAAAATTCAAAACTGCAGATTTATAAAAAAAGAACACAGCTTCAGGAAACAGTGCAAGATACTCTAGAAAAATTAAGGCAAGTAAAAACCTTTTAAAAAATTTGAATTTGAAGTTGCTAAACAATATTAAAGCAAAGAATTTAAACAACTTTATTAACCAGTTGTAGGAGGAAATCAAGTTCAAAGATTTAACCTGTTTCTGGACTTCAAGTTGCAGGAAAAGAAAAAAAAGCTTTCTCTGTTATATAAAAGAATTCAAACTATAAGTAAAATTAAAATTGTTGTTATTGATGAAGTAAGTAAACAAATACAATAGAAATTAAGAAAAGTTTTGTATTAACAAACTTTGCAGATTTAACTTCAATATTTAAAGAAGGAAAATGAAATACAGGCTTTGCAAAATCCTGTCTCTATTCCTTCCTGTAAAACCACTCAGGTGAGCAAACTCACTTACCTCTATTTTTGCTTTGTTCTGATATTTGTGATTTATGTTTGAATATGATTTGAAGTGTTGCCTGGCTGTTGAATATGCTAGAATGTTGCATATACATACATACATACATACATACATACATACATACATACATACATACATACACACACATATATATATATATAGGGGTGTACATATCTGTGTGTTTCTGTTTATAGTCAACAGGCTTCAAACCTATTTAAAGAAAAAGAAAAATCATCAAAATCCCTTTTCCCAACCCTTTTCTAGCTTTAATCCTTGAAAAGAAAATAATTACAATCATACAATGTTATTTTTAAAAATAATGTCAAATGAAAATATTTAGGAAATATTCAGGAAACAAGAGATTACAGTAGAAATCATATGTAAGTTGAAAATCAATGTTCGAATTTTCAAATTTGGATTTCATAATATGATTTGTGATAGGAAAAAATTATTTTTAATGATAAAATCTGGATTTTAAAGTTGTTATTCAAAGAGAAATCACAAGTTGAACAAATTTGTCATTTTTATAAAAATCTGGTGATCGACATGGAGTTAGTAGTCAAGATTAATGGTAAAGGTGGCTTGGATGTGGTAGAATCATGGAAAAATACTCGCAATTTTTTTTAATATGCCAGGGTGGTAGTTTGATGTTGATTTAGGGTTTTGGGGTATGTTGGGTTCGCTGTTGTTCACGAGAGGTTTTCGTCGTCGACGTGGCAATCTAGCCGATTGCACGGAGGGGGATAGGGGCGTGGTGATGTGATGAAGCTATGGTCGGCGATTTAGGGATGCCGGTGGCTCGACGTGGTGTGGCGGAGCTTTTTCTTGAGGGTGGTTCAAGTCCAGGGGGGTCGAATTGCAAAATTTTGTTTCTAATGTGGTCACCGGAGATGGGTGGTCGAGATTGGTAGAGGAGGTCAACGGTGATGTGTGGGTGGTCGAGATTGGTAGAGGAGTTCAACGGTGATGTGTGGGTGGTCGAGATTGGTAGAGGAGGTCAAAGGTGATGTGTGGGTGGTCTCGATGGCAACCAAAGATGATCAGAATCTTGGTGCACGTGCATGCGTGATAGTATGCATCTGGGTTGATTTAAGTTTGAGGAAGAAGAAGGGTTCTCGAGTTCAGGCACATGAAAATGAGGGTTCAACTTGAAGCATGTATCGGGAGAGAAGGGTTCGAGCTCGAGTTATAACCCGAGTAAAAATATTAGCGCGCCGAGTAAAAATACTTAGAAAAAATTTTAAGTTTGAAAATGTGGCACTCGGGTTGATTTTCGATTAAACTCGAAGTAAACAGGAAATCCTCTCAGGGGTGACTCGAAGCAGGTCTTGAGCTCATATGCAAAACAATTTTTGTTTTGAAAAAGAAAAAAAAATTCTCAAACTTTTAAACATTTTTAAAACATGTTTTCAAATGATGGTTTAATTTGAAAGATTGAATCAATTAAGATTAAATAAGATATTTTCAAGGTAATTAATTTATCTTTTGGTTTATTACACAATTAATTAATGATTTTGTTAATATAATTACTTAAGAAGTAATTACTTAATTAATTACTTAATATTAAGATTAATTTAATTAATAATTAAGGTTAATTAATCTGTAGTTAATTATTAATTAATTAAGGAGTAATTAATTAATAAAGGTAATTAAGACTTAATTAATTAATGGTTTATTAAGATAATTAATTAAGGGCTAATTAATTAATGAAGGTGATTAAGAAATGATTTATTTAAAGGCTAATTAATTAATGATAAGTAATTGAAGATGAATAATTATTTAAAGATAATTACTAAAAGATAATTATTTAATTAAAAGTAATTAGTTAAAGATTAAAGGTGGATTAATCAAGTGATTAACATTGATTAGGGGTAGTTACTTATCATAATTAATTAAGGATAATTAATTTGATGATAATTAATTAATTAAGGGTTAATTAATTAATTAAAGATAATTAACTAAATGGTTGATTTAATAATTAAAGGTTATTTATTTAATAATTAAAGGTTGATGAATTATAATTAAAGGTTAATTAATTAAAATAATTTGTAATTAATTAATGTTAATCAACCAGGATTAGTGACTAATCTAAATTAAGTTAATCTGATTAATTGACCTTACTTATGAATGCTTGGATTCTATTGGATGATCGAATTGTTTGATCCCTGATATGTGATGGTCTGTTTTGATTTGAGCTGTGTTTAATGTAATTTATTATCTGTGATATACATATCTGTGATCTGTGATTGAAAGATAAGCGTCATAGGTTGTTCCGCTTATCAAATATATTGCTGTATTGGAATATGTACTGATTGATGATGTTGCACTTTTACTGTGTAAAACCCATGGACCACACTTATACACACACAAATATGGATTGCACGTGGAAATTGGTTTAGTCACCGATTTTTGAAATCGTTTTAAAAATTGAATTTTGAATCCAAATGTTTTTGGAAATGTATTGGGATTAAAATAAAAAGCTTTTGAAAAGGAATTTCAAAGATTAAAGTTATTTTTTTGAATAACTTGATTTAGTTTTGGATTTTGATTTAAATTTGAATTCAAAAATTTGAAAAAGAGGGTATACAAGTTTATATGGGTTTTAACTCATTTTTAAAGTGTTGTTTTGGGAATTTAAATTTAAACCGAAGTTTTATACTTGAATGGCTTTAACTTACGTAAATATAATCAGCTTTAACTTTGTGAAAGATTATTAAACCTTGTTTTGAAATTGACGAGAGTTTTAAATGATATATCTTCCATATAAAAGATTTGAATTGGAAATGGTTTAAAAGCTATGAACTAAATCTTTAATTTAAGATTAGATAAGTTAATCCACTTTGAAGTGAAATTGTTTTGAAAAGCCCTGATTAAACATTTGTGGGAAATTGGTAAACTTTGTGAAATGAACCTTTTCGTTTAATTGATTTAAAATGGTAATTTGTTTTAAAACCATTTAAAGAAAGGTTTTGAATAATCAGTTGTGACTTAACTGAATCCTATATCCATATGCTTTTAAATATTACGCTCATTATTCGGTTTAGCCGGGAGAGGACCTTGTGTCATATAACCCATTCCGAATAATGATACGTCGATATGGATAGCATTTGAAGACCGGTGGTGAAGATCGGGTATTTTCGAGAACGAAAGGATAACCCGTCGATTGTCTCTGCACTGGGTCGCATCGGTATAGAGATTCCCTAAGTGATGGGAAGTCCTATCGGGATTGTGAATACCCGGAATTGCAAGGGCTTCTTCGGAAGTGCCTTCGGTTCTGTTCGAACCCGGAATAGACTTGTATAGTTGTATGTCTGACACTACACTTTTAGATATAAAGCTGATCTCTATCAAATGCATTTCTGTTTGGTGGCGGAGAATTTATTCTCTTAGCTTAACACCCTTCTCTGAGACGTACGAGCTCAGAGGTTATGTGGTTGATATTTATCAGTGATATATTCCCAATTTGGTAGTGTGGCATGCTAAGTGCTGCTGTGTATGGATGATCATTTGTTGATCATTTATGATCAAAGCATGGCTTTTGTAAAGCGTAGCTTTGTGGACGAGACTGCATCAGGACCTCACACCCCAGAAATGGTCGAAACAGAAAAGATGTGGCAAGGTTATGAGGGTCGCTCCCTTTAGAGTGTGTCATTCCCTTCTGGAAAAGGGTGGTATCATGGTATGGAGCCCAAATACTTTATTCATGTGGTCACTGCAGATCTATTACTTTGTGATTGCTTTATGGTTGAGAGGCGCCTCGGATAAAGGTCCCAAAGGACCGGAGGATGGCATGCTCATGTAGTAGTTACCTAGTTACAGAGGTAACCCGGCCTTGTGTTGGCAGAGAGCTGGTTAAGCTCTCGGGACGTCCCGCCAGAGGCGTACCCATGGACAGTAGGAAGTTTCTTAGCCTGACCATTTGTTGGAAATCCAATCTTCAATATGCGCCCTGTACTGTTTTTGTTGTAGAACCTGCCATTTACTTATGGTGGTCACCACTGTTTAGATGGTAGCTATAGCAGGCATAGTTCGGAATGTCTATGCTGGCTAGGATTAATATTATACTTTCGAACGGTTTTTCTACACTATGCACTAGTAATAATATCAAAGAAATTTTTTCATAGTAAGCATATTTGACTATCATAAGGAGAAATCTCCTCCAATTCTGCGTTTGCATTGTGTGTGTGGCGGGAGGCCTTATGGTAGTTTCATTTTTCAAAAGCATTGCAGATTTGTTTTAAACTCTTTTGTTGTTTGTTTTAAAAGATAAACTGTTTTTGTTTGCTCATACCGTCTCACGACTGACCTGGAGTTTATTGTTCCTTTCCTAAACTCTAGGTGCCCACAATTTTCCCACACGGGCAGTCTAGAGTTGGGTTTTTTAGATAATCAATAATAGGTGTAGATTCGATAGCTTTCGAAGTCTTTGGTTTGGTAGCTTTCAGTTCTTGGGAATCTTCTTCAATTTTTGGACGACAGCACTTTCTTAGCTTTGTGCATCGTTATTGGGAGTTCGAGCTATTTCTGGATTGGTGCCTTGGAGATGGAGATTACTGATACTGGAGTTCTTTCGTGAAGACCATATTGGAGATTTTTTTTCCGCTGCTGGTGTTATCTTTTCTTTCCGCTGCTATTGTCTTGTATCATATCTCTGAAGTATATTAATATTCATTGTATCATCATTGTATCTGGATATTGTATCTAATGTTGTATATCAAATGTATTATTCTTTTCTTCCACTGTGTTGTACTTAATGTGCTATAAGCTCCGACGAACCAGATTCGACGTTTGGATCTGCGGCATTTGAATACGAGTGTCGTATTCGGTGCCGATTTTCGAAGGTCGAGTCAGGGTCGTTATACTCAATAAATTTTTAGAAAAAATATTATATTAAAAATTAACTGTGGGTCTATATAATATTCCCTAACCTAGGTCAAGTGATACATATATGTATCATTTTAATCCTTAATTTAAAAATAAAAACCCGGGTTCTATCATTTCAACCCGCAATCCCAAGTCAAAAAAACAAATAAAAGTCGCTTGAGCAACAAACCTAGGAGAAAATAAACCAATCCTCTTAGAGATACGGAAAGGACCAACAAACCTAGGAGCAAGCTTTTCCCATTTTTCACTTTATCAAATTATTATTAAATTTATTCCACTTAATACCTTGTCACATATATTAAGTATATTTACTCATATCATAACTACTCAAGTTTATTTATAAATTCCTTTAACCCCATTTTATATTGCATATCACCCATTTACATGCTTAACTTCTGAATAATGAGGTAAGTTATATTGGAATGCAATTTAGTATTATACAAATAAAATTTTCTTAATTCAATTATTTCAAGTTCAATTATTCATCCAAATTTTTTGACTTCAGTCTAGAATTAAAATTATCCCTAAATCATAAATTTAAGAAGTTAAATCTCCAGTTTATCTCAAATACAATTAAGGGATAATTATATATACGAGCGTTATGGCACGCGCTTCGCACGTGAATTGTTTTTGTTATAAATTCTATATCTTTAAATCAGTCAAAAAATGATTTTTTATTTTCAAATGATATCAAGATTTGTATATTTATAAAAAAAAGTATTTTGAATTTGTAAAGATGTTTAATTTTAAGTTCTATTTTTAGAAGTGTTTTGAATTTGTTAAGTATGTTTAATTGTTAGATTCTACTTCTAGAGATGTTTGAATTTGTAAAAGAAAGTTTAACATTAGATCCTATATTCAAATTATTAAGATTTGATAATATATAGAGGGGCATTTTTGGTAGTTCACGTTGATACCAAAAAAGTGTGACACCAAAGGTATTACAACTATTATTAAAGATATACTATATATCAGATCAAATCAAATCTAAAACCATATACTTATATGTATTAAATCAAGCCATACTTAATAAATTTAAATCAATTTTATTTCTCTTTTTATATATATTAAATCAAAAAAAATTAAAGTAACAATAGTGTAGCAAAGCTACGAATTGGTCTCTCCTCTTCGAAACTCAAAAGTGAATGCCGATGATGCGGCCGCCATCACCGAAATTATTTTCCAGTGACATAAGAGAAGAGCCATAGATCTAAACATTTAAAATTCATATTCAAACATACCCTTAAATAATATACATTTTAAAATATTAAAACCAAAGTTTGAGATCTCCGGAATTTAATTCTCAAATCCATAATTTAAATTCATTTAAATTCCAAATCAGTTTATAAACCATGGTTTATAATTTTATTTATTTATTTATTTATCTTGTGTCAATAGTCATTGGTGTTAAATATGCGCTTATATGATTTTTGTTTGATGATAATAAACATATATACATTCGTTTAAATGTATTTGATAATATACTATTTTATTTTTCACAGATTAAATAAATATTTGCTGAATAAAATAAATAACACGGAATTTGAATTCAAACGAATATTTTATTCAAACAAATATTTATTACAATTTTGATAGTACAAATTCAAGCTCTCACTATACATATACATTTTTGATTACATCACAATTACATCACAATTCAGTTTACATTAATAACCTCACTACATAACACTCACACTCGTATTTTGTCTTCAACTGCATTCCAGTTTGAATCCAGCATCTGAGCAATCTGCAAAAATATACACTAACGCAGTAAAATTGAAAAAGAAATATTTTTGCAATATAAAATGAAATATGATTTTTGAAAATACGATTTGCCTCAGTTATTTGGGTTGTTCGTCATAATTTAAATTTGAATTCATTATACACGAATAACTTGTGACATACACAGTGTATCACTGTATATGCCACAAGGCCGTGCACACCAATATATACACTTGATAATGCTACAGGGACAGGTACGCACAGGTCAAACCCAAATGAAAAACCGGGTTCAACTCACGTGCAATAACATTGAAAATCACGACACAAGCACAAGGTCAAATCCGAGTTTTGAAACTGGATTCAACACAAGGCAACATGACCGAAGGCATAGCAACTGCATAGCGACTACAGTAGTGACAAGTGCAATTCGAACCAACATGATAGCAATGCACCAATGCAAAATGGAGTGAATGCATCATGAACACTATAGATCGAGAACCAGACCAGGCAAGTATCAAGGTAAGTGTACAGCAACAATAATCATGGCAACAGCAAACATGACAAGAGACCAAAGTGCAAACAGCAAAGTCAAGCATGATACAGCAAAGACCAATGAATCAACAATGCTTGAAGACTGCAGCATCAATTAAAAGACCAATATATATGCACAGAAGCAACTACAAACTACTCACGACAATGCACCAATGTCACATGCATGAAACAATGGAATGAACCAGTGATATATGCAAACAAAACAATACCACTGCAGATACAAATAGTGAACATGCAACCAGACCACAAAGACTCAAGTCTTAAACATGAAACAAGGTGCACAAGTCCAGCTACAAGTTGCAGACATAACAGGTGAAGCATCACCAAAGACTCAACAGGGAACATGGATGTCACAACAGATAATGATGCAAGTGTCGACCAAATACAAATGCAAGCATAGTCTCAAACATATATCAGATGCACATGGATGTCACAAGAAAAGACCAAGTGAACAACTACATGTTGAACAAATGAAAACAGTATGCAAGCTCAATGACGCTACAAACTGCAAACATCCAAGTACTACAAGCCCAACACAGTGATCATTATCACTGACTCCATTAAACAAGACACAGCAGTGATCGGATGAATCTTGAAATGCAACAAAGTGAAATGGAGCTCACTGAGAAATGCAATGCAGTACCAACCAGAAAAAGATGGCCAGAGACGAAATGATTCAAAGCCAAAAGCCAGCAGTAAAAAATCTCACGAAATCAACATGGTCAAAGCAAATCAACGCAATTCAAGTGAGGATGAAAAATTGACCAAGTCACAAATCAACACCGTGATGAGCACGGCAATTCAAAGCCGTGGGGATCGAACATCAGAAAAATACGATATTGAAAAAGTCAGAATTCCTCGCAAACATCCAACAATAATCGAACGGCAACGCAAGAAATTTTGAAGAAATCAGACGAACGTGATTTTAGGAAATTGACTCCTATAAAAACCCTAATCATCATCGGCATTTAATCTATCAAATTCCAGAAAGCAAAAATCAAAAAGCAAAAAGAAAATAATACCGATTCAAGGAGAGAATTTGATCAACGAAGCAGCCGAAGTGAGCAACAATCGATCAACAGTACACGTGAAGAATCATTGAATTCATCAACAAATTATTGGCACTTCGAAAGCCCCAATTTGATCAAGGACGAAGCCCTAAAAAGGAACGACCGTCATTACAAACAGAGAAATAAAAGAGACGGGTCAAATAGCAAAGGAGGCCGGCCTACTTTCTAAGGGAGTTTGTTTTAAGGGGTTTTTAATTTATAATTAGGGTTCAATTTTAATTTTAATTGTTTTTAAATTTATATTTTAAACTGTTTTATCTCTTTCTAGTCATGTGACTAGGGTACAAACTACGTGTTGTAGTTTGGGAATTCGCAACTCGGTAGTTGAGTTGTGGCAAGGTTTTGAGCGTAGAGTTAGATTAGTCAATAGCGGGTATAGCGAGTTTACGTGTGTAAGCGAGGGACTATCTAATTTCTAGTAGAAACCTTGGGGGAAGCACGTAGGCAGGGTTTTGCCGAAGCTGGGTAAATTCTGTGTTGTTCTGTTTTATTCTGTTATTTATATTCTGCGATATCTGTGCTGCTATTCTGTGATCTGAATTGAAATTAATTGATAAGCTTCCGCGATTAATTTTTATAATTTACACTATCACCCTATTCACCCCCCCTCTAGGGTGAAATCGATCCTACAAGTGGTATCAAAGCTAGGAACAAAAGCCGTTTTTGTTTTAAAAATTTGATTTTACAAAAATCAATTTTTGTTTTAAAAATTCGTGTTTCAAAAAAAAATCGATTTTTGTTTTAAAAATTTGAATTTTTAAAATGGCTTCTTTTAATAATGCTTTTGCAGAAGGTCAATCCATAGTTAGACCACCAATGTTCAATGGTGAATATGCTTATTGGAAAATAGAATGCAAATTTTTCTGAAAACCATTGACGCTTGGAATATTGTTGAGACAGGTTATAGAATACCAACTATAACTGTAGATAATCAGGAAATAGAGAAACCAAAGGAACAATGGACAGAACTAGAAAATAAATTACAAAATACTAATGCCAAAGCTATGAATTCTATTATCTGTTCATTGGATCAATTTGAATTTAATCGTGTCTCACATTGTCTAACTGCGCAGGAAATATGGCACATACTAGAAGTGACTCACGAAGGAACATCTCAAGTCAAAGAATCTCGCCTTGCAATGCTAAGCAGCGAATACGAGAACTTCAAAATGGCGAAGGAAGAAAATGTCAAAGAGATGTACGGACGACTCTCCAATATCATATACAAATCAAAAGCTCTCGGAAAAACATACACCGAATTAGAAATAGTCCGGAAAATCCTCAGAGTCCTTCCACGAAGCTTTGAAGCAAAAGTAACTGCCATACAAGAATCGAAAGATTTAAAACAACTTAAAGTTGAAGAACTCATCGGAAATCTCACCACTTATGAGCTAGAAATGAAATTCAAAGAAGAGCGTGAAGGAGGTGACACTCAAAAGAAATCAATAGCTCTCAAAGGAACAACCAAAAGTGATGATGATAGCGATGAAGATGATGGAGCAGCAGAATTGGAGCTGTTAGTAAGGAAATTCAAAAAATGGAGTCAAAAACATGGAAATTCAGCTCGAATTCAAAAAGCAAAAAGCAGAATAGCCAAAGCACTAGACTACTCGGAAGAACAAAAGTTTATTTGTTATAATTGCAACAAACCCGGCCATATCAAGCCCGATTGTCCACAAATTAAATCCAGCCATGGAAAGAAACATAAAAAGAAAAGTTTTGCAGCCACTTGGGATGAAATAGACGAGAATGATCAAAGCACTGGCAGTGAAAGCGAAAAGGCAGAATTGTGTCTTCGAGGTGATACAACTGACAGTGACGATGACGAGCCAAGTGAGGTATCAAAACTTACCCATTCTGAGTTGCTTATATATTTTCATGAAGTAAACGGTTGTTTTGAACGACTTAGGGAAAAATACGCCAAACTTGAATCTCAAAAAGATACTTTGATAGAATGTAATAAACAACTTGATCAATTAGTTAAAACCTATCAAAGTAGGATCCCTAAGTGTGATAAGTGTCCAACATTTGATGAAGAAATTAAAAAATCAAAAACTAAAATAAAATCGCTTGAAAATGAAATTCTGATTTTAAAGGAGAATGAAAATACTAGGAGAGAGAATTCTATTAAAAAGTGCACACAGTTGTTAAACGAAAATGAATCTCTCAAATCACAAGTCCAACAATTGTCAACGACTTTAGATAAATTTTCAAAAAGTGAAAAATCGTTGAATATGCTATTAGGAAAGCAAACTGTTAATACGGTTAGACAAGGACTTGGATATAATAGTTCCAAAATTGTTGAAAACAAGATTAATCAAGAAAATTCAATGTGCACGATTTGTAGAAAATATGGACACAATCACAATAATTGTTGGTATAGACCCAAACATGTGAAAACTATACCGATTTGGGTTCCAAAAGGCACAAATATAAAATCTCTCAAAGTTAAACAAATTTGGGTGCCGAAGGGAACAATTATAAATAGTTTTGGGTCTACACAAAATTATTTTTCAAAATTTTCTGCCACTAACAACCATGGACCTATAAAAACAAATAGGTCACATAAATCTTTTCCCGTGTAGGTGTGGTGGCAGGCTAAGGAACAACAATAGTGTTCTCTGGATTTTTTGGCTGTTCCAGAAACGCAACGGGCGACAAAGCAAAGTTCCTTAGCCTAGTATAAAGGTGACAGAATCACAACGGACAACAACGAAAAATATCGTAAAGGTAAAACAGGTATGGTATGTTTTAAACGATATATTAAATGTGATAATCTGCACCGTATTTTGAATTAAATCAGCCAATATTGAGATTGATGAAAAGATGATGATTTTGATTCTGACTTATTCAACATAGTTGGCCAATTATATCCTTATGCCAAAAACACTATAAAAATCTCTAGATTCTTTGAATTACTTCATATCAGTTTGGATTAAAAATAGTGTTTTGTTGGATAATAATACATTTGATTATAATTCGGCTAACTCTATATTCACGGTTTTTGAGTATTTACACGGCTTCATTTCAAATTCAAGAGAATGTTATTTAAAATGCTGTTAAAACTAAGTTTGAAATTTTTGGTGCACACCTCATGTTTTGGTCTATAAAATTCAATTGATGATAATTTTGAGTGAAAGAGAAATTCAGTTGCAGATTACATTGGTAATCTAGTTGATAGAAAAATTACTAGTGAAACGTGATTTTTGTTGAGACATTTAATAACTGCATCGTTTTTTCAAAGAAAATATCTGCATATTCTTCATTTCAAATAATTTTCAAATAGCAGAAAAATTTCTTTTAAAAACCCCCTGGAGAAAATCATTTTTGACCATATTTTCAGATTATTCATTTTTGAAAAATTAATTTCATAATTATTTTTGAATTTGATTTTAAATGACTATTATGACTAATCTGACTCCCAAATGATTATCGAAAAGAAAAATAGTGATTGAAAAAGTGATGAGTGTTGATATTGATTATATATTATAACTCGAGAAAGTATAATTAGAAAATTTCTTTAGAAATTTAAACAAGAGTTATAAACTTTTTGTTGGTAAAAATTTCATGACCATCTCTATACCTATCATATTTCTATCAACCATCACTCATCAAAATTCTATATAGTTTGTCGATATGTGGTACTTTAAACAGAAATCGTTCGTTTTTCATTTTCACATTTTAAAAAAAAAATTAAAAAAAAATAAAATAAAATAAAATAAAATAAATAAATACCAAAGTATTCACTCTCATTTAAAAGTCCTCACGGTTATGCATGGGTGAATTACTTGGAATTTGCTATGTGCTTCCATGCTCATTTAAAAGTCCTTATGGTTATGCATGTATGGAACGCATATCAAAAGTTGATTTTTTTTCTCTTAAAATAAACATGTTGATTCTAATCCCATTTAAAAGTCCTCACGGTTATGCGTGGTTAGAAGATACTTGAATTCATTTTTTAAAAATAAAATTGGAATACTACTAATCTCATTTAAAAGTCCTAACGGTTATGCATGGTTAGTAGATATTCAAATTCCTGGTATAAAAATGCCACAAATAGACACAACTGTATGGTTTTATATGATGACATCATTTCCATCATTCTAAAAGTGGAATATGCGCTTGACAAGGGTAATTATGATTTTTGTTTGAGTTTTATTGAAATTTAATATTTATATTCAATTGAGTTAAATGTTTGATTCATGTCTATCACTTCATCCCTATTTTTACAACACTGTTATTCTTTTGCTGATAACAAAAGGGGGAGAGAAAAGTTAAGATTTTGTCAAATAGAATCAAGCAAAGGTCAAATAATTTTCACTTTGCATATAGGCTCATTTATATATTTCTATTTGTATGCATATATGTAGGGGGAGTATTATGTAGAGAGGAGCATTCAAATAGGGGGAGCAAATTGAACGATCAAATACATTTAATACATTCAAAATCTTAAATATATGTTTGTTATCATCAAAAGGGGGAGATTGTTAAATATGCGCTTATATGATTTTTGTTTGATGATAATAAACATATATACATTCGTTTAAATGTATTTGATAATATAATATTTTATTTTTCACAGATTAAATAAATATTTGCCGAATAAAATAAATAACACGGAATTTGAATTCAAACGAATATTTTATTCAAACAAATATTTATTACAATTTTGATAGTACAAATTCAAGCTCTCACTATACATATACATTTTTGATTACATCACAATTCAGTTTACATTAATAACCTCACTACATAACACTCACACTCGTATTTTGTCTTCAACTGCATTCCAGTTTGAATCCAGCATCTGAGCAATCTGCAAAAATATACACTAACGCAGTAAAATTAAAAAAGAAATATTTTTGCAATATAAAATGAAATATGATTTTTGAAAATATGATTTGCCTCGGTTATTTGGGTTGTTCGTCATAATTTAAATTTGAATTCATCATACACGAACAACTTGTGACATACACAGTGTATCACTGTATATGCCACAAGGCCGTGCACACCGATATATACACTTGATAATGCTATAGGGACAGGTACGCACAGGTCAAACCCAAATGAAAAACCGGGTTCAACTCACGTGCAATAACATTGAAAATCACGACACAAGCACAAGGTCAAATCCGAGTTTTGAAACTGGATTCAACACAAGGCAACATGACCGAAGGCATAGCAACTGCATAGCGACTGCAGTAGTGACAAGTGCAATTCGAACCAACATGACAGCAATGCACCAATGCAAAATGGAGTGAATGCATCATGAACACTATAGATCGAGAACCAGACCAGGCAAGTATCAAGATAAGTGTACAACAACAATAATCATGGCAACAGCAAACATGACAAGAGACCAAAGTGCAAACAGCAAAGTCAAGCATGATACAGCAAAGACCAATGAATCAACAATGCTTGAAGACTGCAGCATCAATTAAAAGACCAATATATATGCACAGAAGCAACTACAAACTACTCACGACAATGCACCAATGTCACATGCATGAAACAATGGAATGAACCAGTGATATATGCAAACAAAACAATACCACTGCAGATACAAATAGTGAACATGCAACCAGACCACAAAGACTCAAGTCTTAAACATGAAACAAGGTGCACAAGTCCAGCTACAAGTTGCAGACATAACAGGTGAAGCATCACCAAAGACTCAACAGGGAACATGGATGTCACAACAGATAATGATGCAAGTGTCGACCAAATACAAATGCAAGCACAGTCTCAAACATATATCAGATGCACATGGATGTCACAAGCAAAGACCAAGTGAACAACTACATGTTGAACAAATGAAAACAGTATGCAAGCTCAATGACGCTACAAACTGCAAACATCCAAGTACTACAAGCCCAACACAGTGATCATTATCACTGACTCCATTAAACAAGACACAGCAGTGATCAGATGAATCTTGAAATGCAACAAAGTGAAATGGAGCTCACGGAGAAATGCAATGCAGTACCAACCAGAAAAAGATGGCCAGAGACGAAATGATTCAAAGCCAAAAACCAGCAGTAAAAAATCTCACGAAATCAACATGGTCAAAGCAAATCAACGCAATTCAAGTGAGGATGAAAAATTGACCAAGTCACAAATCAACACCGTGATGAGCACGGAAATTCAAAGCCGTGGGGATCGAACATCAGAAAAATACGATATTGAAAAAGTCAGAATTCATCGCAAACATCCAACAATAATCGAACGGCAACGCAAGAAATTTTGAAGAAATCAGACGAACGTGATTTTAGGAAATTGACTCCTATAAAAACCCTAATCATCATCGGTATTTAATCTATCAAATTCCAGAAAGCAAAAATCAAAAAGCAAAACGAAAATAATACCGATTCAAGGAGAGAATTTGATCAACGAAGCAGCCGAAGTGAGCAACAATCGATCAACAGTACACGCGAAGAATCATTGAATTCATCAACAAATTATTGGCACTTCGAAAGCCCCAATTTGATCAAGGACGAAGCCCTAAAAAGGAACGACCGCCATTACAAACAGAGAAATAAAAGAGACGGGTCAAATAGCAAAGGAGGCCGGCCTACTTTCTAAGGGAGTTTGTTTTAAGGGGTTTTTAATTTATAATTAGGGTTCAATTTTAATTTTAATTGTCTTTAAATTTATATTTTAAACTGTTTTATCTCTTTCTAGTCGTGTGACTAGGGTACAAACTACGTGTTGTAGTTTGGGAATTCGCAACTCGGTAGTTGAGTTGTGGCAAGGTTTTGAGCGTAGAGTTAGACTAGTCAATAGCGGGTATAGCGAGTTTACGTGTGTAAGCGAGGGACTATCTAATTTCTAGTAGAAACCTTGGGGGCAGCACGTAGGCAGGGTTTTGCCGAAGCTGGGTAAATTCTGTGTTGTTCTGTTTTATTCTGTTATTTATATTCTGCGATATCTGTGCTGCTATTCTGTGATCTGAATTGAAATTAATTGATAAGCTTCCGCGATTAATTTTTATAATTTACACTATTACCCTATTCAACCCCCCTCTAGGGTGAAATCGATCCTACAATTGGTTTTCAAAACAACAAATGAAATCAAATATTATCATTTCAATAACCAATTCAGTTAACTAATAAATTTCAACTCAATTCAGTTTTCATGTTTCATAATTTCAAAGCTTTAAATATTCCATAATTTCACTAACTAAACTTTTGATAATTCCATATATATCAAATTAAATTTACTATTATTTAGTTTTGAAATATTTACTTAATAAATCCAATATTATATAAATAAAACCTTTAAACTTCAAATAACTGAATATTACTTTAATTTATTAAACTTGATATATATTCATTTAAATGCCTTAAACCAAATTAAGTTATAAAAATCATATCCTTTAAAATCTCAAAGTTAATAAAATTCAAATTAAACTTATTCACATCCTATCAAATAAATTTTCAACAGATAATATACATCTATAAAATTATTATATATAAATCATAATTTTTTTTGTCATTTACCAAATTTGGAAAATAAATTCTGTCAGTTTGTTCTGTTAAAGAGTTTTAGAAATCCTATCGATATCGCTGATCAGACGATCGATCAAAATCCCAAATCAACATCAACAACCCAAACACACAACATATAAAAAATCAATATTAATACAAATACACTTCCTCCATCGATGATTCTAGAATGAGTTTCAAAATAAGGATAAAAATTCAAATTTGGGAGATTCAAAGAAAAATGAGATACATAAAGGATTAAGACAAGATTAAAACAGAAGATTGAAAATATACCCGATAACGGTTGTTACATGTGAATTCAACGGGATGGAGATGATCTTCCCAAAATCCTCCATAATTAAGAACCCAAGCACGAAGAAGATCCTCGAGAATCTGATTCACTCTTTCCGTTTGACCGTCGGTCTATGGATGGTAAGCAGTGCTTAGACTCGGACGAGTGCCCAAAGATTCTTGAAAAACTTTCCAAAACTGACTGGTAAAGTTGGAATCTCTATGAGGATGAACACTCTCCCTCATATAGATCTCAGCTAAACGGAAAGCAGAACGGGTAGATTTGACCGGAAAGAATTTAGCTGACTTGATCAATCTATCCATAAAGAGAGAAAAGAGGAAAGTCCTACATTAATCGCAGTGATTTCAACTGGATCAACAGAAACTCCATTACTAGAAACAATATGCCCGAGAAATCGGACTTCATCCCTTTAGAAATGGCATTTCGAGAATTTATCTTTCTACTGATGACTCCTAAGAGTTTCCAGAACAAAGCTAAAATCAACAAAGAAGGTAGGAGCTGGGTAATAGTAAAATACCACATAGCTTGCCCTTCTTCTAAGTAGGACAATGGTAATTGAGAAACAAGGACAAGATTAGATATGATAAGGTAAGATTCAACGAGAATTGAATATCCGGAGCAAAGAGATTGCTAACAAGGTGGATCAGAAAAAGAAAGAAGTTAAGAACAATTTGATTTCAAAACAAGAGAGTTTATATCAAAAATAATTTTTGAAAAATCCTTTGAAAATCATTATTTTATACCGATTTCACTCATTCTAGGGTATTCCTACCCTATCTCTAATGAGTTTTTTCCCCACAGGCTAAGGTTTGCCTAAAATCAAAGCTCTGATACCAACTGTAACGACCCACTATTTTGGACCATTCAAATCGACAATAAAACCACACATGTCTGACTTGAATAATTCAAAATAGTAGATTGTAATATAGTTTGAAGCAAATAAAACCAATCACAGAATCATAGACACAGATAAATCAGAATAACTCGCTGCGGAAATAAAATAACAGTAGTAGTTCATGAAGCTACCACAAGTATAGTCTCAAACACAGTCTCAAAACAAGTATAAAATACCATAGTCCGAAAAGTAAATAGAACAAAAATCCCAATACATAAATGTTCACTAGTACATAAGCTGAATAGAAATACTGAATGGAAATAGATACCACTAGGTAGATAGTCTCCGGCAAATCCTAGCTCCAGAAGATGAAATCCAAAGCCGATACTCAGGCTGACCCGAGCGTAAAGCAAAATGCAAAACACTCGAGTCAGGACATACATACTTATACAATGTAAACCAACTCAAATGAACTGTAAAATAAATGTACAAGTAACTTAAAGGATGTTTAGGACCGCCCATCCTTTAAGGATCCGTTAAACTATTTACTATGTAGTAATGTATGCTATTATAATAATGTCTACGGTAAAATAAACTTACTTTAAAATAGCGTTAGGCTTTACATTTTCCACCTTAACACATATATAGTGCCAATAATCTATACAGTACTGTAATTCCTCCTAATTGGGAAGCCACCAGAGGATACTCCATAGGTACGACACAAAACCAAAATCGTACAGGACGCGCTAGGGTATGTGACACGGCACAACTAGGCAATTCCAGGGTAGATATACCAATTGCACTTCCGGACCGGTGGTAACACATAGCGGCTACTACCGCCCACCTCGAACCACATTCCCAAAGTCAAAGGTGCGCACTGATCAATCACAAAGTAACAGAATGGCATAACGAAGAAGTGTCTCCGATAAGAGGAGCGACCTCATTAGCCCATCGATTGTTTTAGCCACCTTATGCTAACTCATGCGAGTTGGGTCTACGTACATACCTCAATAGAACGTCGCCACCATCCTACTTCATTCTGAAATCACCACTGGTACATTGTTAAAGTGGTTTTCGGAGTTGGCAGAGAGTATGACAAATTCCGATCCCGGTCTCTTTAACAACCCAACGTTATTATTACATGGATATTTATTTCAAAATCATTTATACTTCAAAAACCAAAATATCATATACATTTCAAACTATGTCAGTATGATATCATTTCCATTTAAAAACCAAATCAACATGATTTCCTTTTTAAATAAAATCCAAATTTTCAAATCATTGAATATTTCCTTCAATTTATTTAGACTCTAAATACTCTTTAAAATCATCTTAAACCAAAACCACGATATAAAGTCATATCCTTCAATCTTCAATTTCAACAAGTTTAAATCAACATATTTAAAGTCAATTCTTAATTCAATATAATTTTAAATAAATTCATTTCCAAATCATAGTAATTTCAAAGCTATAACAACTCCGAAACCAAATACTTTGAAACCATAATACTTTGAAATCATAACACTTGAAATGTTCTCATTTTGAAATCTTAATACTTAGAAAATCATAACACCTTTAAAACAATATCCATTAATAAAGTTGTAGCATTTTCTAAGTTCATTCGTTCAATTACAACAATTTCAAAACATTGTATTTTGCAGAACAACAGCACTTGTAAAGTGTTACAGTAGATATATTAGTATTTCAGAAGATAGTTCAATTTCAAAAACAGCAGCACTTATAAAGTGCTACAATTGATATTTTAGTATTTCAAAACAGTTCAATTTCAGAAATAGGAGCACTTATAAAGTGCTACAGTAGATATATTAGTATTTCAGAACATAGCTTAATTTCAGAAATGGTAGCACTTAGAAAATGCTACCTTAAAACCATAGCAATTTGGAAATGCTACCGATTCAAATTCCAGATTTATTATAACATTTCAGAAACATTAAAATCTCAGTTTTTGCCATTTTTAACTTATAAAAACATATCTCACGCTTCATAAAATATTCATTTGGATATCATTTAACTGATAATTAAATAAAATAAAATTTTATAAATAAAATATCCAAATTAACTATAATTCATTTATCAAGTCAAAATTATGCTATTTTACTTAACTTTTTATTTTAACAAATAACTTAACACTTAATTTAAAATACCCATTTCATGAACAAAAAATTCTTATCACCAAATTAACTTAAATTTCCATTTGAAAACTACATTTTCAATTATCAAGTTAAGTCATATTTAAGTTACATTTTATACATTTTTACTTATACTTTTTAACTTATAGAAAAGTGGAAATTAGCCATAAGGGCTCTTTAGCAAGTGCAATTAGTTTCTAGGACACACGACTGAAATAATTACTTTTAAGGACAAAATACAAAATAATTAATTTCTAAGGCCTAAAAACCAATGAAATTATGTCCTTGAAAGTAATTGGATTGCTGACTTTGTCCTTAGAAGTAATTATTCTGCTGAATTTGGCCTTGAAATTAATTTCTGTGCATGTGTGTCCTAGAAACTAATTGGACTGCAAAGTTTGTCCTTCTAGTGAAATGCCCCTATAGAAAATCACTATAAAACTTATTATACAAAACATATCCATTTCACAAATAAAAATTGATTACAATTACTAGGTTAGATTTAAAATTCCATATCTAATCAAATTTAATTATTAACTTATTTATCATAAATAAAATCTTTGAATCATTAAATCAAATCTTAAAGCTAAAATATCATATATTTTAAAAATTCAAAATACTCAATAATTTTTAGAAAAATATTATATTAAAAATTAACCATGGGTCTGTATAATATTTTCTAACCTAGCTCAAATGATACAGATATGTATTGTGACGTCCCGGAATTTTAGGCAATAGCAATTTGATAATCTTTATTAAAAATATTTAAATTGGTTTAATAATCTTCTTTTATAAATATTTAATTGGTAAATTTTATCTTTTAAAGCTAATAAAATGTTTTCTATTTACGATGTGTGTATATATATATTTGTATATATTGTAAATAGAAAAGCATTGGTTTGAATTTAACAAATAAAAACATGTTTTTAAATTCTAATATATTTTGGTAATTTAGAAGTTATGATTATATTTAAAATATAAAACTTTTCATAGGTTATTTAAATAAATAACCATATAGTTTCAAATTACTTAAGGTAAATGTTATTTTTTAAAATATATTTTAGCTTAAGTTTAAATTTAAATAAGATTAACAAAAGGTTTGTTTACTTTCTTTAAAAATTTTGCTTGATAAATATGATTTGTAAATTTATATAAAAGTTGAAAATACAATGCACAAACATATAAAACATATGATACATTAATTCATTTAGTAATATAAGTAATTTATAAATATTACGATAATCTCTTTTATAAATTATTTAAAATTGATGAAATTATTATTTTCAAACAATAAAAATAATGTGCTGTTTTTAAATATAGATAAATAAATTTAATAATTATTTTTAAATTGAATTTGTGTTTGTTAAAATATAAATATATTTGAGTTGATTTTAAATCGAATTTTAAATTGAATTTAAATTTGAAATTTAAAAGATAAAAATTTTGTATTTAAAAATATATGTATAACATTTTATTTGTATATAATTTGTTTTAAAATGTTTTCTTTAAAGAAATTTATATATATATTTAGATAAGTATTTATTAATTAGTAATTAAATATAAAAACAATATATTTGCATTTAAAATAATTAAAAAAATACATAAAAGAAGTGTTAATAAATCAAGTCACATTTAACCTGTGTAAGCTAATTAACAAATGTAATGACAAATGTTAGAAATTTTTACAAGTGTCATCTTTTAATTTATATTTCCTTTAAATTTCTAATAAATCTTAATTAACTCTATATAACATATATCTCATCCCCTCCATTTGTTTTTACTATCTTCTTCAAATTCAAGAAAATCAAACCTGTTAAATCTACAACCTTAAAAAAACCTGTAAACTATTTTACAAACCAGAAATCTTTCCAGAAAGCAACAACCTATATATAAACCTGGAGCAAATATCAAGCTTCGGTCAAAATCAACATCTTTGTCATCTCAACCACTTCAGTTTCAAAGTATCAGTAATGCAGAGGTTTCAAATACAAACAACAAGCTATCAAGCAAAAGATTTTAGTTTCAACTCAATTTAAAACAAACAAGTTTCAGAGATCAAATCAGTTTCAAAACATTTCCAGATCAACCTGAGGCTATTCTCTGCTTTAAAATTGGTGAGCAAACAATTGTTTAAAAGTTTTTAATCTTGTTTTAACTTTGTTTTATATGATGGAATCTGGTGGTAATATAGTGTAAATTGTTCGCAAGAATGTTGGTAGTGAATGCATGTTTGTAAATATGATGTCCGCGTATATTTGTTTTGTATCTTCACTGTTTGAGTAACAGGCTCCTAGTTCATAAAAAATTATACCTTCCAAACGAATTGGTTCTAGAATCAGATCTTTAAAGGAAAAAAGGATTGTGACATGATAATATGAATTTTAAAAATGATTTCAGGATTTTATATGTAGTAAATATTTCAAAATATAAAGAAATACAGCAATGATCTTAATATAAGTTAAAATCAAACATCTTAATTTCTGAATGAGATTATAGATTCAGATTCAAGTTAGAAAACGATGAATTTAGGGACCAATATCATAATATTTAGTTAATTGATTTCTAAGAAATCAGAGTTGAAGGATTTTTGGGTTTATTGCCAATTTCCGACGATCGACGTGGTGGACGGAGTCGAGATTGTGGTCGAAGGAAGCTGGTAGGTGGATGGACAAAGGGAAAATGTTAGTGGATTTTTTTGGTGATTGAGACGACCTATCAGAGGCAGAGTAGGGTTTTGAGTGTTATTTTTGTTGAGTGAAAGTCGAGGTGATCTCGACAACAATGGTGTTTCGGGCTCGATCGCGAGGGTTGCGATCGTGACGTGGTGATGTGAAGCTGCTTTGGAAGGAGTGCGGTGGGTTCTAGTCGACGTGATCATCGTCGACATTGAACTGTGTTGTTTGTTTTGGGTTCCAGTGGAAATCAAAATGCTCGATTTCAATTTGTTGTTGCTTTCATCGAACTGGGTGGTCAAAAGCTTCAGCTGGATCATGGGTGACTGGAGGGTGGTCGGAACGGTGATCGAAGGTGGTCGGAGGGGTCATGCACGTGCATGGTGCACATTGGGGTCTGGTGAAGTTTGAATCTTCGGGGATGTAGTTTCGGCTCAGGAATTTTCTCGGGATAGACTTGTGTTCGACTCGAAGCTGTAGTGTTTGCGAGTGTCTCGTGTTGTGTTCGAGTTTGCGTTCGAGTTTTGGTTCATCTTGCTCGGGTTATTATCGTTGTTACTTCCAGGCCTTTATGTTTTATAAATAAATCATGTGCAGTTTTATATTAAGCAAGAAAATCAAGTTTTAAAAGATAAGAAAATGTTTAACAAATTTTCAAAGCAAAATGTTTTAAACAAGTTAAAAACAAGTTTAAAGCATAACAAAAATAATTTTTTCCAAGTTAAATTATTTTATTTAAAATTCCAAAGTGAATGTTTGAACAAGTTTAAGTTTAAAGATTATTTAAGTAATTTAGTTTTCCAAAGAATGTTTTGTCAAATTTGAAGTGTATTTTGGAAGAATATCTTTCAAAGAAAAGGATAATTTTTTTAAAAAGTTTAAATAAGTTTTCGAAGAATTGTAAGCCACATTTTCCAAAGTTAATTTCATCAAACAAGTTTTAAAAATAAAAGGTTATTAAAGTGATTAAGATTTCAAAGAAAGTTTCAACAAGTTTCTACGTAAGATTTCAAGGATTGAAATGTTTTAAACAAGTTAAATGTTTAAAATGGTTTTTTTTTAAAGTAAATGATATAATTTTAATTATGTAATAAATTCCTAAATATTTCCTCTAATAAAGTTTAATAAGTAATTAATGAAGACAAAGAATTTAACTTTAATTAAGGTTGTGATTAAATAAAGATAACTAATTGTGAAATTAATTAGAAGTTAATCATTTGATGAAATTAATAAAGGTTAATTAATCAATAATTACTTGGTATAAGTAAATAGTGGATAGTTAATGATTGTAATCAATGTAAAGATCATTAACTAGGGATTATGGAATGATTAATTAATGTGATTAATTTAAGATAATTAATTAGATTAATTAATTAAGGATAATCATTTGTGGAATTAGTTAAGTATAATTACTTAATGTAATTTATAAAGTGTAATTACTTAGTGTAAGTAATTAATGGGTAATTACTGGATGTAATTAAAGAAAATAGTTACTTAGTGGAAGTAAATAAGGGTAATTAGTCAGTGTAATTGACTAAAGGATTAACCGAAGATAATTAAATAAGGAATAATTAATTAAAGTAAGTAATTGAGAATAGTTAATTACTGAATGTGATTAATCAAGGTTGATTAATGAATATGATTAATTAAATATTAATCATCAAATAAAATTAAGTAGAAGAGTAATTAATTAAAGAAGTAACTAAGGGATCATTAATTAATGTAATTAATGAAAGAAATTAAAGGTTAATTAATGTAATTAATTAAAGGATAATTAATCAATATAAGTGATTAATAGAATAATTAATTAATGTAATTAATTAAGGGTTAATGAAATTAATTATAGTTAATTAATTAATGAGAGTAATTAAAGGTTAATTCATGTAAATGGTTAAGGATAATTAGTTTGTGTAATTAATTAAAGGCTAATTACTTATTGTAATTAAAGAATAATTAATCAGGGATGACTAATTAAGATGGATAATTAAAGAATGATTAATTAATTGGTTTATAATTAACTATGGTTAAGTAAGCAGGGTTTATAGTGATGGAAGTAATTAATTTAATTTATTTTAAATTAATTAGAGATGGTGTGATTAATTAATCTTTGCTTATGGATGGCTGGATAATATTGAATGCCTTGGATTGTTTGATATCTCTGATATGGTATATGTGCTGATTTGTGATATGAGATGCTTTGGTTGAATTATGACGATATGGATTATCTATTTGTGATAATGTGAATTATCTATCTGTGTGAATATAGATAATAAATTAAATTGTTTTTAACTTAAAACAACTTGGCCTTAAAAGACGGCATTTTGGATTTCGATGGGACTGGGATCGGATTTGCTTTAGTACAGCATGATAGGGGGTTCTAGCTTCGCGTTTAGTTGCGAACGGGAGACTCTTACCCATACATGTCCCTTTGAGGTAGTATAAGGCCTTGGATTGGTTGCGAGTCGAGATGCTGGCCGTAATAGCAAATTCGACGTACCACTGTATGCCACAGCGGAGAGTGGCCGCTGTCGATGGTTGAAAAGCCTAGACCAATACAGTGGTATCAGAGCGCTAGGTTGAGTGAATACCTAGGCTTTGGAGTGATTTCTTCTTGAGAGAGTGTATTTTTATTTTTGATATATATATATGTGTGTGTGTGTGTGTGTGTGTGTGTGTGTGTATTTCTACATATTTGTTAGGTTACATGTTCGGGTTTTCTAATATGAGTTCTAGAGGTTGGAAGGTAGTGGTGAGTGTAGCACGACTACCAATGGAAGAAGTCCGAGTGTTGAGAATCTTCCGAGGCTGTAAACCCAATACCGCCTCAAGTGAGCTTTGCAGTGATGTAAGGATTTCACCAATCTCTAAGGGAAACTTTTAAAGGTGCAGAGTCCATCTTTGAAGTGCAAGTTTGGATGAGTGAGAGTTTGGATCTGTTGGTTAAGCAGAAGTGAGTGATCGTATCATGGCATCTTCAGGAAGAAGCAGCTGTGTGGTGAGATGCAGTGACTATGGATGTTTCTAAAGATGTTTCCTTTGGAGCAAGTTTAAGGAAGTGTGTCCGCATCGGTGATGAGACTAAGTTCAGCAGGGTGTTTGTGTTTGGGTTGAGGTTCGAGTTTCTTGAGAAGATGTCTGCCTATCTCTGGGGTCTGTGTGGGACTGGATGATATGGCTTTGAGGTTAGAAGATCTTTGGATAGGAAGTCTTTGGCATTTGTGGCATCAGTGCAGCTCAGATGTGTTTTTGTGCGCCGATAGGAAGGTCTTTGGCTTAGCAGTATCCTAGGGGCGGAATTCAGAAACAGCAGAGTTGACCGTCAGCTTTTTCTGTTTGGCAAGGTGTTCTTGAGGGATTTGACCATATTTTGAATGGATTAGCATAAGTTGTTCCGGTTGGTAAAGAGAGAACAATATCTTTGGAAATTAGGCTGGGTTGATCGCAAAAGTGAGTTGCAATAGTTGAGTGTTCTCTTGGGTAATCTTTTGCATGGGATCGAGGCATCTCAGGAAGAAGTTAGAGTTATGGAAGTTGTCAGAGATTTTTCGGATGTCTTCGTAGTAGTCAAGGTTTGATATAGCATTTGGGAATTGAGTTTTCATATCGGATAGGATTCCAGGAGTGATACCGGGGGATTCAGCTATGTAGAGGGATGGTTCCTATAAAGAGGATTTAGTGAAGCAGCTCAGGATATCATGGAAATTCTGAGTTTTCTCTTCATGGATCTGTTGAACCGTATCATTCGAGATGTGTTGATCAAGTTTGTGCTCTTGTTCATCGATGGTATTCTCATCTACTCCAGATCAGAGTTACGCAGCGGAAGCGAGGTAGCTGCTGTTCTAGAGTGGAAGCAACCCAAAGACTCCTTGGAAGTTTGCAGTTTCCTTGGATTAGAGGGTTTCTACAGGAAGTTTTTCAGGATCTGAAGGCGAGATTGGCGAGTGCACCTGTTTTGTATGAATAGGAGAAGTAAGTTTGAAGTCTACTAATGATTGTGAAATAGAGTTTATTCTTGATTTCGGTAGATCTTGGGAGGATCATTTTGTTGGGTTGTTTTTGGTCCAGTTTGTTTCAAAAGGCATCAGCGAACGTTGATCTGATCAGGAAGGATGAAGGTAGCCCAGGATTGTTAGAAGAGTTTTGTGGATAAGAGACGGAGGAATTTGGAATTTAAAGTTGGGGACTTTTTTTTTGGTTGAGGTTTACTCTGATCAAAGGAGCTATAAGATTTGGTAAGATGGGAAGCTAGCTCTGAAGTATATTGGATCTTTATGTGTTCTTGTAAGGATAAGTGCTTTGGTTTACAGGGTTGAATTGCCAGTTTGGAAGACTAGGATTCAATGTATTTCATGTATCTCTGAGGAAGTACGTGCATAATCCATCACTGGTTATGGAACCAGCAGTTTAGGAGGATTTGGTAGTTGAGTCGGACTTGACTGTGGTCAGATATCCTGTTCAGTTTTGTAGATCCAGATGAGTAGGAGCTCAGAAGCTTAGTAATGTACTGAGTTTGGATTCAGTAGAGCGAGTATTCCAGTGTTTATATCTGGGAAACTCTAGATAGTGTTAGAAAAATCTATCCTGGTTTGTAACATGATAATTAGATTTGTTTGTTTGAATAAATTGTTTGCTATGATTGTTAGTATCTGGATGATATGTATGCTTTGATGTTTGGAAAGAAAACCTTTGTTGGATTTATCAAATTGTCTTTGCTTTTAAATTTTAGGGACGAAATTCTTTTAAGGGGGGAGGAATGTGCCGTACCGGAATTTTGGACAATAGCAATTTGATAATATTTATTAAAAATATTTAAATTGGTTTAATAATCTTCTTTTATAAATATTTAGTAGGTGAATTTTATCCTTTAAAGCTAATATAATGTTTTTTATTTATAATGTATATATATTCTTATATGTGGAAATTAGCCACAAGGGCCTCTTTAGCAAGTGAAATTAGTTTCTAGGACACACAACTAAAATAATTACTTTCAAGGACAAAACACAAAATAATTAATTTCTAGGGCCTAAAAATCTACGTAATTATGCCCTTCAAAGTAATTGGACTGCCGACTTTTTCCTTGAACGTAATTATTATACTGACTTTGGCCTTGAAAGTAATTTCATTGAATGTGTGTCCTAGAAACTAATTGGACTGCAAAGTTTGTCCTTCTGTTGAAATGCCCCTTCTTATATAATTGTAAATAGAAAAGCTTTGGTTTGAATTTAACAAATAAAAACATGTTTCCAAACTCTAATATAGTTTGGTAATTTGGAAGTTATGATTAAATTTAAAATATAAGACTTTTCAAAGGTTATTTAAATAACAATATAGTTTCAAATTACTTAAGGTAAATGTTATTTGTTTAAAATATATTTTAGCTTAAGTTTAAATTTAAACAAGATTAACAAAAGGTTTGTTTACTTTCTTTTAAAATATTGCTTGATAAATATGATTTGTAAATTTATATAAAAGTTTAAAATACAATGCACAAACATATAAAGCATATGATACATTAATTCATTTAGTAATATAACTAATTTATAAATAATATGATAATCTCTTTTATAAATTATTTAAAAAATTGAGAAAATTGTTATTTCCAAACAATAACAATAATGTGCTTTTTTAAATATAGATAAATAAATTTAATAATTATTTTAAATTGAATTTGTGTTTGTTTAAATATATATATATTTGAGTTGATTTTAAATTGAATTTTAAATTGAATTTGAATTTGAATTTAAATTTGAAATTTAAAAGATAAACATTTTGGATTTAAAAATACATGCATAAGATTTTATTTGTATATAATTTGTTTTATAATGTTTTCTTTAAAGAAATTTATATATATTTAGATAAGTATTTGTTAATTAGTAATTAAATATAAAAGCTTTATATTAGCATTTAAAATAATTAAAAAAAATACATATGACAAGTGTTAATAAATCAAGTCACATTATTAACATGTGCAAGCTAATTAACAAATGTAATGACAAATGTTAGAAAATTTTACAAGTGTCATCTTTTAATTTCTATTTTCTTTATATTTCAAATAAATCTTAATTTACTCTATATAACATATATCTCATCCCCTTCATTTCATTTTACTATCTTCATTCAAATTCAAGAAAATCAAGCCTGTTAAATCCACAAATTCAAAATCAAAAAACCTGTAAACTATTTTACAAACTAGAAATCTTTCCAGAAAGCAATAACCTATCTATAAACCTGGAGCAAAAATCAAGCTTCCATCAAAATCAAAGTCTTAGTCATCTCAACAACATCGGTTTCAAAGTATCAGTAATGCAGAGGTTTCAAATACAAACAAAAAGCTATCAAGCAAAAGATTTTAGTTTCAACTCAATTTAAAACAAACAAGTTTCAGAGATCCGATCAGTTTCAAAACATTTCTAGATCAACCTGAGGCTGTTCTCTGTTTTGAAATTGGTAAGTAAACGATTGTTTAAAAGTTTTTAATCTGGTTTTAACTTTGTTTATATGATGGAATCTGGTGGTAATATAGTGTATATTGTTTGCAAGAATGTTGGTAGTGAATGCATGTTTGTAAATATGATGTCTGTGTATATTTGTTCTGTATCTTCACTGTTTGAGTAACATGCTCCTAATTCATAAAAAAAAATATCTTCCAAACAAATTGGTTTTAGAATCAGATCTTTAAAGGAAAAAAGGACTGTGACATGATATATGAATTTTAAAAATGATTTCAGGATTTTATATGTAGTAAATATTTCAAAATATAAAGAAATACAGTAATGATCTTAATATAAGTTAAAATCAAACATCTTAATTTTTGAATGGGATTATAGATTCAGATTAGAGTTAGAAAATAATGAATTTAGGGACCAGTATCATAATATTTAGTTAAGTGGTTTCTAAGAAATCAGAGTTGAAGTGTTTTTGGGTTTATTGCCAATTTCTGACGATCGACGTGGTAGACGGCGTCGAGATTGTGGTCGAAGGAAGCTAGTGGGTGGATGGACCCAGGGAAAATGTTGATGGATTTTTCTGGTGATCGAGACAGCCTATCGGTGGCAGAGTAGGGTTTTGAGTGTTGTTTTTGTTGAGTGAAAGTCAAGGTGATCTCGATGATAATGGTGTTTCGGGCTCGATCGCGAGGGTTGCGATCGCGACGTGGTAATGTGAAGCTGCTCTGGAGGGATTGTGGTGGGTTCCAGTCGACGTGATCATCGTCGGCGTTGAACTGTGTTGTTTTTTTTGGTTCCAGTGGAAATTGAAATGCTCAATTTTAATTTGCTGTTGCATTCATCGAACTGGGTGGTCAGAAGCTTTAACTAGATTGTGGGTGAGTGGAAAGTGGTCGGAACGGTGATCAAAGGCAGTCGGAGGGGGCGTGCATGTGCACGATGCACGTTGGGGTCTGGTGAAGTTTGAATCTTCGGGGATGTAGTATCGACTCAGGAATTTTCTTGAGATAAACTTATGTTCAACTCGAAGCTGTAGTGTTTTGCGAGTGTCTCATGTTGTGTTCGAGTTTGCGTTCAAGTTTTGGTTCATCTTGCTCGGGTTGTTATCGTTGTTACTCTAGGCCTTTGTGTTTTATAAATAAATCATGTGCAGTTTTATATTAAGCAAGAAAAATCAAGTTTTAAAGGATAAGAAAATGTTTAACAAATTTTCAAAGCAAAATGTTTTAAGCAAGTTAAAACAAGTTTGAAGCATAAGAAAAGTAAGTTTTTCCAACCTAAATTCTTTTATTTAAAATTCCAAAGTGAATGTTTGAACAAGTTTAAGTTTAAAGATTATTTAAGTAATTTAGTTTTCAAAAAGAATGTTTTGTCAAATTTGAAGTGTATTTTGAAAGAATACGTTTCAAAGAAAATGAGATATTTTTTAACGAGTTTAAATAAGTTTTCAAAGAAATGTAAGCCACGTTTTCCAAAGTTAAATTCATCAAATAAGTTTTAAAAATAAAAGGTTATTAAAGTGATTAAGATTTCAAAGAAAGTTTCAACAAGTTTCTAAGTAAGGTTTCAAGGATTAAAATGTTTTAAACAAGTTAAATGTTTAAAATGGTTTTGTTTTAAAGTAAATGATATAATTTTAATTATGTAATAAATTCTAAATATTTCCTCTAATAAAGTTTAATAAGTAATTAATGAAGATAAAGAACTTAACTTTAATAAAGGTTGTGATTAAATAAAGATAATTAATTGTGAAATTAATTAGAAGTTAATCATTTAATGAAATTAGTAAAGGTTAATTAATCAATAATTACTTGGTATAAGTAATTAGTGGATAGTTAATGATTGTAATCAATGTAAAGATCACTAACTAAGGATTATGAAATGATTAATTAATGTGATTAATTTAAGATAATTAATTAGATTAATTAATTAAGGATAATCATTTGTGGAATTAGTTAAGTATAATTACTTAATGTAATTTATAAAGTGTAATTACTTAGTGTAAGTAATTAATGGGTAATTACTAGATGTAATTAAAGAAAATAATTACTTAGTGGAAGTAATTAAGGGTAATTAGTCAGTGTAATTGATTAAAGGATTAACTGAAGATAATTAAATAAGGAGTAATTAATTAAAGTAAGTAAGTGAGAATAGTTAATTACTAAATGTGATTAATCAAGGTTGATTAATGAATATGATTAATTAAATATTAATCATCAAATAAAATTAAGTACAAGAATAATTAATTAAAGAAGTAATTAAGGGATCATTAATTAATGTAATTAATGAAAGAAATTAAAGCTTAATTAATGTAATTAATTAAAGGATAATTAACCAGTATAAGTGATTAATGGAATAATTAATTAATGTAATTAATTAAGGGTTAATGAAATTAATTATAGTTAATTATTTAATAAGAGTATAAAGGTTAATTACTGTAAGGAAAATTAATTTGTGTAATTAATTAAAGGCTAATTACTTAATGTAATTAAAGAATAATTAATCAGGGATGATTAATTAAGATGGATAATTAAAGGATGATTAATTAAGTAGTTTATAATTAACTAAGTAGTTTATAATTAACTAAGTAATTAGGGTTTATAGTGATGGAAGTAATTAATTTATTCTATTTTAAATTAATTAGAGATGGTGTGATTAATTAATCTTTGCTTATGGATGACCGAATGATATTGAATGCCTTAGATTGTTTGATATCCCTGATATGTGTGCTGATTTGTGATATGAGATGCTTTAGTTGAATTTTGATGATATGGATTATCTATTTAGGATAATATGAATTATCTATCTGTGTAAATATAGATAATAAATTAAATTATTTTTAACTTAAAACAACTTGGCCTTAAAAGACGACGTTTTGGATTTCGATGAGAACAGGATCGGATTTCCAAAATTTGGATATCCAAAAACCAAATCGATCCAAATTAAATGATAGGTCGTGAAACTCAAGTGATGATCGAGATGAAGATTCAGAGTGCAAGGGATATTGTCGTTAATTCTGAGGGTGATTACAAAATGAGTGTAACGAGATAGTGCCTTCGGTTTCGTTCGAACCCGAACGAACTTGTATGGATTGAATGCTTTCAGAACATCCTCATTGGAGGACGATGAGCATTCTAAGTTATGTGTTATGAAAAGGTAATCGTAGCCTTAAGCCTCATCAACCGGAAAGGTTGAAAAAGGGGAGGCGTAGCAAGGCTAAGTGGGTAGCACCCAAGTAGTACGAGATTTCCCCTATCTGGAGGTCCCTTTTTATTCGGCTGTATGGGCAGTTGGTTGCAAACAACTACGGGGTTGTCTTGTTCGGGACTATCCAACAAGGGATGGTTCCGGCCTTGTGTTGCAGGGGATTTAGGGTGGATCATCAATACGGTAATCTAGGCCACGTACTGTGACGGGCGGTCCCCCAGTAGACCTGTCATTGTATGGAATCCAATCTCCAATAAGTGCTTTACGTTTTGATTGTGCCCAACTATGTTGGAACGTGAGACGTAAGAATTCTAGCTATTTCTGTATTTTACTTGAAAACCCTAGACCATATTATAATATAACTGGATTTCATATCAAATGTTTTGGTTATCGTAAGGTAAAAACTTTTCCGTGTTTATGTGCGGGAAGTCCTACAAGATACCTTTTGTTTTCAAAGATTTTCAAAGCTAAGCAATTTTAACCTGTTTACTCACACCAGAACCATGTCTGACCCAGATTTTATTTTCTGTTTTATTAAACTCTTGGATACTCAAATTTTTTACAAGTAGCCAAAGGATTCAGGTTAGGTTTGATGAAATTCTGGAGGAGATATGGAGCAGGAGGCTTCAGCATTTGTAGCTATATACTATTTTCGCTATGTTGGTATCTCTATGTTGTATTTTGAGATGTATGATATACAGGTTTTATAACTGTCTAATTTGAGATGTATGAGCTGTGTAACTCTGATGTATATGATACTATGTAATTTCTTATGTGATGTAATATAATATATTCGTTCCACTGTAAGATTCTGATGTTGTTTCGTTCTTTCTTTTCTATCTTTCCTCTTTTTCTATCCCTTTATTTCTTTATAATGATGCGTCTTTCTATGGAATGAAAGGCGGGTCGTTACATGTATCATTTCAGTCCGTAATTTAATAATAAAAATCAGGGTCCTATCATTTCAAACCCGCAATCCCAAGTCAAAAAAACAAATAAAAATCGCTTGACACCTATCATTTCAGATCATAACTATTTTTCCCTATTCTAATGTTCGTTCGGGTATGTATCATTTCAACCCAATAGTGATTCTATTCTACAGGAAACTTGCAGTGTGAGAAACAATAAATAAAATAAACAGTATAATATGGCATATCGAATCAGGTGATGTAACAAATAAACCAGGTTATAACATCATGAAATATCATATCACAAGCATAAATAATTTACTATCATATCATTAACTACAATTTACATGCCATTGTTTCATAATTATATAAGTACGAATGTCGAGAGTGAATAACTCACCTTCTAAAGCTGGAGTTAACAATTCAAGACACACGAATTAACTTTGGAAAGCACGACAAAGCACGACTTAGATTCGAGTGGATGGAGAACCAAGATTTGAGTCTTGTAAACAGCACAATCATCACAAACATAAGTATATAATTCAACACAAAGATTATAAATTAAAACAATGGGAAAAATATGAATCAAAGTGACCTAGAATTGCTTGACCAAGGCTATTGGGCTCGACCACCATGTAAATTGGCTAGACCATCTTCATGTTATGCTCGGCCATGATGGTTTGTGGCAACATAGGCTCGGCCATGGTGGTTCAAAGGAATGCTATGGTTTGGAAATTGAAGAGATGGCAAGTCGAAAGGCATGTGGAAGGCTAAAGGTCAAAGGCAAAAGATGGAAAGTCATGAGCATTTGGGTCCGACCCTAGGCTAGTGTGCTCGATCTGGTGCTAAGGCATGGATCAAGTGGTCAAGGCACCTGAAGTAGCACGGCTATGGCAAGCTATTGGTTACGACAAGGCATGGAGAAGTGATGGAGTTGGTGGCGGCTGAAGCTAATAAAGAAAAAGGGAATGATGTGGTGATCTCGGCTAGGGTGTGCATGATTTGGTGATGGATTTTTGGATCATGGGATCACGGTTAGGGCTTGGGATGTTGATGAGGGGTGGAGTGGCCGGTCATAATGGTGGTGATGGGGTCGGCTATAGCCTGTGGCCGAGCATAGCATAGGAGAAAGAAAACAAAAGAGAGGAGAAAAAGAAAAGAGAAGGGAGGAAGCCATGGGAAAGAACTTACCGGAAATATTATTTTGAGAAAGAGATGTGAAAGAAATATTTTTGTACGTGAAATGAGAAAGGAAGTGGTGGCTAGGGCAAAAGAAAGTGGATGGCTAAGAGATGTAAGTGTTTTGAACGGCTAGGAATTAGAAAAGCTTTACTTCATTTGCAAGAAAAGGAACTTAAGTCTCTTTGAATTTCCAAGCCAAAAATTAAAATAAAAATCAAATAAAAAGATCCAACAAAATAGAAAATAAAATATAAAATAGATATGAACATAGGAAAATAGACAATAGAAAATAAACGAAAAAATGCTGAAAAATAATCGCGTGTAAAGCGCTGCAATTGATCAAATTTAAAAGCATAAAACATAATTTTACGAAACGAAAAGCAGCACGAATATCAGAACCGAATACAGTTTCAAATAAAAAGATTAGAAATTAAAAATTGAAATTTAAAATTTTCAACTGAAAGTCAAAGTTTGAGCACAGTTGACCAAAATATAAAAATTTCAAAAAATATTTATTTTATTATATTTGGAAGGTAAATTATAAAAAAAATCCAAAATTACATTAGAAACTTCCAAAATATCAAATTTTAAATGATTTAAAATCAAAGTTTTCAAATAACCTAAATTAAAAATATTTATTAAAATTATGGGTTTTTACATTTTACGAGTCGGACCTGAGTTTTGCTTCGTAACGATTGCTTAAAGTTCGACCTGAGATTTTTATGAGTTGGACCGAATAAAGATCATAACCCAGTGCCGAGTTGTGTTTCTTGGAGTTTGATCTGAGTGCTTTGTGAGTTGGACCTGAGAAAATTCATAACTCAATGCAAAGTTGTTTTTCTTGGAGTCTGATCTCAGGGTTTTGTAAGTCGGACCCAAGTAAAATTATAACTCGATACAGAACTATTGCTAGGAATTCGACTTGAGAGATTTGTGAGTCGGACCCGAGAAAAATCATAACTCGTTACCGAGTTAGTACCAAATTATGACTTATAACTCGGTACCGAGTTGACTCGTGCCTGACTCCAAGTCGCATTGTCTTGGCTTATTATATTTCAACTCAGATTTTCCTTCATTTTTCCTAGTTTTGGCTAAGGTATGACTCGGGCCCAACCCCAAGCGCTAAGTTGAAAAACTTAAGTCAACCTTTTCCACTCGTTTTGTTTATTTCCTTCTTCTTGCCTTTTACTAATGTTTCCAAAGTCCTTAAATCATTTTTCTTTGTTTTGGAGTTCTAACTTCCGGTTAAAATTGGCTTGGTCAAAAACCAGATTAACACTTGCCTCCAGAGTATGCTTTAGTTGGAAACAAGGCATGCCTTGGATCAAGACAAGTTCATATTTCCCATCCCTTGATTCTAGATAGTCATTTAGAAACTGCTTTGAAGCATTGCTTTTGTCCGATAGACATTCCTTCAACCATTTTGAATTGTTAGAATTCCTTTCATCATTCTTCATGCCAAGGATAAGATCTACGCTCTGGAGACCGTTCCATGCCTTAGACAAGCATGCTCTCTCTTCGTTGTGTATTGTTTTCATTTTTTCTTTTCTGTTATCATCGTTAGAGCTTTTGGCCCCTGCCATCGAGTAAAATTTATCCACAGTAGGAGGAATGGTGATCACTATAGCGGTGGTGATGATGGTGCAGCCGACTGCTTCTTGGTGGAGATAGTCAAAGTTTGGGTTGCGCTTGACCTATGATGGATCTTAAGCTTGTCTTAGCTTGTATTCATGCCGCTTTGGAGACACATTCGACTCTCTACCTTCGACTAACTCTTATCAACACATGGTTGTTCTTGTATTGCTACTTGCATTCCAATAAGACGATTCACTTCATAAACAATCACGTTGGATGATTCCATCACTACGCTTTTCCTTTTCCTTCATTTCCCCTATTCCTTATATTGTTGAACATCAATTTTTGTTTTCTAGAATAAATTGTCGATCAGCCTGCTTCAAGTTAGATGATGGCACGTCTACTTCTTCTAGAGCTAGACCCTTCATAGCTTAGGCTATGCCTTTTATTCCTGTTATGTTGGGATGATTGATCACAGCTAAACTACAAGGCACAATTGCTATTAAAGAGCTGTTGCTAAATCTACCTCTGTCTCTAAATGAGTATCCAACTTCAAGGGTATTGGATGAAGAGGGAAGAGAAAGTAGGGATTCCCCAAGGCTTGTTGGCATATCGGTCTTTTCCTTAGTCGTATAGTCCATAATGTTTGTTTTTGCCTTAAATAGGTTATATTTGTGTTGGGTTGGCCAGTTGCATTCTGATTTATCATCTGCCAGTAATATTCATAGTGAAGCAACTTCTTTGCTCATGTCTTCCTTCACAGTTTGATCACCACAGCTACCCTAATGGTCTTCCATAAGGGTCTTCTTAGCTTCATCCTTGGTTACACTTCGAAGCAAAAGGTGGAGAATTATCTACTATGTAGCATTCCATTTTGTACCATGACCCGTGGTGCTTTTCAAGGAAGTTTCTTATGCTCGTTCTTTCCTATCAGGAGAATTTCTTTGAGCAAATAGTCGTTTGTGGGAGTTGTCCATGGTTACCCTTCCTTTGCAGTTCCTAGAACTCAGTTTACACACTAGTCTTTGTCTTCATGGCTTGGTGGTTTAATTGCTCAATTTCGAGCATTTCCTTTTCTTGCTGCTATACCTCCTGTGTTCCTATGCGACATATTTATTTACTGTGACTTTGTGCATGTAAATAATACTCATGTAGTTATTTTAGCATATTCTATTACATAGCTCTATTCAGAACTATCGTGTAGCTTAGTTTAGTCAACTCCATGGCTGTTCCTGTTTAGCCTCGGTCAAGTTTATGTCAACCAAATGCTGGTGTATATGCCTCAGTTGACATGGCTAATCACTCTAAATACTAAGTCCATGTATTTTCAAGAGAGTAGGGTTCCTGGGTAATTCGTTCGACTGCCCCTAGCTTGATTTGCATGGTAGTTGACTAAACTATGTTTTTAATGCTCTTCAAGGAATTAGTGACTTTGCAACTTGATTCCATGCTCTATGTTTTTAATGTTGTCAGTTCCTTGATGGAGATCGAATTCTTCCAAGTTCAGCATTGAAATCCTAGTCATTCATAAGTTTTTGTCTCCAAAAATTTACACACAAATGACTCAACTCCATGGTTTCTCTTTGATGTTTCCTATCTCTGTACAACAAGTTATACCTGCAGGTTAGAGTCGATCGATTCGATTTGCTCAAAAGTGAATACTTCTTCCTGATGCTTCCAGTCTCTGGGCAACATCGCATCCCTGAAGATTTTACGATCATGTCATCCCAATGTTGCCTATCTTTGGGTGATGTTAGATCTTTGAATGTTAGAAGATGATTTATTCGTGATGTTATCAATCTTCATGCAGTGTTAGATTCCAGAATTTTGGGATAAAGATTCAATGGAGCTCCTACTTTTATCTTTAAAATTTAATGTATTGATAGTCCCATTTTCGGGGTTTCTCTTAAATGTTACCTTATCTCCACGCATCGACTGAATCCTGCAATGAAGGGCCGGATTATTTGATTGACTTATGAAAAGATACGTCTTCCCATCGTCGCTTATCTTTGGGCGACAGTAGTTTACTAAAGACATGGGTTGAAACTCAGTTAAGCACCGACTTCTATCTCTAAAAGCAAGTGCATCGATGGTTTACTATTGTGAGTGTTACTTGTTGACCCTACAGTTTGAAGTTTTAATAGCGTTGCCGGGGCAACACAAGTACTCAGAAAGCTGGATAGTTTTCCTACGTTGCTGGGGCAACACTGGTACTTAGAAAACAAAATGTTTTCCAGTATTGCCAAGGCAACACTGGTATTCAGGAAATATAAAGTTTTCCGACATTACCGGGGCAGCACAGATACTTAGGAAATAGAAAATTTCCCGTTGTTACCAGGGCAACACCAGTACTTAGGAAATAGAAAGTTTTCCAGCATTGCTGCAACAATACTGGTACTCAGGAAACGAGAGATTTTTTCTGTATTTCCAAGGCAACATCGATACTTAGAAGGTTGGGATCGATTTTCCCTATCGATCTAGCAGTTTTGGGCCTTCCCGACATTGTAGGAGCAATGTTGGTTCTTCAAAGGAAAAGATCTATTTTCTCATCGATCTGACAGTTTGAATCGATTTTCCACATCGACTCGACGGTGTTGTATTTCAGTTAGGTACTAGTTTGAATCTTCAAAAACTGTCACTTTGATGATTGGATTGTAGGAGTTTTTTCTTAGTGATGCCAGTCTACGGGCAGTGTTAAAGTCCTGTTGGGATTGAAAAATTCGTACAATCTTGCAAAGTAGATTAGATTCCTTTTGACCCAATATGGCCACTTTCTCAATGTTTCCTAACTCTGAGCTACGCCACATTCCAAAAGGATGAGTGTCTCAGGGGTTTCCGTTACTTAGCTTTGTTTATAATCATCAAGTGATCCCTTTGGCGATGCAGGGCCGTTGCTTAACCAATTCTATGGTTATTCTTATTCTATAGGCTCGAATTTCCTTTGATAGATTTTTGTTGCAGTCTGACTTCTATTTGTGGAACCCGTTATTCCCTAGTGCCAAACTCAAGCCATTATAAACACCGTAGGGCGAGTCGTTACATTGCCCCCAGTGCGACCGCGCTCTTTCCATCCTAATCATATACCGTTAGAGTTCAGTAGTACTTGTGTTGAACCTATGATAATCAAACCTTGTTTGTTCCGAGCCATATGCATTCTGTTAGGATATTTGCATTATTGTAGATATCCGCCTTATTCATCAGGTCTAATCTTCGAGAATCGATAGTTTAGTTGCTCAATTCTGAGAGTTATCTCCTTATTGTTTTCAGTCTTCGAACAACAGCTGGTTTTCCACAAGCGGGAGTTGAAGCACCTGATGGATCTTTGTGTGGTTGATTATTCCATGTGCGGCTAAAGTCCTGGCTAAGGTGAATCTATGACGGTAGGGGATTATCCTATCTGATGTCGCTAGTCTTTGAGCGATATCAGATTCCTGAAAGACATGTTATTTTCTCCAAATGTTGTCGGTCTTTGGGCTAAGTGGAATTCTTGCAAGTTTGAGAACACAATCAAGCACCTGCTTCTGTCTTTGGAAACCAATGCGTTGAAGATTTGATTCTGGAAATGCCTTTTGTCATCGTCTATCTTTTGGGCGATAGTATTCTCATGCCAGTCTCCGAGCAGCAACAATTTTACTAAAATTGGTTTCTCTTTTTGACGTTGCGCCGGTCCTAAAAAAGTAGGAGATTGATTTGACCGTTGATCTATCGATTTGGACCTTCTCGACATTACCGGAGCAACGTCGGTTTTCAGAAGGTAAGGGGTCGAAGTAACCGTCGACCTTACGGTTGGAACCTTCTTGACGTAGCCGGATCAAATTTGGTTCTTATAAGGTAAGGGTTGAAGTGTCCTTTAACCCGGCAGTTTGGACCTTCACAACATTGCCGAAGAAACGCCAGTTCTCAGAAGGTAAGGGATCGAAATGACCCATCAATCCATTGGATTAGACCTTCTTGACGTAGCCAGCCTTGGGACAACATCGGTTCTTAGAAGGTCAGGGTCGATTTGACCATCGACCCGAAAGTTTGGACCTTCTCGACATTGCTGGGGCAACATCAGTTCTCAGAAGGTTGGGGGTGATCGTCAACCCGACAGTTTGATATTCCTGACATTTCCAGCCTTGGGACAATGTCGATTCTCAGAAGGTAGGGGATCGATAGGATCGTTGATAGAGCAGTTTAGACCTTCCCAACATTTCCAGTCTTAGGAAAATGCCGGTTCTTAGAAAGATGGGGTCAATGTGACTGCCGATCCGGTGGTTTGGACCTTCCTAATCTTGTTGGAGCAACGTCGATTCTTAGAAGGTTGGGGGTTGAAGTGGCCGACGACCAAGCGGTTTTGAACTTCCCCACGTTGCTAGTCTTGGGACAATGCCTGTTCTTAAAAGGTTGGGGATTGATATGACCTGTCGATATGACGGTTTAGACCTTTCCAACGTTTCCAGACTTGGGACAACACCGGTTCTAAGAAAGTTGGGGGTCGATGCGACCCGTCGATCTAGTGGTTATTGAGCCTTCACTCCACGTCTGTTATTCGAGGGCAGAGGAGTGTTTTCTTGGCTGTGCCACCTGTTGCATCTCACAGAAGTTTTGCTTGTAAGAACACGTTTCCATTGGTTCAAGAAGCATATTTTATTAATGAGTGGAAGAAATAGCAAGTCCTATCTATTTGCGATTACCCAATGTCCCTACGAGGCTTATTTGCAAAAGGAAATTAGATAAGAATGAATGAAACATTATTGTCTTAGGTTGCTGCTTCATTCCTAGGTGACCGACTAGCTTGAAGGTTAAATTGGCAATCACCAGTCTTTCATTAGCTCTCCTGGGCCCCTCGCCTCAGGGTTAAGGCAATTATCCTTGAGATGGTAGACCCTAAGGTCTTGCAGTTTCTCTGCCATTCAATGGTTTCCTAATGTACTGCTAGAACTTGTTTTCCCTTATCACTTCCTCAATCAAAATTTTTAGATGTCGAATTCATTAGTGTTGTGCCGATGGGTTTCGTGAAAGCTATAGTACTTCTCAGAAAGTTTATTTGCTCTGTTGTTTCCACCTTAGGCGGCTTCTTATATCGCTCAGTTCCTTGAGTGACAAGATATATATTCTATGATGTATCATTCAAGGGTGTGTGATCGTCTAATCCGAAGTTCTTCGAACGTTTTACATTCATGTATGCCCATCACAAGAGCTTTGACTTCTTTTCTTCTGATTACCAGAGTTTCTAGTGTTTACTGCAATGTTTCTATAGATTTCTTTCTTCGGTTATCCTTCGCCAACTTTTTCCAACCAGTCCTACTTCTTCCAACCGTAGGAACTGATTCACCTTTCGATGAAATTCTTCCTGGTAGGGGGTTGCTTCATTTTTAACCATCTATCAAAATTTGTATCCGTGTGAATGCCCTAGACCAAGGCTATAAATACAAAATCCTCCTTTGGATTTCTAACTTCCATAACAATGATGTTGAATCGGTTCAAGAAAGCATTCAGAACTCCTTTGGTCCTTGAGATAAGCTAGATAGGGACATCACGTCCTTTGGTTGGGTTGCCTAGAGGCTGAACTACTCTAGGAACTTCTTACCTAATTCATCAAAAGTTGAAATAGACTTCGATGTGAGCTAGTAAATCATATGGAAGTGACTCCTTCCAAGAAGAAAGAGAAACGTCTACAACGAATAACATCGATAACACATGCTCTATCCATGTGTCGTTCATACTTAAACTAGTGTTTCTTAGGGTCGGTGGTTCCGTTATAGGATAGCATTGTTGGCATAGCAAACTTCTTAGGGTATTCTTCCCTCAAGATATTCTCAGTAAACAGAGTCTAGCTTGGTGTGGAACCCCAATCTTCGTCTTTCCCTTTGCATTCCTTGACTAATTGCTTAACCATTTCAGTTATATGTTCCTCGCTGGCATGGAATTCTATAGAGAAACTACAAGGGGCTGCACCAAGTGTTTGGTTCTATAAACGGGTTTCACTAGCTTGCTAGCATTTTGGTTCTTCAGTCTCTAGGAGAACCATTCCTATAGTATTCTATTGCCGTGGGGTTGGTTCAGATGTGATTTTTTAGATTCTTACAGTATTTCCATCATCATTCGCCTCGAAATCATCTCCATCAAGCTGCATCTCATCATCTTAGTCAGAAACAAGCATTAACTCACCATCCTGAGGAGTTTTCACCCAAGGATTTAGGTCAGCATCAAGTTGTCTTTTCTCAATACCGAGTTGTTCCTTTGTTGGGGGAATATTCCTACTTCTTCCTATGACATCTCCTACATCTCTGGCAATTACTGCCTTCTATTTTTGTTTTCCATCTCTTCGATTTAGGCTAGAAATGGGAGAATTCTCCTATTGTGTTAAAGGAGAAGTTTCTCTTCTAACTCTTCTTGTTGTCGGTGGCTACAAGGTTAGCAACACATCCGTCTTATCCATGAGAGCTTTTTGACTATATGTAAACTTTTGGTTAAGTTCATTGATGATCTAATTAAGCTCTTCTCTAGTGACAACTTCTTGTTCAGTACAAGATCTAGATAGAGGATTTGCATTGTTAACTTCAGTTTGGTGGATATTTGCTTTATCCCAACCAACTATTGGTCCAATGGATTTTTGAAAGAAAAATTTCTTTTTCTAGATACCATTAGTCATCAACATCAAGTCTTTGCACTTATTAAAGCTAGTTTTCTAGATCTAACCATTGGATCTCTTCAAATCCATAATAGCAAGCTAGATCTAAGCCTGGATTCAGTTTTCTCAATGAAAGCACCAAAATGTTGATGTTAAAAATTGGTCAACACCCAAAGATATGTTGCACGGAACCTGTGAGACCTAGTTATAGTAGATAATAGTTGAAATAAAAGGAAAATAACAGAAATAAAAAGAGAGACACAATATTTAATAATGGTTCTGCAATCTTTGGCCTACGTCCAATTTATAGCTTTGTTGCTTATAGTTTTAGGTAGTTTATTTGAGATTACAAAAGGTTAAAAAGAAAATAAGTCACTAGTACAGGGGTTAGATATATTCTAAGTCCTAGAATTGCCTACACTAGCTGCCTTGGCGACTATTGTGTGGAGATATAAGATGAAGAATAGGAAGAGCTTCCACGTAGTGATAGCAGAAACCATATCCTTCTTTAGTTACCTATGAGTTTGTATTTATAGAGGTAGAAGAGGTGTTGGGTCAAAAGCTTGTTACCGACAGAGTTTAGTAGTCAACCTAGAGCAACACTGAAGATACCAAGGTAATACGACTTGTAAAACTACTCAGTATCCTGTCATTTCTATAGCTAGAAATGGCTTATCTTCTTTTGTTCCTTTACCTTATCTCCGAGTTGATGTGTCTCATGTTTTTTCTCCAGTCATTTGGTTGACTTTTGGCGATAGTTCCTTAATCATTTGGATTACTTGACCATTTGGGTCGTCTTCTCTTCAAACTTGATGAATGGTCATTAAAACCTCACAAAAACACTTGTGCATGAGCTAGGGGATTAGGGAAGTGGTTGTATAAAGTTGACAAGTTGTTTCGGGATAAGAAAATGACTTGGCACCACGTTGATTATTTGTTTTCGACGAGTTGTTTCCTTAGCCGATTTTACGGTGATATTTTCCAAGATCTTTTCTCTCCCCTTTCTATGTTTGCTTCCAAGATTTCGAGTCGTTTTGTCTTTGTCTTCATTTTTGCCTTGATGTTAGTGAAAGTCATGAGCTTCAGGTCGGGATTGACTTGACTTGGACTCTGACTTGGGAGTTTTGTGAGTTGGACCCGAGTTCTACTTGGCAACGATTGTTTAGAGTTCGACCTGAGAGTTTTGTGAGTTGGACCCAAGAAAGATCATAAATCGATGTTGAGTTATGTTGCTTGGAGTCTGACCTAAGAGTTTTGTGAGTTGGACCCAAGAAAAATCATAACTCGGTGCCGTGTTGTTTTGCTTAGAGTCTAACTCGAGATTTTTGTGAGTCGTCCAAGTAAAATTACAACCCAGTACCAAGCTATTGCTTGAAGTCCGACTTGTGAGATTTATGAGTCAAACCCGAGAAAAATTATAACACGGTATTGAGTTATGACTTATAACTCAGTACTGAATTAAATTGGGTCCGACCTGAATTTTATCCAGGTTTGAATCATGTCTGACTCCAAGTCGCATTGTCTAGCCTTGGTATTTCTTAGCTCAGGGTTTCCTTTATTTTTTCTAGGTCCAGCTCAGGTATGACTTGGGCCCGACCTTTGGCGCCAAGTTTGAAAACTCAAGTCAACTTTTTTCACATATTTTCTGTTATTTCCTTCTTCTTGCCTTTTAATGATGTTTCCAAAGATCTTGATTTATTTTTTCTTTGTTGAGGTTTTAACTTCTGGTTGACATCGACTTGGTCAAAAATCCGGTTAAGTAAGGTGGCATCTTTAGGAGTTTGGTGATGGTAGGAAGTGGTTCTTTATTCTTATGTGTTTGAGCTTATTGTAAACATGGATTTGAGTGGTATCTCCACTATCTTATATGTATGTATTGTACGTGTATGTATGTTTTCAAATATAAAGGTAAAGTGATATTAACTAATTAAAGTTATAAACTTTAGACCTTCTTGCCTTTTGAAAGAAAACGACAACTTTATATCATATACATAACTATTATTCCCTTCTATAACATGTGGTATGGCCTTGACTTGATGTTTAAATGGTTGTTTGGATCGTGTGTTGAATTAAAGTATGTTTGAAAATGTTTAAAGCGAGAATAGTCATTATAAGTGCACTTTGACATCCCTTAACTTTAACTTGTGTAAATGGAATTGTGATCTTAACTTGGTATAATTTATTTTGGTTGTTCTCTACACATTATTTGGTGTAAAAGGCGGAAAGGAGTTGATTTGGAAAGTTATTCAAATTATGAACCAAAGTTGTAAAACTTAGAAGCGAAAATGTCAATATGGATGCCCTCCGAAAATATTTTGTGTCTCGGCGATTTTCAAAGTCAACTTTGAACGAAATCCTATGGGTTCTTTGCGTTTCTAATAAGCACTCTAAGTTCACTTACTAAAAATAAAAGGAAGTTAATTCATCCATTAACCTATTAAACAAAGTTGCCAAATGTTATAATGAGAAGAAGATCGCTATGTTAACACTTTGAAATACCTTCTTTTTAGGAATTTTTATAATTAATTTAAAAGACATCCTTATGGTTTGTTTTTTCATTTTTAATAATTATTACTATGGGTTGCAGAATTATGGATCTTGAGACTAATTTAACGCTAAAGGGGGAGGGGGGTTAAATAGTGTTTTCTAATTTTTGTAAATCTTTTAAGTTTTCTTTCAAGATTAATATTAAATCACAGACTAACAACATCGAATTATACTAACAATCAGTCATAGATGCAATAATTGATAAAAAATAAAAGCAATACAATAAAGTAAGAGTTAGAGAGATGATACCAGGGATTTTATACTGGTTTGGATTTCTCCTACATCCAGTCTCATACAATTGCTTATAAATATTGCTTTTCAAATGCCAATATTTTACTAGGTAGAAGGCAAACTCAAACACAATCTCGATTTTGAGGCTATGAGACACACTCTTTTGTATTCTAAGTCTGAGGTAAACTTGCTTGATTTGAATGGATTACAACACACCCACTAGATTTGAACGGGCTACTAAACACACCCACTTGATTTAAATGGGATACAAGCACACCAAACAAACACAAATAGAGTTGACAGTTCTTCCAAAGACAAATTCTTGTGCTTAGGATACAATGGATCCTGTAAGCTTTTGGATAATACTTTGATCTTTAAATAGAGAGGGAGATGTTTCCAAAACAGCGAGAAATTAATATTAAATCAATATAATGAAGTATGAATTGATTCTATATAATTTTGATGAGAGTATAGAATATTTTTTAAGAGAATTTACAAGAGATTAAGGAGTAGGAAGAAATTATATAATTAGATATGAAAGAATTTGTTTGCACCCCCTTTTATATAATAAACTAACAGATGTGTCCATTCATGAAAAATTAGGTCGAATAGACATTTTCATTCAAAATTTGAAAAACCATTTGGCGGCATATATGTCGACATATCCCATATATGTATGTTGATATATCCTAGTTAAAAATGAAAATTGTTTTCTTTAAAATGTTTTGAAAATTCTTATACTTTAAAATATTTTGAACATAGATGTTTAACTATATTTGAACTTAAAAAACTTTTATAAAGTGTTTAAAATATATTCTTGAATTAAAAATAATTTTAAAATATCAGAGATCAGAAATTGTAGATAAAGATCAAAAATTTCGATCAAGGACTTTAACAATATTTACTAATGACTCTATACATTAAATTTTAACCTTGATATCTTCATTTCTTTGTCTTTGAACTCATGAGTCTTCATATCTTTATCTTGAGTCTTTATACTATATGGCCTTCGATTCAACACTTATATAATATTTAGCAGTATATACTATATAATTTGGCAAAACATTAATATCTACGTTTTATATGATTATATAGTTGGTGTCATCAAAATCAATTACTGTGGTATTAACAATCTCCTCCTTTTTGATGATGACAACCATTAAATATTCATGCATATAAAATATGATGTAACTCCCTTTGAGTTATATAGCTCCCTCTAAATATATGTACATAAATGTAGAGAATATAATATGAAGAATAGCCAAAATTAAAATGAAAGCAAGTAAAAGAGAGACAAGATTTATAGTGGTTCAGCTAACTTCGACCTACGTCCACTCCAGAACAATCCTTTTTATTATATTCGAATTTGATTACTGTTACAATCCAGAATTCCAAAATAAAAATGATAGAGTAGCCTCTAGGTAGAAGATGAAGAGAAGCCGAATCCAAAGTCCCTTTTCTGAAGCCAAGCCTTCTATATTAATAGATGAAATTTCAGCTATAGAGCCTCCTCACGTACATTTGCCCGCCATAATGATCCCCAAGCCCAACTCGTCCACCTATGTTGACCTGAAGTAGACAACATGCTGACCCGAAGCTGAAGCCTTGCCGACCCGAAGTGATACCCTATGCTGACCCGGAGTGAAAGCAATGCCGACCTGACCTAAACTCTTCAATGCCAACCCAGAGTTGTAACCAAATGCCGATCTGAAGCTACTCAATTGCCGACCGGAAGTAAATGTCAATCCAAAGTAATATGCCTACCCCAAGTGATGCCACCCCTGTCCTATGTCGACCCTAAGCCACGCCTACACCGGCCCGGAGCAGAGACTAATGCTGACCTGTCCCAACCTCTCCTTAATGCCGACCCGAAGCTGAAGCCACGCCAACCTGAAGCACTTCCATATATCGACCTGAAGTTGCTCCTGCTTTGCCAACCCGAGGTATTGAATGCTGACCTGAAGTGAAGCCAATGCCGACCTGACCCGAAGCAACTTCCATCCTTGCCAAATCCATATTTCAATTACCTTATGTCATTTATCCATCGACCGTGCTGAATCCTGACTTCATATTTATTATCCGTAATTGATCATCAATCCATCCATTCAAACCAAATCCATGATATTCCAGCCTCGATAACCGTGAAGTCTATTGAGTTAAATCCGCTTATATACGGCCTTGCCAAAAGGCGGGTTAACACTTTGCCCCTTCGAAACATGCCTTGCTATTGGAAGGCATGTTTTGAATTACCATAAGTCCAAAATCCGTTGACCGTTACCTTATCCAACCTAAAACCTAATCTGTTGCCAATCTGATTCCTTGATCTCTCCCGATCATTAGCGAAATCCATGACCGTTCTGAATCGATATCTAATTTTGAATCCACTAACCGAATCCCCGATCTCTTAAGATTGTTTTATTCAAGTCCGGGACTTCTCCGGGTCCATCCCCAAATCTAGAGACCTCTCAGGGTCATTTAATCCAAATCCATGACCTCTTCGGGTCCACATCCAAATCCGAGACCTCTCCGGGTCCATATCCAAATCCAGGACCTCTCTGGGTCCATATCCAAATCCAGGACCTCTCCAGGTCAATATCCGAATCCTTAGACCTCTCCGGGTCATTTTATCCTACTCCAGCCTCGACTCTCCGGTCGAAGGCTTATCAATGGTTATCCTTCTTCGGCCTCGACTCTCTGGTCAAGGACTTAATCCGTAGGGTATCCTACTCTGGCCTTGATCCCCAGCCGAAGACTTAATTCATGAATATCCTTCCCCAACCTTGAATCTCCTGTCAAGGACTTAATCTATGGGGTGTCCAACTCCGGCCTCGATCCTCAATCGAGGACTTAATCTGTGTTCGAGTCCATTCAGTTGCTCTCTGGCAAAGGGACTCATAACTCGTGGTTATTGCCCCGTCTCTCCGGTCAGGGTCGTAGCCATAACCTATGTTATTTATTACATTAGTCTAAATCCAATCATTCTAGAGTTCAATTGCTAAAATATGATAAAAGCCCGTACAACCAAGAAAACTAAATAGCCACAGTACCAGAAAAACCAAAGATTGCAGCAAACAGAAAAAACAAGATTTCATAAACCTGAGCACCACAGTTCATCGTCATCTCTGAGCATGCCTAGGGGTCGTCCTCGATCTTGTACGTGTGTAAGTGACTTAACCGCATTACTTTGGGGTTTATTACTTATTCCGTGCCATAAATCCAATTAGCTAATAATAAGCCGACGATGATGCCTTGATCCAGTACCATCTCCATTCGAGGTGGGCGATGGCTGCTCCTGTTCCAATGCCATAGCTTGATTCCTTATATATTGTTGCAAATGGCCATTCTTTACATGTTCCTCAACGATATCCTTCAAATGCCTGCAGTCATTCGTGTTGTACCTATCCAGCTCGTGAAATAGGCAATGCTTTCCTGATGCTCGCTCGTATTCATAGGGTTCCTTTTTTGCCGGCCTTCAATATTGGAGGCTCCCTCAAGTATCCAAATAGATACTTTCCAGAGTTTTAGTCAAATCCATGTAAGAAGATAATTTTGATTCTCTCCATTTCCATTTAGAGATATTACTGCTGTCGTTCACTTTCGATTTGCCTTTATCGTTCTTGTTGACATCCCGCAATGAACCTCCACTCTACATGGCATTCACCTTTGGTTCGTTTGCCCATGCATCTTCCTGTTGCAGGAACCTTTCTGCTTCATGGTGAAACTCTCCTAAATCTATAGGTGGATCCCATGCCAGTGAATCCTTGAACTCCGTGCCATCAACAATGCCAGATACAGCTGCCATCGAAACCATGGATGGATTTGGATGATCCACTGATGCCGCCGCAGCATTAAACCATGTTAGAAAACTTCTCATGGACTCTCCAAGCCTCTACTTCAGTATTGCTAAACTCATCACATTTTTAGGTCTCAAGATGCGAACTCTGAACTGCCTCATAAACCTTTCGATCAATTCTATCCACATACTTATAGAGCCACTTTCCAATTGTCTGAACCGCAGTGCTGCTATATCCGACAAATATAAAGGGAAGCAGCATGCCATGACCTCCTCTGATGCCCTCAGTACTTCCATATGCCTCATATACCTTGTCAGATGAACTACGGGATCTGTCCTTCCATTATATGTCTTTAGCATTGGTAGTTTGAATTCCGGTGGATTCGTAGCTTGCCTAATCGTAGGAGCGAATGGGCTCCTATTCACATCCTCCAAATCTCTATTTACCAATTCTCCTCTTATAGCCTGTCTGATCATTTTTCCAACCTGTCGTTATCATCAAGTGGTATTCTTCGTCCGTTGTTTCCAACTTGCCCCCTTGAGTCCACCAGGGAATCCTGAAACCTGCCCTTCTAGACGAGCATCCATATCCCGATCAATGGAAAACTGCATAGCACATCCTATTATCCTACTTCGAATCGAGCCAATATGGTTCAGGGGCATGCCACCGAGTATGGAATGATTAGGAGCAGCTCCCGGTGGTTCCGCTATATCCCGCATCCTATTTGCTTTGTTTCCTTGGTTTTGATTCTGGACTTCCTCTGTTCCTGCTGTTTCAACTCCATGATCCACATTTCTAATACCCTATAACTCCATTCCCTAGGTTTTGCATTCCAGCTTGTCTAATCTGTCGGAGTAGGTTCCACGTCATATCCGTTTGTCACTTCAACGTCCTCTCCTACATTGCATCCATCATCATTTCCATCTCGTCTTTGGTAATGAAGATTGAGGTATGATTAGCTCCTGAGGAAGCCTCCTGACTTTCTTCATGATGGCTCTATTTTCTATCTCTTTGTTGATTGCATAGCCATTGCTTCCTAGATCCAAATTCCCAAGCTTCCAAATCCAAGATCCTAACTTCCAAATTCTTAAGTGCTAGCTTTCTCAGTGCAAGCACCAGAAAGTTAGCGTCAAAATTGGCCACCAACACCCAATTATAAGTGAAAACACCAATATCCAATCACAGATCACAGATAGAATATATGTAGAGAATATAATATGAAGAATAGCCAAAATTAAAATTAAAGCAAGTAAAAGAGAGACAAGATTTATAGTGGTTCGGCTAACTCCAGCCTACGTCCACTCCAAAACAATCCTTTTTATTATATTGGAATTTGATTACAGTTACAATCCGAAATTCCAGAATAAAAATAGCAGAGTAGCCTCTAGGTAGAAGATAAGGAGAAGCCGAATCCAAAGTCTCTTTTCTGAAGCCAAGCCCTTTGTATTTATAGGTGAAATCTCGGTTACAGAGCCTCCTCACCTACATGCTCCCACCATAAGATCACCGAGCCTAACTCGTCCATCTATGCCAACCTGAAGTAGACAACATGCCGACCCGAAGCTGAAGCCTTGCCGACCTGAAGTGATAACCTACGCCAACCAGAGTAAAAGCAATGCCAACCTGACCCAACCTCTTCAATGCCGACCCGGAGTTGTAACCAAATGCAGACCTTAAGCCGATTAAGCGCCAACCCTATGTAAATGTCAAACCGAAGTAATATGCCTGCCCAAGTGATACAACCCCTATCCTATGCCGACCTTAAGCCATGCCTACATCGACCCAGAGTAGAGACTAATGCCGACCTAATCCTACCTCTCCTTAATGCCGACCCGAAGCTGAAGCCATGTTGACCTGAAGCACTTCCATATGCCGACCTGAAGTTGCTCATACTTTTCCAACCCGAGGTATTTAATGTTGACGCAAAGTGATGCCAATTCCAACCCGACCCAAAGAAACTTCCATCCTTGCCAAAATCCATATTCAAAGCACCTTGCGTCGTTATCCATCGACCGTGCTGAATCCTTGCTTCATATTGATATTTATTATCCGTAATTGATCATCAGTCCATCCATTCAAACCAAATCCATGATGTTCCAGTCTCGATAAGAATGAAGTCTATTGAGTTAAATCTGCCTGTAAATGGCCTCGCCAAAAGGTGGGTTAACAATATGCATGTACATATTTTACCCCATTGTCATCAACAAAAATGAGTGAAAAATCAAACTCCCCTAATTGAAATACTTATAAATAGTAGAGTCACAATCAATAAATTTGTATAAAAATAATTAAAGCTTTTATAGGAATATGATTATATTCATAACATATAAATAATAATTAACTTATGGAGTCTTAAATAAGTAAGAAAGACGATCTTTATTTATTAAACAATCCAAGCATACAATTTTAAACGATCCACACTATATAATCAAACCTTCATATAATCACTCCAAACCAAGTTATTTAATATTATCATAAAAAATTAATAAGTTTAATATACAAACTTAAAAAGCAAAAATTCTGGATATTCCTAGGAACTTCAACCCAACCTTCAAATCTAAAGATTGGATTTTCTTTAATGGCTTCCCAGTCTTCATTGTCCTTGGTGTTTGTGTATTCTGGGTTGTTGGTTTGATTATCTTTAATCAAGGAAGAAATTAACCATCGAAGAGCATCAAAATGCTTCTCTTGCTCTTTTATCATTTACATTTGGATTAATTCTAAATGCCTTTGATTCCTTAGCGAGAATATCTTTGAATGATTGGAGAGTTTCTTCAAGGTTTTCACGAAGTGTTTGGTGTGGAAAAGACATTTTTATTAAAAATATTTGAGAATGAAAAGTGAATAGAGAATGGAATGATGAGTGAACTTTTTTGGAAGAAACGGGCTTAAGTAGGAGTGAAAAGTTGTTCGGAATGTTCGAATAGATGGTAGTTATAATGTTTCAAATCCAAAATTTCCCTAGATGGCTTGGATATATTGACATATCTCATATTTGTATATCGACATGTATGCCTGAAATTGCAATGTTTTTTTAATATAATTTTACTTTTACTTAATATCATTATATTTTTATAATTTCTAGAGACTAAGTGAACTATATAGAATAGAAAGAAATAGATTTCGTTACTGAATGATGGAGAAATACAACAATTCAAAGAAAAACAAAAGAAATACATAAAATTGACATGAAATAAGACTAGATAAACACACAACAAAGGTAGAAAGATAGAATAACTTGATCTAAAAGGATGATGATGAAGGTGAAGAGTCCCCACTAAGGTTCCTAATGATTTTTCCAAAGTAATTGTTCACTTCGTTGGAAAGAGAAGTGAACTTTTTATTAAAGGAACGTTTAAGCTTCTTTTGTTTTCTGAGAAGCTTCTCTTGGTTCTTTAGAATATTTTTATTGGAAGGTGAGAAGATTCATCAAAGCTTTCAAAAGAACTATCCATTTCCTTCTCTTTCTCTTCTTGATTAATCTCTTCTTCACTTTCCATTTCGTCGCCTTCTTCTTCTTATTGTTGAATTCTTGCTTCTCATCTCACACCAATCATTCCTCTTTTTGGAGAAGAGTCTCATATGGTTCAAAAATAAGAAGGAATATGCATGAGAGAGATGTTGGCCTTGTCGAAAACTTTTCGAGGTAAAGTGGATTCTCATCATCAATCCACACAAAATATTCTAACACTCTAGTAAGATACACACCATGGTAAAGTGTGTTCTCATGTCTAGAAATATTCTTTTGAAAAAAATCATCTAAAATAACTTGTGCCCAATTGATTTGTAGTTTCTATAAATGGGAAAAAGAGCTTTAAAAACTTTTTGAGTCAGGTCATTGTAATTTTCTGTCCACGGAGTGACTCTTTGTTGTAAAATCAGACTCAACATTTTGGTTTGTGATTTTTGTGTTTGAAACCAAATTCTTCATCACTTCCAAAATTATCTTGAAAAACTTCACGATTTTTTCATCAATTTTAAAGGTAGAGAGATCAATTCCACTAAATTTGCAACTAAGTTTCGATCCAAAAGTTCACGGTCTAAAACATTTGTAGTGCCTTTCACACTACTCCAAATTTGTCCCTCTTCTCCTTTAAAAATTTTCTATTCAAATTTGCATAAAACATTTTAACTAAATGCGGATAACATACAAAATCATTTTTAGAAGAGTTGACTAAACCAAGAATACCACTTTGAAAACAAAGATCTTTAAGACCATAAGAGGAAAAATCACCAAACTTGGCAAATCTTCCGGGAAGAACTTTTCCCAAAGCAATATATTCAATATAAGTATTTGTGGCTTCTTTGCCATTGAAAAGAAAGCCATTGAAATTTTTTGAGAGCCTTATGGATTTTGATGGTTGGCATGAAGAGGCCATTGTTGAGTTGTTGAAATGATAAAAGAGTGAAGAGATAATTTGAATTTTGAAATAAAGTGAGTGAATGAGTGGATAGAGATAAGGTTATTTAATAGAGAGATAACTGACATTTCAGTTCTAAAAAGATGCATCTTCAGTTATTGGAATTAATGAAAAAAAGATGGAAATTCAATATTTGAATTTGAAATGAAATTTCAAAATTCTGGCATGTATGTCGACATATAGGCTATGGGTATGTTGACATATGAGCTGTAAAATCCAAAATTAAAACTATGGTAAAAATCTAATTTATCTAGTATTGCCGTGAAACACATATTTGCATTTTTATTCCTTCTAAAAAAGAATGAAAGGTAAAAATATACCACTTTTTGCTCCAATCCTTTGATCTATTCTAATTAGTCTACTATTGCTGTGAAATACATATTTGCATCCTCATTATCTGGTTCATTAGCACTTAAAGTAGTATCTGAATCATCTAATGTTGCTGTGTAAGCCCTTTTTTTTTGGATAAATCGGTAACTGACGAGATCCTTAATTTATTTTGATGCGGACAGTCTCTTTGCAGATGACCAGGTCCATCGTAGTTAAAACATCTAATTGTAGTTCCAGTTCCAAGAGTCTTATTTTTAGGTGTTTGTGCCAAAATTGGTCACAAACCCCAAATATCATGAAAGCACCAGTGTATGAACACAGATCAATAGTATATGATCACAAATCACAAGTCTAGGTAATGTAGAGAGTGAAAAAATGAAGAATAATAAACTTAAAACCGAAAGAAATAGACAGAGACACAAGATTTATTGTGGTTCGGCTATCTTCGGTCTACGTCCACTTCAAAAGTTAATCTTTTATTGACTTTCCTTGCTGGTTATAGCTGATTACAGCAGATTATAATGGTAAAATTCGAGTACAACAGCAACCTTGTAGCGCAAAGATGTTTTCGGCAGAGTCTGGACGTCAGATAGCCAAAAGGTCCCTTTTCTATAGGCTCCGAGGTGCTCTTTATAGGTGTAGGTTGTAAATATCTCTCTCAGATCTCGGGGACACCTCTTCTGGCACGTGTGCGAGCCCACGCAACGGATCCCAGGTGATTCCGACTCGATCCGTGATCGATACGAACCAATTTTGTATCGATCAAGATTTGATCCAATCGAGTTGAAATTTGGCATGAACATTCCTTAATTCATGCGTAAGCTCCTGGGAAAATTTCATAGCATTTGGACTTGTATATTGTGAGTTATAATCGATGCAAGTTTGTATTCATCGGTTAGCTAACCCGTTCGCATCAATCACTTCGTCTCTATACTGTCCTCTCTTCGAATCGATCAAGTTGGCATCGATCATGTGTCTCGAAGATCTAGGGAAAATCCACCTTTCGCGCTGCTTTGACTGCTTCCTTCGTGTTGATCGATACGAATACGATCGATACGAACATGGCTCCTGAAAGCTTCGTATCCATATGCTACCATCCATCTGTTAACGCCTTCGGTCTTCTTTGCATCCATCAACTATGCCTCTGTCCGTATCCATTGACAAACCCTCCTTCGCATCAACTCAAAGTATCCAATGTTGATCAATACGAACAGTATCGATTCAAAATAGCCATGTTGATGCGAAAAGTATCGATTCGATGTATACTGCTACGCACTATCCTGATCGACACAAAATAATCGAGTCGAACGAGTCACCATGCGCCATCTGTTCAATCCAAGTCCACAACCATCGAGTCGAAAACCGCTTAACCTTTCTATCTGATTGATGCGAACATCTTGTTCGTATCCTTGAGCATCGATACGAAATGTGTGGATACGAACAGTATCGATGCCAAACCAATCCCTTCCAACATTGATCCATCCGTATCTCGAGCATACGAACTCCGATTGACCTGAAATTTGAAACATAGACTCTCTTAGCCTTGATCATCATTCCCAATTGATCCTGTCTTGATGTGTGCTCGGCCAAATTTAGACGACATCGATCATAGCCTTGTTTCCAATCGATCTCCAATCCTGATATCCATCCTTTCCAGCCAATTTATTGATATTCCGGCCTTGACCAAAAGGTGGGATAACATTTGCCCCCCAAAACATGCCTTGTGGTAAGAAGGTGTGTTTTGAATAGTTCCGCATTCGACATCTGAAGTCCATATTCCATCTATAGCCATACCATCCAAATCATAATCCAATCCATTACCAAGTCATCCCGTCTAAGTGCATTATTCTTGACTGCTCCAAGTCAATGTCCTATTCCAAACCCAGCAACCAAAGCCTTAGCCAATTCCATATCCATCTAAACCCAATAACCAAGTCCAATCCATCCTTATCCAATATCCAATAACCGAATCTAGGACCTCTCTAGGTCAATATCCAAATCCTTAGATGTCGATAGCCAATATTCGTATCCATAACCTCTCTAGGTTTTTGCCAAGCATAATCCACACTCAGCGTCCTATGCCAAACAATGCCTTAGTATCCGTGGTCCAGTGTCTCTGAACGTTGAGTTATGCCATGGCTTAAATCCTTAGAAAGCTTGAACCACATATCAAAAGGTCCAGTGTCTTCTGTTCTTTGCTTTACTGATGTTAGCGTCATTACGCTCTTTGGCCTTTTGATATGAACCCGAAACTGCTTCATAAATCTGTCCACCAGTTCTGTCCATGTCCTGATAGATCCCTCTTCCAAATGCTTGAACCACATAGCTGCTAGATCTGTCAAGTACAGAGGAAAACATCATGCCATAACTTCCTACAATGCCCCCTAGCACTTCCATATGTCGTGTGTATCTCATCGAGTGATCAGTTGGATCAGCCTTGCCATCGTATACCTCTAGAGTTGGTAGCTTGAACTCTGGTAGGTTCTGAGCCATTCTAATTTCACAGATAAACGGACTCCTGTTCACTCCTTCCAGGTCTCTATTTGTCAATCCTCGGCGCATAGTTCGCCTAATAATCTCAGCCGTTCCAGCGATGTCCGTCAAGGGTTCCCCCGAGTCCTCGAGGGAATTCCGGCACGTACTCGTCATCACATACTCTCGTATTCCTGCCAGCATCTTGTTGTGTGGTATCACCTAGAATTCCTCCCTAAATTGGTCCATCGTTGCCGGGTGGTGGGCCCCCATGTCTAGATTCATTCATATTAGCAGTTGTGTGCTGATAAGGGACTGCGCCCGATTGAACCACTCCGCCTGATTGCCGGTTGAGCCCTTCTGATCCAGCTCCGTTGATCGAAACTCCTGAAGCTCCAGCTGTTCCCATTTGTCTGAACTGTTTGAGAAGGTTCTGCATCATTTCCTCCTGCTCTTTAGAAACTCTTCATGCATAGTTCCTATCGTCATCTCCATCTCATTCGGGTGATGAAATCCGAAGTCTGATTAGCCCCCTATGACACCTCCTGTCTTCCTTCGTGCTGACTACTCTCTGTCTTTGTCTTCTACTTGATTGCCTTGTCATAACTTTTCAGATCTGAATCCTTAAGCTTTCAAATTTAATACCCAACGATAGAACCTCTGAGTTAGCCCCTCTCAGTGAAAGCACCAAAGTGTTTGCGCAAAAATTGGTCACAAACCCCAAATATCATGAAAGCACCAGTGTATGAACACAGATCAATAATATATGATCACAAATCATAGGTCTAGGTAATGTAGAGAGTTAAAAAATGAACAATAATAAACTTAAAACTGAAAGAAATAGACAGAGACACAAGATTTATAGTGGTTCGGCTATCTCAGTCCTACGTTCACTTCAAAAGTTAATCTTTTATTGACTTTTTTTGCTGCCTACAGCTGATTACAGCGGATTACAATGGTAAAATTCAAGTACAACAGCAGCCTTGTAGTGCAAAGATGTTTTCGACAAAGTTTGGATGTCGGATAGCCGAAGGGTCCCTTTTTTGTAGGCTTTGAGGTGCTATTTATAGGCGTAGGTTATAAATATCTCACTCAGATCTTGGGAGACTTCTTCTGGCGCGTGTTCGGGCCCATGCGACCAATCTTAGGTGTTTCCGACTTGATTCGTGATCGTTACGAACCAATTTCATATCGATTAAGATTTAATCTAATCGATTTGAAATTTGGCAAGAACATTCCTTAGGTCATGCATAAGCTCCTATGAAAATTTCATAGCATTTGGACTTGTAGATTGTGAGTTATGATAGATGCAAGTTCGTGTTCATCGGTTGGCTGTCCCGTTCGTATCGATCACTTCGTCTCCATAATGTCCTCTCTTCGAATCGATCAAGTTGGCATCGATGACGTGTCTCAAAGATCCAGAGAAGATCCACTTTTTACGCCGCTTTGACTGCTTCCTTCGTGTTGATCGATACGAATACGATCGATACGAACATGGCTCCTGAACCCTTCGTATCCATATGCTACCATCCATCTGTTTACGCCTTCGGTCTTCTTCGCATCCATCAACTATGCCTCTGTTTGTATCCATTGATCAACCCTCCTTCGCATCGACTCAAAGTATCCAATGTTGATTGATACGAACAGTATCAATTTGAAGTAGCCATGTTGATCGATGCGAACAGTATCGATTTGAAGTATACTTCTACGCTCCATCCTGATCGACAAGAAATCATCGAGTCGAACGACTCACCATGCGCTTATCTGTTCAATCCAAGTCCACAGCCATCGAGTCAAAAACCACTTAACGTTTCTATCCGACCGATGCGAACATCTTGTTTGTATCCTTGGGCATCGATACGAAATGTGTGGATACGAACAGTATCGATGCCAAACCAGTCCCTTCCAATGTTGATCCATCCGTATCTCGAGCATACGAACTCCGATTGACCTGAAATTTGAAACGTAGCCTCTCCTAGCCTTGATCATCATTTCCAATCGATCCTGCCTTGATTGGAGCTCGGCCAAATTTAGACGACATCAATCATAGCCTTGTTTCCTATCGATCTCCAATCCTAATATCCATCCTTTCTAGCCAATTTGTTGATATTCCGGCCTTGACCAAAAGGTGGGATAACATTAGGTCTTCAAAAGTTGTTCAACTTTCTATACTAGCAATTTTTTGAAATTTCTAGGCCTGAAAGCAATCTCCTCATCATTGTCATCGTTGGAATCCTGATTGTTGGTTATTGCGATGAAAACAATGGATTTCTTTTCAGTTGCCTTACTTTCTCTTCTTCCCTATAATTGTACTTCATAGGACATTAAAATACCTATTAACTCTTCATATTTTAGCGTGCTAATGTTATTAGACTCTTTTATTGCTAGAGTCTTTTGACCCCACTCTTAAGAGAGTGACTTGAAAATTTTACTTACTTGATCCTCTTCAGAAAAGTTTTGACACAATAATACTAAATAATGTAGTATACTTGAAACCTACAATACATATCTAAAATCGACTTATTCAGATTTATTTTAGATACTTAAAACTGATTAGTTAGCATGAAAATTCTAGTCTGTTTGACTTTATTAGTTCCCTTATATGTAACTTGCAATGTTCTCCAAATATCATATGAAGACTTACAAATAGAGACTCTATTAAATTCATTTTAACCAATGAGAAAAAATATTTATGGCCTTAGAACTATTAAGTGCTTGTGCCTTTTGGTCAACAGTCCAATTTGAACAGTCAGTCCAGGAAGTTTTCTTATTCTATGTAATATTCCAAATATCTAGGCCATTAGACTATAAATAAATCTTCATCCTACGTGACATAATTACCACCATTATAAAATATGGGTTTAGCAGTAGATTACCTTTCGATAAAAGTGTTAACAAGTGTACGGACAGTGTTGCCAACCATTTGAACTTAAAAAGAAAGAAAAAATCAAATTACGAGTTTTTGAAAACCTAGTGCTACACCAAATAAGTATTACATAATTATGGATCTTAAGGCTATTTAACACTAGAGGGAGGCTGAATAGTATTTCTAACTTATGTAAATCTTCTGAATTTTCTTTCAAGATTAATATCAAATCACAGATTAACAATATAAATTATACTAATAATCAGTCATAAATGCAATCATAGATAAAAATAAAAGCAATAAAGAAAGAGTTAGAAAGGTAACACCGGGGATTATATATTGGTTTTGATTTCTCCTACATTCAGTCTCATATAATTGCTTATACTGATTTCTTTTCAAATGTCAATCTTTAATCGGGTAGAAGGCAAAACCAAATAAAATCTTGATTTCGAGTCTACGAGACACCCCCCTTGTATTTCGAGTCCGAGGTAAACTCACTTGATTTGAATGATTTATAAGCACACCCATTCAATTTGAATGGGCTATTATGCATACACACTTGATTTGAACGGGCTACAAGCATACCTTAGCAAACACAAATAGAGTTGATAATTTTCCCAAAGACACATTCTTGTACTTTGGATACAATGGATCCTATAGCCTCTTGGATAACACTTTAATCTTTGTATCGAGGGAGAGATGTTTCTAAAACACTGAGATAGTAGTATTGAATCAATACAATGAAGTATGACTCGATAGTATATAATTTTGAGTAGAATAGAGTATATTTCAAGAGAATTTTCAAGGGAGTAAGGAGTGGGAAGAAAGTAAGTAATTTGTTATTAAAAAATTTATTTGCACTTCTCTTTGTATAGTAAATTAATAGATATGTCCATTCGTGAAGAGTTATGTCAAATAGACACTTCCATTCAAAATTGGAAAAACGAATCAGCGGCATGTATGTCGACATATCCCATATATCTATGTCGACATACGCTAGTTAAAAATGAAATTTATTTGAAGCTATCATAATTTAAAAAAATTTGAACATAGATTTTTAAATATTTTTGAACTTGAAAATGCTTTTATATAGTACTTAAAATATATCTTTGAATTTAAAATAATTTGAAAATATCAAAGGTCAGAAATTGGAGATAGAGGTCAAAAATTGCTATCTAGGACTTTAACAATATTTACTAATGACTCTATACACTTAATTATAACCTTGAGATTTTCATTTCTTTGTCTTTAAACTCATGAATCTTCATGTCTTTATCTTGAGTCTTTATATTATACAGTCTTGATTCAATATCGGTGTAATATTCTACACTATATACTATATAACTTTGCAAAACACTAATATCTATATTTTATGTGGTTGTATATGCTTGCTGTCATCAAAATAAATAAATAAGGAATTAACAATTACATGTGCACTTATTACTGGAGAAAAAAAAATCAAAGTTTAAAAGATTTTGGAACTGGTCAAACAAAATAGCTAAAGATAGAGTAAAAAGGTGGTTATGAATACTCTTTAGTAAATACCAGATTTTAAGGAATTTTTATAAATCAACTGGGAAATATTCTTAAAGGTTACTTCCTATGTTTTTTAAGTGCCATAGTACTTACTGTAAAAATATTAAGTCTTAAATCATTTTTTAAGTGGTGAAAACTGATCATGAAGTTCGTGCTTTTCCATGTTGATCTTTATTAAGAACTCTTAATAGCATTTATAAATGCTTTAGTAAGTTGTTTAAGGTTTTAAGTGTTGAAAAATGCTATTTAAATTTGGTATTTTTCCTTAATCCTTTTAGGGATGTTTTTTAATAGTTTTTGCAGTATTTTAAAGTTGGTCTTAAGTTTAGACATATTTTTGATAATTATTTATCAATTTCTAAATTAAAGGGGTTTTAAAATATAAAACATGCTTTTTAATGTTTTTGTCAAATTATAATTTAGTTATTTTAAGTAATATTTTAACTAGATATTTATCATAAGTATTTTTAAATTATATGTAGAAGTTTGGAAAAGTAAGTTTGGTATTTTACAAAAGAATAAGAGATAGTGTTCGATTGTGACACTAATGTTATAACAAATGGTTTTGCAAAGTTATCAACAAGTATATTACCTTGTTTAATAAATGTAGACAAACTTAGAGCTTTAAAAGAATTCTTTTAAAGAAAATGACAAGTATGAAACGGTTTTGGATTTGTTGTAATAATGTGTTAACAACATTTGTCTTTAACCCTTTTTGATTTTACTTAGTAATACAATTTGATCTTTAAAGGAATGGTTTAAAGATAACTGTATGTAAAATGGTTTTGAGTTTATAGTAACGATGTTTTTAATGACATTTGATTTTAACCTATTAAAGTATGCCGGTGCAAATGTGAAATCTCATTTAATATTTCTGAGTATTCTTATACCATTTGGAATAAGAATATGGATATAATTCTAGGTGTCGAAAAGAGTACAAATGAATAGTAGAAATTGATAAATGGAGTTTTATTAGATAAAAGAAGTTTTAATAATAAAATAGGTTTGAATTAATGAAATTATTAAATAAAAAGGGTATTACAAGTCGCTTATGTGACTTAATCATGTTTTATGTGACTTAATTGTGCTTTGTGTTTATGGAAATTATTTAGTCGTATACTTAGCACTAAAAGCCAATGAAGTAGACTTGTCTATTCGTAAGAGTTAAGAATGAAGTATCTAGGTAGGGCTTTAAGTAACCAGTGCTTTAACCTACATGGCTTCACTCTTGACTAAGGGATAGTGAGAGATGAAAGGTCAGAAACGTGATAAGTGTATAAGACTTGGTTTCTATATACGATCATTCTCATTGCTGTTGAACTTGACCAAATTAACTTAGGTAATATCTAAAAGCTTCACGGTTTCACACGATTTGCAAACCCCAAGGAGGAACATCAGTATAAAACATCTCTTGCTTTAAAAAATTATATATATGAGATAGAATAGAGGGAACTACTCATATACATGGTTCGCTTACTTCTAAAAGAACCAAAATAAGTCAGCCGAAAATTAATCGATTTAGTTTTTGAAGAGACTGGGATCGGTAAGTGTTTTGCTTACCAAATACCACTTTAAAACCAATATACGAGTTCTATATGTTAGAAGTGGTTGTGAAGTGGAATGCTATAGAGTTGAACTATCTATCCCAACATTAAATCGAAGAGAGAGGTTAGCGCTAGCATTCATCGGATCACTCATGCTAGGATCCCTATAGAGATCCGTGGCCTTTTCGAGATGCTGGGAACCTTGTGATGATTCGTGTTCTATTCAAGCGATGAAGACTCGTGTGAGAGATGTCGAATGTAGCCTCGATATTGGGAATGACAGAAAACAGAGTAGGAGCATAACTATTGGAATTTAGTTAACCCATAGGGTATATCAACTCCAAATCTGGAGTATGTTTACAGATGTTGCACGTAGGAGTCGATATATTCAGGATCACATTTTAGACGTGACCAGATATGTTTACCTGAATGATATATTTTATCAAGAGTTATACGATGCTCGGAAGGTAATTTCTAATACTTATCAGGAGACTGGCCTTAGTTGTTATAGGGATGTCTTCATAAGAAATCCATATGCGATTGTACCTTAGTGATTTTGATTGCAGTTTAATATTGTTGTGCCATGAGATGCAAGCTACATAGCTGTTTCTGATTTATATTCTCCATCCTAACCATTATCTATTATATCGCTTTGTGTAATTATTATATGGTGGTTCTTTTGATGGGATACCCGTTAAGGCATTTCATATAGTTTCATAAGTATTGTTATAAGTTAGCTATATATTTCTTAAGTTTCTCATACAGGACTTATGTCTAACTCTTGGTTTTATATTTCCCTTATTTCCATGGGTGCTTTTCGAGTAGTCCAAGAATGGCAGGTTTTCTTTGATGTTCATTGAAGCTCGATAAGGTGAGCTGCATGCTTTCACCTACCATAGTATTCTTATTACTATTTGATTATATTGTATATATGAGCATTTGTGAGGACATGCGGTCATAACTGTCGAGGCCGATGATAATATTTAGAATTGTAACTTTGAAATGTTGTGTATCTTAGAGTGATAGCTGTACTGTCTTTTGATATTATATATTATCATTTTGCCATGTGATTCTAATATTTTGTTCCTTCTTTCTTGTTTTGTTTCTTTTTCTTTTTTGAAATCTAACAATCCATCTTTTCGGCCCTTGGGTTTTCGACACGTGAATACCATGGATGTATTAGTCTCGATATTCAAGGTTCGAAATGGAAGGCGTTACAACTTGATATCAGAGTTGAAGGTTAAGCGAGAACCTTGGCTTTGGTTGGGTATGACTCATTAAGGGACAGAGTATGTAATGCCTTAGCATGAGGTGAGTGTATTATACATATGAGAGCATATTTGTAATCGTTATAAGTGTGTGCCTTAAAGGTAATTCTAACTACTAAAATCAAAGATCTTATATTAGTTAACTTATATAAGTGTGAATTACTAAAATGTGGTTAAATTAATGTAGGGATTGATGATGTTCATTTGTTATTCCTCATTAACTTGTTTAGCCATACTCGACCAGTTTATGAGCATTATTATCCTTTGTAGAATTATTTGACTTGCTTGACCAGTTTATGAGCATTATTATAATTTGTAGAATTATTAACTTAATATTGCTTATCCAATTTATGAGAATCGTTCTCATTAGTTGATTGTTTAGTCATGCTCGTTCGATTTATGAGCATTGAGTATTGTTTATCGATTGTTGATTTATGCTCGACTAATAATTTTACCTATTCACAGAATAAGTTGGGCAAATGGTATTTGTAGTTGCATTGAAATGAAAACTTGTGAATTAAGTTTCATAGTTTGACTATAAGGTGTTTGGTGATAATTTTGGGTTAGAAGTTAACTTTAATATAGGTTAAATTTACGAAAAAAGTTTATTATAATCTAAAGGAAAGATAAGGTATTTTTGTAAATAAACATATCAAAAGATTTTATATAAATGTGATTTTATATAAGCATGTTTTTATAAAAATATGATTTACAAAAGAAGAGGATTTAAACTGATAATTTGAGAACTTAAATCCCGGTATTTTGAATTTTTTTAATAAATTTTTTGAAAAATGATAATAGTATTATTCGAAAGTAAATATTTAGGAAATTGGTTTGTGAAATTGAGATCATGATACTTAGTAATATTTACAAAGTATTTTATACCGCTTTGGAAATGCTTTTTGCTGAGTCCAAAAGATATGATTTGGATGCAGCGAACTCACTTCTGTCGCTTACAAATAATTCTGGTAGTGACTACAGCATCATCAACGTTCATTTTCGGGTTTCACAGTGGGAGATAATACAAAATTGTTCTGGAAAAACATATTTTGGTTTAATCCCAAAAGTATGTTGTAATATACAAAAGATATGTGTATACATTATGTAACAACCCTGTTGTTAGTGACTTAATTAATTACGATTAGTTAGTATTGATTAATTTAAATCTGGAAATTTTGAAACTTAATTATGAAATTCAATCTAGTTTGAATAAATGATTTAAATTGTGTATTTTAATTTAGTAAAAATATTATTTAGATCGAAAATTAGATTTTTTGAATCTGTGATAAATTAACTTTTGAATTTAATAACCTTGTAATTTATTTATGGCTTAACAATCTAATTCGTTATATAAATGGTGATTAGGCTAAGTAGTGTGAATTAATCATTTAGATAAGTGGTTGGGCCTTACTAATACCCAAGCCCACTAACCTCCTTTATACTTAACCATTCATACCTTATACATTCATTTCTATTCTTCATGTAAACCAACCTTTCCCACTTTACCTCCTTCTTCATTTCACGCTTAGATTCCTAAACCCTAAATTCCCAAATTCAAACCTCCAATTATAAATTCGATCAAGCCCAAGGCTGTAAGGTGAGTTATTTTGTAACTCACGCAATCTATTTTTATATCCATGTTTTTTTGAAATTGAAATTGATTTGTATAAATTTGGTTGTGAAAACCCTAGTTTCTTTGATAGAAATTGAGCTTGGGTGATTGTTTGATTGTTTTTTGATGAAAATTGTTTGTGAAACTCACTGCAGTGAAATAGCGATAACTTAGTGCAAAATTATCCAAAATAGTATAATCGTTTTGTACTAAAAAGTTATATCAGTTAGCTACAAATTCTCTTTTAATCACTTTACGAAGTTCAACAATTTATGGGGTCAAAATTGAGTTTGAAATTAATGGTGTTGCACTGCTCTGTGTAATTAGCTGAGTATAAACCTAAAATTAAATTGCCCATATCGTATTCTTTTATTATTGGAATTTAATAATTCATAAATTTATGGTATTCTTAGACTTTGTTCTACAACTTTCATGTTTTGATTTTTGCATAATTTTGAAGTTTACATGGTCAAAAATTCATTTCTTTGTCGTTGCCCCATCAATGAAAGATAGTTAATAAATTTAAATCTAAAAATTACTTCGGTCATAACTTTTAAACCACAAATTCAAATTGGACGATCTATTTCTTGTTTGAAAGCTAAGACTTTTATTTATAACTTTTATTTTTTAAAATTTGTAAAATTATGAGATTTGGGTGGTCGAAACTGAAGATCTTTAAATCATAAATTTGAGTAGAATGAAATAAATAGATAAACTTTGTATTCAAGTAATTTTATGAAAGAGAATTATTTACATTTATAAATCTTAGAATTATTTCTAAATTAAGTTAATAAATATTAAAATGATTTTTAGCAAGTTATTTTATATATTAAGCATGTTTAGTAAAATATTTATGGATTTGAAAATATGGCTTTGGAAATACAAATCTAATCTAGTTTTACATAAAAGTGATTATGGATTTAGAATATAAGTATTACGATTTTATTAAATAAATAATATAGGATTCATGGAATTTGGAAGTATAGTATTGAAAAGTATAAACTTAATTTATTTTCAAATAAAATGGTCATAATTTAAAATAGGTTTAGAAGAGTAATTAAATATTGTTTTAAAATATAGATTTGTGAATAATACAACTATACGGAAATTTGAGGCAACTTTGTGTATATAAGTAAAAACTTGAAAAAATTCAAAGTTATGGAATATTTTAGCAAATCTATGAATTTTTTTATAAAGTTAAAAATAAGCGCATTCATGGAAAATTATAATAAGTGTTTTAAATAATAAAACTCAAAAGAGAAAAATGTTTTGATAACCTTAATTCTATAATTTGAGGAGTACTAATAATCGACTTAGTGTTATCGATTGGTTTAAATGCTTTTGTAATGACCCGATATTTTGTACCATTCAAATCGACAATAAAACCACACATGTCTGACTTGAACAATTCAAAACAGTAGATTGTAATATAATTTGGAGCAAATAACACCAATCATAGAATCACAGACACAGATAAATCAGAATAACTCGTAGCGGAAAATAAAACAACAGTAGTAGTTCATGAAGCTACCACAAATACAGTCTCAAACACAGTCTCAAAACAGTACAAAACACCATAGTCTGAAAAGTAAATACAATAGAAATCCCAGTACATAAATGTTCACTAGTATAACAGCTGAATAGAAATACTGAATGGAAATAGATAACAACTAGATAACTGATGATCTCCAGCAAATCCTAACTCCAGAAGGTGAATTCCAAAGCTGGCAGGCTGACCCGGGCATAAGAAACAAACAAAAACACTCGAGTCAGGACATACATACTTATACAATGTAAACCAACTCAAGCGAACAGTAATATAAATGCACAAGTAACTTAAAGGATGCTTGGGACCGCCTATCCTTTAAGGATCCGTTAAACTATTTACTATGTTGTAATATACGCTATTATAATAATGTCCAAAGTAAAGTATAATATAATTGAAAATAGCATTAAGGAGTTACCCAATATCCCCTTTAACACATTTTATATATTCCCATAGTTTATACAGTACCGTAATCTCCCCCATACTGGGCGTTGTCAGAGGGCACTACATAGGTATGGTACAAAACCAAAATCGTATAAGGCTCGCTAGGGTAGGTGACACAGCACAACGAGGCAATGTAGGGTAGATATACCAATTACGCTTCCGGACCGGTGGTAACGCGTAGCAGCCACTACAGCCCACCTCGGGCCATACTCCCAAAATCAAAGGGTACCCAATCAATCACACAAGTAATAGAATAGTATCGAAGAGGTGTGTCTAATAAGAGGAGCTACCTCATTAGTCTGTCGGTCTCTCATGTTTAGACACCTTAAGCCAACTCATGGGAGTCGGGTCTACGTACATACCTTAACAGGACGTCGCCACCATCCTACTTCATTCTGGAATCTCCACCGCGTACACAGTTGTTAAAGTGGTTTTCGGAGTTGGTAGAGAGTATGAAACTTCTGATCCCTGTCTCTTTAACAACCCAGCGTTATTATTACCCGTGGTTATAAATGTCAAAAACACTTCAAAACATATTCATTTAAGCCATTTAAATTCAATGTCAAATAATATTCATTTCAAAGTCGTAGCCTTCTAAAGTTCATTCATTCAATTATAAAATTTCCAAAACATTGTAAATTTCAGCTACAACAGCACTTATAAAATGTTATGGTAGATATAGAAATATTTCAAAAACATTGTCATTTTCAGAAATAGTAGCACTTACAAAGTGCTACGGTAGGTATTTTAGTATATTCCAAAACAGTTCAAATTCAGAAACTACGGCACTTTAAAAATGCTACTGTAGGTATATTTAGTATTGCAAAACAATTCAAATTCAAAAACTACAGCACTTCAAAAATACTACTGTAGGTATGTTTAGTATATTCAACACATAGTTCAAATTCAGAAACTGCAGCACTTCAGAAATGCTACTGTAGGTAAATTTAGTATATTCAACACTAGTTCATTAAACCACAACATTTATGAAACGCTATAATTTCTGTTATACCCTTTGAAAGCATTATATCTTCAACTTTTCTCATTTTTAACTTATCAAACTTTTTTCACTTTTCAAAATTATTTATTTGGATATTACTTAACTTATAATTTTAATAAAATAACATTTTATTACTAAATATCCAATTTAAATAAAAATTCATTTGTTAAGTCAAATACTTTATAAATTGCTTATCTTTTATTTCAACAAATAACTTAATACTTTATTTAAAATACCCATTTCATAAATAAAATATTCTTATCACTAAGTTAAGCTTAGAATTCCATTTGAACCCTAAATTTCAATCATTAAGTCACATCAAATTTACACTTTAATCATTAATTTGCTTATACATTTTAACTTAGAAAATCACTATAAAATTAATTTGAATCATTTAAATCCAACTTAAGTTAAAATTTCATATTTTTATTTGATAAATACTTAATAATCTTTAGAAAATATTGAAAATTAACCACGGGTCTGTATATAATTTTCTAACCTAGGTCAAGTGATACGGATATGTATCATTTCAATTCGTAATTTAAAAAGAAGAATCCAGGTTCTATCATTTCAAACCCGCAGTTCCAAGTCAAATAAAATAAATGAAAATCGCTTGAGCCTATCATTTTAGCTCATAATTATTTTTCCCAATTCTAAAGTTCGTTCGGGTGTGTATCATTTCAACCCATAGTGATTCTATTCTATAAGGAACTTGCAGCGTGAGAAACAGTAAATAAATAAGCAGTATAACATATCATATGATGTCAGGTGATGCAACAGGTATATAATCAGGTAATATCATCACATAATGTCAGATAACAAGCAGATGTGAGCATATAACATAGCATATCAACTATTACAATTTAAGTGACATTGTTTCACATTTATATAAGTATGATTGTCTAGAGTGAATAACTCACCTTCTCAAGCTAGGGATCAAATTCAAAACACAAAATCCAAACTCCACAAAGCATGAAAAAGCACGACTAGATTCGAGAAGAAGTGACACCCAAATTCAAATCTTGTATACAACAAAATATACAACATATATATGTATATGATGAAAGTGCGGTGTGTATACAATTATATGTGCTAATATAGTACACACGGATCGTGTAATATGGACTACAATATAAATGCGGAAATAGATGATAATAGCATAGTAAATAAAAAATAGAAAAATCACACCAGAGATTTTTATACTGGTTCGGAGCACCGTCCTACGTCCAGTCCCAGACTTCTATCTGGATTTTCACTATTAACTACCTCGCTTCACCCGGAGGAACAGGTTTACAATACCCGAACAGCCGAACGGGATTTCACGCCTCTAATACACTGAGGACTTCAACACTTGCCTCTTACAACACTGAGGACTTCAACACTTGCCTCTTACAACACCGAGGACTTCAACACTTGCCTCTTACAACACCGAGGACTTCAACACTTGCCTCTTACAACACGGGGACTTCAACAAAAACAAATACAATTGTTGTTGACAACTTGTGTTCTTGAAAACACGGATTTGTCACTTGTAGTACACTCTTCCTATAATCTTATCCTCAAATTGTGAATGATGTTTGTGAAGATTATGGAATTTATATTGCTTATTGAATCAAAATATATGAGATAGTGTCAATGATTCAATAAGGAATGAAAGTAGTTTAGAGCTTTTTGAATGCAAGTGAATTCAGAGAATAGATAGAGAGCATATATAATCTTAATAAAACTTATTGTTTTAATCAATGATATTGATGTGTATTTATAGAGAGAAAATAGTTATAACCCTTGGTGAAAAGTTGCAGTCAAAAGTTATGATCATTAATGAAGAAGAAGAGACGCAACTATTGAAGAAAGATGTGTCTTTTGGAAGAAGTTGTTCTCTGTTTAAAAACGGTCGACAGGTCAAAAACTAACCGGTAGACAGGTTTTTAAAAATATAGTCGTTATGTACATGTGTGCACGTTTATTGTGCACATTCAACAGGAACGGTCGACCGTTCATTTTTGGACCGGTCGACCGGTCTCTGTTAAGTTGCACAATAAAGTGCACAACCTATATAAATGTGTATATATATATATATATTATATTTTGTGCATGATTATTTGAGGATAGATTTTGACAATTTTATTACTATTATAACATCAAATAATCAACCTATAATCTAGAGTACCATATGTACGTCTTGATTTGTCGATCGCTTTAATATTGTTGTCAGCAATCAAAATCTTCATAGAAGCTGTGACTCAACATTCTCCCCCTTTTTGATTGATGACAATATAAAAACTCAAGTATAGGATCTCCCCCTGAATATGTGATTTCCTGCAGACAATTATTAGCTTCTTTCATCCTGCAAACAATTATTAGCACCTTTCTCCCCCTTTGTCATCGACAAAAAGGAGTAAACAATAGAAAATATAAACCAAAGAGAACAATGCATACATTCAAACACAGGATGTTTTGATGAAGTACAATGCAAGTCATAGTCTACTACGAATAAAAAGATGGACACTATTTAGTACAAGTGCCATATATGTTTTTAAAGAAATGAAAAGAAAAACAAACTAACTTCATTCCGACTGAATCTCTTCCTCATCATCATCATCATCATCATCGTCGTCGTCATCGTCATCGTCATCATCATCGTCATTGTCCCCACGACCTTGTCCGCTTGTACCACCGGATTCCTCGGATGTCGACCAATTAAAAGTTGGAGGAGCCGGACGTTTTCCGGGGTCTTGATGTTGGGTCGAGACGGATGTGCTACATGATATAGCATCCCATATAGCGCCGAAGAATGACTTTACCTTATTGAATCGTCTATCAATTTTCGAATCCATTCGTTTTAGTCTTGATTCAAGTAAAAATTGATTCCGAGCGATGGTTTCAAGAGATTCTCTTGTAGATGATTTAGATTTCAATAATCTAACATCTTCAGAACGACGACGAGATGGTGGAGCTTGTTGTTCTTGAGTATCGCGTTGTTGCCATTGTTCGAATGGCATAATATGAACATATGGAGGAGGAAGCTTCATCCGTTTGATAGTAGTGGAGTCAGTACACTTTGGTGTAGAATATGCCGAATCCGGGGGTGTGACTCCACATGCAAGCAACATACGCATAATATACTCGTTATAGAAGAAATGTGGACGAGTAGAGTTATTTACCTTAAGAATTTCATCGAAAATCATGTGAACCCAATTTATTTCGGTATCATCGTAGATAGCATAAAGAGCCTTGAAATTCTCTTTGTAAACGGCATCATAGTTTCCTAATCGAGGAAATAGAGAGTGCATTAGGACATGGTGTAACAACCTTGCAGTCGGTCGTAGCCCAATCGATTTGGTGCCGTTACTATCATCTTCTATAAATTTATGACTCGTACTATTCCGGGTGAAAACTTCACAAAATGTCGATGAAAACTCTTCACCCCTATTCGGTATTCCCAAAATAGAAGCAATTCTATCATAAGTGAGATAGATTCGCTTGCCACATACTACTGACCAAATAACTCCATTTGGATTTTCCGGAGTATATTCCTCTAAATTCATATTCGCATAAAATAGCTTAATCATCAAATGATTAATTTGTACGCTATTTACAGAAAAATCAATAAGAGGAGAGATACGAGATCTATTTGCTAATCTTTGAATACCGTATGCAGTGAAATCGTCGAATTTGATGAATGAGCCTGGATGGAATTTGTAATTTGTCATTTGATTCCATCTAGTTACTGCAACCGGAGATTCTAGCCATTTTCTAGCAGAGAGAGTAAGAGAAGAAGTTTCTGATGTTGCTCTTTTCTTTGATTTTTTCTGAGGAGGAGCCATTGAAGAGAATTTGAGAGTTTGTGAAGCTTGAGAATATGAACTAGGGTTTGGAAATGGGAAAATTTTCAGTAGAGAGTAGAAAGTAAAGAGGGTTGGTGGCAAAAATATATACGTGAAGTATAAAAAAAAAAAAATAACTACGGACCGGTCGACCGCTTGCGTATTGCCGGTCGACCGTTTTCAACCAGAGAGCAAAACGGTCGACCGGTCATATTTTAGGCTGTCGACCGGTTTGGCTCTGTGTGCAAAAATGCAGAATTTGGCAAAAATTTTGAAAACGAGTCGAATTAATATATTATATATTATGTTATTATTGCAAAAATATACTGTATTACAAGAATTATATATGAAAGCAAAGTAATATACATTATGGAATTCTAATGAGAAGGTGAGTTGTTATTAGAATTCTTGTCGTTTTCAATGCGTTTAGCCCACGGACTCCACTTATATCGAGCTCCTTCATTCTCGTTATAGTTTTTATCCCAAGAGTTTGGAGTTGTTGAAGTCGATGGTCTTGACGGCATTGGTTCATGAACATCGTGTTTGTTTGAACCGCAGAAGAATGAAGCCATTCGTTCTAAAGCGGATAAACGAGTTGAAGTACGTTGTTGTTCATGGTATAGTAGGTTTTGACCATAATGTAGTTGTCGTTGAAGATCAATTTGATGCTTTTGGTAGTGATGAATTTCATCGATTTGCGCCTTCGTGCGCGGAGAGCAGAATAGTGCTTTCTTTGCACGCTTGGATGTTGGAGTATGGCCAGGTGTGCGAAAACAATGGTGAGGGCATTCCGGCCTTTGTTTCGGTGTAATCGGAGAATATTGTTCCTCCGACTCCGAGCTAGTGATAGAAATATGAGATTCCTCTGCGCATTTGTCGCAAATGTGTGCCATGGTAGCTTGTTTAAGGTGATTTATAATTTTCAGCAAGAAGGTGAATGAATGAAAGTGTATTTTTCAAACGTTTATATAGAAAAAAGTTTGCCAATGAACTTGAGGATAGGATTTGTTAGAGATAATTAGCCGTAAACAAAAACAATGATAGATAAAAAAAGTTATAAAAATAGGTATTGTTTGTTATAGGCTGAAATTTAAGAATTATTTGAAAAATATATAGCCTAAGTTTGAAGGTTACTTATTCTATTCTAGATCTTTCCGAGATACTAAGCCAAGCTCTCTTCGTAGTTTAATAAAACTAGATTCAAGTAATGGTTTAGTGAAAATATCGGCTATTTGATTGTCAGTGTGAACATATTCAAGATGTATATTACCTTTTTCAATATTATCTCTAAGGAAATGATGACGGATATCAATATGTTTGGTTCTAGAATGATTTACTGGATTTTTAGAGAGATTTATTGCACTCGTGTTATCACAGTATATAATAGAATTCGATAAATGTATATCGAAATCTTGAAGTGTTTGTTGCATATATAGTACTTGAGTACAAGCGAGAGCCGCTGATATATATTCAGCTTCACATGTTGATAGTGAAACACAATTCTGTTTCTTACTAAACCAAGAGACAAGTGATTTTCCAATAAAATGGCACGTACCACTTGTACTTTTTCTATCCGTCCGTGAGCCACCAAAATCAGCATCACTATATGATACTAATTCAAATGGACATTCTTTTGGATAGAAAAGACCAAAATCTTTGGTATTATTTAGATAACGAATTATACGTTTCACTGCTCGTAAATGTGATTCCTTTGGATCGGCTTGAAAACGAGCACATAAACAAACACTCATTAATATATCTGGACGACTAGCTGTAAGATAAAGAAGAGAACCAATCATGCTTCGATATAATTTCTGGTCAACATTCTTACCACTTTCATCTTTTTCAAGATGTGTAGTTGTACTCATAGGAGTTGGTTTACCAGATGTATTTTGTAATCCGAAGCGTTTGATAAGATTTTCACAGTATTTTTCTTGATTGATAAAAATACCGTTTGAAAGTTGTTTGATTTGAAGTCCAAGAAAATAAGATAGTTCTCCCATATGAGACATTTCGAATTCTTTGGTCATAATACTTGCAAATTCCTTGCAGAGTTTATCGTTTGTTGAACCAAAGATGATATCGTCTACATATATTTGGATAACCAGAATATCATTTCGAGAATGTTTAATAAACAAAGTTTGATCGACTTTGCCTATTTCAAATCCTGAATTAATAAGATAGCTACGTAAACGTTCATACCAAGCACGAGGTGCTTGTTTTAAACCATACAGAGCTTTCTTAAGTTTGAACACATGGTCAGGATATTTTTCATGTACGAATAAAGGTGGTTGTTCGACATAGACATTCTCTTTGATAAATCCATTGAGAAAAGCACTTTTGACATCCATCTGATAAAGTTTGAAATTATGATAACAAGCAAAAGATAATAGAATTCTAATAGCTTCTAGTCGAGCAACTGGTGCAAAAGTTTCTTCATAATCGATACCTTCTTCCTGATTGTATCCTTGTGCTACTAATCTTGCTTTATTTTTGGTGATATTTCCTTGTTCGTCAGCCTTATTTTTATAGACCCATTTAGTACCAATTACTGACTGATCAGTTGGTCTCGGAACAAGTTCCCAAACGTCATTGCGCTCAAACTGATTTAGTTCTTCCTGCATGGCAATGATCCAGTAATCATCTGTAGCAGCTTCTTTTGAATTCTTGGGTTCGATATTTGAGAGAAAAGCGACATGACCCATTTGATTGAGTTGACTCCTTGTTCTGACATGTGATGTTATTTCACCTATTATATTTTGGGCCGGATGGTCTCTTAATATTCTTGGTGGTGATTGTAATTCACATATTTGAGGAGTATTCTCAATAATTACTTCTGAGTCAGAATCAGTATTTGAGATGATTGGATTATTAATGACTATTGATTCGTCATCATCTGATATTGTGTGAGGATGCTGATAGATTTCATCAAAAGATACATGAAGTGATTCTTCAATAGTTTTGGTTCGTTTATTAAATATTCGATAGGCCTTACTTCGTTCCGAATAACCGACAAATATTCCTTCATCGGCTTTTGGATCGAATTTTCCAAGCTGGTCTTTCGTATTTAAAATAAAGCACTTAGAACCAAAAACTTTGAAGTATGAGATTTTGGGCTTTCTTTTGTTAAACAATTCATAAGGAGTATTCTTGGTAAGAGGTCTTATGGACACACGATTTAAAACATAACAGGCAGTTGCAACAGCTTCTGCCCAGAAGTGTTTTGGTAAGGTGGTTCCATTTAATAATGTTCTTGCACATTCTTGTAAAGTTCGGTTCTTTCGTTCTACTACTCCGTTCTGTTGTGGAGTTCTGGGAAACGAAAAATTATGATATATACCTTTCTTTGTACAAAAATGTTCAAATTCATTATTTTCAAACTCTCCGCCATGATCACTTCTTATATTTTTAACTTTAATCCCTTTTGATTTTTGAATTCTTTTGACGAAAGATTTGAAATGATCAAAAGTATCACTTTTATTTTTTAAGAAAATTGTCCATGTATAACGAGAGAAATCATCAACAATTACAAGCACATATTGACTGTGATTTATTGATTGAACTCTAGTAGGTCCAAATAAATCCATGTGCAGTAACTCAAGCGGTTGTAATGTTGATATGACTTTCTTGGATTTAAATGATGATTTGGTCAATTTTCCTAATTGACATGCATCACAAATGTTGTTAACTTTAAAACTCATTTTGGGTAGTCCTCTAACTAGATTGTTTTTGGCTAGCTTGTCAATAGTTCTGAAGTTTATATGACAGAAACGTTTGTGCCATAGCCATGGATCATTGTCATTAGCCATAAGACACATATCTGAATTATGATTAATATTCATATTTAGAATATATATATTTCTGTCTCTATAACCTTCAAAAACCAAATTATGATCTTTATCTAAAATACTACACTTATTATTTGAAAAGGAAATTATAAAACCCTTGTCACATAACTGACTAATACTAAGTAAATTGTGTTTTAAATTTCTAACTAGCATGACATTAGTAATAAGAGGTAAGTTAGATGTACCACAATTGCTCACATCGCCTTTGCCGATGATATAACCTTTTGAATTGTCTCCAAAAGTGACTGAGCCACCATCTGAGTATTTAATATTTGTTAGTAAGCTCTTGTCTCCCGTCATATGCTTTGAGCAACCACTGTCCAATATCCACTTTCCTCTTTTCTTCAGTGGGACCTGCAAACATAGAATTAAGTTCATGGTACCCACTTTTCATAGGGTCCTAAGAGTTAGGTCTTAGGAGTCCAAACCCATTTGGGTCCGGTATCCCCTTTATATATATAATTATTATTAAGATGCACAGTATTCATGAATTGCTGAATGTATTTGTTCCTAATCAAATTGTTATTTGTTTTAGGAACCCATATTTTGATAGTCTTGACATCTTTCTTTTGAAATTTCACTATTGGTTTTGGTTTGAAATATAATAAACTAAGATTTTTCTTAGCTTCAGTTTTTTGTACTTTCTTCTTCCTTTTATTTCTAAGATGTTTCTTAGTTTTATGTTTGTTATATCCCAAACCTTGTTTATCTGAAATAGATTGTGAACTTTCAATGATTTTAGTCAAATTTTCTCGACCTTTGTTAAAGTTAGAAACATTTTGAGTAATGTCATCAAACTTTGTTTGTAAACTAGCTTTTTCTAGGTCTAGAATTTTGACTTTTGCTTTAAGTTCATGATTTTCAGTAGTGAGAGCATTATTTTTCTCTTTTTGAGCTTCTATTTCTTGACTCAAAAGAGATATTTGAGAGTCAACATTAGATGATGATTCTTGAATATTTTCAAGTTCTTCTTCTAATATTTTCTTCTCATCTTTTAACATATCTCGTTCAAACTCTGCTCTACTTAAATCTGCTTTGACTACTTTTAATTGACGTTTTATGTCTTTATATTTGACTATCAATTCAGCATTAATATCAAGTAATTCATCAAATGTAGGAATTTGTACCTCATCTTCTGTTGCCATAAAACAAACATTAGCTTGTTCATTCTCCGAATCACTTTCACTTTCTGATGAAGATGACTCTGAATCATCCCATGTTACTGAGAAGGCTCGTTTCTTTGATTTGTCCTTCTTATATTTGAATTTGTCATTTTCTGACTTTTTCTTTTGTTCTGGACAATCCTTCTGCATGTGTCCCTTTTTATGGCAGTTGAAACATTCTATAGCAGATGAAGATGGTTTATTTGATCCAGGTTTCCTTTTATTGTAGCGACTGGCTTTTCGATATTTTAGGAATTTTTTGAAACCTTTAGCAATGAACGCCAAATCTTCATCTTCAGAATCTGATTCATTTTCATCTTTCTCAACATGAAATGCTACATTTTTCTTTTCTTCTTTCTGTTCTTTTCTAGCCTGCAAATTTGCTTCATAGGACATTAAATTTCCTATCAATTCATCTGGCTTCATGACGGAAAGATCATTAGCTTCTTCAATTGCTAATACTTTTCCTTCCCATTCATTAGTCAGAGAATGTAGGACTGTTGAAACAACATCAAAATCGGAATACTTTTGTCCTAACCCAATAAGTGCATGGTGAATAGTTTGAAACCGTGAATACATGTCATTGATTGTTTCATTTGGTTTCATTTTGAAATTTTGAAATTGACTTTTCAGCATGGCTATTTTGGCTTGTTTAACCTTGTTAGTACCTTCATGAGTGATTTTTAGCGTTTGCCAAATTTGATATGCAGTAGTACAGATACTAACACGATTATATTCATTTTGGTCTAATGCACAGAACAACATATTTATTGCTCTTGCATTTACGGCTGCTGCCGTTTTCTCAGCCACAGTCCATTCTGAATAATCAGTTGTTGGATTCACTATTTCTCTTTGAGTAGCATTCCAAGCATCATAGCTACTTGATTGCATAAAGAATGACATACGTGTTGCCCAATAACTATAGTTAAGACCATTGAAAAATGGAGGTCTTTGTGTCGATTGCCCTTCTGTGTAAGTGGTGTTTTGAGTGCTAGTACTTGCGTTATTTGCCATATTACAAGAATATATCAAATAACTGTGTTACGGTTATATGATGACCTGGCTCTGATACCAAATGAAAGTGCGGTGTGTATACAATTATATGTGCTAATATAGTACACACGGATCGTGTAATATGGACTACAATATAAATGCAGAAATAGATGATAATAGCATAGTAAATAAAAAATAGAAAAATCACACCAGAGATTTTTATACTGGTTCGGAGCACCGTCCTACGTCCAGTCCCAGACTTCTATCTGGATTTTCACTATTAACTACCTCGCTTCACCCGGAGGAACAGGTTTACAATACCCGAACAGCCGAACGGGATTTCACGCCTCTAATACACTGAGGACTTCAACACTTGCCTCTTACAACACGGAGGACTTCAACACTTGCCTCTTACAACACCGAGGACTTCAACACTTGCCTCTTACAACACCGAGGACTTCAACACTTGCCTCTTACAACACGGGGACTTCAACAAAAACAAATACAATTGTTGTTGACAACTTGTGTTCTTGAAAACACGGATTTGTCACTTGTAGTACACTCTTCCTATAATCTTATCCTCAAATTGTGAATGATGTTTGTGAAGATTATGGAATTTATATTGCTTATTGAATCAAAATATATGAGATAGTGTCAATGATTCAATAAGGAATGAAAGTAGTTTAGAGCTTTTTGAATGCAAGTGAATTCAGAGAATAGATAGAGAGCATATATAATCTTAATAAAACTTATTGTTTTAATCAATGATATTGATGTGTATTTATAGAGAGAAAATAGTTATAACCCTTGGTGAAAAGTTGCAGTCAAAAGTTATGATCATTAATGAAGAAGAAGAGACGCAACTATTGAAGAAAGATGTGTCTTTTGGAAGAAGTTGTTCTCTGTTTAAAAACGGTCGACAGGTCAAAAACTAACCGGTAGACAGGTTTTTAAAAATATAGTCGTTATGTACATGTGTGCACGTTTATTGTGCACATTCAACAGGAACGGTCGACCGTTCATTTTTGGACCGGTCGACCGGTCTCTGTTAAGTTGCACAATAAAGTGCACAACCTATATAAATGTGTATATATATATATATATTATATTTTGTGCATGATTATTTGAGGATAGATTTTGACAATTTTATTACTATTATAACATCAAATAATCAACCTATAATCTAGAGTACCATATGTACGTCTTGATTTGTCGATCGCTTTAATATTGTTGTCAGCAATCAAAATCTTCATAGAAGCTGTGACTCAACATATGATTCAATGTCATATTATAAACCAAAACAATGAATAGAACATGAATCAAAGTGAAGCAAAATTGGTCTAAATCAACCAGTGGGCTCGGCCACTATGTAAATGGGCTAGCCACACCATCACATGGCTCGGCCATGATCATTCAAGGGCATCTATGCTCGTCCATGGTGGTCATAAGGCGCAGCTAGGCAAGGATGTGAAGGAGGAATGGCAAGGAAAAGGTCAAGTGGAGGCAAAAGCATGGATCAAGTGGAGTTTTGGGCTCGGCCCTAAGGCAAAGTGGCTCGGGTTAATTCAGATCTGGATCAAGGCACAAGTATTCATGGCTAGGTGATGGAGATGGGTCACGGCCAAGGCAAGGTGGTGGAGTTTGTGTTGTGGCTGAGGCTAGCTAATAGGGTTTTGGTGATGTAGAGGCTCGGATAGGTTTTAGATCAATATTTGGTGATGTATTATTTGAATCTAGGTCACGGCTATGGCTTGGAGGAGATGATGGGGTGGTGTTGGAGTGGAGTTGTGGTCGACAATTACATGGTGGCCAAGCTAAATAATTAGAGAACAAAAGGAAAAAGAAAAGAGAAAAGAGAAGAGAAGGAGGAGGCCGTGGCTTACTGTGTTTTTTCTCTGGATGCAAATGAATTTTTGAGATGAGGTGAAAAACTTTTGTATGTGATTTGCAAATAGAAGTGGAGGCTAGGGTTGTGGAAATACATGGCTAGAAAGAATGAACGGCTAGGAAAAGTAATGAAGAGGCTAGGCAGAGGAAAAGTCATAAGTTAAAGCATGTAACCCTAGTCTCTTTGAATTTCCAAGCCATTTATTAGAAATAAACAAATCAAAATCCAATAAATAAAATCAAAGTCTAAACAAACTAAAATAGAAAAAGAAAATAGAGAGAAGAACATAGAAAAATAGAAAATAAAATACAGAAAATAATTGCATGTAAAACGATGTATTTTATCCAATTTTAAAAGTATAAAGCAGAATTTAACGAAACGAAAAGCAGAAATAATATTAAAATAAAATACAGTTTCAAAGAAAAAGATTAGAATCTAAAAATTCAAATTTAAAATTTTCAACTATGGTCAAACTTTGCTTTTAGTTGACCAAAATATAGAAATTTCAAAAAATATTTATTTTATTGTATTTGGAAATTTAATTATAAACAAAATCCAAGATTACATTGGAAAATTCCAAAATTTCAAATTTTAAATAAATAATTAAAATCAAAGTTTCAACTAAAATGAATTAAACCATTAATTAAAAAATTTGGGTCGTTACAGCTTTCGAATAACAATTCGTCGAATATGGTATAACTCATTGAATAGAATGTTTGAGTGAAACTTACTAACCCATTAGCGAATACTCGAATTCCACCGGATAGTATGGGATGCCTTGGTTAAATTCTTATGATCGTATTTGGGAAAGTACTAACCACTTTTGAATTGTATTATCTTCTGCTGTGCGACAAATGGTTGCTAAATCCTTAAGAGAATATAGTTCAAGTTTTTCGGTGGTACTCATAATAAGTAATATTTACTAGCTTTTAGTACATACTTAGATTTCACCATACGGTGGTGGACGTATTGGTTAAATCGTAGTAATTACTGAAGGCGATAGTATTTGGCACTTTAGAGTTTACTCTCTTTTGGTGTGCGGTAAGTGGCTACTAGATCCTTAAGAAGTTAATCTTACATTTCTTTCCACGTGTAATAATCTAAAATAAATCTAGAAGATTCGATCATCGCTGCTATCATTGGGATCGTTTTGTGATATTGTGATTCCAGTCCTATGTATGATCCCTGGTATCGGATCGGTTCATGTAATACCAAATTGTTTGTTTGTTTGCTACGATTCTATGTACGATCATTACAATCATTTTAAGTAAGGTCTCTTGGATTCTGGATATTTAGATTCAGTGACTATTCTGTGTTCGTGATATAAATATATATTTTTGGGTCTTGTGTTCATAAAATGAATATATATTCTTGTGTCTTGTGTTAGTGAAATAAATATACATTATTGTGCCTTATGTTAGTGATACACACACACAATTGTGTATTGTATTCGTGAAATAAATATATATTCTTGTGTTCGTGAAATAAATTTATATTCTTATGTCTTGTGATGGATGCTAAATTAAGTTAATTCTATTATTCTGCATTTAATGACTAGTTCGTGCATGTGACTTAAACTTATAACCTTGTTTTGCGTTAAATTACTTCTCTAACTCGCTATATCCTGAACATCTGTATTGACTTATATGTTGTTTATTCTTGTGTTATATTCTGTTCTCACCCTATTGGATATTTAGAGATAGTCTGACCTGGGTGTTATTTTGCTTGGGTTAGGCCGAGACTTTTCAGGTTACAGGATAAGACGACCTTTGGATTTTTAAGCTAGCAAGGAGATAAACAGTTTTGACTTTTTAGTTTGTCTTATTTCGGAAATTTGTGAATATGTTTATAAGACGTACAATTAAGATTATAGAATTGTTAAACTTGTATAAGAATCAAATTTAGTATTTCATTTTGTAAACTCAAAATTTGTATATGTGTAAGTTGAGATTTATTCCACTTGATTCGTGACTGTTATTTGTATGATATATTGTTCTAATTTCAAGAAATCCATGTGTTTATTACTTTGTATTAATACTATACACGTCAAATTTTAGTTCAGATGTTAAGTGAAGAGGTATAAATGACATACCAGTGTTAGTATAAAGATATATTTACATTTGATCACCCTTAACAAGCCGTATTCTTTGGATTAGCAGATGACATTACTTGTAATGTTCTTTGCTAAACTGAGCATCACGGTGGGGTCATTACAGTTTGGAAGAAGAGCTATGTTAGAACATTATAGCGTATAAAATCATAGATCTAGTCCTAGTGAGACTTATAGTCCTGTTCCCTGAGGCATGTGGTAGATAGGTATAGTAATAATCTATATAGAGATAGGAATATGAAATGATTATCGGGATAATTATTTGGGGTGTAAATTGATTTAAAAAATTTTAAATTGATATATTGGAATTTGTGACATTAAAACCTTTGGAAGTAAAATCTTTTAGAGTTAAATTTTTTTGAATTAAATTGGAATGAATTAAATTAAAGTGAGCTATTTTCTTTTGATAAAATTTGAGTAAATAATTTTAACAATTAAATGATCTAAGTATAATTAGAGTTGCATAGTGGAATTTCAGACATTGAATTGTTCCGCTGTAAGTGATTATGTATGTTTGGTTGATTGGTTGCTAGGAATTGATTGCTTGGTTGCATTTATTTAAAATTGAATGAATAGATATTAGTGATAAAAAAATAAATGCATCAAAAAACTTAGGATTATCTATTATCTTAACTTATCCGGATGTTGTTGAAGGATTCTGATTGATATACGGAATGCCATGTTATCGATAGGAGGTGCCTAAACATCGAACGTGACATTTTGACATAAGTAGTAATTAAAACTTAGAAATTTAGGTATGGATTTCTTTGTTTATGGAATATTATGATATTAATCTAGCTAAAGTGTATTCGTTAATTATTAATATCTCCTATATGATATGAATTTGATATTAATTACTAGTATGAATTTTTGAGATAGGTATAGGTATCTGAAGCTAAATAGATATCGCTTAAAAGATTATAAATTGTTCTCTTAAGGAATATTATCGGACTCACTAATATTTCATACATAAGATATGTATCTCGGATTACACATCGCATTTTTATGTTTTTCCCTACGGATGCCTCATCCTTGAGATGAGATGTATATTATGTAATTATATTCATATTGTAAATTTTCGAAATGCTAGCGAAATTTTCCACAAATTTGAGGCATTAATTTTTTTTTGAGAATTTGGGGAAATTTTGATAACTAAAAATTTGAGTTTAGTGTTATAATTTGGACCGACATTAATTGGGAGATTTTGGAAATGGAACTAGAAACCTGTTAGCAAATAATTGTTTTAAGAAGAAATTTATATTATCGATTTCTTTCATTAAGGAAATCGTGGGGACATAATTTCTTAAGAGGGGAAGTTTGTAACAACACTATTGTTAATGACTTAATTAATTATGATTAATCGGTATTGATTAATTTAAATTTGGAAAATTTTGAAATTTAATTATGAAATACAATATAGTTTGAATAAATGATTTAAATCGTGTTTTTCGATTTAGTCAAAAATTATTTAAATTGATTTTTAGATTTTCAAAATCTAGGATAAATTAACTTTTGAATTTAATAACCTTGCAATTTGTATATGGCTTAGCAATCTAATTCATTATATAAATGGTGATTAGGCTAAGTAGTGTGAATTGATCATTTAGATAAGTGGTCGGGCCTTACTAATACCAAGCCCACTAACCTTCTTTATGCTTAACCATTCATACATTATACATTCATTTCTATTCTTCCTATAAACCAACATTTTTCACTTTACCCCCTTCTTCATTTCATGCCTGGATTCCTAAGCCCTAAATTCCCAATTCAAACCTCCAATTGCAAATTCGATCAAGCCCAAGGCTATAAGGTGAGTTATTTTATAAATCACACAATCTATATCTATATCCATATTTTGATTCTGAAATTGAAATTGATTTGTATAGATCTGGTTGTGAAATCCCTAGTTTTCTTTGATAGAAATTGAACTTGGGTGTTTGTTTGATTGTTATTTGCTGAAAATTATTTGTGAAAATCAATGCTGTAAAACAGTGATATCTTAGTTCAAAATTATCCAAAATAGCTCAATCATTTTGTAGTAGTTCTTTTAGTTATCTACAAATTCTTTTTAATCACTTTAAGAAATTCAACAGTATATGGGGTGGAAATTGAATTTGAAACTAATGGTGTTGCACTGCCCTGTGTAATTGGCTGACTTTAAACCTAATATTAAATTGTCGATAACTTTTTTGTTACTTATTGAAATTCAGAAATTCTTAAAGTTTTGGAAAGCTTAGATTTTGTGTTGCAACTTTCATGTTTCGTGTTTCTCATAATTTGAAGTTTATGTGGTCAAAAAATCGTTTCTTTGTCGCTGTCCTGTCAATGAAAAACAGTTAATAAATTTAAATCTGAAAATTATTTTGGTCACAAATTTTAAACCATAAATCCAAATTGGATTATCTTTTTCTTATTTGAAATATGAGAATTTATTTACAACTTTCATGTTTTAATTTTTGTAAAATTATGAGATTTAGGTGGTCAAAACTGTTGATCTTTAAATCATAAATTTGAGTAAAATGAAACATATAGACAAACTTCGTATACCAGTAATTTTACGAAAGAAAATTATTTATATTCATAAATCTTAGAATTATTTATAAATTAAGTTAATAAATATTAAAAATGATTTTTTAGCAAGTTATTTTATATATTAAGCATGTTTAGTAAAATATATGTGGATTTGGAAGTATGACTTTGGAAATACAAATCTAACCTATTTTTACATAAAAATGATTATGAATTTCGAATATAAGTATTACGATTTTATTAAATAAATAAAATCAGATTCATGGAATTTGGAAATGTAGTTTTGAAAAGTATAAATAAAATGGTTATATTTTACTATGGGTTTATAAGAGTAATTAAATTTTTGAAAAGTATAAACTTTTATTTTTAAATAAAATGGTTATATTTTACTATGGGTTTATAAGAGTAATTAAATATAGTTTTAAAATATAGTTTTGTGAATAATACAATTATATGGAAATTTGATACAACTTTGTGTATATAAGTAAAAACTTGAAAAAAATTCAGAGTTATGGAATATTTTAGCAAATTGTGAATATTTTTATAAAGTTAAATAATAAAATTTATATAAAATTATAATAGTTGTTTTAAATAATAAACTCAAAAGAGAAAAATGTTTTAAGAACCTTAATTCTATAATTTGAGGAGTACTAATAATCAACTTAGTATTATCGATTAGTTTAAATGCTTTCGAATAATGCTTCGTTGAATATGGTATAACTCATTGAATAGAATGTTTGAGTGGAACTTAGTAACCCAATAACGAATACTCGAATTCCACCAGGAAATATGGGATGCCTAGGTTAAATTCTCGTGATCATATTTGGAAAAGTACGTATCACTTTAGAGTTGTGTTCTCATCTGGTGTTCGACAAGTGGTTGTTGGATCCTTAGGAGAATGTAGTTCACCAGTGGTATCCATAACAAGCAATATTTACAAGCTTTTAGTGAATACTTAGATTTCACCATACAGTATAGGACGTATTTGTTAAATCGTAGTAATTACTGAATATTTGTTAAATCGTAGTAATTACTGAAGGTGATAGTATTTGGCACTTTAGAGTTTACTCTATTTTGGTATGCGGCAAGTGGCCGCTGGATCCTTAAGAAGTTACTCCTGGATTTCTTTTCAAGTGTAATAATCAAAATTTAATCTGGAAGATTTGGTCATAGCTGCTATCATTGAGATCATCTTATGATCATGTGATTCCTTACTTGTGTATGATCTTTAGTATCTGTCAGTTCGTGTGATACTTGTTTGTTTACTACAGTTCTGTGTATGATCATTATGATTGTTTTGAGTACGATCTCTTGGATTCTGGATATTTGGATTCTGTGACTATTTTGTGTTCATGAAATAAATATATATTCTTGGGTCTTGTGTTCGTGAAATAAATAAATATTCTTGTGTCTTGTGTTAGTGAAATAAATAATAAATAAATATTCTATTATTAGGTCTTGTGTTTGTGAAATAAATATATATTCCTTGTGCCCTTTGTTAGTGAAATGTGTGAGTGTGTGTGTATATATTTGTGCATTGTGTTCATGAGATAAATATATACTCTTGTGTTCATGGAATAAATATATATTCTTATGTCTTGTGATGAATGCTAAATTAACTTAATTCTATTATGTTGTGTTTAGTGACTTGTTCGTGTATGTGGCTTAAACTTATAACCATGTTCTGAGTTAAATTAATTCCCTAACTTGTTATATCCTGGACATCTGTATTTACTTATATGTTGTTTATTCATGTGTTATATTCTGTTCTCACCCTATTGGATATTTAGAAATAGTCTGATCTGAGTGTTATTTTGCTCAGGTCTGGTTGAGATTTTTTAGCTTACAGGATGTGTAACGACCCAGTTTCGTACATTTAATTGATTTTAAATATGCACAAGTAAACTTAATAAGCTGAATAGATTTTATTTCTAATATAGTGATTTAATTGGATAATTAAATCGTTAATTTAATATTTGAAATTGCGTAAATAATTGGAAATTGGATTTAATGTGAATGAAAATGATTTAGAAAGTTATATTAAACCTTATTTGAATTAGAATGATGTAAGAGAACTTTTAAAATTGAATTGAAAGTTGAATTACAGAAATTGAATATTTTAATATTTAGTTGACGTGTAAAAATAGTCATTTTTCAAACAGTCTCGGATTTTGATGAAACCAGTTTCATTGGATCCATAATGTAAATTTATTATAAGGTTTCAAATTTCATGTCAATCGGATTTACGGTTTCTCCGGGACAACCTAAAACGCGCAGAAATCGGTTTAAGTGAATTTTAAATTTAAATAGTCAATTTGAAAGCCTATCTTTCAAATACGATCGAATTGGCTCCCGTTATATATTCCATTGCGTTCCAAATGGGAGTAAAACATTATAAACGCTAGACGGCACGTTTCGTTTGGAGTTCGGAAAAATTTCGGGTGAATAGTGTCGTCGAATTTTCTATAAAAGGACGTTATAATCTTCACTTTGCATCAAAACCCTAACGTTAAGGCTAGCCGACAGAAAATATTTCAATGGACGAAAATAATCATTTCTTATTCTCTTAATCTCTTCCAATCCATGCCTTGTTTCAAAAAGTTTTCAACTACAAAGAGGAAGAGGGCGATGCGATCTACATTCTCAACGGTGGAGATCGTTTAAAACGAAGCTAGTCAGTGGCAATTCAAGCTCAAAGTCACCACGGTCGTGCACGTTTTCCGAGGTACACGGATGACCGAGCTTGGCCAAATCATGGCCGATGGTGGCACTAGCGAAGGGCAATCGAACGATGTTGTCTGATCGTCTCCTCGGCGATCGTAGTTCGTGCGCTAATTCATGAAAGATAGCGGCCATGGGTTTTTTGTGCGTTCGAACGTGAAAACCTGGAAGAGGGAGGAAAAGCATCGTATGGCCTAGATCTAGTGTCATGAGATCAACGGCCAGAGATTGAAAAGGGTTAAAAAAAATTAAAAAGGAGATTTTGGATTTATAAATATTTAAATCGTGTAATGTTTAAAATACTATAACTTTTTCATAAGTGGTCCGTTTCGCACAAAATGAATTGCATTGGTCCGTATTGACGAGCACTACGCGATGGAGCTAGTTTGGAGTTGATTGGAGCTAGTGTGAATTTTCGATAAAACTAAACGCGCGTTTAATTTAATTTGGAATAAAACACTGAAACTGCGATTGGAAATCAATATGAGTACAACTCATGCTTTCTGACTCACTGATATTTTTATATAAGTGAGAAATAATTTATTATATAATGATTGATGATTGTTTGGATAATATATGATATATTGATTGGTATTTGGATATATACCTGCCTAGTGGAGCAGATGACCCTATCTTTCTCATATATGAGCGGATGACCCTCTGTACGTGCATCTGCCTTGAAGCAGACACTGTATACATATTCTAATATGTATATTTGTTGCAGGTGACAGGTTGGAAGGATCCAACTGGATTCCTCACCCATATTGATTTATTTACATATATTGATATATATTCTGTTATCATATGATATATGATATTTTGGATGCCATGATTGATGTGTTTGGTGCTGTTGCAGCATTGGGCCTATTTTGGAGTTTTAGAAATGTTAAAGGAATGATTTCAAATTTAAACGAATTTTAAAGTGATTTTGAAAATAAATGTTTTATTGAATTTTTGAATCGTTAAGAATTGATTTATTTTGAATAAATAAATATGAAAATTTTTATGTTATAAAAATTATGGTTTTTGTGAAATATAACTAGAATGAGATTTTTGAAATGTGAAGTTAACTATTTTGTGAAATAGTATAAATTTAGATTTTTGATCTATTATAAATGGTTTTATATATAAGATTTAGATAATTGAATTTTTATAAATCAAAATGAAGGAAATATAAAGGAGTTTTAAAAGTGTTGAATTGGAGTTATAAATGGATTTTATTAGTGAACAAGATTTATAATTGTGAAGTTATAAAATGAATGATTTTGTAAAGTAGATGATTTATAAGTAATTAACTTATAAATTGGATTTGGCATATAAATGAGATGGATGGAATTGGTTAATAAAAGAGATTTATAAATTGAAGTTTTTATAAAATATAAATGTGACTTATAAACAATGTTTTATAAATCCGAATTTGATTGAATTTGATAAGTTAAATATAGAAGTATATTAAAGGAATAATATTCACGATTTTAGACAGTGGATAATCCTTTAATAAATAAATGTGTAGAAATAATGGATTTGGTAAACGAATTTTATTCACGATTTTGGACAGTGAATAATAATCATTTAAGTTGAATAAATGTTTTGGAAAGTAATCTTTTAAATGGAATAAAATGATTTAAAGATGTTTTAAAAAAAATGTTAAGTATCGAAACCATAGATTTCAACATTCATCGTTGAAATAGACGTTTTCGAAAAGTATAAGGAAATGATGGACTATAACACTGTTGTTATAGTAGATGATTTACGAAAGGAAATATTTTGTATATTATTGGGATTTATATATTTATCTTATTTTTGAATCCCTATACTATTGATTTTGGGTCGTCGTAACAATGTTTTACGCAACGTTCGTTTTGACCCAAATAAAAGATGTTTAAAGAGAATCTTTTCCTTAAAGAATAAAATATATACTTAATCGTGATTTAAGTATATGTAATATTTTCTAAGTGTTGAAAATAAATTGAATTGTGAATTACTTATTATTAAACAAGTATGAAAATGTTTTCCAATATGAAGTGAAATTTTTTGTGATTATATCTTTTAAATATAATTTAAAGTGAATATTTGGCAAATGGTTTAATTAATAAAATATTAATTAAAAGGGCCCAGTGATTATTATGGTGCTGAATATTTGTTTGTTTGCATTGATAGTTAAATAACCGACTATCAAATTGGCCAAAATTTTAGTTCCTCAACTTGATGTGGGAACTATTTAGTCGTACACTAGTACATAGCCTTCTGTCTAGGCTTCATTATCATTTGTGTTGAGGATGTTGATTCGTATAGTGCGGAATATTAGTCCAATATATCGAGCTTCCTTCTTAGCCCGAAGGATAGCAAGTTGAAAGTTGGAAATGTGATAAGTCTATGAGACTTAGTTTCTGTGTGAGGTTGAGAAACATTTTTGCATTTTTGGTGCGAAGAGACCGGGATCAGATTTATCCGAAAACCACTTCGGATCAACGTATATGCGACGATTGTGCAGGTTGCTTGTGATGATATTGATATTTCGGATTTCATAGTGGGGGACTACTTGTTGATCGTTTGGGGTTAAAATTCCAATATACATCCAGTAGTAGCGGTCTCTTCATTTATGAAATATCCAATGCGATGACTATTCGCTACTAATCCTAGGGATTTCCCGACAGGATGTGGTAGGAAAGTACCTTTGGTTTGTCCTGTTCTTGGACAACTTGTATGGATGTTTGTCTGATATTGCATTTCTACAGATTACGTACATTGGTTTTTAGAAACGTACATCAGTGGTGGAGAGAAGGCAACTTCTCTTAGCTTAACACCCTCCTTGAGACGTATGAGCTTAAGGGTTGTATTTTTGTGGAAGGCAATTAGTAGTCAATGGAAATGGCCGTGTGGCATTCTAAGTGATGTAATATGTGCTTTGTGAAAGGTAATCTTTACCTCTAGCCTCATCAACCGGAAATGACCAAAATAGGGTTAGATGCAGCAAGACTAAGTGGGTCATTTCCAAGTAGGATATGATCATCCTCTTCTAGATATATCTTTGCACGCTATGACGTCGTGTATCTGATTATGTGGTTTGTACGCTAGATGGCCCTCGGTAAAGGTCGATAATGACCGGAGGATGACATATTCGGTACCATCTAGTTATAGAGGTGGGCCGGTCTTGTGTTGGTAGAGAAACTTTGTGATGGTTTCTCGGCACATTCTTTTCGAGATGTACTGCCGGAAGGTAGTCCCTTCATCTGGTCATTTGTATGGAAATCCAAACTCCACTACGTGTTTTCCATTTTGATTGTATTACCCAATTGGGCTATAAGCTGGAATTTAATCAATGTAACAATTTTGGCTATGATTAATATTATTTGTATATAGTAGACACTACTATAATATAACATGACGTTTGATATGAAATGTTTTAGTTATCGTAAGGTAAAAACATGTCCGTGTTTATGTGTGGACTTGTCTTACGAGATACTTTTGTTTTGAAAACTAAGGAAAAGTTTGGTAATTTAATAAATTCAGTTGAGTGTGTTTCTCACGCTGGTTTACAAGACTGATCCAGGCGTTCTTCCCTTTCATTGCTCGGGTCAGACCGAGTATATCTATAGGTTATGCTTTGGTGCTTTTGGAGCTTCAGTAGGAGAGATGGAGATCTTCATTTCATATACGTGTATCTGTTTTGATTATTGATTATCCGCTGTGCTTAGTTGTTTATATTATCGGCAATTGTGAGGACAGGTTAATATAACTGTTCAAGCCGATAACTGTTGATTGATTATTGAAATCTGATTGATGTGTATATATATACTGTTTCTATTTTGTAAAGATCATTGATATGATATTATATATTATCCGCTGCGATGTGAGATTCTGTATCATTCTGTTTGATTCTATCTTCTCTCTTTCTTCTCTTCTCTTCTTCTCTCTCTTTTCTTTCTTTTGACTTTCCATCATTTTGTGCTTTTTGGGTCGGACATGTGTGGATTATTGTCGATTCAAAGGGTACGGATTTGCGGTCGTCACAGGATGACCTTTGGAAGTTTGAGCTAGCAAGGAGATAAACACTTTTGACCTTTTAGTCTGTCTCATTTAGGAAATTTGTGAATATGTTTATAGGATGTAAAATTGTGATTAGAGAATTGTTAAACTTATATAACAATCGAGTTTAGTATTTTCAAAATTTGTATATGTGTAGTTTAGATTTATTCCACTATGATCCGTGACTTTATTTATATGATATATTGTTGTGATTTCGAGAAATCTCTATGTCTATTACTTTGTATTAATATTGTACACATCAAATTTCGGTTCAGATATTAAGTGAAAAGGTGTAAATGATGTATCGGTGTTAGTATAAAGATATATTCACATTCGATTGTCCTTAATAACCATATTCTTCGGTTTAGTAGATGACATTACTTGTAATTTTCTTTGCTAAACTGGGCATCGCGGTGGGGTCATTACACATTATTATTTCAATTGATTTGAAATAAAATCTGATGTTTAGTTCTAATGTTTTCCTCGTGGAATTTGATATAAAATACAGAGTAGTTTAAATAATGATTTTGAAATAAACTATCTATATGGAAAAGCTTAGTATGTATGCTATGTTGAGTGCCTAAGTGGTAGTGGCAGAACCCAAATAATGAAGAAAACCCTTTTTGTTTTCTCGTTGGAGTAAAAAAGTATGTTTAATAAATAAATGAAACTTTATTAAGTTATTTTATGGAACATGTATCCTACGCATTAGGTTGGTATGATATATGCATCATGTTATGATATATTGTTTGGTAGTTTTCATTGTTAAAATGAAATAGAATTTTCGGCTATTTTGGACATTTGGAAACTTCCGAATCATTATAGACAACTTGAAACTAAGTTTTCTGTGAAAATATAAAAGTTGAGTTTTTGGTAACTCTTTAATTGAGAAGGTTGTAAGTTAAAAAAAATTTCAATTTGTTAAACGTTCATGATAAGAAAAATGAATTTGATGTTTTGTGTATAGTCCTAGGATGTAGTGGAGTATTATATGAGTATGAACTTAAGTTATAAAATGTCTATAAACGTGAAGTTATGTTTTATGAAATGGTTCATGAATGATTTTAGTATTGAATAACACACTATTTGTATAGATAAAGGAGATTAAAAAGAAATTGTTATAAGTTAAGAAACCAATAGAAGGAATACGTAAGTTATACGTAAATTGTTTTATTCACATGACTATTCTTGAGTACATGGTTTCGAGGTGATTTACACCGGACTGAACAAGGATTTTTCACTCAATTCTTGACGGTGAACACTTGATATGAAATCTTGGTATGATCCTAAATTTTTGCATCATATATATGTTTATGTAAGGAGGTCGGAGATTTCTAATCAAGAAACCTGATCGTAGTCCACTCTAGAATGGTTAAGTGATCTATACTAGTTTGGAAATGAAATTATATGATCGAGCAAGTGATCAGATTTGATATTATATTCTGATGATCCATGTACATCATGCAGGATTTAGTATATATTCATACTATGTTTTTTTACTTATGGAAAGTTTAGGTGATATCACCTCAATCTATTATGAGGTAGCATGAATGATCGACTAAGCAATAACCAATGATTGTTGAGCATCATGTATGCTTAGTAGATTGTTTATCATCCTTGTACGATAAGAGGATTTTTAAATTAAGTAAACCATGGGATTTGTTTTGCTAGTAATTTTAAGTACTATTATGTATTGTTATATGATTTTTTTCCTTTTGTTGCTCATGTTGGAATTTCGAGGACGAAATGTTTTAAGTAAGGGAGAATGTAATGACCCAGAATTTCGGACACTTTGTATTTAAATATCTAAAATATTTAAATATTGAATCTTGGATTAAATATTGGTAAAGTAATTTAAAAACTTGTTAACCCCCTTCTAAGTAATAACTAATGACAGTAAACTTCTAAAAAATGTTTAAAAAATAAATACTTTGAAGAAATGTCGATAATGCAATCGAAAATCGTTTTATAGACGTACCACTTTTTACTCGACAGAAGTTGTTCAAATATTTTTACATACTTTAAAACACATAGGAAATCACTAAAATGAAATAATTGTTTTGCCATTCATGGAAAATAAAATATTGATGATATCATGTATGATATATTGTGTGTATAAGGTAAAAGGGCAATTTGTTAAGGAGAATGAGGTGTAAAGTAAAAAAGCATGCAAGGCAAATTGGGGGGATCCATTGGATGGCCAAAGAGGGCTTAGATCCTTAAACACTTCATAATATTCAAAAGTTTCAAAAGAAATAAAAGATAAAAAATGTTGGAGGTGGATTAGCATTAATCCACTTTGTTCTTCACTAATTTTTCTCTAGTTAGTTCAAATTTTTTCCAAACTCCTCCAAACTTTCACCAAAACCTTGTAATACTTTAGGATGCATGGATCTAAAGTCAAACGTGGAAAAATCGAAGAGGAAGGGGGTTTCATCTATAGGCATGAGACATTTGGGAGGAGGGGGGCATGGTGTTGTGATTTTGGAGCTAAAGGTGGTGTCTTACAGAGATTGGTGATGGTAGGATGGGGTTTTTCATTCTTATGTGTTTGAAATTGTTATAGGCTTGGACTTGGGTGATTTATCTCACGATCTTGTATGTGTGTGTATATATATAGTGTGTGTGTATGTGTGTGCGTGCGTGCAAATATAAAGTTAAAGTGACATTAACTATTGCTATAAACTTTTGGCCCTCTTGTTTTTGAAAGAAAATGACAACTTTATATTATATAACATCACTCCTATTACCTTCTATATCATGTGGAATGAATTTGAATTGATTTTTAAATGATCTTTTGGATTGTGTGTTAAATTGAAGTATGTTTGAAGCGAGAATAGTCGCTACAAGTGCACTTTGACATCCTTAACTTTAACTTGTCTAAATGGAAGATTTAGAATGTTAACTTGGTATAACTTGGTTTGGTTATTCTCTACACATTATTTGGTATATGGGGGAAGAAAGGAATTAATTTGGAAATTTATAGGAATTGTGAACCAAAGTTGTGAAAATTAGAAGCAAAAAGATCGCTATGGATGCACTTTGAAAATGCCTTATGCTTGTCGATTTTTAAAGTAAACTTTGGAAGACATCCTAGGAGCTAATTTGCATTTTAATAAGTACCGTAAGTGTAATTATTACTGGAAAAATATCGAGTTTAATTTATTCATTAACTTGTGAAACTAAGTTGCAAAATGTTATAGCAAGAAGAAGGTCGCTATATAAGCACTTTAAAATGCCATATTTTTGGGAATTTTTGTAATTATTTTGTAAGACATCCTTAGGGTTTTCTTTGCATTTTTAACAAGTACTACATGTGCACTTATTATAAAATTAAAATTTAAAAGGTTTTGGAACCGATCAAACAAAATAGCTAGAGTAAAATGGTGGTTATAAATACACTTTAGCAAATACCTTGTTTTCGAGAATTTTTATAAATATAATTGGAAAATATTATTTAGGGTTTCTTTCCATGGTTTTTAAGTACTCTAAGGTAAGTACTTACTTTGATAATTTCAAATCTTAGATCATTTTTTTAAGTGGTGAAAACTAGTCGTGAAGTTCATGTTTTTCTATGTTGTTCTTTATTAAGGACTTTTAACAGCATTTATGAATGCTGTAGTAAGTTGCTTAAGATCTAAAGTTTAAATATATTTTTGATAATTATTTATGAATTTTTGAAGTAAAGGGGTTTAAAATATAAAACATTCTTTTTATGGTTTTTTTCAAATTATAAATTAGTAATTTTAAGTAGTATTTTACATAGATATTAAAAATTATTTATGAGTATTTTTAAAGTGTGTATATATATAAGTTTGGAATACTAAGTTAGGTATTTTATAAATGAGTAAGAGATGTTTTTGGATTGTAACACTTAAAAATGGTTTTTCAAAGTTATTAACAAGTATATTACCTTGTTCTATAAATATAGACATACTTAGATCCTTAAAAGAATGTTTTAGAGAAAATGACAAGTTTGAAGCGGTTTTGGGTTTATTGTGACAATGTGTTAACAACATTTGTCTTTAACCCTTTTTTATTTTACTTAGTAATAAAATTAGATCTTTGAAAAAATGTTTTAAAGATAATTATAAGTAAAATAGTTTCGGGTTTACATTAACAATGTTTTTAATGACATTTGTTTTCAACCCATTAAATACTCTTGCAAATGTGAAATATTATTTTAGATTTGTGAATATTCTTATACCATCTGGAATAAGAATATGGATACATTTCTGAGCATTTAAAAGAGTACAAATGAATAATAGAATATGATAAGTGAAGTTTTATTATATAAAAGTAGTTATACTAATTAAAGAGTTTTATTCATGAAAGCATCAATTAATTAAAAGGGGATTAAAAGTTGCTTATGTGACTTAATCGTGTTTTGTGTGGATTAATTGCGCTTTGTGTGTTTATTCGTTTATAGAAAGTAATTAATAGTGTACTTAGCACTAAAACCCAACGATGTAGACATGTCTATCTATAAAAGTTAAGAATGAAGTGTCTAGGCAGGGCTTTGATACAACCAGTGCTCTAACCTAGCTGGCTTCACTCTTCACCAAGGGATAGTGCGAGACAAAAAGGTTGGAAACATGATAAGTACACGAGACTTGGTCTCCATATATGATCGTTCTCATTATTGTTGAACTTGACCAAATTAATTTGGGAATTATCTAAAATCTTCACAGTTTCTATATTTTAGAAGTAATTGTGAAGTGGAATGCTATAGAGTTGAACTGTCTATCCTAAAGTTAAGTCCAAGGGAGAGGTCAATGTTAGCAGTCATCGGATGACTTATGCTGGGAACCTTATAGAGATCCGTGGACTGTTCGAGATGTTGGGATCCTTATGGCGATCCATGTTTGTTCGATTGATGAAGATTCATGTGAAAGATGACAAACGTAGCCTCTACATCGAAGATGATAGAAAGCAGAGTTGGAGCATATCTATCGGGGTTTAGCTAACCAATAGAGTATATCAATTCCATATCTAGAGTATGCTTACGGATGTTGTGTGCGGGAGTTGATATATTCAGGATCACGTTTTAGACGTGGACCAGCTAGGTTTACCTTAATGGTATATTTTATCTAGAGATTATGATTCTCGAAAGGTACTTTCTGACCCTTGTCAGGAGGTTAGCATTAGTTGTTCTAAGGGTGTCTCCAATGAATAATTCATATGTCAACGTACGTTAGAGTTTTGATTGTACTTCAATATTGTTATGTCATGAGATGTAAGCAGCACAGCTGTCTTCTAATTTATATTCTTCAACCTAGAAATTATCTATTATATCACACCTTGTTTACTTAATAGATGATAGTCCTTTTAAAGGGATAATCGTTACATCATTCCATTCGATCTCAAAAGTACTGTATATGCTAGTTAGATATTTCTTGAAGTTTTCAAACCATACTTATGTATGACCTATGGTTTTATATTTCCACAAGCGCTCTTTTGAGTAGTCTGAGAAAGAAAGGTTTTCATTGATATTCATTAGAGCTTGAGAAGACAAGCTGGATGCTTTCCCTACCGTAGTATTCTCAATTCTGTTGCATTACTATACTGTAATATCAACATTGGTGAGGACATGCTATTATGACTGTACAGATTGATTGTAGCATTAAGGAATTGTAACTCTGAAATGTTGTGTATCTTAGAGTGATAGTTTGTACTGTCTTTTGATACTATATGTTATCGTTTCGCTGTGAGATTCGGATATTGTGTTTCTTCTTTCTTTCTTTGTTTATTTTTTTATTTTTTTCCTAACAATCTGTCTTTCCGTCACTTTGGTGTTCGGCATGTGAAAACTAAGGATGTAGTAGTGTCGACATTCGAGGGTCGAAAAAGTGGGCCATATAACGACCCACCTTTTTTGGACGGTTTAAATCGACGATAAACCATAAATGTCAGACTCAAACCATTCAAATGGGAGGATTTTTATGGGGTAAATAAGAAAAAGCATAGAAAAGAAGAAAACAAACACAGAATCTCACAGCGGAATGACAAAATATAATAATCAAATAAACAATTCATGAAGCTGTTTTGCAAATAACATTTGAGTACACTTTTAAAAAACAGATCAGAGTACATACAATAGTAATAAATAAATAATGCAGTGAAACAACTGATGCAGTAGGATAAATATAATAAATAATAATAGTGTACAAATCTCCATCTTCGTCCTCCAAAAAAGCAGTCTTCGATACACAGAAAAGATCAGACTGTTAGTCCTTGAGAAGGATGATTTTGATGACAACAACCTTAGGACTTGTTATAAAATATAAATACTAACTTTATAGTTTAGATATATATATATATATGTATATGCATGATTTAACCATGTAGTTATCAAAGAATGTAGACTGTACAGTATAGAGATTCAAGATACCAAGATTGAATACTCATGAGTATCAAGATTATCAAGAGTTCAAGATTATAATTTAGTTAGGAATTTTGTTAAACATCGTAGAAAAGCACTGGCATCTTAAAATCCAATTTATTCGTGGAATGGAATCCACTTCGAGCCTGATAAAGGGATGGAACCCTAAGTAGGATGGAACCTATGAAAAATCTAGTGGAACATTGTTTTGTATCCACTAACTTTTATTCAAATGTTTTTTACAAAATTATATCTTGCTTTCAAAATGATTTTAAAACCTTCCTTTTAAAAGAATCAAAAATATCTATCCTACTTTTAAATATTTTTAGCCTCAAAATAATCTTTATTTTCAGAATCAAATTATTCTTGTTTTTAAACTATCTTTTAATAATAATATATTTAACTTTTAATATTTTTACTTGGATTTAAATATAAAATTATAGTAAAATTTTATATGTATATCAAAATATTATTCTCTATATTTATTTATGTATTTTAACTATAGTTAAGTATATTTATAAAGTTTAAAATAGTTTTAATATAAGATAGAAGTTATTTTCAAAGAAAAGCAAATTACCAAAAATACCTTAGGCATGTCGACATCCTCAAGTACCCCTTGTCGACATGGTAATAGTTTATTTCAAAATTTTGAATTTCAAAGGAAGTGTCTATTCGTCATATCCTTTCACGAATGGACATAGATGTTGTTTTACTATAAATGGCGGTAGTTTTGAACGAATTTGTATTCATATTTTCTATGATTTCACTCCTCCTCTTCTTCCACATTTCTTTATACACATTTTTAACATTACTCTGCCGAAATCAACATTGAATCTAACTAGATCATCTTTGGTTTGATTCTCTATCACTATCTCAATAAGATCTCAGTGCTATTCAGAGTTATAGGCTTCTTTGTAATAAACTAAGCGAGAAAAGGTGTGATTGTAGCCTGTGAAATCAATCAAGTGAGAAATGGTGTGATTGTAGCCTTGGAAATCAATTGGGTGAACTTGTTTCCCGTGAAATCAAGTATCTCTACCCAGAGGATTGTGAATCTGGAGTGGTTTACCTCGTGGTCTTGAAATCGAGGGTTGTAATTGTACAATTGCTTTTGAAAGGAAATTTGTACTTGTGTGCGGGACTGGATGTAGGGTAACTCCGAACCAGTATAAAATCCGGTATGTTCTTTCCTTTATTGCTTTTTCTTTAGTTCTGCATCTGTGTTTGTTTCTGTGATCATATCTTTATCTGAATATTGCATACAATTGTGTTCAAATTAATATAAACTCAAAAAGATTTAGTAATTCCTTAAAACACTATTCACCCCTCCTCTAGTGTTAATCCTAGCCTTAAGATCCATATTTCGCATTTCTCACACAGACTAACCCGAGCAACTTGAAAAGAAAACATTCGAGCCAGAACTAAAAGATATTATGTAAGTTAAATTGCCAGTTAATAAATATGGGTGTAACGGCGTAAGAGATGTTTATAGAGTTTGACATCTCATATCCAGTGTCTAACGTGAGCGCAAGAACTTAAGAGATGTTCGGGATTACCATCTCCTAAGGATCCATTAAACTATCTACTACGTAGTATAATACGCTATTATAATAATGTCTACAGCAAAGTATTAAAATAGCGTTAAGGCGTTACCCATATCCCCCTTAACACACTTTTATATATTCCCGTAGTCTATACAGTATCGTAGTTCCTCCGTAAACTAGAGGGCTTTTAGAGGGCACTCCATAGGTGCGGTACAAACTAAACACGTAGAAGGCGTGATAAGGCATGTGACAAGGCACGCGAGGCAATGCCATGGTAGGGTTCTACTATTTGTAAAACCTAGCTGGTGGTTAAGCAGAGCAGCTACAACCGCCCACCGCGAAACACACTCTCATAATCAAATCAAGGGGCGGCCACCAAATCAATCACAAAGTCATAATATGGTATCGAAGAAGCATGTCCAATCGGAGGTGCGACCTCACTTGGCCCAGGTATAGCTCCTGTTTTAGTCATCAAGCCGACTCATGGGAGTTAGGGCTATGTAAATACCTCATACTGAATCGTTTGTCAAACCATCCTACTTCATTCTGTAATCTCCACCACGTACACAGTTGTTAAAGTGGTTTTTGGTATTAGCGGAGAGTATGATAATATCTGATCCCGGTCTCTTTTACAACCAAATGCTTATTTCACACCGGATGGTTCTTTTAAATTTTCAAAACCGATTCATAAATGATATCAAAATATCATATTCAATTCAAACCATATCACTTTCTGAAATCATATTCACTTTAGAAATCATATTCACCTTCGAAATCATATAATATTTGAAATCATATAACTTCCGAAATCATATTTTCTTTCAAAATCATACTTTCAAAATAGGCTAAACCCTCATTTCAAAATCATCATATTCAATCAAATATGTCATTTGAATCCCAACTTAGATTATAACACTATTTAACCGTATTCACTTTTAAATCAAGGATTTGAGTATAAACACTTCCACTTAGTCTGCAATTTAGAAATTAGTTTTGATATGTATAAATAGTTTATCATAGTTAAAATAAATTTTTAAATAGTTGAAATACTCTAAAATAGTAAAAAAAATATTTAAGATAGTCAAATAGATTTAAAATAGATTAAAATGGGTTAATTAGTTTAAAACAGGTTAAAATAGATTAAATTGGATTAAATAGAATAAAAATAAATTAAAATAGTATAAATTGATTAAAATAGATTAATTTAGTTTAACAGTTTGAAAATCCTAATAATCAGGGTTTAAAATAATATATTTTCAAACATTTTATATTAAAATGGTAAATTTTAAATTAATATCAAATTAAACTATTTCTTTCATTTCAAAACGTTTGGACTATGTCCAGCTTTCAAATCAACAAACTAATTTTTTCTTAATTCAAATTCCTATAAAAAACATTTCAATTTATATTGATTTCAAATTCATGTTTGAATTACAATTTTAAAGCATTTTAATTTCAAGATTTCAAAGTTTAAATATTCAAACATTTTCAGTAACTCAATTTCAATAAATTTCATTTATATTTCAAATTTCAACTCTAAAACTTCCATTTTTATTCTTTAAACAATTCATTAAACCAACTCCAATTTCAACATTTAAAGCTTGGATTTTCAAAAATAATTCAGTTTATATAAATCAAATTTTATTTCAAACCATCAATTAACTGAATTCAAAAATTAAGGATTTAAAAATCATTTAATTTAACCAATCTGCTGTCCCTATATAATTTTCTACCCTATGGTCAAGTGATGTAGATATATATTACTTCAATCCTCAATACATTTAAATATACGGGTATATATCATTACAACCCGCAATCCCGAATTAACATTCAAAATTCATAAAATCGCTAGGGTTTATCATTTCAACCCATAATGATTTTTTCCTAATCTATAGTGTTCGGGTATCTATCATTTCAACCCATAAGGAACTTGCAGTGTTATAACAATATAAAATATAACATCTAGTCATTTAATATCAACAATCAAACATCCATCACAATCATCATTCAAATCAACCAATAAACATCAGTTAACTGATTATCATCAACAAGTATTCAATTGACAATTAAATTCAGTATTTAATTAAATGGCGATTTAAATGCAATAAAGGTCATATTTAACTGGAATGACAATTTAAATATACGAAACATTAACCAATCAATTTCTCTTCACATCATAAATTTAATATAACTAACATAAGATAATTTAGTAGTTGTGAGTGGGTTAAAATACTCATCTTTGATTTCAAATCGATTTGAAATCCAAAATAAGGCCCAAAATTCAATAGTCTCAGAATTCTACCAACTAGCGCCAAAATGTCAGAAATTTCGATACGATCCCAAAGAAACAAATCGCGTATGAATCCGAGGTGGTATGCAAAAGTTATGATAATTAGAAGATTGAAATCAAGATTTAAATTAAATGGCAAAATGGTAATTATCATTACCATCTTCTATTCTTACGTGTACAGGAGATGAACGAAACCCATAACCATGCTCCGTCCCTAATGTGCACCCAACACCATAGGTTGCCGAGCCAAGATCCAACTCTGTCGTTGTGTGCGCCTCACCGAGCTCCTCCTATGCCCAAAACGCCATCGACCATGCTGCTTCCATCGTCATACAAAACCCGAAAAACATTATAGAGACCCGTAGTTCCGTACCCTTTGAGTTGATAATAATTCACTCATGTTTAACCCAAATTGTACAAAAGAGCAAATAACTAGGTTAAAGAAGAAGAAAGAGATAGAAAAAAAGAAAACAGAAACACAACACGGAATCTTACAATCGCAGCGGAATAAAATATAACACATAATAACAGATTTTTATACAAGGGTAATAGTATCTGTTAATATACATACAATCATCAAAGTACAACAAATAAATGCATCAAATTGGACAGTTATAATAATTTGTCCTCACATAGTGGAAATACAACCATGTACGGATGTTATCCCGCCTTTTGGCAATGCCATGAAACTAAGAAATTAAATAGAAACTAAAGACAGTTTGTCTTGGAAATCAGTTATACACAAGGTCAGTGTGGATACTGGTAAATTTTTCGCAAGTCCGAATCGAGCTACAATTGACATGACATGACAAGCAAAGTTATGAAAGCCAACGTTCAAAATTTCAAGTCGATCGGAGTTCCTATGCTAAAGATATTGATCGATCAAAATCAAGAAGACCAGTCTCATTCATATCCATGGGATTTCGTATCCATCAACTCACAAGCATCCATTTCGTATCCATCATACTAGTTCCACTTCGTATCCATCACGCCTGCTCTATTTCGTATCCATCACATCATCTGAAGATGTTTCTTATCATTTCCATCTATGCACAATTTGTATCGATCATTTATACAGTTCGTATCGATCAATCAACAATCAATACGAAATGTGCCACAAGATACAAAACCAAACACTCGATGACCGATATGAAAGGAGTCAGGTTACATCGATACGAAGCGGCTCCAAATACCGATACGAAATGATACCAATAACACTGATATGAAGCAGCTACACATCATCGATACGAAGTAGAGCATGGGAAATTGATACGAAATAAAGTGCAAAAGAGCAATACAAAATGGCCTTTAAGTTATCGATACGAAGAACATAAGTTTGTATCGATACCAAGAAATTGTAAAGGATTGATGCGAAGTCGGGTGCGAGGGATCGATGCGAAGATTGAGTGCGAGTAATTGATATGAAGGGAATATCCTGGGTCGATACAAACAAGGCACATTCAAGTGGAAGACTCGGTCACTCGGCATAAAAAGTTGATCAATCAAAAAAGTTAGCACCATGTCATCAGGCATCACGTTCCTAGAAGCGATGCGAATAGATTGATGCTGACAGAAGCGATGTGAACTCATCAGCCTTCAACAAATTCAAACTTGCATCGATCATAACTCAAAATCAACAAATCCAAATGCCACCAAATTTTCACAGGAGCTTGCGTACAACCTCGGGAATGTTCATGATCGATCTTGACTCAATTGGACAAAATCTTGATCGATACGAATTTCATTCGTATCGATCACGGATAGAGTTCAAACGACCGGGGATCGATCACGTGCTCCCACGTGAGGGAAGAGGTCTTTCGAGATCTGAGCGAGATATTTGCTGCTTACGCCTATAAAAAGCAGCTCAGGACTTACTGAAAAGAAATTTTTGCCTCTTCTACATCCAGACTCTCCTGAAATCACCATTGTACTCGAATTTTACTATTGTAACTTGTTGTAACCAGCAAGCAAAAATCAATAAAAGTCAGCCATTTCATAATGGACGTAGGCCATACGTCAAAAATCAATAATTGTGCGTTTTTCTCATTTATCGATTGGTGTGTTTGTTAGATCTTCCTAGTTTTCCATTTATATTCTTCTTTTTATCTCTTTAAACACATCCAAAGAGTTTTGTGCCCAATTTTGGTAAAAACAACGGAAATACGTCTCTGTCACCCAACTCGTCCCCTGAGCTCTATAGCATTTTACCTGAATCTGTGATACTTGGTCTAATCCGAGTATTATAATAAAATAACATCTGAGTCAGTCTGCAAAACCAGCATGAGATAAAAAACTCAATTTGAATTATTAGAGATATCAAAATCCTTTCAAAAACAAAGGTATCTCATAAGACCGCATCACACATAAACACGATGGGTTTTTCCCTTACGACAATCAAAACATTTTGTTGAAAATCCAGTGATATTATAATAGTGTCTAAGTACAAATACTTATTCAAATAGGCGAAATTGTTACATTAATAAAACTCCAGCATATTAGGCTTTGCAAACAAAACCACAAGCTCGTATTGGAGGATGTATTCCATACGAATGACCGGGCCACTGGGTACCGCCCATCACAGTGCACCTCTAGAACAATATACCAAGGACCTTGTCGGGTTTCCCTGATACACAAGGCACGCATAACCGTAACCTGGATAGACTGAATATGTTAACACCTTGGGTGTTCTTACCCTTACCACCGAGCGCTCCTTCTTTCATGCACAACCATATCCATAATAAATAGGTTTCCGATGACATCTAGAAAAGTGATAATAGACCTTAATTGGGTGAAACCCACTTAGCCTTGCTGCATCTTTCCTGTTTTAGTCATTCTCGGTTGATGAGGCTTGAGGCTATGTGTTACCTTTCAAGAACAATTCTACTTAGAATGCTCATCGTCCTCCAACGACGATGTTTTGATAGCATTTGTCCATGCAAGCTGCCCTAGGTCGGGACAAACCGAGTCACCATCTTCATCATCTCTACGATATTCATTCGTAATGTTCAAACTGAATCGAACTGGTTTTTGGATAATTAAATCCGATCACGGTCTCTTCAAAACGAATAATGAAATTGGCTAATTATTGATAGTCGATTATTTAACTATCAACAAAACATCCACAAGCGGTCACTAGGCCTTATTATAACTTTTTCCCAAACATTTATTCCAAAATATCTTTACTAAGATATATATTCAAATCCCTTTCCATATTCCAATATTTTGAAACAATTTCAAATACTTAAATCCATGACAGGATATTTTCAAACCATCTCAACATTTAGAAATATTTCCAAATTTCCATTTTTATACTCAGGAAAATATTATAAGCCTTATTTCCAAATCATTTCAAATATCAACACTTCAGAGAATATTTCGTAACTTATTCCATAAGTTTTCGGAATCACTAATAAATTCCTTTTTTTCAATTTCCAAGCCCAGTATACTGATTTATAAACTCATTCAACGATTTATAACTTCTTCTATAAATTCAGATTTCATTCCCAATTCCCATATTCATAAATTTAAAAATTTAATTTCCTCTTAATCCCTTATAAAATTCCTTCGCTTGAAACATATCCATTTAAAAGCCCCATTTACGCATCTTGAGAGAATTTATAAATAAAAAATTTCAACCACTTCAAAATTCTATATATATATATATATAATATAAGTATTTTAAATGACAATAATTTATTTTTAAAACCTGTTCAAATAATTATTTAAAATGTCGAAAACCTTTATAAACATTAGTACCTCGTTTTTAGTTAAACTAATAAATTTTTATAGCTGATTTTTAAAAGTTAGAATTCACTAAAAATAAATACTTAATATTTAAAAATCTACTTACCAAAGTATTTCAATCCTAACTACTTTAAAATTCCATAGTTTTAAAATAATAAAATTTTCCTTTTAAAAGCATTATTAACTTCTTAGAATTGAAAATATATTTTTAAAACCTCAATAATCAATTCAGTTTATAAATCCCTCTCCAATCACAATATATCACTTCCATTCGGATCTCCTTAACCATCTTACTTTAAAAAATAGTTCCACTATTTTTCTCACTCCATTTCGTTATTCTAATATAAATTCTTCCTGTAAATTTATATTTCCAATCTATCATATGATATCAAATTCCTTTATTTACAACATCGTTTATAAAAAAAATTTAAAATTTATAACCCTTTTGGTTTTACCTTTTTATAAAAGAAATCTTATTTATAAAATCTCATTCTATAAATTCATTTCTTGTAAATTCCATTTATACCTCCAATCTATTTTTAATATTGATTTTAACTCCTTTTCATATTATCAGAATAGCATTTACAAACTCCTTTATAAAATTAATATTTAAAGTCTCTATTTAAAACCATTTACGAATGGTTACATATAATCCTCAATCAAAATATATATTATTTCCAATTCAATTTTCTTAAAAATAATTCAATTTCCAATACAAATATTTTTATATCAAAAATTCCCTCTAATTCCTTAAATTTTAAAAATTTATTTATGGTGTTTTAAAATATCAAAATTCAGGTCAGTGCTACAATAGCATCCAATAATTTCAATCACTACAATAATCCATACTAAATTGTTTTACACAATCCATATATCACTATATATGAAAAATAAACAACATATTTGAAGAATCTAGCTGGATCCCTCCAACCAGTTTTCCTGCATCCACAGATGTTAATTAAATAATGCAAATCCCACTTCAGTTGGGATATCGCGGTATATAGCGTTATCCGCTATTATGTGGGGCGCATAGGGTCTCATCCGCTATACTGTGCGGGAGTATCACTCCAAATACTATTATATATATAATATCATTCAACAGATAATCAATTCAACCAAACATCCAGAATGAATTTTAAATATTTAAAATTTTAAAAGCTAGCAATCCAAATGAGTGAGATTTACTCACATTGACTTTTACTTGTCCAACCAATCTTATTGCGTAGATTTCACAGCTACGAACCCAACTCAATTTGTTTCAAAATTTTGTATCTCGTATGCAATTTAATTAAATTTAATTAGCTATAAAATTTAAAATTTTAATTTAACTAACTAACTATATAACTAAATTAGTTACAGGGATTATACCTTCCCACTGCTCGCGTGACAAAACCCTAAATTACATGCGCACTGCTCAACTGACGACGAGCCCGACATAACCGCATTTGCTACTTCCATCGTGACTCCTTCCAACCTGACTTTGTGTACGAAGCCTCAACAACCAACAGCTGTCACACAAAACCATGCAACCCCCTCCCCCCATCACTAAACGCTGCCATTCTCTCCTCGCCGCTAGCCGCTCGCGTCACAAAAAAAATCGCGACATTAACTTGCCCTTCCCATTCATACTTCAACTACACTCATCAGCAGAAAACACCATCGAGGTTGCCGCCTGCCCTAGCTTCGCCTTCCACTCCTTCAAGCCACCACTCTAATCGTCATAGCAGCCTCCTATGCCCTCATTTCACCCATAATATCCACATGCACTTCCCCTAACTCGCGACAAGCCCGGCCTCACTAGATGAAAATCGAACTAGCTCCAAGGCTAGCCCTTGACAACGTCAATGCACCTCCGCCATGAACCTCCCACGCAAGTGCAATGGATGTTGTCGCGACTCCTACCTTCGAATCGATTTCAAGTCAACCAACAGTTGCCTCTTCCCCAAATCGAAGGTTGCGACCCACCTCTCCAATCACCTGCGGTGAAACCAACCTTACTCCTCCTTTACGCTTATCGCCGGCGAACCCCTACGACGTGCGTTTGCCAATCGCGACTATGAATCTCCTCCCTCGCGAACGCTGATCAAATATTATTTTGATTGTTTCTTTTTTTGAACGATTTCGTGACTAAAATCGCGCGATACTTTTTTTCTTCTGTCTTTGATTTCATTCGAATGAAAACGAAAGGGAAGAACGTGATTTTAAACAATAAGAGGGATGACATGAATTGATTTGAACAGGAATAAGGCGTGAATTGATTTGAATGGGAAAAGAAAGAAAGAAATATTGATTTGAACGAAAAGAGAAAGGGTAGGTCGGCTATGATTTTGACTTTGATTTAATTTTATAAAATTTTATTTAATTATAAAATATCCCATTTTAGCAACTTCAAATTTTGATCTCCTATCGAGGCGTTCCGCTAGGCACTTGTAATGTTATATCCTTATTCCGAACGAAATGTAAAAGTTTTCAAGTCCTAATTCGATCGTGGAGAAGATAGCTTTTGAACCCAATTATTATATTTAATTTTTGATACTGATTTCAATGCGTTTCTATTCCGTACGACCAAACGATAACTCCAAACACTAAGAAATTTGAAATCTAATAACAATACAATATTATGGATCCAATGTAACTGGTTTCATCGAATTTCCAGATTGTGTCTCGGATCGCTATTTTAACGCGTCGATTTAATTGACGATTCCAAAAATTCACGAAATCGCTTGAAAATCCAGTTTTAAAATCTTGCTAACTAAATCCAAATCAAATATTTGAACCATTTAAATATACAAAATCAAACGACGAAAAATTCGGGTCATTACATTCCTTCCCCCTTAAAATAATTTCGTCCCCGAAATTGCTAAGGCAGGAAAAATGTTCCAAACCCATCAACTTACCAAAACCCACTTAGTGAAAATTCAATATTCCCATTTCTATTCTTTTCATTCCAACCAAAACAATTAGTTATCAATCCTGCTCCCAAAACACTTTATTCCAATTACAATTTGAAATCAAATAGCCGGCGGCAAATTTTTTTTCTAACACCCTAAATTTCCAAAAATTTTTGGTAGATTCTTCTTTGTATAGAGGAGCTTTCGCAATATGACAAGAGGGATAAATATATATACATCGACCCACACAGTCGAGAAACAAATTATATAGCAATATTTAATTTTTTGCGGTATTTAATCCGAAAACGTACCTTATTTTAGCGTTTTAAGCGTTATTAAGCAAAAGGCTTATTTTATATGCAATCCGCGTGACCAAAATCTAGCCAAATAGTTTCATGTACCTGTACTTACTCAATTTAAACATGCAAGTACCAAAAAACATGAAATTCAATAACATTTCATTCATTTAAACGGTTAAAACACATATATTTCAAAACAAAGCATGCTAACATATATTTATAAGCAATCATGAGGTTCCAATACTAGTTTAATTACTTCCAATCGATCCATATATCATTTATTCAATTCAAATGATTTAGAACCAAATTTTCCTGCATTCAATTCATTTTTATTTCCAACAAACTCATATCCATTCCATATTGATTTAAAAAAATCAATTTTATTCACTTCTATCAATTCATAGAATTTTATTTACTTCCATTTTCGGCAAATGCTAATTTTTTCTATGCAAATTTGGCGCTGTTCATTTAAATATATAACCATTTAAGCTTATAACTATTTTAAATCGATTCCAAATCAATTTATATTTAATTCTATTCCATTTCAAATTGATCTTCAATCAATTTACTTACATTTCCTTCATAACCACTTTCATTACTTCCAAGTCCATTTTAGTTAGCTCGGAAAAATTTCATGCTAATTTATTAAACAACCATTTCACTATTTATTTGAGTCAAGCTTCCATTCAAATATTAACTTAAGTTAATTTGTTTAATTTCAATTATTTCTACCTTATACCTTAAGTTTATTTTGTTTCAACCAACTTCCATTTCATTTACTAATTAATTAATTAGTTCATTCATTTTATTCACTTCAAATTTTAATTCCATATTCGAATTCATTCTCAAATTTATTTAATTCATATCCAAGGCAACATTCAATTTATTTGCACTTTAAATCGAATTTATTTATAATTTAAGTCATCATTGTTTCAATTCATTTCTATTTTATTCAACGATATTTACAATTATATTTAATTTTCTCACATTTTTGTCGAATTTTAATTTATACTCAAGTCCACATTCAATTTTTGATTTTTATTTCAAAAAAATCGCTTCATTTAATTTTCTCGAGTTTCATTTCATTTTAATAATTCAAGTTTGGATTTATTTCCCTTACCAAAATATCAAACAATTTTATATTGCGTTTTCTATTTCATTTTTCAATTTTATAAGTCACACAACTTATTTTTCACATTTCCAACAATTCTGTACTCGAGTATATTCATATTTTATTTTTAACTCGAGATTATACATTTATTTATAGCCTAAGTATATTTTTATTCAATTAATTTCAATTTTTATAAGCTATTCCAATTTATTTATTCACTATTTTAGATTTTCACTCAAATTTTATTTCATTCAAAATTTATAACTTTTGGCCATATAATAATTTCATAATTCAAAATTTATGTTTACTTCAATTCAATATTTTTTCCAATCCAATTCAAATTTTATACTTATAGTTATATAGTCGCTTTATAATTCACATTTACATATTTAATTCAATTCAATATGATTCAAATCCAATTTACTTTTTATTTAAATTTCAATTCCTTTTAACTAACATTTCAAAACCAAATTCGAGTTATTCATATTTAAATTAGTTTCACCCTAAACCAATTTTATTTTTAATCCATTTAATTTCATTATATATTTCAATTGCTTTGCTAAGTTAACTCCCTTTTCATTAATACACCGTATTAATTCAATTCAAATCCAATCAATTACATTTCTAAAATTTAATTTATCCAGCTTAACTTAAATTGAATTCCATTTCAACTTTCTCACTCTAAATTTTATTCCAACTTCAATTATTCACACTTTCCTCCTTATAAATATCATTTTCGACAGGATTCTAGAATTTTTCAACACCCGGTATTTATTCCGAATCACTTTAAAATCAAATATATATATATATATATATATACACACACACACTCTTTCGTTTAACAAACCACTTCCTTGGATTTTCAAAATTCACTTGGTTCCATTTCAAAATAGTTTACCTTTGGAATTCCCAAAACAACACTTGTTTTCACCAAAATATCCATATCAGTTTACTACGGTAGCAACCCATCACCTAGAAACTCGAAAATGAACACCAATGTTGTCATGATCATCATCGGAGTTATTTTCTAGCGACCGAAGTGAGTTCAATACTATATCTCTTCCAAAATCCACCAAACCCATTTTTCTATTCAAAAATATCTCTAAAATAATAATACTATTATTTATCTTCAACAATTTGGAAAATACTTCTAAAAATTTCTGAGATTTAATTCTTCCAATTTCTGGTGTGAATAGATTTTTAGCAGTTAACTCTTTTGTATAATTCATACTTATACAATTTTCATTTAGTTATATATAACCATTTCAATTTTATAATCTGGTCATGATCATAATGATAGCAGCCAAACACACCGATATATTATAATAATTTTCAGAAAATTATTCTCTTTTATATCAAAATATAATTTGGGTAAAATTATTTCGTTTACCTGCTCCAAACCATACCGTGTCAGTTTTATCGTGTTCAAGTGTTTAGAAACTCCTATCGGTTTAAGTGGCATCCCACTACTCGACTAGAATTTATATACCACTCAACAGATAAATTAACACAATATAAAACCATTTTATATTCACTAACAAATACGCTCTCATATCTATTATTGCACTCAGATTCATTCTAGAGTACTACTGACTCTATTTGAAATGAGTAATCCCCACCAGAGCCAAGATTCTCACTTAACCTCTGATACCAAATGTAGAGACCCGTAGTTTCGTACCCTTTGAGTTGACAATAATTCACTTATGTTTAACCCAAATTGTACGAAAGAGCGAATAACTAGGGTAAAGAAGAAGAAGAGAGAGAAGAAAATAATACAGAAACACAATACAGAATCTCACAATCACAGCGGAACAAAATATAATATATAATAACAGATTTTTATACAAGGGTAACTGTATCTATTACTATACATAAAATCATCAAAGTAGAACAACTCAACACATCAAATTGGACGGTTATAATAACTTGTCCTCACACAGTGGAAATATAACCAAGTATAGAAATAAGTCTCTATCATCCAGCTCGTCTCCTGAGCTCCATAGCATTTTAACCTGAATCTGTGATACCCAGTCTGACTCGAGTATTATAATAAAATAACACCCGAGTCAATCTGGAAAACCAGCATGAGAAAACACACTCAATTTGACAAAGGTATCTCGTAAGACCACGTCACACATAAACACAACGGGTTTTTCCCTTACAATAACCAAAACATTTTATAGAAAATCCAATGATATTATAATAGTTTCTAAGTAAAAATACTTATTCAAATAGCCAAAATTGTTACATTAATTAAATTCCAGCATACTAGGCTCTACAAACAAAACCGTAAGCTTGTATTGGAGAATGGATTACATGCGAATGATTGGTCCATTGGGGTACCGTCCATCATAGTACACCTCTAGAACATGTACCGAGGACCTCGCTGGGATCCCCTGCTACACAAGGCCGGCCTACCCCTAACCTGGATAGACCGAATATACTATCATCCCGGGTGTTCCCACACTTACCATCGAGTGCTCCTTCTTTCATGCACAACCATATCCATAATAAGTAAGTTTCCGAGGACATCTAGAAAAGTGATAACATACACTAATTGGGTGCGATCCACTTAGCCTTGATACATCTCCCCTGTTTTAGTCATTTTCGGTTGATGAGGCTTGAGGGTAAGCATTACCTTTCAAGAACAATTCTACTTAGAATGCTTATTGTCCTCCAATGACGATGTTCTGATTGCATTCGTCCATATAAGTTGCCCTGGGTCTGGACAAACCGAATCACCGTCTTCATCATCTCCACGGTATTCATTCGTAACATTCAAACCGGATCGAAGTGGTTTTCGGATAATTAAATCTGATCTCGGTCTCTTCGAAATGATTAACGAAATTGGTTAATTATTGATAGTTGGTTATTTAACTATCAACAAAACATCCATAAATAGTCACTAGGAGTTATTATAAATTTTTTCCAAACATTTAATCCAAAATATCTTTACTAAGATATATATATATTCCCATCCTTTTCCATATTCCAATATTTTGAAAACAATTTCAAATATTTAAATCCATAACAAGATATTTTCAAACCATCTCATTTACATTTTTATACTTAGGAAAATATTATAAGCCTTATTTCCAAATCATTTCAAATATCAACACTTCAGAGAATATTTCGTAACTTATTCTATAAGTCTCCGAAATCACTAATAAATTCCTTTTTTTTTTAAAATTTCCAAACCCAGTATACTTATTTATAACCTCATTCAACAATTTATAACTTCTTTTATAAATTTAGATTTCATTTCAAATTCCCATATTCATATATTTTGAATTCCGTTTCCTCCAAATCCCTAATAAAATTCCTTCCCTCAAAACATATCCATTTAAAAGCCCCATTTACGCATCTTGAGAGAATTTATAAATAAAAAGTTTCAATCACTTCAAAACTTTATATATATATATATATATATATATATAATATAAATATTTTAAAGGATAATAATTTATTTTTAAAATATGTTCAAATAATTATTTAGAATCTCGAAAACCTTTATAAACATCAGTAACTCATTTTTAGTTAAACAAATAAATATTTAAAGCTGATTTTTAAAAGTTAGAATTTACTTAAAATAAATACTTAATATTTAAAAATTTGTTTACCAAAGTATTTCAATCCTAATTAGTTTAAAATTCCATGGTTTTAAAATAATAAATTTTTCCTTTTAAAAGCAAAATTAACTTCTTAGAATTGAAAATATATTTTTAAAACCTCAATAACCAATTCAGCTTATATATCCCTCTCGAATCATAATATATCATTTCCATTCAGATATCCTTAACCATCTTCACTTTCAAAAATAGTTTCACTATTTTTCTCACTCTATTCCCATATTCTAATATAAATTATTCTTGTAAATTTATATTTCCAATCTATCATCTGATATCAAATTCCTTTATCTATAAAATTGGTTATAAATTTTATAACCCCTTTGGTTTAACCTTCTTATAAAACAAATCTTATTTATAAAATCCCATTATATAAATTCATTTCTTATAAATTCCATTTATAACTCCAATCTATTTTTAGTCTTGATTTTAACTCCTTATCATATTTCCAGAATACCATTTACAAACTCCTATATATAATTAGTTTTTAAAGTCTCTATTTAAAATCATTTACGAATGGTCACGTATAATCCAAAATCAAAATATATATTATTCCCAATTTTATTTTCTTAAAAATAATTCAATTTCCAATATAAATATTTTTATATCAAAAATCACGTTTAATTCCTTAAATTTTAAAATTATATTTATGGTGTTTTAAAATATTAAATTCAGGCCAGTGCTACAATAGCATCCAGTAATTTCAATCACTACAATAATCTGTACTAGATTATTCTACACAATCCATATATTACTATATATGAAAAATAAACAACATATTTGATGAATCCAGTTGGATCCCTCCAATCTGTTTCCTTGCATCCACAGATGTTAATATAACATAAAATAATACCAATCCCATTTCGAGGGGGATATCGCGGTATATAGGGTCATCCGCTATTATGCGGGACGCATACGGTCTCATCTGCTATATATGCTGGAATATCACTCCAAATACTACTATATATATAATATCATTCAACATATAATCAATTTAGCCAAACATCCAGAATGAATTTGAACTATGTAAAATTTTAGAAGCTAGCAATCCAAAAGAATGAGATTTACTCACATTGATTTTTATTTATCCGACCAATCTTGTTGCGTAGATTTCACAGCTACGAACCCAACTTGATTTTTTTCCATATTTTGTATCTCACATGCAATTTAATTTAATTTAGTTAGCTATCAAATTTAAAATTTTAATTTAACTAACTATATAATTAAATTATTTACAGAGATTATACCTTCCTACTGCTCGTGTGACAAAAACCTAGATTACACGTGCACTGCCCAATTGACGACAAGCCCTACATCTCCACATTTGCTACTTCTATCGCGACTACTTCCACCTAACTTCGCATACGAAGCCTCAACGACCATTTCCTGTCACATGACACCACGCAGCCTCTATCACCGAATGTTGCCCCTCTCTCCTCCCCGCTAGCCTCTCGCGTCACTAGAAAAAAATCGCGACACTAACACGCCCTTCCCATTCATACTTCGATTGCACCCATCATAAGAAAACACCATCGAGGTCGCTGCCTGCCCTAGCTTTGCCTTCCACTCCTTCATGCCACCACTCTAATCGCCGTAGCAGCCTCGTATGCCTTCACTTCGCCCACGAGATCCATACCCACTTCCCCAAACTCACGACAAGCCCGGCCTCCCTGGACGAAGATCGACCTAGCTCCAAGCCTAGCCCTTGACAACGTCGATGCACCTCCGCCATGACCCTCCCACGCACGCGCGTTCGATGCTATCGCGACTCTTGCCTTCAAATCAATTTCAAGTCGACCAACAGTTGCCTCCTTCCCAAATCGAAGATCGCGACCCACATCTCCAATCGCCTGCGTGCGAAATCAACCTCACGCCTCTTTCATGCTAACCTTCCGCCGGCGAACCCCTACGACTTGCGTCTTCGAATAGCTTCTACGCCTCTCCTCCCTCTATTTAATTGACCATTCCTAAAATTCAGGGAATTGCTTGAAAATCCAGTTTTAAAATCTTGCTAGCTAAATCCAAATCAAATATTTAAACCACTTAAATATTCAAAATTGAATGATGAAAAATCCAGATCATTGCAAACATGCAGCCCTATATGCCTCGATTTTGGCGAATCCAGGACGTTACACCACGATTCCGCCATTAGATTTGTAGAGCTCGCTGAGATCTATAACTTTCATGTCAGAAGTTTTTGATTTCATTGAACAGATAAGGAGACATCAAGGGAAGAAGCATATGAAATTTCGGCCACTGAAATAAGAAGAAGACGGCGGCCGGAGTTAGAGCTAGGGTTTCAAAATAAAATAATAATAATTCTCATTATGCTTGCTGTATTTATGTAATTAGGTCCAAAGTCGTCCAAAACTCCAATTGAGGCATGCCACCTAGTGTTTATGATGTTCTACCCCTTTTTCGAGCGTAATGGAACTAGTCTTGAGGCCTAATTCGATCATATCCAAACGATAGCTTTTCAAAGTCAATTTATTTTATTGAATTTCTTAAATTGATTTCTACGCCTTTCAAGCTCGCACGGCCAAAGGACAAGTCCAATCGCTATGAAACTTGAAATCCTATGATAATTCACTGTTACAAATCCGATGAAACTGGGTTCGTCGAAATCCAAGACAATGACCAAAATGGCTATTCTCACGCAAATTAAATAAATTATTATTAAAGTAAAAAATCACTTTTCAGTTCAATTTTTATATTAACAAACTTTATCGTTTCTAATTACACAGAAATTAACAATCTTTTTTTAAAACTAATTTCCCATGTCATATTCAACGTTAATTATTACACTAATTATAATGTTCAGTTTCAACTGTAATAATTTATTAATTATAATTTAAAATTCCAATAAATTCATTTATCTTGATTTCACTCTTATTATTAAATCAACTATTGCCTGATGAATATAACTGACATTACTATACATTCTACTACATTCACATTTTACAGTTATCGTCTTAACTCATATTAACATAATATTTAATTACATTTAATTTCAAAAGATTTTAGATTTAATTCAACAGATTAAATAAATGGGTAACAAATAACAATTGTCACCTTTTACTTAATTAAATAAAATTTATAAGCTTATTATCTACAAAAAAATGTTATAACTACTTACACATCGCTGATTTCATTTTAAATATTAGTCGATTCCAATTTATAACATATAATTTCAATGTTGACTCCAGTATTAGATTTTATTTCTTTATTTACAATCTATAACCTATTATGAATTTATAATCATTTCAATTAATTGGACTTACATTAAAATATTTATCAATTGCCTTCAATTAAAATTACAAACATTACATTCTAATTATTATTTTCATTATTAAATCTTAAATTTTAATTTCTTCCAATATTAATTTACAGAATATGATTAAATTAATAATTTAAATATCGAAAAATTACAGGTCATTACACTCTACCCCACTCAAAACTTTTCGTCCTCGAAAATGGGAAAGAAGGAATTCAGGAATTAATATATCTTATTCAAAATATTAAATTTATAAAAAATTAATAATTAACATAATTAAATAATCTAAATAATATATTAGTTTATAAACAATTAAATCTCTCTTTTGTTCAAGTTCAATAAAGGCTTGAAAATATTTCCACATTCACAAAATTTTCTAAGTCAAAATTTCATGGAAAATTTCGGTAGAGTCTACTTTGTGCGGACAGGTCCAGGAGAAGTAATAATATCTATAATAACAATATATATCACATATTTCAAAATAATACATCCCAAACCATGGGAAAACAATATAATATCGCTAGAAAACCATAATCCGAAAACATACTTATTTGTCGGGCAAACAACGCTTATTTATGAAGACAAAAGCAGTAGTTATTGCTTTCATAAACCTGTATTTCACTTACATAATCCAAAAGGGTAAGACCTGTGCAATAGAGAAATATTTAAGTTGTTTCAATTACTAACTAAAAAATCAACACAACATAACAATAGTCACTGCAACGAAACTGTACAATCATCACATGCAATCAAAGCAATCAACTAACCATCCATTAACAACCAAACAAATTATCTGTTCGGGTTCCAAAACTTTTAATCGTATAGAATGATAAATAAACTACTAAGTATACCATACACTCGATAGTATGAGATAAATCTTAATAGATTATTCCTACAGCCTAAACAATTTAAAGCATCACCTCCCCAAACATCCCATAAGCCAAAACAAACGGTAATTTCAAATATCGTTTAAGTTTATTCTTATTAATCTCCTTTCACATTATTTACTATTCATTTTTTATACAATGATTATTCTCCTTAATTTACATTCACTACTTACAAAATTTCTATTTCTTATTTATACATAAAATGTTATTTTCCATTTCTTTACATCCATTTACTTACATAATCAAATACTTCCTTCCAATTATTTAAAATAATCAATGAATTCAGTATTGAAAGGTTACATACATTTCAATTTAGTTTACTTCACATTTACTATTTACTTTGATTTCCTTTGTACATCAGTATTCATTTGTGAAGCAACTCATACTTTTTCTTTTCTTTTCACATTTGATTCTTTTATATATAGTATTCACTTTTACTATTCACTATTACTTTATATATGACTTCAATCCTTAACTTAAGTTTATAATCAATTACTTACAATATTCACTTTTCTATTAAATTTGATTACTAGAAATCTCAAATTATTAACTTAAGTTTTTTAACATTTTTATATATCTTAATTCTCCATTTATAAACATAATTCCATTGAACACCTTCACTACATAAGTTTACTTATATAATATTCTATCATATATTTCTATTTAACATTTCAAATTTTGGCATTTTGGTAAGTATATTTTATTCATTTTAGTTAACAAAATATTTAATAGTTACAATTTATTATTTTTTCATATCTTTTGATTAATATATCCTAATTTCCAATCTTATGTATATTACATTAATATTTAGCTTCCAATTTCTTAATTTTCTCATTTCAGTAATTTCCAATTATTAATATAGTCAATATTTCATTTCATTATAATAATTGAAAGCTACTAATTATCAAAAAAATTAAGAACTAAACTGCGGGTTAGATTTCAAATCCTTTAAAATAATATATATATGTTCGTATCCTTTATATATATCAAATAAATTTCAGAAATTAAAATTAAGATTTGTTTATCAAAAAGATTATGCAGTAAAACTACTACAGCGGTCTTTCCACTTTGAAACTCAAAAATGAATGTCGATGATGCGTGCACTCATCACCGAAATTATTTTCCAATGACGGAGAGGGGAGTACCGAACTTATTTACTTCTAAAAATCCCTTTAAAACATTTCTTTCAAATCATATTGAAATGTTTATCAAAAAATACATCCAAATATTACTAATATTATAGTACAAAATCCTTTAAAAGCAGTTTTTTCAAAATCCCGGAACTTAAGTTCTCAAATTCAATTAATATTTACCTTACTTGTAAATCCTATTTTACAATCAATATTTATAAAATTTCACTGCCTAACAAACAAAATATTACATCCAACTTTATCATTTATAAAAATTATCATTTTATATACATAATATATACTAAGTAAAATTATTTCATTTACCCATATTTTAAAACCAATATTGTATCGGTCTGCCCTATTAACTGTTTAGAAATCCTTACGATGCCATAGTGTCCTATCTACCGACCAGAATTTATAAATACTAAACAGAATAGATTAACATAATATGTAACGTCCCTCCTTTTCGTACGCTTTAAATCGACACACGTGCCAATTCAAACCATACAAAAGGGCGGATTGTTATGGGGTAAATAAGAAAACAAGAAATAAATAAAACAAAATAGAATCACACAACGGAAGGATAAAATATAATAATCAAATATACAGTTCATGAAGCTGTTTTACAAAACTTTTGATTATATTTATACAATACATATCAGAGTATACATACCAATAACAATGCAGCGGAACAGTATGAGTGTAGTGCAATAATATAAATAATAATAATACAAATCTTCGTCTTCGTCCTCCAGAGCTAAATCTTCAAATCCTGAAGCGCTCGGACTGACCCGAGTGAATTTGAAAAGACAAAAACACTCGAGTCAGAACTAAAAGATCTTATGTGAGTTAAATTAACAGAAATAAATATAAGTGCAGTAACTCAAGAGATGCTCGGGATTTACATCTCCTAAGGATCCGTTAAACTATTTACTATGTAGTATATTGCGCTATTATAATAGTGTCTAATTGTAAATTAAACTTACTTTTTTATTAGAATTAAGGGGTTACCCGTATAGCCCTTAACACGTAATAGTCCCAGTAGTCCATCCAATATCATAGTCCCTCCTGATCGGAAAGCCACCAGAGGATACCACACGGGCTACGGGAGAAAACCAAACTCGTACAAGGCGCGATAGGGTAGGTGACACGGCACAACTAGGCAATGCCAGGGTAGATATACCAATTACGCTTCCGGGTCGGTGGTAACGCGTAGCGCACAGCTACGCCCACCTCGAACAAACTCCCCCAAATCAAAGAAATCAAAAGTGAAGGTGGTCACCGAATCAATCCAAAGTCAGAGAATAGTATCGAAGGGAAGTGTCCGATCAAAGGTGCTACCTCATTAACCCGTCGATCGCTCCTGTTTTAGCCACCTTATGCCAACTCACGGGAGTTGGGTCCACGTATTTACCTTACAGGAAACGCCGCCACCATCCTACTTCATTCTGGAATCTCCACCGCGTACACGGTTGTTAAAGTGGTTTTCGGGGTTGGCAGAGAGTATGACAATTTCCGATCCCGGTATCTTTAACAACCAAACGTTATTATAACACCGCGGTTATTTAAAAATAATTTTACTTTCAAAACCAGAATAAAATATCTATTTCAAAACCGTATAAATACGATATCCTTTCCATTCCAAAACAAACTCATTTGATATTATTTTTATAAAACCCAAATTAATATAATATCATCTTATTTCAAATATATTTATTTTCCAAAATCATATTGCTTTAAAATTTATAATAATTGGAAACCAAACATTTGAATTATAACTTTCAAACCATAATACTTCAAAAATTCATAGCTTTAAAACCATAACTTCTAAAACTTGGATGGTTTGGATATTCAAACGGTATATAGAATAAAATAGTTTGCATTTAAAATTACTTTATAAAATAAAATAATTTCTGCGACTTTCAATTTATTTCATTTAAAATTAAGTCAAAATCCATAAATTTCAAAACCGCTTTCGGTTTCAATAACCACTTCACTTTCAATATATTTCAAACTTTGAATATTAAACAATTGGAACTAAGGTTGGAAATTTCTATTCAACAATTTAAAGTCCTATTATTTAGTTTGAAATATTTGCATAATAAACCCATAATCATTTAAGAAAAACTCAAATTACTTATAAAAGAAAATTTCCTTCAATTTATTTATACCTGAAATATTCCTTTAATTCATCTTGAATAAAATTCACTTATAAGTATCATACATTTTTAAAATTTCAAGTTAATAAATTTTACATCAACTTATGAAGTTAAATTCTTAATTAAGCTCAATTCCAAATAAAATTTTCAATTTAACTCCCAATCTTGATTTGATTTAGATCATTTAAAACTCTATATATTTTCAATATCTTAACATGTACTTAACCATATAATATAAAGTAATCAAACTCCATTATTCAACTTATTTATTTTATTTAACAGATTTATACATAGCTTAATTTCAAAAATTTAACTATATATGTATATATAAAATAAGTTTTTATACAATATCAAAATTGATATTTATTAAACCGTATCATATCCACACCATAAAAATCATTTCAAAAATAATTTTATATATATATCGCGGTGTCTGTATATAATTTTCTATCCTATGGTCAAGTGATACGGATATTTATCATTTCAATCTGCAATTTAAAAATAAAAAAATGCGGTTGTATATCATTTCAAACCGCAATCCCGAATGAAATGAAAATGCATAATAACTTGCAGTTTATACAATATAAAATATAGCATCCATTCATCCAAATATCAATCATCAACCATTTATTAAAATCATCATCCAATTTAAACAAACATCAATATAGAGCATATAAAATAACAGGTAATAAATAACAGGTATTAACTAATAGTTTATATTCAATAATAAATTTAATAACTGTTTAACTAGCAGTTTATATGCAAATAAATAAATTTTAACTGTCAATTTATTTGCAATAATACAATTAATTAACAGTTAAATTAAATAAATGCGATTTAACTGAGATGATGAATAAAACATGTCAAACAGTCGTAAATAAATTTCTACTCATATCTTAAATCAATTTAACGAACATAAGAAATTTAAGAAGTTGTGAGTAGGTTAAAACACTCACCTTTTGAATTTAAATTGAATTCAAAGCCAATTTAAACCCAAAAATTTGACCGTTTCGGAATTCGTCCAAACTAGCGTCATCAAGTTCGAAATTTAAATACGATCCTAACAAAAGAAACCGCGCGTAAATCAGATATCATATGTAAAAATTATGACGATTAATGCGATTGAAAAACAATTAAAACAAAAATATTAAATGGAACACATTTACATAGTTTGCCACGTCACTCTTCTCCCCAAAGCAAGCTACAGGAACCCACGTTTTCTACACCCAGAAACGCACGCAAGCACGGCCGAGACCCCTATCTTTGACCGCACCATACGAACGCCACCACCCACCAGAAAATCGCCGATCACCACCATCCTACTCCTCAGGCCGAGACGCACCCATGGCCAGGAGGCCGCCGTCTCCGGTCGTCCCCCTCGTCGCAGCCGCCCTTTCAAAGTTTAGGGTTTTCGAACCCTAATCAACCAAATTCGAGCGCCTCCGATCGAACTAGCACACACGACCATCAGCGTTAGCTTCCCCTTACCGAGCTCTTCAATAACCAGAAACCGATTTCCCGATTGACGCTTCAGTCAAAAACGCCCAATTCAATTTTGACAGTGATTTCTGGTCAAACGATGAACCGATCTGGAAAACGAATTTCATCAAAAGATTATGCATTTCGAGGGCTTCAACATATATTTTTTTGATATTTTTATGAGGACTTTGAATTTTTGACTTTGATTTTGAATTCTAATTGGATCTAGGGTTTGCATCCATTGAGAAAGAGGAGGAGCTGATGAAATTTTATGCGCAGACGAATGAAAATAGGCGGAGGCTAGGGTTTAGCAGGGTATTTATAGACAAGGTTGAAAAGAATAGATGGATCGGTTCGATGAACGCGCTGAACGATATATGGCCCAAAAAGCCCGTTTCGACTCCGGAATGAAATTGGGTAAACTCATATATTGAAATAGGTGTTTTAAAATATTCAGAATGCGATGGAAAAAGTTTCACGTCCAAATTCCATCGTATGAAGAAGTTATGCTGAAATCAATATTTTCAAATTGATTTCAATTGCATAAATTTCAAGGCGTTTCGAGTCCGTATGATCACATGACAAGTCCGATCGCTGCGAAACTTGAAACATTATTATAATTCAGCGTTACGGATCCGATGAAACTGGTTTCGTCGAAATCCGATTCAGTGGCCGAAATGACTATTTTCTAGTTAATTAAATAAATTAGAATTAAATTGATTAAATCACCTTTTCAATTTCACTTCTAAAATTTGCCAAATTTCATCATTTATGATCTCTCATTAGAGGTGAATAATTTATAAATTTCAATATTAACCTCAATTTTATTAAATTATAAATGATAAATTATAAATCAAATTTCCAATTATTTTATTAAATTCACTTTTCATCCTATTATTTAATTCATCGTTATAAAAAGGATGCAATTTTCATTGGTTCATGATTGATTATATTTATTTTCTTAGATTTCATCTACACTTCCATTTATGCAATAATTTAAATATTAAATTTTCATTTAATTGCAACAAATCATATTATCGAAATTATAATTAACCTTTATTTCATCTTATAGGATTAACTATCTTCAATGAAAAATTAAACTACCCTAACTGCACAAATTAAGTGTAACAAACTGGGATTTTCGACTTTCGAAAATCCGACATCGATACTCACTTTATCGACTGCCGAGAAATCAAAGGCCGAAAACCGAGATGTTATGGGTTTTAAAAAGAATTTAAGAAAAGAAAAAGAAAGAAGAAGATAGAAATAGAGAAAACAGAGAAAAAGAAAATTTGAAAATAGAACGGATAGAACAGAAAGGAAACAACAGAACAACAACAGAATCTCACAATTCGCAGCGGAACAACATATTATAATAAATGAATAATCTTTAAACAAAGAACTATATCAGTTATTACATTACATTTCATTTCATTACATCATATCATCAGAGTGTACAACATCATACAACAACAAACAGTGCAGCGGAAAAAGAAATACTATATAAACTAGTAATACGCCATGCCATCCAGCTTGCCTCCAGCAACTCCAGAATATCCAGAATATCCTGATAAACCTTACTCTTGACTGCCCGTGTAGAAATTGGTGGGCACCCAGAGTTTAGGAAGGAAAACAATAAACTCCAAGTCAGTCATGTGACTGGTGTGAGAACTCAAAACAGTTTATTTATCTTTAAAATCAAAATAGAGGAATATTTTTAAATCAATTCGCAATGCTTTTAAAAATGAGACTACCATAAGGCCTCCCGCACACACACACAATGCAAACGTAGAATCGGAGGAGATTTCTCCTTATGATAGTCAAAGATGCTTGATACGCATTTAAAATAACATTTGATATTATTATTAGTGCATAGTGTATAACAAATTCATTTCGAAAGTAGAATATAAATCTTAGCCAACATACGACCATTATCGTATGCCTACTATAGCTACTATCCAAACAGTGGTGACCACCATAAGTGAATAGCAGGTTCTACAACTAATACCGTACAAGTTTCGTATTGGGAATTGGATTTCGAACAAATGGTCAGGCCAAGGAACTTCCCATTGCCACATGAGAATGCCTCTGGATGGACATCCCCGAGAACCAAACCGGATCTCTACCAACACAAGGCCGGGTTACTCCTAACTGAGTAACAACTGACCGAATATGCCATCCCCCGGTCCTTTGGGACCTTTTCACCGAGCGCTCGTAATCAATTCACACAATCATAAAGTGTTTTCAACATGAGTAAGTATCTGGGCTCCATACCATGATACCACCCTTTTCCAGAAGGAAATGGACACATCCTAAAGGGTGCTACCCCTCATAACCTTGCTGCTTCTTTCCTGTTTTGACCATTCACGGGGTGTGAGGCTCGACGAAGTCACGTCCACAAAAACATACTTTATACAAAAGCCATGCTTTGGGTCAACAAATGATCAACACAATGATCACTAAGATAGACGATCAAATAAATGATCCTATCACAAATAATCAACACAATGATCATTTCAGCATCACTCAGCATGTCACATTACCAAACTGGGAATATATCGCTGATAACTTCAACTATATAACCTTTGAGCTCGTACGTCTGAAAGAAGGGTGTTAAGCAAAGAATAAATTCTCCGCCACCAACAGAAATATATTTGAAAGAAATCGGCTTTATATCTCAACTTGTAATGTCAGGCATACAATCCTTACAAGTCTGTTCCGGGCTCGAACAGAACCGAAGGCACTTACAAAGAAGTCCTTGCAATCCGGATATTCACAATCCTGATCGGATTCACCATCACATATGGAGAACTCAATACCGTAGCTACTCGGTGCAGAGTCAATCGATAGTTCATCCTATCACTCTCGCAAATACCGGTCTTCAACACCGATCTTCAAATGCGATTCACAACGACGTATCACATATTCGGAGTGGGTTATACGACCCCATGGTCCTTTCCCGGTTAACCCGAATAGTGAGCGCTTATTTAAAAATAAGTGTGCATTCAATTTCAAACAATTCACATCAAATACCCATTCAAAGGGAAATACTGATAGTCGGCTATTGAACTATCAATGGATATGCATACATCACCAGATTCCAAATAATTTTCCAAATTATTTATTTTCCAAAATATCTTTAAAAGATATAAAATTTCAATACTTCAAAAATAAATCAACATTTATTTTTTTAACAATTTCCACTTTCTATTTACAAATTCCATAGTGAATTTATATTCCAAAATATTCATGCATATACGATTTCAATTATCCATTTCAATTTATCTTCAAAAAGATAAATTCTAAATATTCACTTCATATTGGAAAACATTTCCATACTTACTATTCATAAGTAATTCACAAAACTTTTTATTTTCAACCTTGGAAAATATTCAATATACTTAAATCGAATTAAGTATATAATTCATTCTTTAAGGAAATCATTCACTTAAACATATTTACTTGGGCCAAAACGAATGTTGCGTAAAAACATCGTTACGACAACCCAAAATCACTAGTATAGGGATTCGAAATTAAAATAGATATATAAATCCCAATACTATACAAAACATTTCCTTTCGGAAATCATTTACTATAACAACAGTGTTATAGTCCACATTTCCTTTTATTTCTCGAAAACGTCTATTTCAACAATAAATGTTGAAATCTATGGTTTCGAATCTCAACACATTTTAAACCATCGTTAGATCGTTTTAATTCTATTTAAACATCCAAATCCAAAACATTTTCTTTAACGTGTTATTCACTATTCAAAAACGTGAATATACTACGTTAACAAATTTCATCTTTTCTATTCATTTTACTCTAAGGATTATTCACTGTCTAAAAACGTGAATATAACTCCGTAAATAAATTATAACAATTAACTTATCAAAATAAGTCGTTTGCGAATTTATAAAACAACGTTTATAAATTCCATTTCTATTTATTTATAAAAACTTCCTTTTTATAAATTCCTTTATTAACCTATTCCAGTTTATAACTAAATTATAAACTAAACGTTCATATTATAAGTTAAATACTTATAAAACGATTATTTTATAAGATCGTTCTTTTAAAGACTTTCCAATTTATAAATCTTATAACTTATAAGATTTAATGATTTATCCAATCTATTCTTCAAATAATTTCACCAAATTTATAAATCTTACTATTTATAAATTTCATTTATAACTTCACGGTTTATAATTCTATAAATTTCATTCTTTAATGAAATTCATTTTCACTTAATTCAAACACTTATAAAAACTCGTTTTATAATGTCTATATTTCAATTTATAAATATCCATTTATAAATCTCTTAATATAAATCAGTTTATATTATTATTCTGAAACGTCTTTAATTCCCTTTATAATTTCACCATTTTGATTTATAAAATAATCAAATTTTATAAATCCTATATTTAAACTTTTGATAATAAATTCAAAAATCCAGTTTAAACTATTTTATAAAGTCATTAATTCCTATTTTTCAAAAATCAGCTTTTAACCGTATTTCTCAAAAATTATAATTTTTATAACTTTAAGAATTATAACGTTCATTTATTTAAAATGGATCAATTCCAAAATATTTTATCTTTTCAAAAATTACTTTAAAAATATTTTTAAAATACCAGAAATTTGGTCCAATGATGCTACACACCAAATAGTCAATCACGACTACAACGATATCATATATCGATATGATAATCCATCAAATATCAAAATATCTGAAATCAAATAAAAACTGTTGAGAAATCCAGTTGGATCCCTCCAACCTGTTTTCCTGCATCCAAAAACATTAGCACAATACCAATTTCGCTCCAGTACGAAATTATCGCGGTACATGTTTTTATTAAATATTATCCGCTTAATAACGGCGTAATAGGGTCTCATCCGCTAAACAAAAAATGCGGGAAATCAATCAACTGCAATATATACATATGCCAATATATATATATATTGATATTATATATAATACCAATTTCACTGTTTATGAAATATTCGCGGTATATGTTTATATTAAATAACATCCGCTTACTAACGGCGCATAATGTCTATTTTAACAATCAATAATTTACAGTCATCATTCAAACATGCATTCAAATATTTTAAATCTAACTATTTAAAATAAAATCGAAACCGATTCGATTGAGTGAGAAATTCTCACCTTGGTTTTAATTTCCGTTTTAGCTATTTATTTCGAATAAAATTAAACGCGCGTTTAATTTTATCCGAAATTCTCACTAACTCCAAACGACTCCAAACCAACTCCATCGCGTAGTGCTCGTCCATACGATTCCAACGCAACTGAGTTTGCATTTTTTCGACCTCGTATGAAAAAGTTATGAATTATTGAAGTTTGTACACGATTTATATACACAAATCAACATAAACTTTAAATTTTTAAACCCCAACTCATCTCAGCCCTTAGATCCATCACCTGCAGATCTTGGCCGTTCCCCCCCTCTTCCTCATCACGTTACTCACTCCAGGTTATTGCCGTGCATAGAACCCATAAGCAAGCAAACTAGGGTTCAACCTTGCGAGCTCATTTCTCGACGAAATCCCATCAAACCACTTGCAAATCGAAGCTCTTCGCGAGAGCTACCTCCACCACCAACCACTTGGAGCTCGGCCTGCACATGACCCCTCGAAATGCGTGCGAAATCTGCAGAGAACGGCCCATTTTGCTCCTCCATCGTCGCTCCAAATTCGATCATCACCGTATGGAATCGAAGCTCTCGTCGAGCTCTTCAACTTCCGTGTTGAACACTTCGCGTAATTCTTTACGGATTGAGAGAGATTGAGGGGGAAAGGAGAATGATTTCTGGCCATCCATTGGGGTAGTGGCGGCTAGGGTTATAAAATTAGGGTTTAGGTTATTTTTTTTAATTTATGAAGGGTGTGGGTGTGTATTTATAGAGTTTCGTTCGACACTATTCATCCGGAGATTCCGAACTCCGATTTAGACGCCGTAACCAGCGTTTCTAAGGTTTACCCCACGTTCCGGACACAATGGAACAGGTTTCGGAAGCTAATTCGGAAGTATGTGCGAGTTATGGCTGAAAACGTTCAATTTAAATTAAACCGATTTAAATCGATTTCTAGGCGTTTTAATTTGTACCGGACAAACAGTAAATCCAATTGACTTGAAATTTGAAACCTTACAATAATATCACATTACGGATCCGATGAAACTGGTTTCGTCGAAATCCGAGACTTTTTGAAAAATGGCTATTTTGACTCGCTAAATTTAAATTAAAAACAATTCGATGCGTTTCGAGCTGCCACGATCAAACGATAACTCCGATTGACACGAAAATTGAAATCCGATAATAACTAACTATTACGGACCCAATGGAACTGGTTTCGTTCAATTCTGAGACTGTTCAAAAATTGGCTATTTTACAGTCGATTATTAAATATTAAAATATTCAATTTTCACAGATTAACTTTTAATTCGATTTTAAAAGTTCTAAAATATCATTCTAACTTCAACATGATAAAATAAAATTTTACAAATCATTTTCTATCATATTTAACTCAATTTTCAATTATTTCCATAATTTAACATATTAAATTATCGATTTAATAATTCAATTAAATCCAATAAATCAAAATAAAATTTATTTGACTTATAAATTCACTTATTAATATTTAAAATTAATAAAATATTAAAATTTTAATTTCTAAAAATTCTGGGTCGTTACAATCTTTCCCCCTTAAAAGAATTTCGTCCTCGAAATTACAAGTAAGAAAAGTTATAGAATCTATTAACTTTCCCAAAATTTATAATTAAACTTCTTACCATACTTTACTAAGTTTTCAAATCATACTTAGTTATCTTTTCAAAAACAACTACCTATTGTTTAACTTTCAATTCCAAAATAAAGTTTAAAGTTTTCAAAATTTTCCAATTTTCTCAAAAATTTTCTAACGCCTTAAATTTCCGGAAAAATTCGCCATAGTCTCCTTTGCGCGGCTCGATCCGAAAAAAAAATGACAGTATATATATCACAAATATACATCTCATCAAGTAATGAGGCATCCCGAAGGGAAAAAGTGTAAAAGTACGATATTTAATCCGAGATATGTACCTTATATTTTATTAGCAAGCATATACGGCTAATATAGCGCAAAAGCGAGCTCCAAATGCGAAGCAAACGCGATCCGCACCTACTAAACACTCAACAAACAACATGAGAATCATGCATGCATGGAAATAGTATCGATATACAACATATATCTCCATAACAACTATATATGCTAACATAGCAATGCATTCAATAGCAATATATATTCAACCATCAACCAACTACCATCATAATCAATAATATTCATTCATATTCTCATTAATATTCAATGAAAGGGTTTTCAATTCAAATCACATTTGATTTATTTACATTGGATTTTCTTACTAACATTCATTCTCAATTCAATTAGTTATCACTTACTAATTCATATTCAAGTTGGTTCACTACCAAATCAAATTCACTTCTATTCAAATTTACTTACTTCTAATTTGAATTCAATTACATAGCTTCCAATTTCATTAACTCTTAATGAATTTTATACAACCAATCAACAATCATATAACAACCAAAGTATATTAATTTCAACCAAATTCCTTTGCTTATATTCATTCATTTTTTTATTCAACTTCTAATAACATTAGATTTTAATGAATCAACACTTATATTCATTATTCCATATCAACTTAATTTACATTCATTTGATTATCATCCAATCCAATTTCTAAAGTTGAATTTTATTTATATAACTTAAGTTCATATCTATCATTAACCTTAAATTCATTTTTATTTACAACTCATATTCATAAATATATTCATATAGTTTCACTTCTTATATATATAAGTTTATTTCACAATTGTAAATCACTTTAATTATAATTCATATTCTTATAATTCTTTTACTTATACAATTATTCTTTTATTTAGATTATTCAAATAACCAAACAATCAACTTATATACACTTTAATAATTCTGAAAAATTATTCCTTTATATATGAAAATATAATCAAGGCAAAATTATTTCATTTACCCAATTAAAACAATACTGTGCCGAATTGTTCTATTCAAGTGTTTAGAAACCCCTTCGGCATAGTTTGACTGACCGTGCTGACGAAGGTTCATATGCCACTCAATAAACCAATCATCACAATATAAAACAATTTCATATTCACTAACAAATACGCTCTCATAGCTATTATTATACTCAAACTCATTCTAGAGTACTACTGACTCTATCTCTAATGAGTAATACCCAACAGAACCATGGTTGTCGCTTAACCATCAGCTCTGATACCAAATGTAACAAACTGGGATTTTCGACTTTCGAAAATCCGACATCGATACTCACTTTATCGACTGCCGAGAAATCAAAGGCCGAAAACCGAGATGTTATGGGTTTTAAAAAGAATTTAAGAAAAGAAAAAGAAAGAAGAAGATAGAAATAGAGAAAACAGAGAAAAAGAAAATTTGAAAATAGAACGGATAGAACAGAAAGGAAACAACAGAACAACAACAGAATCTCACAATTCGCAGCGGAACAACATATTATAATAAATGAATAATCTTTAAACAAAGAACTATATCAGTTATTACATTACATTTCATTTCATTACATCATATCATCAGAGTGTACAACATCATACAACAACAAACAGTGCAGCGGAAAAAGAAATACTATATAAACTAGTAATACGCCATGCCATCCAGCTTGCCTCCAGCAACTCCAGAATATCCAGAATATCCTGATAAACCCTACTCTTGACTGCCCGTGTAGAAATTGGTGGGCACCCAGAGTTTAGGAAGGAAAACAATAAACTCCAAGTCAGTCATGTGACTGGTGTGAGAACTCAAAACAGTTTATTTATCTTTAAAATCAAAATAGAGGAATATTTTTAAATCAATTCGCAATGCTTTTAAAAATGAGACTACCATAAGGCCTCCCGCACACACACACAATGCAAACGCAGAATCGGAGGAGATTTCTCCTTATGATAGTCAAAGATGCTTGATACGCATTTAAAATAACATTTGATATTATTATTAGTGCATAGTGTATAACAAATTCATTTCGAAAGTAGAATATAAATCTTAGCCAACATACGACCATTATCGTATGCCTACTATAGCTACTATCCAAACAGTGGTGACCACCATAAGTGAATAGCAGGTTCTACAACTAATACCGTACAAGTTTCGTATTGGGAATTGGATTTCCATCAAATGGTCAGGCCAAGGAACTTCCCATTGCCACATGAGAATGCCTCTGGATGGACATCCCCGAGAACCAAACCGGATCTCTACCAACACAAGGCCGGGTTACTCCTAACTGAGTAACAACTGACCGAATATGCCATCCCCCGGTCCTTTGGGACCTTTTCACCGAGCGCTCGTAATCAATTCACACAATCATAAAGTGTTTTCAACATGAGTAAGTATCTGGGCTCCATACCATGATACCACCCTTTTCCAGAAGGAAATGGACACATCCTAAAGGGTGCTACCCCTCATAACCTTGCTGCTTCTTTCCTGTTTTGACCATTCACGGGGTGTGAGGCTCGACGAAGTCACGTCCACAAAAACATACTTTATACAAAAGCCATGCTTTGGGTCAACAAATGATCAACACAATGACCACTAAGATAGACGATCAAATAAATGATCCTATCACAAATAATCAACACAATGATCATTTCAGCATCACTCAGCATGTCACATTACCAAACTGGGAATATATCGCTGATAACTTCAACTATATAACCTTTGAGCTCGTACGTCTCAAAGAAGGGTGTTAAGCAAAGAATAAATTCTCCGCCACCAACAGAAATATATTTGAAAGAAATCGGCTTTATATCTCAACTTGTAATGTCAGGCATACAATCCTTACAAGTCTGTTCCGGGCTCGAACAGAACCGAAGGCACTTACAAAGAAGTCCTTGCAATCCGGATATTCACAATCCTGATCGGATTCACCATCACATATGGAGAACTCAATACCGTAGCTACTCGGTGCAGAGTCAATCGATAGTTCATCCTATCACTCTCGCAAATACCGGTCTTCAACACCGATCTTCAAATGCGATTTACAACGACGTATCACATATTCGGAGTGGGTTATACGACCCCATGGTCCTTTCCCGGTTAACCCGAATAGTGAGCGCTTATTTAAAAATAAGTGTGCATTCAATTTCAAACAATTCACATCAAATACCCATTCAAAGGGAAATACTGATAGTCGGCTATTGAACTATCAATGGATATGCATACATCACCAGATTCCAAATAATTTTCCAAATTATTTATTTTCCAAAATATCTTTAAAAGATATAAAATTTCAATACTTCAAAAATAAATCAACATTTATTTTTTTAACAATTTCCACTTTCTATTTATAAATTCCATAGTGAATTTATATTCCAAAATATTCATGCATATACGATTTCAATTATCCATTTCAATTTATCTTCAAAAAGATAAATTCTAAATATTCACTTCATATTGGAAAACATTTCCATACTTACTATTCATAAGTAATTCACAAAAATTTTTATTTTCAACCTTGGAAAATATTCAATATACTTAAATCGAATTAAGTATATAATTCATTCTTTAAGGAAATCATTCACTTAAACATATTTACTTGGGCCAAAACGAATGTTGCGTAAAAACATCGTTACGACAACCCAAAATCACTAGTATAGGGATTCGAAATTAAAATAGATATATAAATCCCAATACTATACAAAACATTTCCTTTTGGAAATCATTTACTATAACAACAGTGTTATAGTCCACATTTCCTTTTATTTCTCGAAAACGTCTATTTCAACAATAAATGTTGAAATCTATGGTTTCGAATCTCAACACATTTTAAACCATCGTTAGATCGTTTTAATTCTATTTAAACATCCAAATCCAAAACATTTTCTTTAACGTGTTATTCACTATTCAAAAACGTGAATATACTACGTTAACAAATTTCATCTTTTCTATTCATTTTACTCTAAGGATTATTCACTGTCTAAAAACGTGAATATAACTCCGTAAATAAATTATAACAATTAACTTATCAAAATAAGTCGTTTGCGAATTTATAAAACAACGTTTATAAATTCCATTTCTATTTATTTATAAAAACTTCCTTTTTATAAATTCCTTTATTAACCTATTCCAGTTTATAACTAAATTATAAACTAAACGTTCATATTATAAGTTAAATACTTATAAAACGATTATTTTATAAGATCGTTCTTTTAAAGACTTTCCAATTTATAAATCTTATAACTTATAAGATTTAATGATTTATCCAATCTATTCTTCAAATAATTTCACCAAATTTATAAATCTTACTATTTATAAATTTCATTTATAACTTCACGGTTTATAATTCTATAAATTTCATTCTTTAATGAAATTCATTTTCACTTAATTCAAACACTTATAAAAACTCGTTTTATAATGTCTATATTTCAATTTATAAATATCCATTTATAAATCTCTTAATATAAATCAGTTTATATTATTATTCTGAAACGTCTTTAATTCCCTTTATAATTTCACCATTTTGATTTATAAAATAATCAAATTTTATAAATCCTATATTTAAACTTTTGATAATAAATTCAAAAATCCAGTTTAAACTATTTTATAAAGTCATTAATTCCTATTTTTCAAAAATCAGCTTTTAACCGTATTTCTCAAAAAATATAATTTTTATAACTTTAAGAATTATAACGTTCATTTATTTAAAATGGATCAATTCCAAAATATTTTATCTTTTCAAAAATTACTTTAAAAATATTTTTAAAATACCAGAAATTTGGTCCAATGATGCTACACACCAAATAGTCAATCACGACTACAACGATATCATATATCGATATGATAATCCATCAAATATCAAAATATCTGAAATCAAATAAAAACTGTTGAGGAATCCAGTTGGATCCCTCCAACCTGTTTTCCTGCATCCAAAAACATTAGCACAATACCAATTTCGCTCCAGTACGAAATTATCGCGGTACATGTTTTTATTAAATATTATCCGCTTAATAACGGCGTAATAGGGTCTCATCCGCTAAACAAAAAATGCGGGAAATCAATCAACTGCAATATATACATATGCTAATATATATATATTGATAGTATATATAATACCAATTTCACTGTTTATGAAATATTCGCGGTATATGTTTATATTAAATAACATCCGCTTACTAACGGCGCATAATGTCTATTTTAACAATCAATAATTTACAGTCATCATTCAAACATGCATTCAAATATTTTAAATCTAACTATTTAAAATAAAATCGAAACCGATTCGATTGAGTGAGAAATTCTCACCTTGGTTTTAATTTCCGTTTTAGCTATTTATTTCGAATAAAATTAAACGCGCGTTTAATTTTACCCGAAATTCTCACTAACTCCAAACGACTCCAAACCAACTCCATCGCGTAGTGCTCGTCCATACGATTCCAACGCAACTGAGTTTGCATTTTTTCGACCTCGTATGAAAAAGTTATGAATTATTGAAGTTTGTACACGATTTATATACACAAATCAACATAAACTTTAAATTTTTAAACCCCAACTCATCTCAGCCCTTAGATCCATCACCTGCAGATCTTGGCCGTTCCCCCCCTCTTCCTCATCACGTTACTCACTCCAGGTTATTGCCGTGCATAGAACCCATAAGCAAGCAAACTAGGGTTCAACCTTGCGAGCTCATTTCTCGACGAAATCCCATCAAACCACTTGCAAATCGAAGCTCTTCGCGAGAGCTACCTCCACCACCAACCACTTGGAGCTCGGCCTGCACATGACCCCTCGAAATGCGTGCGAAATCTGCAGAGAACGGCCCATTTTGCTCCTCCATCGTCGCTCCAAATTCGATCATCACCGTATGGAATCGAAGCTCTCGTCGAGCTCTTCAACTTCCGTGTTGAACACTTCGCGTAATTCTTTACGGATTGAGAGAGATTGAGGGGGAAAGGAGAATGATTTCTGGCCATCCATTGGGGTAGTGGCGGCTAGGTTTATAAAATTAGGGTTTAGGTTATTTTTTTTAATTTATGAAGGGTGTGGGTGTGTATTTATAGAGTTTCGTTCGACACTATTCATCCGGAAATTCCGAACTCCGATTTAGACGCCGTAACCAGCGTTTCTAAGGTTTACCCCGCGTTCCGGACACAATGGAACAGGTTTCGGAAGCTAATTCGGAAGTATGTGCGAGTTATGGCTGAAAACGTTCAATTTAAATTAAACCGATTTAAATCGATTTCTAGGCGTTTTAATTTGTACCGGACAAACGGTAAATCCAATTGACTTGAAATTTGAAACCTTACAATAATATCACATTACGGATCCGATGAAACTGGTTTCGTCGAAATCCGAGACTTTTTGAAAAATGGCTATTTTGACTCGCCAAATTTAAATTAAAAACAATTCGATGCGTTTCGAGCTGCCACGATCAAACGATAACTCCGATTGACACGAAAATTGAAATCTGATAATAACTAACTATTACGGACCCAATGGAACTGGTTTCGTTCAATTCTGAGACTGTTCAAAAATTGGCTATTTTACAGTCGATTATTAAATATTAAAATATTCAATTTTCACAGATTAACTTTTAATTCGATTTTAAAAGTTCTAAAATATCATTCTAACTTCAACATGATAAAATAAAATTTTACAAATCATTTTCTATCATATTTAACTCAATTTTCAATTATTTCCATAATTTAACATATTAAATTATCGATTTAATAATTCAATTAAATCCAATAAATCAAAATAAAATTTATTTGACTTATAAATTCACTTATTAATATTTAAAATTAATAAAATATTAAAATTTTAATTTCTAAAAATTCTGGGTCGTTACATTAAGAAAATTAATTGCAATTTGATCTCACATTAAACTTCATTAATTATCAATTGAAACCTAAATAAAACCGTTTATTTAATTAAAATCTTGCTATTAAATAAATTGACGCTTTATGGGTAAAATTAACATGGAATTATATTACATTTATTGATTTTATTAAATTTGATTTCTCATCTAAATTGCAAAATAGTAAATTTCAATTACTATAGAAATTTTATTTAATATAAATTTGAATGCCAATCAATTGGTATTACACTAACCTTATTACATTAAATTACATTCAATTTCCAAATTTTATATAATTAAATTCTAATTACTTACCAATCTTATTTCATTCATTAATGCCATCGTTTACCAATCATTGCATAATTCCATTTATTTATATTCATGCTATTCATGTTTAATTCAATTCCTTTGCACATTAATTCATTTACTAAAGTTTATAATCTTTTATTTATTACTTACCTTCTTATTAAATTAAATTAGTAGCATTTCCATTATACTTCTGATTATAACATTTCATTAGTAAATTAAATATTCTCGTTTGTTTCTTATATTAACTTATAACTAAGTATGACAAAGATTCATAATTTCAATTGATTTCAATTACATTCTGAATTTGTAAATCTTAATTTCAATTGCTACATTTAAATTTCTAACATCTTCTTCATTATGACTTCTAGAATTTTAATTTCTTCCTAATTAAATTGCAAAATTTTAAATTAAACTAACAAATTTATAAATCAAAATTTACGGGTCGTTACACTCTCTCCCACTCAAAACTTTTCGTCCCCAAAAAGGAAAAGAAGGGAAAAGGAGAATTTCGAAATCAATATATCATATTTAAATATTAAATTTATAAACAAATAAATTTACAAAATTAGTTATTTAGATAAAATATACCAATTTATAACCATTAAATCTTTTTATACCCAAATTAATAAAGTTTGGAAAGAAAAAAATTCAAAATTTTCTAAGTCCAAAATTTTTGAAAATTTTTGGCAGAGTCTCCTTTGTACGTGGAGGCTCGGGAGAAAATATAATATTAAATATAACAATATATAACATATATTTTTCAAAACAAATAAAATAGTATATTGGCGTTGTAAACCTTAATCTGAAAACGTACCTATTTGTCGAGCAATTTACGCTTAATTATGAAACCAAAAGCAGTTGCAATTACTTCCATAACCTGTATTTCACTTATATAATCCAAAACGTTAGCAGTTATATAAAATGAAATATATTTTTCATCCACTAACAACAAAGCAATGTCAAACCCAACAATCACTTGCAATCACAACATACAGCCATCATATAAAATCAACACAAAGCAATCATTCATCCAAACAAAACAAACAGTTGTTCAAGTTCAAAACTTTAAATTGTAAAGAATAACTACTAAGTGCATCATTTACTCAACGGTCTTAGATGAAACTAAATAGATTATTCCTACATCCAAATAATTTAAAGTATCCTTACCCAAGCAACCATAAACCAAACAATCAACAAATCTAAACAAAATTTAGTTCATTCTTATTAATTTCATTTCATACATTTATTGTTTGATTTCTCCTTTTATTTCATATAATGATTTATCTTACATTTTATTTCTAACAAACTTTTAATTTCATTTACTCATTCAGTGTTTGTTTCATTTATTTTCACTTATTACTTACAATTATTCATTTTCATTAATTCAGGACATGTAAGTTTCTTTTTATTGCATTACATTTATGCACTTCTCAATTTCAATCATGTATTTAATGCTTACATTTCTATTATATTTAATTATAGTAACCCTTTTTAATTACACTTAAAATTTTAACCTTATAACATCAATTCTTATAAGTAAAGGGTTTCATTATCTCAAGTTAATTACTTGTATAACATCTATTACATTTTCTTATTAGCATTTTCAACTTTTATATATTTTGGTAAGTTATATATATGCCTTTAAGAATGTAACTAAAAGTTATACAAGTTTTTCTCAATTCTTTTAATAATTTAATGGTTCAATAATTCCATCTTTGTTTTATAGGTCAAAATTCAAACTTTACCTTTAATTTCATTCATAACCTAGCATTAAATTTTTTATTTTAATTAAAGACTCCAATTATTAATCGGTTACATTCCATTTCACTACAATAATGGAAACTATTAATAACTCGGAAACTTAAGGATTTAAATACCGGGTTAAATTCAAAATCATTTTAAAATAACAGATAAATGTATATACTTACACATTATATATCAAATTATATTTAAAACAATTTAAAATTTATATTCGTTTATCAAAATAAATCAGCAGTAAAACTACTACAGAGGCCTTCCCACTTCGAAACTCGAAAATGAATGTCGATGATGCATGCACTCATCACCAAAATTATTTTCGAGCGACAGAGAGGGGAGTACAACTTATTTCATTCCAAAAATTTCTTTAAAAATAATTCTTGCAAATTTATATTGAAATATTTATATCAAAAAATACTTCTAATAGTACTATTATTATATTCCAAAATCAATTGAAAGAATTTCCAAAACCCCGGAACTTAAGCCTTAAGTTTCCAATTTCATTTATCTTATTTTCAACTTATTTCGACTATTAATTATAAATTTATTACCTAACAACCAATACATTGCACCCAAATATATATATATATATATATATATATATATCATTTAAAAATTTATTTTATATATAGAAAATATAATACGCAAAATTATTTCATTCGCCTCTATTAAAACAAATATTATTTCGGTCTGTCCTATTAAGTGTTTAGAAACCCCTATTGATGTCACAGCGTCCCATGCACCAACCAGAGTTTATAAATACAAAATGGAACAAATTAACACAATATAATTTTTTTTTAACACTAACAAGTACGCTCTCTCATATATATACATTCAGCAACTCCCATAGGGTATTACTACCCTATTAGTAAAGAGTCAAACCCCACAAAGCTAAGGTTTATCGCTAAACCAAAGCTCTGATACCAGATGTAACGTCCCGCCTTTTCGCACGCTTTAAATCGACACACATGCCAATTCAAACCATACAAAAGGGCGGATTGTTATGGTGTAAATAAGAAAACAAGAAAGAAATAAAACAAAATAGAATCTCACAGCGGAAGGATAAAATATAATAATCAAATATACAGTTCATGAAGCTGTTTTACAAAACTTTTGATTATATTTATACAATACATATCAGAGTACACATACCAATAACAATGCGGCGGAACTGTATGAGTGTAATGCAATAATATAAATAATAATAATAATAATACAAATCTTCATCTTCGTCCTCCAGAGCTAAATCTTCAAATCCTGAAGCGCTCTGACTGACCCGAGCGAATTTGAAAAGACAAAAACATTCGAGTCAGAACTAAAAGATCTTATGTGAGTTAAATTAACAGAAATAAATATGAGTGCAGTAACTCAAGAGATGCTCGGGATTTACATCTCCTAAGGGTCCGATAAACTATTTACTATGTAGTATATTGCGCTATTATAATAATGTCTAATTGTAAAATAAACATACCTTTTTCTTAGCATTAAGGGGTTACCCATATAGCCCTTAACACGTAATAGTCCCAGTAGTCCATCCAATATCATAGTCCCTCCTGATCGGGAAGCCACCAGAGGATACCACACGGGCTACGGGAGAAAACCAAACTCGTACAAGGCGCGATAGGGTAGGTGACACGGCACAACTAGGCAATGCCAGGGTAGATATACCAATTACGCTTCCGGGTCGGTGGTAACGCGTAGCGCGCAGCTACCGCCCACCTCGAACAAACTCTCCCAAATCAAAGAAATCAAAAGTGAAGGTGGCCACCGAATCAATCCAAAGTCAGAGAATAGTATCGAAGGGAAGTGTCCGATCAAAGGTGCTACCTCATTAACCCGTCGACCGCTCCTGTTTTAGCCACCTTATGCCAACTCATGAGAGTTGGGTCCACGTATTTACCTTACAGGAAACGCCACCACCATCCTACTTCATTCTGTAATCTCCACCGCGTACACGGTTGTTAAAGTGGTTTTCGGGGTTGGCAGAGAGTATGAAAACTTCTGATCCCGGTCTCTTTAACAACCAAACGTTATTATAACACCGCGGTTATTTAAAAATAATTTTACTTTCAAAACCAGAATAAAATATATACTTCAAAACCGTGTAAATACGATATCCTTTCCATTCCAAAACAAACTCATTTGATATTATTTTTATAAAACCCAAATTAATATAATATCATCTTATTTCAAATATATTTCTTTTCCAAAATCATATTGCTTTAAAATTTATAATAATTGGAAACCAAACATTTGAATTATAACTTTCAAACCATAATACTTCGAAAATTCATAGCTTTAAAACCATAACTTCTAAAACTTGGATGGTTTGGATATTCAAACGGTATATAGAATAAAATAGTTTGCATTTAAAATTACTTTATAAAATAAAATAATTTCTGCGACTTTCAATTTATTTCATTTAAAATTAAGTCAAAATCCATAAATTTCAAAATCGCTTTCAGTTTCAATAAGCACTTTTAATATATTTCAAACTTTGAATATTAAACAATTGGAACTAAGGTTGGAAATTTCTATTCAGCAATTTAAAGTCCTATTATTTAGTTTGAAATATTTTCATAATAAACCCGTAGTCATTTTAGAAAAACTCAAATTACTTATAAAAGAAAATTTCCTTCAATTTATTTATACCTGAAATATTCCTTTAATTCATCTTGAATAAAATTCAGTTATAAGTATCATACCTTTTTAAAATTTCAAGTTAATAAATTTTACATCAACTTATGAAGTTAAATTCTTAATTAAGCTCAATTCCAAAGTTTTCAATTTAACTCCCAATCTTAATTTGATTTAGAACATTTAAAACTCTATATATTTTCAATATCTTAACATGTACTTAACCATATAATATAAAGTAATCAAACTCCATTATTCAACTTATTTATTTTATTTAACAGATTTATACATAGCTTAATTTCAAAAATTTAACTATATATGTATATATAAAATAAGAATTTATATAATATCAAAATTGATATTTATTAAACCGTATCATATCCACACCATAAAAATCATTTCAAAAATAATTTTATATATATACTGCGGTGTCTGTATATAATTTTCTATCCTATGGTCAAGTGATACAGATATTTATCATTTCAATCCGCAATTTAAAAATAAAAAAATGCGGTTGTATATCATTTCAAACCGCAATCCCGAATGAAATGAAAATGCATAATAACTTGCAGTTTATACAATATAAAATATAGCATCCATTCATCCAAATATCAATCATCAACCATTTATTAAAATCATCGTCCAATTTAAACAAACATCAATATAGAGCATATAAAATATAACAGGTAATAAATAACAGGTATTAACTAACAGTTTATATTCAATAATAAATTTAATAACTGTTTAACTAGCAGTTTATATGCAAATAAATAAATTTTAACTGTCAATTTATATGCAATAATAAAATTAATTAACAGTTAAATTAAATAAATGTTATTTAACTGAGATGACGAATAAAACATGCCAAACAGTCGTAAATAAATTTCTACTCATATCTTAAATCAATTTAACAAACATAAGAAATTTAAAAAGTTGTGAGTGGGTTAAAACACTCACTTTTTGAATTTAAATTGAATTCAAAGCCAATTTAAACCCAAAAATTTGACCGTTTCGGAATTCATCCAAACCAGCGTCAACAAGTCCGAAATTTCAATACGAACCTAACAAAAGAAACCGCGCGTAAATCGGATATCATATGTAAAAATTATGACGATTAATGCGATTGAAAAACAATTAAAACAAAAATATAAAAAGGAACACATTTACATAGTTTGCCACGTCACTCTTCTCCCCAAAGCAAGCAACAGGAACCCACGTTTCCTACACCCAGAAACACACGCAAGCACGGCCGAGACGCCTATCTTTGACCGCACCCTACGAACGCCACCACCCACCAGAAAATCGCCGATCACCACCATCCTACTCCTCAGGCCGAGACGCACCCATGGCCAGGAGGTCGCCGTCTTCGGTCGTCCCCATCGTCGCAGTCGCCCCTTCAAAGTTTAGGGTTTTCGAACCCTAATCAACCAAATTCGAGCGCCTCCGATCGAATTAGCACACACGACCATCAACGTTAGCTTCCCCTTACCGAGCTCTTCAATACCCAAAAACCGATTTCCCGATTGACGCTTCAGTCAAAAACGCCCAATTCAATTTTGACCGTGATTTCTGGTCAAACGATGAACCGATCTGGAAAATGAATTTCATCAGAAGATTACGCATTTCGAGGGCTTCAACGTATATTTTTTTGAGATTTTTCTGAGGACTTTGAATTTTTGACTTTGATTTTGAATTCTAATTGGATCTAGGGTTTGCATCCATTGAGGAAGAGGAGGAGCTGATGAAATTTTATGCGCAGACAAATGAAAATAGGCGGAGGCTAGGGTTTAGCATGGTATTTATGGACAAGGTTGAAAAGAGTAGATGGATCGGTTCGATGAACGCGCTGAGCGATATTTGGCCCGAAAAGCCCGTTTCGACTCCGGAACGAAATTGGGTAAACCCATATATTGAAATAGGTGTTTTAAAATATTCTGAACGCGATGGAAAAAGTTTCACGTCCAAATTCCATCGTATGAAGAAGTTATGCTGAAATCAATATTTTCAAATTGATTTCAATTGATTTCAATTGCATAAATTTCAAGGCGTTTCGAGTCCGTATGATCAAACGACAAGTCCGATCGCTACGAAACTTGGAACACTATTATAATTCAGCGTTACGGATCCGATGAAACTGGTTTCGTCAAAATCCAAGTCAGTGGCCAAAATGGCTATTTTCTAGTTAATTAAATAAATTAGAATTAAATTAATTAAATCACCTTTTCAATTTCACTTCTAAAATTTGCCAAATTTCATCACTTATGATCTCTCATTAGAGGTGAATAATTTATAAATTTCAATATTAACCTCAATTTTATTAAATTATAAATTATAAATCAAATTTCTAATTATTCTATTAAATTCACTTTTCATCCTATTATTTAATTCATCGTTATAAAAAGGATGCAATTTTCATTGCTTCACGATTGTTTATATTTATTTTCTTAGATTTCATCTACACTTCCATTTATGCAATAATTTAAATATTAAATTTTCATTTAATTGCAATAAATCATATTATCGAAAATTTTAAATTCAAATAAATAAATAAATGTTGATTTCCATTCTTATTATTTAAACAATCATTATTCTATAAACATATTTAACATTCTCACCTTCATTTAAATCCTCATTTATGAAATATTTTAATATATATTCCACTTATTTGCGATTTATCCACTTATTAAATTTCAATTTCAAATAAATTAATAAATCTTGGGTTTCACTACTTAAATCAACAAATCTTCATATTATAATTAAAATTAACCTTTATTTCATCTTATAGGATTAACTATCTTCAATGCAAATTAACCTACCCTAACTGTAAAAATTAAGAAAATTAATTGCAATTTGATCTCACATTAAACTTCATTAATTATCAATTGAAACCTAAACAAAACCGTTTATTTAATTAAAATCTTGCTATTAAATAAATTGACGCTTTATGGGTAAAATTAACATGGAATTATATTACATTTCTTGATTTTATTAAATTTGATTTCTCATCTAAATTGCAAAATACTAAATTTCAATTACTATAGAAATTTTATTTAATATAAATTTGAATGCCGATCAATTGGTATTACACTAACCTTATTACATTAAATTGCATTCAGTTTCCAAATTTTATATAATTAAATTCTAATTACTTACCAATCTTATTTCATTCATTAATGCCATCATTTGCCAATTATTGCATAATTCCATCTATTTATATTCATGCTATTCATGTTTAATTCAATTCCTTTGCACATTAATTCATTTACTAAAGTTTATAATCTTTTATTTATTACTTACCTTCTTATTAAATTAAATTAGTAGCATTTCCATTATACTTCTGATTATAACATTTCATTAGTAAATTAAATATTCTCGTTTGTTTCTTATATTAACTTATAACTAAGTACGACAAAGATTCACAATTTCAATTGATTTCAATTACATTCTGAATTTGTAAATCTTAATTTCAATTGCTACATTTAAATTTCTAACTTCTTCTTCATTATAACTTCTAGAATTTTAATTTCTTCCTAATTAAATTGCAAAATTTTAAATTAAACTAACAAATTTATAAATCAAAATTTACGGGTCGTTACATAATATAAAACATTTTATAACACTAACAAATACACTCTCTCATATATATACATTCAACGACTCATTCTAGGGTATTAGTGACCCTATCTTTAATGAGTCGGACCCCACAAAGCTAAGGTTATTACTAAACCAAAGCTCTAATACCAATTGTATTGACCCATCTTTTTTAGACGGTTTAAATTGATGATAAGCCACACACGTTAGACTCAAATCATTCAAAATGGAGGATTGTTATAGAGTAAATAAGAAAAAGCAGAGAAAAAAAGAAAATAAACACAGAATCTCACAGCGGAATGGAAAAATATAATAATCAAATAAACAATTCATGAAACTATTTTACAAATAACATTTGGTTACAGTTTTAACAAATAGATCAAAGTACAGAAAGCAGTAATAAATAAATAATGCAGTGGAATAACATGATGCAATGGGATAAATATAATAAATAATAATAGTATACAAATTTCTGACTTCATCCTCCAGAAAAGCAGTCTTCGATACATTGAAAAGCTTAGACTAACTAGAGCGAATTGAAAAGACAAAACACTCGAGTCAAAACTAAAAGATCTTATGTAAGTTAAATCAACAGTAAATAAATATGGGTGTAACGGCATCAGAGGTGTTTATGGGGTTTGATATCTCCTATCTAGTGTCTAACGTGGGTGCAAGTACTTAAGAGATGTTCAGGATTACCATCTCCTAAGGATCCGTTAAACTATCTACTATGTAGTACAAGTCTATAGTAAGGCATTACTCATATTCCTCGTAACACATTTTTAGATATTCCCGTAGTCTATACAGTGCCATAATTCCTCCATAAATTGGAGGGCTATCAGAGGGCACTCCATAGGTATAGTACAAACCAAACTCGTAGAAGGCGCGATAAGGCATGTGATAAGGCACACGAGGTAATGCTAAGGTCGGATTCTACCATTTGTAGAACCGGGCTGATGGTAACCCAGAGTAGCTACTACCACCCACCTTGGAAGACACTCCTATAATCAAATCAAAGGGTGGTCACCAAACCAATCACAGTCATAATATGGTATCAAAGAAGCATGTCCGATCGGAGGTGCAACCACACTTGGCGCAGTTAAAGCTCCTGTTTTAGTCATCAAGCTGACTCACAGGAGTCAGGGCTACATAAATACCTTATACAGAATCGTTCCCTAAACCATCCTATTCATTCTGGAATCTCCACCACGTACACAGTTGTTAAAATGGTTTTCGGTATTGGCAGAGAGTATGACAATATCTGATCTTGGTCTCTTTAACAAACAAATGCTTATTTCACACCGGATGGTTCTTTTACATTTTCAAAACCGACTCATAAATAATATCAAAATATCATATTCAATTCAAATCAGATCACTTTCTGAAATCATATTCACTTTCGAAATCATATTTACCTTCAAAATCATATCGCATTTGAAATCATATCACTTCCAAAATTATATTTTCTTTCAAATCATACTTCCAAAATAGGTTAAACCATCATATCCAATCAAATGTCATTTAAATCCCAACTTAGGTTATAACATCGTTTAACCGTATTCGCTTGTAAATCAGGGATTTGAATATAAACACTTCCACTTATTTAGTCTGAAATTTAGAAAATAGTTTAGATAAGTTATAAATAGTTTAACTTAAAATAAATTTTTAAATAGTTAAGATACTCTAAAATATAAAAAATAGATTAAAAATAGTTTAAATGGATTTAAGATAGATTAAATAGATTTAAAATAGATTAAAATGGGTTAATTAGTTTAAAATAGGTTAAAATAGATTAAATTGGATTAGATAGATTAAAGACAGATTAAAATAAGTGGAAATTAGGTTAAAGGGCATCTATTTGCAGGTAATAAGTTTTAAGGATAGCCCTTCTGAATAATTAGTTTTAAGGACAATTTACAGCATAATGGTAAATTCATTTATCTTTTTAAGTTATACAGGAAAATGATAAATCCTTTTATCTTTATTTTTGTATAACTGAAAATGATAAATTCTTTTATCTTTTTCCTGTAAAATGTCCTTAAAACTAATTTTTCAGAAGTGGTGTCCTTAAAACTTATTACCCTATACAAATAAGCCCTTGAAGTGAAAATCCTCTTAAAATAAATTAAAATAGTTTAAATTGATTAAAATAGTTTAAAATAGATTAAATTAGTTTAGTAGTTTGAAAATCATAATAATTAGGATTTAAAATAATATATATTTAAATAGTTTATATTAAAATGGTAAATTTGAAATTAATATCAAATTAAACTATTTCTTTCATTTCAACACAATGGACTGTATCTAGCTTTCAAATCAACAAACTAAATTTTCTTCAATTCAAATTCCCATAAAATCATTTCAATTTATATCGATTTCAAATTCATGTTCATACTACAATTTTAAAGAACTTCAATTTCAAGATTTCAAAGTGTAAATATTCAAACATTTACAATAATTCAATTTCGATAAATTTCATTAATATTTTAAATTTCAACTTTGAAACTTTCATTTTTATTCTTTAAATAATTCAATAAACCAACTCCAATTTCAACAATCAAAGCTTGGATTTTCGAAAATAATTCAGTCTATATAAATCAAATTTCATTTCAAACTATCATTTAACTGAATTCAAAATTAAGGATTTTATTTAATTTAACCAATTCGGTGCCTGTATATAATTTTCTATCCTATGGTCAAGTGATACAGATATATATCATTTCAATCCGCAATAAATTTAAATTTACGGGTATATATCATTTCAACCTGCAATCCCAAATTAACAATCAAAATTCATAAAAATGTTTGGGTTTATCATTTCAATCCATAACGATTTTTCCCTAATCTATAGATCGTTCGGGTGTGTATCATTTTAATCCATAAGGAACTTGCAGTGTTATAACAATATAAAATATAACATCCAATCATCTAATATCAACAATCAAGCATCCATCACAATCATCATTCAAATCAACCAATAAACATCAATTAACTGATTATCATCAACAATTATTCAATTGTTAATTAAATTCAGTATTTAATTAAATGGCGATTTAAATGCAATAAGGGTCATATTTAACTGGAATGACAATTCATATATACCAAACATCAACCAATCAATTTCTAGTTACATCATAAATTTAATCTAACTAACATAATATAATTTATTAATTGTGAGTGGATTAAAACACTCTTCTTTGATTTTAAATCGAATTGAAATCCAAATTAAGACCCAAAATTCAATAGTCTTAAAATTTATCCAAACTGGTGGCAAAATGTCTGAAATTTCGATACGACCCCAACGAAATAAACTACGCATGAATTCGAGCTCGTATGTAAAAGTTATGATAATTAGAAGAATGGAATCAAGATTTAAATTAAAATAAAAGGAATGGAAAAATGGTAATTATCATTACCATCATCTATTCTTACGCGTACAGGAGATGAACGCAACCCACAGCCATGCTTGATCCCTAATGTGCGCCCACCACTACAAGATGTCGAGCCACGATCCAACTCCACTGTTGTGTGCGCCCCACTGAGCTCCACCTACGCCCAAAACGCCATCAACCACGCTGCTTCCATCATCACATAAAACCCCAAAAACTGCAGCCCTATATGCCTTGATTTTGGCAAATCCGAGACGTTATGCCACTATTCGACCGCTATATTTGTAGAGCTCGCCGAGATCTACAACTTTCATGTAGGAAGTTTTTGATTTCGTTGAACGAATAAGGAGAAATCAAGGGAAGAAGCACATGAAATTTTGGCCATTGAAATAATAAAAAGATGGTGGTCGGGGTTAGAGCTAGGGTTTCAGAATAAAATAATAATATCTCTCGTTATGCATGTCGTATTTGTATAGTTAGGTATAAAATCGTCCAAACTCCAATTGTGGCGTGCCGCATTGTGTTTATAATGTTTTACCCCCATTCCAAATGCAATGGAACTAGTCTCGAGGCCTAATTCGATCGTATGCGGAAGATAGATTTTCAAAGTCAATTTATTTTATTGAATTTCTTAAATTGATTTCTACGTGTTTCAAGCTCGCACAGCCAAACGATAAGTATGATCGTTACGAAACTTGAAATCCTACAATAATTCACATTTATAAGCTTATTATCTACAAAAAATGTTATAACTACTTATACATCGCTGATTTCATTTTCAATATTAGCCGATTCCAATTTATTACATATAATTTCAGTTGACTCCAATATTAAATTTTATTTATTTATTTACAATTTATAACCTATTATGACTTTACAATCATTTCAATTAATTGGACTTACATTAAAATATTTATCAATTTCCTTAAATTAACATTACAAACATTACATTCTAATTATTCTTTTCATTATTAAATCTTAAATTTTAATGTCTTCCAATATTAATTTACAAAATATGATTAAATTAATAATTTAATTATCGAAAAATTACAGGTTGTTATAGGTGATTACAAGAGTTATATACAAGATATGCATAATAAATTGTTATTTACCATTATCAAGACTGCAATTTGTTGAACAACCTCAAGGTTATAGTAACATAATAAATGGATCCTATCACTTTATAGAGGATTTTCCAAAGTTCCCTCAACCTCATTTTGGGTTTTAACAGATGTAAAATCTAGTGGGAATCTTATTAGGAAAATATGACGACTCATTCTAATCAGTATAAGAACATGTGTAATATTATAAAAATCTACTTTAATAAATTTGCACAGATAATATAATTGATAAATTGTTTATAGGTTAAATTATACTAAATGAAATGAACTTAAATTGATGAAGATGTGTAACAATTTACTTATTAATAAATTAATCTTTTGAAATGTTGTCGCTTCAATACCTGTGCAAGTTCCAAATAATATAACCATTAAAAATTTAGTGTCTTAGTCATTTAAGTGTGAATATTCCCTTGGTTGTATATTTTCTTTTATTTGTTTTGAACTCGAAAATAATATAAGAGTACGGATATGCGATCCATATTTGATTACATACAAAAGTTGCATGATGAATAGTCACATCCATAATATATGGAATTCCAATGAAAATTTTTCATTAGAAATGAGTAAGTAAACCATATTGCGAGATCATGTATTTAATATGATTGAATATGATGAGGACCTTGTTATGTTGTAAATAACATTATACCAAACTAGACAAACCGAAGAATTCAATCATTGAAATGCAATTTTTAATATGTTTATGTAAATATAGTTTATTCGAACTTCTTAACATGTTAAGGATGTCTAAATGCGCTTCTGTTAAGAAATCTAGTGCATTCTTAAAGTAAAGGGTTTCTTATTTGAATGGTTTGACCATTAAAAAGATAAAGCGAAAGTTTGAGAGTAATGGTCATATTGGTGTAGTTGGGATAAAGAGATATTGAATGGTCACCTCCTCTTCATGAAGAGAAGAAATGGAATCATATAAAATATTTGTAGATGTTTAATGAAGAACAAGAAATATGATTTTTATTCCAAACATATTTTCCCTATAGTAAATTATTCATTGCAAGATTTATTTCTTTTAATTCGAGATACTTGATCTAGATTCTCGATCATATATTAGTTATAGCTGAAGAAATAAATAGCACATAATAAACGATTGAATGAAGCTTCCTATTTTGAATGTTATTATTGTAACTACAAAAATAATCAGAGCATAACATATGACCTTTGCTAGTGCAAAGCGTTAAATTTTGAAAAATTACTATCAATATACCAAATATTCTTTATGAGTTAATAACCATTTTCAGTTTTGACTGAGAATCAATGTAGCTTTATTTTAATATGAATACTATGAATGTTAATTATCAACCAAGCCTATTTTTGTTATTTCAACGATGGTATTTTTTTCCATATTAACAGTTTTGTGTTAATTATATAGAAAATACGAAAGCATCTAAAGTATTCTATAACTATTCTTGGAATCATGAACTAATCCATATGTTTGAGAAATTATTCCTTAACCTTATGATTTTTTATCATATGGTACTTGTAAATTGTATCTTAAATGATTACGATAAAGTACCCATTTAGTGGGAGCAATAGAAGAGTTAATGAACTCTTCGGATAGATACATTTGGATATATGCAGCCCAAGGTTTAATGATACTGAAAGTGGACCCACTTACTTCGTTAAATTCACCAATGAATATTCTCAAAATTAATATATATATTGATACATAAGTTAAATATCTATGATAAATTCATATCAGAAGTAAAAAATATATATCATGTAAAAGAATTAAAACAATTTGATTTGATCAAATAGGTGAGTACCTTGGATAATAGTTCCAAAAGTACCTAAAAGAGAATATGATTCACTTTCAAAGTCACTCCTTCCTATGCCATATAATGATGTATCGACATAGAGTAATCAGTCTCCATTGGATAAAGTACGATTGATAATGAGTGAAGCTGAGTGGATATGTACATAAAGAGTAAGCACATATATTAAATTTGGTTTCATCTGAAACAAAAATTATGATTTCATATAACAATTAGATTGGGTAGAAACCTCATCTTAAATAGTTTAAGGTATAAGGCTGTTCGATCTGCATTATGAATGTAAGTTTGGTGAACTCACGATAAAACTTGTTTTATGTAAGTCTACTAGGAATTCATAAAATGTTTTAGAAAGCCTATTCCATCGTGTTAAGAAACAAATAATTGTTTTTGTTTGATCTATCACTTTTTTGCAATTGGCGAAATAGGTAAATTATAATAAAAAACCAATTTTGGTATTAATGGGCCAATGTAATCTATTAACTATCATTAGATACAGTATATTTAATACTATTTTATTTTAAAATATTTTTTATTTACTTGTTAATTGTGTTAATTAAATTTATTTGATATTTACTTAGAATATATTAGATATACTCATACACAAACTTAACACCATAATAATAAATAAGCATGCATATAACTATATATATAATAAATAAGCCATCGGAGCAGCCCCATAATCTGCCAACAAGTTCTGGGCTTGGAGGGCTTGGGGCTTCCCCTTAGATCATAGAACCGGCTAAGGAGGATGAAGGTGGTGAATACTAAGTTGACATTCTTGGTCACTCTTCCGGTGCAGGTAATCCTCTCACTTCTCTCGAATTCGGGAGTCTTAAGCTTATGCCGTAAGAGAAGGAAGAATTTAATGCTTTCATTTTTGATCTTATCGGTCAATCTACCTTTTTTATTGATGTGTCAGCTTCCTCGATGCCGTGACCTACTTCCATTTCCACAGCCTCCATGGTCATTTCCGTTCCTATTCCAGTCTCCGTGTCCATGTATATCTCGCAGCCGGGGTCGGAGCCCGAAAAGATAGTCACACTTTATGGCTTGGATGACCCTTCTATATCTTTGGAAGGTGATGTAACATCGGCAGAAGTTAAGGAGCAGGAAGTTCAAATCCTTGAATTGGTAGATGTCAAGAAAGAGAAGGTTGAAGCGATCAAAGCCTTGAAGAGCTCCCCCAAGTCACAGAAGCGCAAAGCGAAGGGCAAATCTTCTAAGAAGGCTGCAGAACAAGAGGAGGATGTTAGCGCTGAGGAGTTCATTGATATTAGTGGCAGCGACACCACTCTCGAGACAAGGCAGAAACTTTGAACAAAGGGTGGAAATGGGAGTGGTGGAAAGAAGCGTTGAGGTATTTGGGTGGCGATCGATTTGATTTGGTTCTTTTTGAGTCATTTTGTACAAGTGCAGCGTCTACACATAGCATTTTTGTTGTGGAGTCTGTATTTTCCTTTTGTTGGTTGGTGTTGTGTGGGTATGGCTCTCACGTTTTGACCCTGTATAAAAGAAAATTGTAAGTAATACATTGATATTCTGTTTGTACTCTTATTTTTCTATTCATATGTGTTCTGTGCACTTGTGCTTGTTTTGTTTACACTTATCCAATTATTGTGATTACTGCCAAAATTGTTTATTTAGAGTAACAGTTCTTTGTTTGGACTAATAGAACTTGTGAACTTATTATTTCAAGTGTTTTTATTTAAGTGTCGGTGTAAGCACCCCAGTTCACAGGGCTTTTTTGCTTCAAACAATTGACAAATGACTTGTAACTTAGGGTTTAAATAGTCTGCACATTAACACTTGATATTTGACTAAATCATAACTCGATTTTTCTTTTTTTAGAAGTTTTGTGACTTGAGCATGTAGTCCAAGTTTTTTGCGATATTTTGGTAAGTATGCAATGTATGCATGTTTGAGATGTGCACAATGCTTAAGTTGACTATGGGCACGTACTTGTTGTCAACGTTGTTAACGTTTAATGTAATAGTCTGCCGTACTCTGATTTGGTTGGAGTCGTCCTCATTTTTTATGACATTAGAAGTGGCTTGATTCCGGTTATTCCAGTATGGATAAGTTCCCTGGCATTGTCGAGGCAATTTCGAGACTTGAAAGTGCACGCTGCTTATGGGATGCGTGAATTTTAGGATCGATATGTCCCATCGATTTGGAACGGCTCTGGCGCTTCTCAATGTTGCCTATCTTCGGAAAATGTGAGGAGTTTATGTTTAAGGAACATAATTTCATGGCTTTGATAGTTAACGTGCGGCTTATGAGATGCACAACTTTTGGGACTAATATGATCTGTCAGTCCGGAATGGTTTTAGTGCTCCTCAATGTTGCCTATCTTCAAGTAATGTCAGGAGTTCAATCTTTAAGAGTCAGTGCGCGACTTATGGAGTGCTCGACTTTTCATACTCCTCGGTGTTGCCTATCTTCGAGAAACGTAAGAAGTGTAATTTTTTAAGGATTAGTGCACGGTTTATGTAATATGTGAATTTTCTTACTCCTCGGTGTTGCCTATTTCCGAGCAACGTGAGAAGTTGGTATTTTGAAATTTAGTGCACACCTTATGAAGTGAGTGACTTTTCATACTCCTCGATGTTGCCTATCTTCGGGCAACGTGAGGAGTGTAATTTTTCAATAATTAGTGCATGATATATGTAATATGCGGCTTTTTGTACTCCTTGGTGTTGCCTATCTTTGGGGAACGTGAGGAGTTGGCATTTTGAAATTTAGTGCGTGACTTATGAACTGTGCGGCTTTTTGTATTCCTTGATGTTGCCTATCTTCGAGCAACGTGAGGAGTGTAATTTTTTAAGAGTTAGTGCATGGCTTTTCACAATCCTCGGTGTTTTCTATCTTCAAGCAACATGAGGACTGTTTATTTTACCTTCCCAATGTTCCCAAAGCAACACCCGTATTTAGAAGGCAAAGATCGGGTTCCGCCGATCCAACGGTTTGAGCCGATTTGCTTCCGTCGACTCGGGGGGTAGTTATTATGAAGATATTTTGTTGGTTCAAAAAGAGAATAAAATTTTAATAAGGAAAGTAGGGGGTTTTGCCTATTTACAATGCCCTTGACATCCCAGGATGGCTTTTTTGCTGAAAAATAGAGCGTACATAAGGTAGTTTTCAAATGAAGTAACGGCGGAGTGATTCACTATTTCATGCCCCAGAAATTTGGATTCCGTCGACGGTTGTTGGCTTGAAAGTTCCGTACCTAAACTTTCGATTGATAACGTACGCTCCTTTCTAGTTTTGTCCGAAGGCCCCTGGGACGGGGTAGATGAGCAAAAGATCTCCCACTTCGAAGGTTTGCTTATGAACTTTGGAGTTGAAGTACCGTGTGACCCTTTTTAGTGGGCGGCGGTTCTCAACTCAGTTTCTTCTCTTCTTTCATCGACCATATCTAGCAATTCGAGTAGGAGCTTCTCATTTTGATTTTGATTGCAATTTTGCCTTCGGTGCGAGGGGACTTCTAATTCGACAGGAATTATTGCTTCTGAGCCATATGCCAGAGCGAATGGATTGTGACCGATTTCCGCTTTGTGGCTAGTTCTATAAGCCCATAGTGCGAGTGGAAGTTCATAACCCGGTTTCCTTTTACTTTTGTTAGTCGCTTTTTGATGGTGGACTTGATGATTTTATTTATCGCTTCCACTTTCCCATTTGTTTGCGGATGAGCTACTGCAGAGAAGCTCTTCTCAATTCGGAAGCGTTTGCAAAAGTCTTTAAACTTGGTGCTTTCGAATTAAGTTCCATTGTCGGTGATGATTTTCTACGGCACACCAAACTTGCAAATAATGTTTTTAGTAACAAAGTTAATGACTTTCTATGTGGTTACGGTGGCCAGCAGTTCTGCATCGGCCCATTTCATGAAATAATCAATGACAACTATAGCGTATTTGGCGCCTCCTTTTGCTATTAGCAGAACACTAATCAAGTTGATTTCCCATATTGCAAATGGCCATGGAACTGACCATCTGTGTTAGCTCTGTTTTAAGGATTTCTTATAATTTTGCTGAATCTTTGGCAGCGATCACATTTTCTGGCGTAGTCTGCAGTATCGCGGTTTATTGTTGGCCAGAAGCATCCATACCAGAGGACTTTCTTCGCAAGCGTTTGACCCCAATGTGGTATCCACATTTGCCTTCGTGCACTTCCTTTATGATTCATCGGGCGTCGTCATCGGACACACATCTAAGAAGGAGGGTTGAGAATCCCCTTTGATAGAGTACTCCATCTTGTATCATGAATTGCGGTACCTTTCGGAGGAGCTTTTTTTGTTGATTCTGATCCGTCGGAAGAGTCCCAGTAAGTAAATATTCCTTTATCGAAGTCATCCACGTATTTGATTCGACTGTGATCACGAGGATCCATTCGACGTCCATTTCATCTATGCTTGGGTTGGTTAGAGTTCCAACTGAGACTATCCCCAATGATTGAGCTTCTCTAGAGCTCGCCAGTTTAGCCAAATAATCCACCTTGGTGTTCTGCTCCCGTGGAATGTGAGTTATGGTGTAGTGTTCGATGTCGCTAAGCAGTTCTTGTAATGTGGACAGGTACGGGGCAAGTCCCCTCGAACATGGTGTTCCCCTTTTACTTGATAGATGACTAGATGGGATTCACTGTATATGTGAATAGAGTTTATCTTAAGCTCTTTCACAACTTTTAGTCCTGCAACCAGCGCTTTGTATTCCTCTTTGTTATTTGTAGGAGGGAATCCCAAACGCAGAGCGTAGCTAATGGCTCGTCCTTTGGGGTTTCAAGCATTACCTCTGCTCCCAAACAGAGGTTGTTAGATGCGCAATCGACAAAGAGTCTCCATACATGTCTACTTCCAGCTGTGTTTCTTCCTCATCGTCCCATATAGTAAATTCGACGATAAAGTCTGCTAACGCTTGCCCATTGATGGCCTTCCTCGGGTGGTATGTGATATCATATTGACTCAGTTCTATATTCCACTTGAGAAGTCATCCGGAAGTTTCAGGCTGATATAGCACTTGCTTCAAGGGCTGGTCAGTCAACACTTTAATTGGATGAGCCTAAAAGTATGGTCGTGACTTCTTAGATGTGATCAAGAGGCAATATGCTAATTTTTCCAGTTTTGGGTAGTTTTTCTCGACTCCAGTGAACCGCTTGCTAAAGTAATACACGGGTCCTGGATTTTTGCTTCTTCATGCACAAGAGCGGCGCTCAATGCATGGGGTGATATCGCTAAGTAAATGATCAGGTCTTCTCCATCCACGAGCTTCGATAGGATTGGCGGAGCCTCTATGTGCCGCGGCAATTTTTCGAACACTGTTTGGCAAGCTTCACTCCATTCGAAGTTCTTCTTTCCTTTCTTCAGTGCATCGAAGAATGATATACGCTTGTTGGCAGCTTTTGAGATAAACCGACTTAGTGCTGTAACTTTTCCATTCAGACTTTGCAATTCCTTCTTATTCTTTGGAGCTTGGACTTCTCGTAGTGCCATTATTTGTTCTGGATTTTCTTTCATTCCCCTGACGCTTCGATGAATCCTAAGAATTTTCAGAAGGCTACCCCACAGTGACATTTGAGTGGATTGAGTTTCATTCCGTACTTTCGAAGTATTATGAACATTTCAGCGAGATTATCTAGGTAGTTAACAGTTGCTCATGATTTGACCAACATGTCGTCCAAGTAAACCTCCATTTTTTTCCCAATTTGACACTTGAACATGGTATTTACCAACCTTTGATAAGTTTCCCCTGCGTTCTTCAAACCAAATGACATTATGTTGTAGTATTATAGGCCTATGTCGGTGATGAAGCTAGTGTTTTCCTGGCCAGGCTAATGTATCAAGATTTGATTGTACCCAGAGTGTGCATCCATGAACGATAGTAGCTTGTGTCTGTCGTTCCGTCCACAAGCTGGTCTATTCTAGGGAGAGGAAGGAAGTCTTTCGGGGAAGATTTTTTTATGTCCGAGTAATCGATACTGGTTCGCCACTTCCCATTGGACTTTTTGACTCAGACCGGGTTAGATACCCACTCTGGATAAGTTGCATCGTGGATGAAATCGTTGGCCATTAACTTGTCCACCTCTTCTCTTAGCGCCTTAGACCGTTCAGAACCTAGGCTGTTCCTCTTTTGCTTTACTGGTGTGAACTTGGGATCAATGTTGAGCGCATGACATGCGATTTCTGGAGACACCTCACATACATCGGAATGCGTCCATGCAAACACATCCAAGTAAGCACGAAGAAATTCAGTAAGCTCTAAAATCATCTTTTTTCCAATGCGTGATCCAACTTTCAAGACTTTAGTTGGGTCATCCATATTGACCGGGACAGATACCGTCAATTCTGTCGGTGCCATCCGTTTTTCCCCTGAATTCTTCTTTCTAGAGTCCAAATCCTTATCGAATCAGCTATGGTCCCCAAGCCAGGGGCAGCTCTGTAGCTATTCTGAAGGTTCGTGGATATGGAGAGTTATCCCCGCCCCTTCCCTTTTTCTCCTCTTCTGGATTCATGTAATTCAGTAATGTAACATTCTCTGGCAGCACACTGATCCCTTTCACCACTCCGATTCCATTTGCAGAAGAGAACTTCATGGTTAGACACCATTGGGCCAGAGCTATTATGAAATCTGCTAGAGCGATATGTCCCAAGAAGGCGTTATATGCGAACATTTCGTCCATAATAACAGAAGTCTGAATGAGGGTTACTATCCGATCACCCTCTCCAAGATCCACTGGCAGGTCAATGGTTCCCATAGGTAACTTGGGTTCGCCAGTGAAAAAGAGCTATTTAGGATTCACAAATATAAAGCCCGAAAATGTACTTCAAGGAATTTAATTTCAGGTATAGAAACCCTCAAAAGTGGAAAAAATGATCAACATAAAAATTGTAGCCATTGGAACTTCATATGGTCTAAAAAAAGAATTTTTTATTTTGATTCTGTTTTGAAGAAGTTATGACCAAGATAAAAAGAGCTAAAATATTGAGAAAAGAGGAGTTTGATTTGAAGAGGATGAACATTGATTTCTTTTGAATATTTTGTAAATATTTTGCCATTATTTCTTTCTAATTTTTTTTCAATGGCTTGGAAACCATTAAAGAGAAGAGGAAGAAGATGAAGAAGATTGAGAAAAGAAGAGGAAGAAATGTGAATGAAAGCGAGAAGGAGGTGAGTATTTATAGAAAAAGAAAAGGTGGTAAATTTACTAAAGTAGCCTCTTACCAAATTACCAAACCATCCTTACTTCAACCTAAAGCAACATCCTCTCTTCCGATACTTAATATCATTCTTTAACTTTTTATTGTGGTAATTTAAATGAAGATTAACATAAGATGAATTTATAAAAAAGAATTAATAAAATAGGTTTTATAAACAGAAGTAATCTCTAAAGGATTATTAAAATGGTATTATTTCGAATAAAAAGAGATATTTTTATGATAACTAGTTCGAATGGCTAGAAAATAAAAATGGAAAGGAGATGTGTTCGAATGATAAACACTTCTCTTAACTTTTATTCTTCTTGTTAAGAGGACATATAATAATACTATTGGTAGTACCCGGTTCCTTGGTATTATTTTGGAGTTACTCGATCTATATAATTTTCTTAAGTTAAAGAGATAATGTGAATCATTAACTGATAAATTGATTAGTAATATTTATAAAAGTGTTTAAACCAAATCTAAATTTGGAATCGCTGATTGATAAGATAAAGCGGGATTCTCGATGATTTTGGACAGTTGAAATTTCTGAAGCACACCAAACTCAAAGCTAAGGAATTTATGAAAATTTCGGTAAAAAAATAAACAATTGTGAAATGTTTTGAGTAAATGAAATTGGAAAAGTATAATTTGTAAATGTAAATAAAAAGTATTTAAAAGTGGAGAATTTATGAAAATTTTGGTAAAAAATAAACAATTGTGAAATGTTTTGAGTAAATGAAATTGGATAATTATAATTTATAAATGTACATAAAAAGTATTTAAAAGGGGAGAAATTTATAATAGCATTAGATTGGAATTAATTTTTGTAACTACGAATTTGAAATAACAGAAACCTACAACATTCATGTTGACCACATTTTCTCATTCTAAACTTAACCATGTCAAAAATCCACTTCTTTCTAGTGCATTCTCTAGCCCAGTTTCTAAGCCAGAGAATAGCCTATTTTGTTTTGATCTTAACTTGATCACAACAGATCCAAATTAAGAAATTCCTTTTCTCAAACCATATGAATATGAAATTCCAGTGGCTACAACTTGTATGTTGATCACATTTTCCATTTTTGAGGTTTGCTATACTTGAAACCCAATTCTTTGAAGTACATTTTTGGGCTTTATATTTGTGAATCCAAGAATAGCTCGTGTTCTTATGACCATATCTTCCTCAAAACTAAATTAAATGATTCATTTTTTTTTAAATTCAAGAGAAAAGAATTTGCAACAACTTTTCAATTAACAAGTTTTTATATATTTATCAAACCATTATAAATTAAATTACTATTATTATCAAATGAGTTTGATATCGATTATATATATATGTAAAGGAATTATTTATCCTTTAAACAAATTTCACGTATATTTATCCGACTTTATCGAAATATGACTTTTGTCAATTTTACAATAGAAATCCAAAATCTTTATTCAATATCAACAATAAGTTTACCATTCTTATTTATTATATAAAACATGATTGTTTAGGTTTGAAAATTCTACATTGGAATATTTAAAATAACTAAATATTCCATTTTCAAAGTGTTAAAATTATGGGTCGTTACAACCATTTACTTTAGTAGGTTGAGCATTAACATCTTCTCCATTTATTATTGCCCCTATGGACCTTCCAAGGGCAGTTCTTCTTCTTCCAGGAGCCATTGATTCCAAGTGGTAGATCTTTCAGGCAAAGCTTGAGGATCTAACTTCTAGTCCTATATGATCCAAAGTAGACAGCTAGATCTGAATCTTGAGTTAGGGTTCTTAGTGAAAGTACCAGAATGTTAATGCAAAAAATGGATCAACACCCTGGTTTTAATGTGAAAGCACTAGTCCTATTCTTATAGAGCAATAATACAGATAATAGGTATAGAAAATAACAGCAAAAGAAAGAAGACAAGAAGATTTCTATAGTGGTCCGATTGTTAATAAAGCCTATATCCACTTTATAGTTTTTATTATATACTGATTATTGTTACAAGTAGTGTTTGGATACAAGGATTTTGATTATCCTTAACTAAATTGAATCTCCAAGGTTAGAATCCACAGGAGAATCACACTGAATTCCTTTGGAGATTGTTGTGAGGGAGATGGAGGGTGAAGAAAGTTTCCAGCAGTGCTTCAACAACCAGTCCAAAGATGATCTTGATTATGTTGCAAGTAGGATGTCATTTATATAGACCGAAGAGCTACTGGGCCAGACCCGTTCATCAGTTGCTTGTAGATGGACACGGGACGATCTAGTAAATCTTAGCTCGCTACCCAAGCCAAAAGCATGGATCGCTAGCGATCCATGGTTTATCAATTGCTAGCGATCCGTAGGTTTAGCTACCTTTATCATGTGAACATGTATGCTATTGTATTTCACTTTTCTACCATGTCAATCAACTCTTCCCAATGCTGATAAACTACCTTTATTATGTGGATGAATTTGGAGTATGTCTCTCGAATTCTAGTGAGCTCAAAGTTCTATTATGAACCATATCATGACATTATTATCGTACAACAACATTATGAGATTTTTACCATTTGGATTCACCCTCGGCTTGGGTATTAATTTGTATGCTTATATTTATGTACATTTCTTTTAATTATGGCATTATTCAAGGCAATGCACTTAGCCAGTTTCATTGAATTAGTCACAATCTTTCATTCAAAACATTTCAATCTTAAAGATTCTTAACTTGAATTTATCATTGACATATTATACTCTATTTCACTTATGAAAATTTGAGTCTAAACACTCTCTCATAAGGATTTTATTGTTTTTATAAATAATTCTCTAGTATTTCATAAATACACAAGAAAACCTCAAACAAACATTTGGTGATATCAATTTGGATTTGATATTTTCTTCATGTATCAAACACACAAATTAAGCACAATATCGTAGGTAACATAACATGTATGATAATATGTAACACCCAACCTTCGTAATGCCTAAAATTCAGCACCTCATATCAATGCCTAACTCTCGAATGCCACAAAAGACGACTTGTCGAAAAACGAAATAATAAGAAACAAAACATAATATCCAGGCACAACAATGAAATTTCAAATCGAAATGATAACATATAATATACTGAATATACATGAACATAATTGGATGAACAATATATGAGAGACTAGGCTAAAGGAATTAACTAATTAATATATATGAACATAGAGAGTCAGAATAAAATATATAACACAATAAGTCTCTTGACATCTATCATGTACAACTACTATATCAAGTAGATAAATAACCAAGTATCATCTTTGTCTCCAAAACTCCAGCCCTGCCGCTCTGGTAAGGTATCCCCAAAAGCACCTAAATCTCAAATTATTAAATCGAGTATCTGAAACGATCCGTATTTTTAAGTCATCGAATCTGAATATTTAATTTATTTAAATATTCAAATTTGAATTTAAGTATAATAACATCTATTTTTCAATGCTCGATTTTTTGTGATGTATTTTTGATTTAATTTATAATATTTTCCCATATTTTTTATTTGGAAAATATGTTAATTGTCGTTTGACGTATTTTATGACAAACATTAGTATTTTTGGAAATCAATATAAATTAATAACCAGTGTATTTTATTATTGTTTTGTGATCCCGTCATATTGTTTTGCATAATCATATTTTTATTTTTGTCATTCATGGGCCATGCGCAAATGTTTTTTGTGTAGCAGGGCATTGCAAATATTTGTTTTGTAAACTTTTGGAAATCAAATCAAAATTCAAAATTCAAAGTTATATTTATGCTGATTTGATTTTGGTATGAAATGAGCGTTCTTATGTTTGGTACTTAGGTGACATGTTTTGACATGTTGGTGGCTTGGATAAGATGGAAAATTTGATATTGTGTTTAAGGGTAATTGGGTCATAGGATATTCATGCTTTTATAGAAAGGAAAGCTATTTCATTTTCATTTTTGGTAACATCCCATACTTCATACTTAACTGTATGTCTCCTCCTTTTTCTTCTTCTCTGTGCATACTTGAAACTTAGAAAATAAACAACCTTCCTTCGTCTAAAATCCATTCCTATCTCAAGCCTACACTTGATTCTCATTTTTTCATTAATCCATCACTCATTGTGGTATTCTTTCCCTGCTGCCATCATTTTTACATATTTTTATTCTCTTTGTACCTCTTTGTAAACCATGAAAACAAACCCATCCTTATATCAAAAATCAGTATCCCCTAATCTATTGATGTGCACGTAAATGTGCATATTTTTAACACCATATTATTCTATTTAAATTAAATAAATGATCATATTGGGTATTTTAACTTGTTTAAACCAAATTCAAATTATTTTCAAATTGTCACATATTCATCTTCATATAGGGACAAAATTGTCTTTTTTGTGCATTTATTAATTTGTGAAAATTTAATTGAAAATTTCTATGTATTTTGTAGGAATTAAAATTCAAACACAAGTGGCTTCATGAAAATATATGTATGCACAAGGGTGAATAGAACAAATGAAGATGGAAATAATTCAAAGGCATGATAATGGAGGACCCCACCTACCCACCTTTCTTCGTGTACAAATTAGAAGCTAACCCACATGCTTATGGCCATTAAATCTTCATGCATACTTAATGGATGATTAGTGGAAGTTAATAGTTACTTGGTGACCACACTTCCTCCAAGGGAATTTTGGGTACTCCCCAAAAATATGCATTAGGGTTTCTAACTTGTATAAATACCCCTTATGTTTCATGTAGCCATCTTCCTCTTAGTTAGTTAGTTTTTAGTTTAGAAAATAAAAGAAAGCTCTCTTTCTCTTTTCATGGCTACTTAGCCATTTTTCTTCATGTATTTTTCTTTTTTTTATGCAATGTTATTTAGTGTTTCCTTTTAATTACATGTTCATTTTCTTTTCTTGTTTATTTTCTTTCATATTCTAGTATAGATCTCTTTTATTTTATGCAAGTAGAATAATTTTTCTTTTCATTTTGCTCTCTTTCTCTCTTCTTGTTTAATGTTGTTTTCTACATTTGTTCATATGATAACAAATATGAGAGCTTAATCCCTTTAATTTAGGGGTAATGAAGCTCTCTAGTACGTAGATCCAACATTTTGATGTTTATGCTCTCTTTTTGTGCTTAATGAGAATGATTGAAGTGGTTTAATGATGTTGTTTAGCTTTGAATTTGATAGTCTATGTTGTTCATAACAAATAGGCTATACTTAAACAAACAAAACACAAATTGCCTCTTCATTTACATATGATTAAGGCAAGGAAGCGATTGTTGAAATTGAAATTTGATGGCTTATATTTCTAATTAATAGTTAATAGGCCATGCTTAAAATAGATTTTGCTTTCAACTTTGTTGTCATATTTTATGAGATTTAAAAGTGTATTAGTGGTTGTGTTATAGTTTGATGGTTTATATTGAGCTAATTAATAGCATAAATATATCATACTTATGATAAGCACATCAACTAATTCACTAATGACAAGAAAAGAGAGATCATAACTTCATTTTGTTGATTTATGTGATTTAGAGAGTGGAAATTGCCTCTAAATTGTCTTAACACTCTCGTATTTTTATCATTTTCTTTTGCTAGTTTTTGTTAGTTTCTTACATTTCTAACTATTCACTCTCGACTTCGGTATAATTTGATTGAATAGAATTTTAAAATCATCAATTCCCTGCGGATCGACCCGTATTCGCCGCGTGCTACATTCGTACACCGTGCGCTTGCGGTAAATTTTATTTCAAATTCGTTCGACGGTTTTCTAAACCGATAGAATTTCCGTCGACGAACAAGTTTTTGGCGCCGTTGCCGGGGAGTTGTTTTGATTTTAAATTTTTATTCTTCGGATTATTTTTCTTTGTTTGATTTTTGTGTGCTTTTTATTTTGTGTGTGTTTTGCATTTTCCTTGTAAAAGAAATTTGTGTGTTTGTGTATTTTTGTGTGTGTTGTTCTTGTTTTCTTTTCATTTGCGTATTAAAAAAAAAATACAAAATCACAATTCAAAAAAGAAAAGAAAAAACTGTTCATTGCATTTCTGTTTTCTGCTGCAATTTCTGTTACAATTTTCAAAACAACTTCTATTTTCTGTCACAAATTCTGTTTTTATTTCTCCTCTCTGTTCCTCTGTTTTGCACATCTGTGCACATACCAGTGCAGACAGCAGCTACCCCAACTTCTTGCAACCACCATCTTGCTTCAACACTTCACTATCACACAGTTCTGCCATCCCCTCCTTTAACACACACTACTGCCTGCCAGTGATATTCCTCCCTCACTGCCTTGCCACATTATACCACTTCTTCAAACTGTGCACAGGTTTGCACTTCTGATCTAAACCACCACTTCAATACATTTTTATTCTACAATCACCCCATTCCTTCTCTACAATTTACTGCCTCTGCCTCTACCCATTACTGCCTTGCCTCTGTTCAATCATCCTTCCTCCAACCATTGACTGCCCCTCCTTACATTTCTTCAACATTCATCCATTCCTTCTTGCATCCATCCTCTGTCATAACAATTGCCATACAAAAAAAATCACTCCACCTCACCATAGACCATCCCCCTGTCACTACCCCTCTGCACTGCAATCCCCTTCGAACAAACCTCATTAACTCATCAGCATAACTTCTGTGCATTACAAGCAATGACATACATACTTACAGCAACTCGCGCGACCATCAGTCCACCCTCCACCATCAAACTTGCCACTTCCCTGCAAGTTCATTAGCAACCACCATCGTACTGACCTTCCTCTGCCTACTTCTTCCACCATCCAATACATATTCACACCATTAACCAAAAACACACAATTTCCCCTCCACTGCATTTCCAGTCACCCCTAACCACAAACATCACTCAGCCAACATTAGAGCAGAGCAAGTTGCTCTGAGCAACCACCTCGAACTCACCCCAAGTTTACCACTCCCGTTATCAATACTCCTCCTCATAACTCCACCACCAATCAACAGCCTCTACCAAACTTTTCATCAAGCAACAACCACTCCTGCAACTCCACTGCAGTGCACAAAACCAGCACCATCCATCACTCAACTACAACCAATCTCTGCAGACCTTCGCCAATCGCTTCCAAATACTCGAGCAAACCAACCCATTACTGTAGTGACCACATTGTTATCCCATTTTTTGGTCAAAACTGGAATATCAACAAATTGGCAAGGAATGATGGATGTCGGGATTGGAAATCGATTGGAATCTAGGCTACGGTCGATATTATCAGAATTTGGTCGAGTTTCGATCGGGACGAAATTGATTGGAAATGATGATAAGGACTAGGAAAGGCTATGTTTCAATTTTCAAGATGATCGGAGTTCGTATGAAGGAGATATAATCTGCTGGGCACCAATGCCGGTCCAAGCTCCATCTCCAAAAATGCAACTCCAACACCTGCCGAATCATCCCTGGCTCCCCTACCTGCCGAATCAGACCCAAAGAGGTCTTACCGAACCAACCTCCTCTACCCTCCTACTGCCGAACCAACCCCACTGGACCAACTCCATGCACTACCGGTCCAACACCACCGAACCAAGCCTCTCCAACCCAATGCCGAACCAACCTGCCTCTTCCTCCACCGGACCAAACTCCCACCGAACCAACGCCACTCCACAGGCCACCGAACCAACATGCCACTGGACCAACACCTACCGGTCCAACACCAACCATCTTCCCCTACTCACTACCGATCCAATCAACACTCCACTCACCGCCGAACCAAGGTCTTGTCGAACCAGCACTGCAGGCCAGATTGCTTCAGCCCAGACCCACCAGCAGCTATATACATCCAAGACCCCTGCCCTCAGCCTCACTCTATAAATAGAGGGGCAGGGGTACAACAATGGGGGACAAGTGGGAGAGCTCAAGCCTGGAAGGAACTTTCAAACAACTTTGATATACTTGTAATCAAAGCTTTGTACTTATAATCGGATCAGAAAAGGAGAATAACATATAAAGTGGACGTAGGCACATTCTGGCCGAACCACTATAAATCTGTGTGTCTTTTACAGTTTAGTCCCTGCTTTTTACGTATTTGCATAAACCACCCAAATCACTACGAATAACATAAAATCAACTAAATCATACGACTTGGAGGTGTTTGCTCATTTTTTGTGCAAACATTTTTGGGATATTTGCTGAGATCTGTGATTTGTGTTTGAATATTGCTGAGTTGTATTCATACACTGGTGCTTTCACGGTATTTGGGGTTTGTGGCCAATTTTGGCGCAAACACACATCATCCCCAATCTTCATACCATTGCAGCAATTCTCCTTACATTACTCGACCACAACAATTCGCCTCTGCCAATTCAACCCCCACAGCCTCGACCGCGACTTCCAAACGCAACTTCGCATCTTCTGGTACCTACCACCTTCACCTGACAACACTGCAATCGAATTCAACCGACAACCTAACCCTCCTGTCGCGACTCCAGATCCCAATCCAATTCGCCAAGTCGAACCAAACGAACCACGACAATCCCTCGCCGCGGCTCCCTCAAACTCAGGACCCCAGAACCCTATACCGATCTGTGATTTCAAGCGATTGTATATATATTTCTGTGAAATTTGTGAAATTCGATCAATTTATGAGGATCAATTCGGTTTTGGGAAATATTCGTGTTCTGTTGTAGGTTATAGACGGAGTGGATAATTTTTTTTAATTTGGGCAGTGGGAATGTTATTGGGCCGGGCCCTAATTTAGTTTTTTTTGAAAGAGTGTTTTAGGTTAATTTTGCTTTCTTTTAATTTTTTTTACTAGTTGTTTTAGTTTCTTGATTAGTTTAGTTTATTTTTTCTTAAAAAAAAAGGAGACAGTTGCTTTGTTTTGTTGAGTTGTGGTTTTTCTTCTGGTTCTACTTTTGTTTAACTTTTCAAAAAAAAACAATTTTTTTTTAAGTAAAACGTCACTTTTAAGTTTCCTTTTCAAAGCAAAAAAAAAAGCTGTATAAATCTTGTCTTATTTCAGGTTGCCAAAGCAGAGTTGTAGAAGAAGCAGAAGTGCTTGCTAAAATGATTTGTGTGTTTTGCTGAGCTTGCCAAAAATAACTGCTTGCTTATTTATATATTTTTTATTTGTCTTGCATTATATATATCTATTGTTTTTGTTTGTCTTGCATTTTTGTTTACTTGCATTTGAAAAAAAAAATCAGAAAAACCAAAAACAAAAATAAAATCCATTCGTAGTTATATTGTTAATACACGTTTAATTTCTGTTCTGCATTTCATCTTAGATTTTGATTAATAATAACGGTTAGACATCGATAACACTTAATTGTATATTGACAAGTTGTCTTCTTTGAACAATTTAATTTCTTGGTGTTTAGGCTACGGCAGAGTAATAACCATTTATAAATATTGCGGTGATTCGTAAATATTATAGTGGTTGTTCCTCTGAAGGTACTTAAACCTTCGGCTGCATTGCTACGGTGATTCGTGGTGCACCGATAACCCCTGTACGTTACCTGGCTGAGAACTATCTTGTTTATCTAAGACAATTTGTGATTATACAATTTTGTGTTAACTTAGGATAAATCATTTGTAATTAAAACCTTGCATTCATTTAGTTGCATTAGTTCATGCATATTTAAGAAGAAAAAAAAACATAAAAAAATTTCAAAAATCCAAAACTAAAAAGAAAATTGTAAATATTCCTTTTATTTTTCTTTGAAATTTTTAAATCCTTTCCTTTGAAATTTCAAAAATCAAAAAAATTTAGAAAAACAAAAATCCAAAAAAATATATAAAACCTTTTTTAAAAAAAAAAGAGCCAAAAAAAAAATTTGAAAATCCAAAAACAAAACAAAATCAATTTCCCTGTTGAAAAATAAATTCCATTTGTAAATATTTTTCTTTTACAAAAAAAAAAACACAAAAACATTCTTGAGAATGTCCGAGTTTCCCCACATACACGAATTTTACAACAGTTGTGAAAATCAATATAATCCATATAATTTCACTTCAAATTCTTATGGATATTTCAACAACAACTATTGTTTAAACGATTCGAATTTTGAACCTCAAAATTTTCAAAATGATGACCAACCTTCAAATCTTGAAAATAGCATTTCATCTTTACTTGAAATCGCTACACAACAAAATCAAATGATAAATAAGTTGTATAATTCATATTTGTGCGATAACTCGAATCAAAGTTTTCAAAATAATCAAAATTTGGATTCATTTGAAAATTCAAACGATTTCGAGTATAACCCATGCCAATTCAATTTTGTACTCCAAAATGAGTTTCAAAATCAAATTGAAAATGCGAACCAATTTATAAATAATTTTGGCAATGGGAATAATCTCGACCATGATACAATTGAAAACTTTGTTTATCAACGAATTCAAAGTGAAAATTTTCAAATTAGTAATCATGAATTTGATTTTGTTGAACAAATGGAAAAAGATAACGGAGATTTATTATTTGAAAAATACAAAACTTTTCGTGAAAATCATAATCAAATCTCAACTTGCGAAGAATCAAATAATAATCTACCGTTTGTCGAAACTGACAATTCTTGTTCTCAACAAGTCCAAATCGAAAATTTTCAAGTTAATAATTACAAATTTGACTTTGTTGAGCAAATGAATGACATGTACAATGATCACATGGATTTGGTGTTCGAAACATATTTGAATCAACGTGATAAACATACTCAAATTCCAACATGTGACAATTCAAGTGATAATCCACCTTTTACCCAAATCGATGATTTTCAAATAACAACTTTCGAAATTGAAAACGAAAATCTTAACAAAGTTGTTGAAAACATGGTAATTGAGTTGGATTTCAATTCTTTTGGAGGTATGGAACCAAATTTAAAATTCGATCTTCCTTTTCTCAGTTTCAAAAATTTGAATACAACAACTTTGGATTTTGAACTTGAGATATGTAATAAAGTTGTTGATAATCCAACAAAGGAAGACGAATTTAATGAACACGAATTTTTTGGACTTTTGGATGACAAGTTGTTAAATTCCGACGGGGAAGATGAAAATCACCATCTTGATTTTGAAATCAATAACTCTGAAAGTGTTTTCAATAATAAACTTGAATTTCAATTTGGTGAAAATAAATGTAAATTTCAACCAATTGTTTTATCAACCCCAAAAATAATTGAAAACAAAACAACTCGTTCAATTTTTAATAAAACAAAATTTGTTTTTCCAAATCCACATTCAACTTCGATTTTACGATTTGGTTTTTCGTGCTTAAACCGTGTCTCACACATTTGACGAGACAAATGAATCGGTCTTTAGAAGACCGTTTCATTTACTTTTTGACTGTATACTTTCTCATCTCTTGTAAATAATAATCTTTCATGTAAATATAGGATTTTCATTTTATTTTTCTCCTTCCACTTGGGTTGACAGTGGGGACACAGTCAAAATCAAGTGTGGAGGGAGACTCATCTTCTTCTTGATTTTTTTTAGGATTAATTTTATATTTTTCTTCCAAAAACTCAAAAAAAAAGAATTTTTTTTCTTTTTTTAGCATTTTGATTTATTTTTAAAAGAAACACTATAAGATAAATATATGGTTTTGGTTTATTAAATTGAAATTTTTGGAAATTTATTTGTCTAAACAAAAATAAAAATGAAATTTGATTACAAATAATAATGGTTTAACTAGTATATAGGAAGATTCATACGTGTTAATTATGAAGTATATCCTAATTGAAAATCTTTGTTTTAAAAAGTGGTTGATTTAAAGTAAAGGATATAACATTTTTTTTTCTTCTAAGTTAAAGGGTGCTAAGATGATTTTGCAAAACTCTTTCTCTCTTTTAAAAAAAAAATTAAAAAAATAATAACATCCAAGTATTCACTCTCATTTAAAAGTCCTCACGGTTATGCATGGGTGAATTACTTGAAATCTTTGATTATGTGCTTTCATACTCATTTAAAAGTCCTCACGGTTATGCATGTATGGAACACATGTAAAAAAACAAAAATAATAAAAATCACCTACGGTCGATAGGTGTATGCATGAAAGTGTGTGCACTCGCCAGGCTCTGTACTCCCCTCACATAAGCCCGAAAGGCAATGCATGGGTGGTATATCTGGCCTCAGTTTACCTGAGCTAGGTTTGTAATTTTTCTTGCAAATAATGAGAGAGCAAGCAATTGAAATCCTAGCACTATTTTTACTTATTTGATTTGATTTGTTATTGAAAAGAAATGAAAATACCACTTTGATAAACTTTGATAATCAACTAAGGATCCATTTTATAATTACACTTTGTTATCAACCGAAACAACAAATTAAACTATTGTCTATTTGTTATGATAACTTGATTTTTGTTGAAAATTTTGACGAGTAAATGACATAAATTTTCAAGATAACAACCAAAACCTATATTTATCTTATTTGTGTCAATTTAAAAATAAATCCTTCATTAGTAAATATTTTCAAAAATTTGCATTCATCTCTTTGTAAATAAATCTTGCATTTTGTAAATATTTTCATCATGCATTTGGATTTTGTGGGTAGTATCCGCTGAAAACCCTCACGAGACAACACTCGTCCTACTTGGGACACCCAGAGGTTTAACGGCTTATTGCATACGCTCAATGCAATCGTGCTCCCGACGAAAACGGATTTACCATTGTTTTTGTTTATTCGAGGACGAATAAAAAGATAAGTGTGGGGGTATTTTATGTGCACGTAAATGTGCATATTTTTAACACCATATTTATTCTATTTAAATTAAATAAATGATCATATTGGGTATTTTAACTTGTTTAAACCAAATTCAAATTATTTTCAAATTGTCACATATTCATCTTCATATAGGGACAAAATTGTCTTTTTTTGTGCATTTATTAATTTGTGAAAATTTAATTGAAAATTTCTATGTATTTTGTAGGAATTAAAATTCAAACACAAGTGGCTTCATGAAAATATATGTATGCACAAGGGTGAATAGAACAAATGAAGATGGAAATAATTCAAAGGCATGATAATGGAGGACCCCACCTACCCACCTTTCTTCATGTACAAATTAGAAGCTAACCCACATGCTTATGGCCATTAAATCTTCATGCATAATTAATGGATGATTAGTGGAAGTTAATAGTTACTTGGTGACCACACTTCCTCCAAGGGCATTTTGGGTACTCCCCAAAAATATGCATTAGAGTTTCTAACTTGTATAAATACCCCTTATGTTTCATGTAGCCATCTTCCTCTTAGTTAGTTAGTTTTTAGTTTAGAAAATAAAAGAAAGCTCTCTTTCTCTTTTCATGGCTACTTAGCCATTTTTCTTCATGTATTTTTCTTTTTTTTATGCAATGTTATTTAGTGTTTCCTTTTAATTACATGTTCATTTTCTTTTCTTGTTTATTTTCTTTCATATTCTAGTATAGATCTCTTTTATTTTATGCAAGTAGAACAATTTTTCTTTTCATTTTGCTCTCTTTCTCTCTTCTTGTTTAATGTTGTTTTCTACATTTGTTCATATGATAACAAATATGAGAGCTTAATCCCTTCAATTTAGGGGTGATGAAGCTCTCTAGTATGTAGATCCAACATTTTGATGTTTATGCTCTCTTTTTGTGCTTAATGAGAATGATTGAAGTGGTTTAATGATGTTGTTTAGCTTTGAATTTGATAGTCTATGTTGTTCATAACAAATAGGCTATACTTAAACAAACAAAACACAAATTGCCTCTTCATTTACATATGATTATGGCAAGGAAGTGATTGTTGAAATTGAAATTTGATGGCTTATATTTCTAATTAATAGTTAATAGGCCATGCTTAAAATAGATTTTGCTTTCAACTTTGTTGTCATATTTTATGAGATTTAAAAGTGTATTAGTGGTTGTGTTATAGTTTGATGGTTTATATTGAGCTAATTAATAGCACAAATATATCATACTTATGATAAGCACATCAACTAATTCACTAATGACAAGAAAAGAGAGATCATAACTTCATTTTGTTGATTTATGTGATCTAGAGAGTGGAAATTGCCTCTAAATTGTCTTAACACTCTCATATTTTTATCATTTTCTTTTGCTAGTTTTTGTTAGTTTCTTACATTTCTAACTATTCACTCTCGACTTCGGTATAATTTGATTGAATAGAATTTTAAAATCATTAATTCCCTGCGGATCGACCCGTATTCGCCGCGTGCTACATTCGTACACCGTGCGCTTGCGGTAAATTTTATTTCAAATTCGTTCGACGGTTTTCTAAACCGATAGAATTTCCGTCGACGAACATCTATCTACTTTTAGCAAAATGTTCCAACATGACAAGTGTTTATCTCGATCCATAGTTTATTTTAAAAATAGTTTCAAAATTTCTTGTCGAGTGTGGTGAGATTTTCATGTCGATTATAGTAAGAGACGACAAAATGGAGAATTTTTTAAGGCATTGATTTAGAGAATGGAGTGTACCTCATGTGATTTTTTTTGTGTCTTGGTTCATCGTGAAGGAAGAGATGACCAAATTCCATTTAAAGTCAATTTTCAGTGATGGGATGACTGTGGGAGGTAGCGGAGGCAACGGGGAGGAGCTTGGGACCAAGGCGGAGGTGTTGACTGTGGAAGATTTCTCTCAGTGGGCTTAGGGTGTCAGGGATAGCTAAATTTAGGGTTTAAAGGGGTTTTGTTTTTCTATTTGGAAATCTACATGGTGGAGAAAATTGGCAATAATAGAGTGGGTGGGGAGGCATTGGTAGGTGGGGCAATGGATGCCGATCGTGCCAGCATAAGTATGGATAGTCGAAGTGGAGTGTAGGGGTGGTGATTGCATCACGTTCGTGTTGGTTTCGGGATCGGGTGCATTTCTTAAATTCGATGATGGGGTCGAAATTTGACCCAAGAGGCCAAAGGTGGTGGGGAAGGTGCTGGAGGATGAGCCTTCAAGGCAGGCATGAGGGTAGCCATGGATCGTTGTTAAGGTGGTTGGAATACATGTACATGTACACGCATATATTTGCATATTATGTTGGGTTCGAAGGCTATAGGAATTTGTGAATTAGGGAGATGAAGGAGGAGCTCTTGTATGAAGCGAATTTAAGATATAGAGTGGGCCATAGGCCTTGATGGTGAGAATTCTTTGATTTATAATTAATAATTATATTAACGAATGTATTAGATTTGAAATGTCATAACTCCCTCATATTAAATCCGTTTAACCCACGGATTTTTGCGTTGGTTCGTATTATTGAGCATAACGCTTTGACTTAATTTCTTGTAAGTTTTGGTATAGTAAAATTTCATGATAAATTAATAACGACTTACAATAATTACGTTACTTTGGATAATATCGTAGTTTAATTAATTATACTTAATGCATGTTATCTTTTTAGCCAAATAAACACCGTACTGTTAAAATAAATTAAATAGTATGATTTGGACACTTGTTTAGCAGAATTAAACAACCTTCCGCTAATTAAATTAATTGGATATTTAATTAACAGAATAAATCTATGTTCCGCTATTTTGTAGATTTGAGCATCTACTTATATGTCATTAAATTGATATGCCAATTTGAATAAGTGATGTATTAACCAGTGATGATAAATTTTTGAATTTATTTACATAAATGTTGATTATGTAAATATCATTTATTAACTTGGAAAGTTAAATTGAACTTAAAAGTGACTTGTTAAAGAACCATTGTGACCACTAATTTTCCTTCCAAATTTAGAAAGCTATAGACTTAAATCAACTTCAATTTTAAATAATTATAAATGTTTTATATAATTATTATTTTATTAATTAAAGTGTTTTGACCCCAATATTCTTGCAGAATATATGGCTTCTCAATTAAGAAATAGAGTTTCATTTCGAAAGGCAATGAAAAGAGCTATTGAATTATCTATTTATGTTTTTTCAAAAGAAAATAAAAGATTCTTTTGGTTCCTATGTAATTCTTATGCATTTGAGTGCGAAATTTTATTAGTGCTTATTCGTAAACAATCCTCTTATTTACGATTAACTTCTTTTTGAACTTTTATTGAGCGAATACATTTCTATGGAAAAATAGGACATATAATAATTATTTTCTTAACAACGTTTTAAAGTTAACTTATTTATATTCTAAATATTGTTTAAAGTTATTAAATTGTATTCTAAATATGGTTTATGGCTATTTTATACTTTAATATTAGTGGAAAATGAACACAAGGACAAACTATAAAAAAATTAGACTAAAGGACAACAAGTTTCATTTTTGGGCTGAAGGACAAACTTTGCAAAAAAAAATTGGCTGAAGGACAATGCTTGTTATAAGTATCATTTTGTATAGTGTAAAAATTGAATATAATGCTACTTATAGTTAGCATTGTCCTTTAGTCTAATTTTTTTTCTTTCAAAGTTGTCCTTCAGTCCAAAAATGAAACCTGGTGTCCTTCAACCTATTTTTTTCAAAGTTTGTCCTTCTTCCTAATTCCCACTTAATATTATTTAAAGTTATGTATAATAATTTATTTTAAAGTTAGTTATTAATTGAAAATTAATTATTATATTAAAGCAAAATTATTATTTAAACTTAATTGTTTAAAGTTAATTATTTTATATTTCAAAGTTGATCAAAGTTATTTATTATACCATTAATACTTCAAAAAGATTATTTATTGTTATTATAATATTGTTCAAAGTATATTTATTTTTATTACTAAAATAATATTGTTTTAAAGTTAATATTGTGTTATGTTAATATTGATTAGAAAGTTAATTTACTAATATATTAATGTTGTTTTAAAGTTATTTAAGTACATTTTAAATATTGTTTAAAGTTACTTAATGATTTTTTAAATATGGTTTAATGATAATTAATTATTTAAGATGTTTTTAGCTAATAATATGTCTTATTAAAATGTGTTTTAAAAGATAAGTTATTTTATAAAAAGGTGTTTAAAAATAATAAACTATTTATTAGAAGGAACCAATTTAAATGGAAAGGTTTGTATAAAAGGTTTTTTATTTAATAAAAGAATTTATTAAAGGAGTTATCAATGTGAACGGGATCTTGGAATTGGAAAAGAAGTTTGGCATTTAAATGGTTCAGAGATTTAAAAGGGAAAAGTTTTTTAAATGGGTTTTGAAGATTTATAAAAGGGCATTTTATAAATAGAATTGGAAACTTAGAAATGAGTATTTTATAAATAGATTTTTGAATTTTATAAAAAAGGAGTTTTAAAAATGACTTTTAAGATTTATAAATAGTTTTATAAATAAACTTGTAGATTTATTAAAGAAGTTCTATAAAGGAATATGGGGAATTATAAAGGAGATATTCATAAAATAAAAGGGATTTATAAAAAGAAATAGTGTTTTGGGTTATCATTATCTATGTTTTAGCGACCTTTGGTTTTGATCAATTTAATATGATTTGAAAATAGAAAATCTTTCTTAATGTTTTGCGAATAACGCTTATACGTTGTATAAGTACATGGAATAGTTTTCTAATTTGAAAGTGAAAGGATTTGTGAATATACCTATACCGATGAAACAAGTATATGAATGCTTCCATAAATAATTGAAAAGTGATTTCAAATTAATGAAAGATTAATTGAAGATTAGTGGTTTCTGTGCAAAATGTAACTTTTGTTTGAATGTTTGTTTAATTGATAGCTAAATAACTGACTATCAACAACTTGGCCTAAATTAAATAATCCTTCTTAATTTTAGTGGTAGTGAAATAATCGTTCCCTACCAAACACCGAAGGACATATCTCTGGAAGTATCTAGGAGAAACACATGAGTTACATGGCATAGTCTTCGATGATGCTGTACTAAGTGTGTAAATTTCGTTTTGTTCCCCTAGGACAAACGATTGGGAGATCCGTCCACTTAAATGGTCAGGAGGTGATCCATTTTTTTATATTGTCCAATTATTTCTGAAGAACTGAAGTTGAGTTTATCAAAACTATCGATTTGGTTTCTGGGTGACTGAAGTGGGAAGAGTGTACTTATATGAAATGACTCTATACCATAACCACTCTAAACCATACGCTTGTTCTACGTTTTGGAAGAGGTTTGAGATGATGGAATCAAGTTATTGAAGTGCAAGGGCTACTTGTTTCTACTCCTGAGGGTGATTCCAAAATGGATGCAGTAGAGGTGTGCCTTCGGTTTCATTCAAATTTAGAATGAACTTGAATGCTGGCATAGCATTTCTTCTTGGAGGGTAATGTTAGCATTTTGAGTGGGAACTGCTTGAAGGAAAAGGTAAAGCGTGACTTCACAAGCCTCACAACCTGGGAATGGCTAAATAGGATATGCAACAGAGCTATGTATGTAGTTCTCATTAGGAGCATCATTCCTTTATCTAAATCGGTTTCCTTAGAGTTGGTTTGTGCACAGGAACCGAGGGGATAATTAAGGCAGCTCGATGTCAAGGGATGATGTAATCTGGCCAGCAATGTTAAAGGGGCAGTCGACTTTGTATAGTAGAGGTGCAAATTAAAGTGACCTCAGGTATATCTTTTTACCGGTGTACTTTTTGGAAGGTAGTCCCTTACCTTGCCATTTGGAATCCATTGCCTTTTATGTGCCTTACGGTTTTGATTATAGAACCTAGTATCCTGGAATGTAATTAATGTAACCATATCGGCTATGATTGAATATTCATTTTAAAACCCTAGGCGCTATTATTTTGTCACTGGATTTCATGATAAAAATGGTTTGGTTATCATAAGGTAAAAACACATCCGTGTTTATATGCAATGTGGCCTTACGGGATACCTTTTATTTCGAAAGGGTTTTCAAAGATAGTGATCAATATGATTTTTGATTCGTGTTTTCTCACACTGGTTTTATTCGACTGACCCGGACGTTGTTTTACTATAATGCTTGGGTTAGCTCGAGCATATTTTCCAGATTTAACTGGATGCTTTGGAACTTTCAAGAGACGAACTGGATTCTTCAAAACTTATTCTCGTATATTTTACCTTTCGTTGTCTTTGTCATGATTTATCTTGTTTGTACTATCATCATTTGTAAGGATTGGTTGTTATAATTGTCCGGCTGATATAGGTTAGTGCACTTTGATGTTGTGTATATAATAAAGACGATTTCTCTTTGTAAAGATCATGTGTATATTATATTTTTCTCATCAGGTTGTAAGATCCTGCTCTGTATTTTCTTTATTTCATCCCAATATCTATCTTTGTGACACTTAGATGTTTAGCACGTGAATACCGTGATGTATTAGTGTAGATTTCTAAGGGTTGAATAGGTAGGTCGTAAAAAATGGTATCAAAGCTTAGGTTGAGCGGACACCTTGGCCTTGGTGGGGTAAACTCATTCGAGAATGGGTAAGTGATACCTTAGGATGAGTTGAGTGTGTGTGTAAGAGTGTGTACTTGTTATTTTCACAAAAAGGATTCATATTGCATTGTTTGATCTATTAAGTCTGAATTTTGGATTTCGGTCGAGGCATCTGGCAAATGTAACGACCCTGACTCGACCTTCGAAAATCGGCACCGAATACGACACTCGTACTCAAATGCTGCAGATCCAAACGTCGAACCTGGTTCGTCGGAGCTTATAACACATTAAGTAAATAACACAGCGGAAGAAATGAATAGCATATATCAATATACAACATTTGATACAGTAACTGATACAACATGAATGATACAACAGAATAGTACAATAGATATCAACATTATGAGAGATACAAAGAATAGCAGCGGAAATATAATAATAACACTAGCAGCGGAACAAATCTCCAAAATAGTCTTCAAGAAAGAACTCCAGTATCAGTAATCTCCATCTCCAAAGCACCAATCCAGAAATAGCTCGAACTCCAAATCAAGATGAAGAGAAGCAACTCGATCCAAAATGCGATTGCCAAATCCTAAGGTTGAAAGCTATCGAATCTACACCTACTATAGATTATCTGAAAATCCCAACTCTAGACTGCCCGTGTGGGAAAATAATGGGCACCCAGAGTTTAGGAAAGGAACAATAAACTCCAGGTCAGTCGTGGGACTGGTATGAGAAAATAAAAGCATTTGGTCTTTGAAACAAACAAGAGAATTTAAATTTGAAATCCGCAATGCTTTTTGGAAAATGAAACTACCATAAGGCCTCCTGCCACACACACAATGCAATCGCAGACTTGGAGGAGATTTCTCCTTATGATAGTCAAATATGCTTAATACGAGAAAAATTGCTTTGATATTATTACTAGTGCATAGTGGAAAATCTTTCGAAAGTATAATATAAATCCTAGCCAGCATAGGTACCATGATGCTATGCCTACTATAGCTGCCATGTTAAATGGCAGGTTCTACAACTAAAACCGTACAAGGCACGTATTGGATGAATGGATTTCCAACAAATGGTCAGGCTAAGGAACTTCCTATTGCCACATGGGTACGCCTCTAGCGGGACGTCCCGAGAACTAACGTTACGGTTAGATCTTTGCCAACACAAGGCCGGGTTACCTCTGTAACTAGGTAACTACTACACGAATATGCCATCCCCCGGTCCTTTGGGACCTTTATCCGAGCGCGCGCACAATAACACCACACAGTAATAGATATAGTGTATCAACATGAGTAAGTATCTGGGCTCCATACCATGATACCACCCTTTTCCAGAAGGAAATGACATACCCTAAAGGGCGCGACCCTCATAACCTTGCCGCATCTTTCCTGTTTCGACCATTTCCGGGGAGTGAGGTCCTGATGTAGTCTCGTCCACAAAGCTACGCTTTATACAAAAGCCATGCTTTGATCATAAATGATCAACAAATGATCATCAACACACAGCAGCACTCAGCATGCCACACTACCAAATTGGGAATATATCACTGATAAATATCAACTACATAACCTCTGGGCTCATACGTCTCAAAGAAGGGTGTTAAGCTAAGAGAATAAATTCTCCGCCACCAAACAGAAATGCATTTGATAGAAATCAGTTTAATATCTCAAAGTGTAATGTCGGGCATACAACCATACAAGTCTGTTCCGGGTTCGAACAGAACCGAAGGCACTTCCGAAGAAGCCCTTGCAAATCCCGGTATCCACAATCCCGATCGGACTTTCCATCACTTAGGGAATCTCTATACCGTAGCTACTCGGTGCAGAGACAATAGATAGGTTATCCTAACGTTCTCGAAGACACCCGGTCTTCAACACCGGTCTTCAAATGCTATCCATAACGTCGTATCACTATTCGGAATGGGCTATACGACACAAGGTCCTCTCCTGGCTAAACCGAATAATAAGCGCCATATTTTAAAAACATACGGATATGGGATTTCGTTTAAGTCACAACTTAAAAATCCAAAGCTTTTCTTTCAAATGGTTAAACAAATTACCATTTTTAAATCTTTAAACAAAAAGATTTATTTCCCAAAGTTTCACCCGATATTACAAAGATCTATCCATAGATTTCAAAACAATTCCCATTTAATTTAGATTAACCCAATTAAATCTTTAAATTAAAGATTTATAGCTTTCAAAACACATTTCCAAAGATTTATCTAAAACTTGGAAAACTATCTTCATTTTTAGACATGAAATCCTTTAACACAAATTGGAAATTCATTCTAATGTGAAAGCTTCAATCGTTTGAAAACAAATAGTTTTCTTTTTGGAAAAATCCGATTTCATTTATACAAGTTAAGATCTTTGGGTTAAATTTAAATTCCAAAACATCACTTTTAAAATGATTTTAAAAACACATATAAACCCATTTGTAAGTTGAATAACCTTTTAAACCATAGTTTCCAAATTATAGAATTCAATTTTCAAATATTGAATTCAAATTTAAATCAATTCATTTAAATTTCAAGATTCAATCAAGTTATTCAAATAAATTTTATTTTTGAAATTCATTTTTCAAAAGCTTCAATTCTAATTCCAAAACTATTTTGGATTTAAAAATTAAATTTTAAAACAATTTCAAAATCTGTGACTTAACCAAATTTCCATGTGAAATCCATATTTGTGTGTGTATAAGTGTGGTCCAGGGGTTTTACACAATAGAAGTGCAACATCATCAATCAGCACAGATTAAATCATTACAATTCGATGTGGGTTTCGGATAACCAAATGGAATCCGACTCCCTGTCGCATCGAAACTCAAATGTCGTTTTACGGGTCAAAGGGTTTGCATAACAATATATATATATCACAGATATGACAGCTTAGCACAAAACATCACATAGCATCACATCACATATCAAATATATCAATCCATCACAGAACATCCAATAACAATCAAACATCTTTAATTAAGATGAATAAACCGTGTGGTTATAAATTTATTATTCATATAATTACTTCTATTAGTAATCTTTTAAATCAATGATTAATTATCATTAACTATAATTAATTAAGTTTTAACTACCTACATTTATTAATCATTTATTTAATTAATTTTCGTAATTAATTAACCTTTAATTGTAATTAATTAAATCTTAGTTAGAATTAATTGTCCTTAATAAATAGATTCATTATTCCTTAATTAATTACAAAAAAAATTTTATTCCTTAATTAATAATGATTTCTTAATCATTTTAAGTTAATTAACCTTAATCTATTTTCCTTGATTCAATTATCTTAATTAATTAACCACAGTAACTAATTAATTTGACTTTAAAGTAATTAACCTCAAATATTTGATTAATCAATCCTTAATCTTTAATTATCTTCTCTTAATTACTTTTACTAAGTAATTACTATTTTCATTTGATTATTTATTAACTACTTGATAACTTAACTTAATAATTTAATGAATCCTAAACATTAAATTCTATTTATTTAAGATAAAACATCTCTTACTTAAATAAAGCATTTAAAAATAATTTGCTTTCAAATTTAACTTAAATTTCATTTTAAATTTAAGATTTAAAATGGATACAAATTTAACTTAAACAAAATTTTAAAGTATATTTCAAAGCCCTTTCTATTCTACAAGTTAGAGAATATTTATTTTATAAAGGAGATTTGAAAGAATTCTAAACCAAATTCATTTTTAAATTTAATTCAATTTAAAAAAAATACACTATGACATTCAAAGTGGTTTAAATTATTTTTAAATTTAAAACTTCTGTTTATTCTAAAACGGGAATACAAATTTAAAATTTTATTTCAGGGTGCATAGATTCAAATTTCAAATTTAAATTACTTTCATTTGTCTTCATTTTAAATTTCAAATCATTTAACTATTTTTTTTAAAGAAGTTAAACAATTTAAATTTAAAAACTTCATTTTATTTTAAAAACTGAGATTCAAGTTCACATTTCAGATTTTAAAACTTATATTCTAAAACTTATTTAACCTTTTACTTACAATTCAACTTTCAATTTTTAAATTCCTGCCAAATTCACTTTAAATACTTAAGGGTGTTAAAACAAATTTAAATTTCAAAAACTTACAATTATTTAAAAAAAACTAAAGTTCAACTTACTTGAATCTAGATTCAAACTTAGTTTCCAAACTTAGTTTAAACTTTGTTTTCATTTATAATCATCAGTTAAAATTTTGAAACAAAACACTTCAGGTTTCTGTTGAAACCTGTATCAACATTTTTACCCGAGGCGCAAATGTTTACTTCGAGTCCAAAGCCCACCTCCCGAGCAATCTACCCAGTAACTTCGAGTCATAACGAGATTTACCCGAGTGTCCCTCTCTTCTTTCAAAACCCAAACATCACCAACATATCCACATCTGCTCTGTGCACATGCACCCACGGCGTCGCCTTCTCCGACCAACCCTGATGACTGGAACAAGTCATCGATCACCAAGGCCCCCCATATCCATCACCCGTTCCCTGTTCTTCTCCCTCGAAATCAAAATCACGATCGAAGTCCAAACCTGGAACAAACACGATCCACTTCAACTCAAAACTGTCAGCGAGTTCCCCCTGATGCTCCGACCACCGTTGCCCCTGAAACTTCAGCAAAGACCTCGTCAACCCACCATCTTCCAGTACCCAAAATCCCAAATAGCTCGATCAACAGAGGAAGTTGAACCCACGCAAAAACTATAACCCAGTAAAACTAGGGTTAGAAACTTAAATCGATCACCGCTGCCACCACCGTGCCTTGATCACCCTACCGCCATTTTCCCCGACCTCACCGTTCATTCCTCTACCTACAGTGATGGCCTCGACACCCCAGACCACTGAGATCACCAGAAAACTCCCCAAAACCCAAAACTATTCATCTTGCAAATCCTATTACAAATCAAAACTAAATATTATGATATTAATGTTAAAAATCATCATTTTATAATACAATTCTGTTTGGATAATCAAAGTCTGGAATCACGAGTATTGATTTTCAACATAAATTTCGTTGTTACTGTGAATTTTATTCTTAGAGATAATTACTTTATATAAATATCTAAAACCATTTTTAATCTTAGTATTACATTGTTACTGTTATTTCTTCTTTAGAAGTCATAGCTTAAAAAGGTTTCGAGAGGTGAGAATTCTTTTTCAAAACAATTTTTTTTTTCTTTATAAAACTGTTACCTATAAATAGAAGCACACAGTCATGTATATCATTATACATATAAGAAACATGCAAGAATACCAAACAACATTCCCACAATATGTTCAAGCATCAACAGCAAAACATAGAGGCAGATCCAAGTGTGTTTGCTCACTTGGTGTTGAAGACAGAATCCAAAGATCAGGCTTTTTTTTTAAAAAAAACGGGGAAAGGATCTTGAAACTTGATGCTTAAATTTTTAAAATTCAATTGCTTAAACCCCATTGTTTCCTAGACTTTATTTTATTTCTTTAGACTTTGCTTTGCTTTAATTTCCTGATTTGAAGTTGTTAGCTTGGTCAAGTTGAACTTGAACCTTTTGTTTCAGATTTTTGCTTTTGATCTGAAAACCTTTATATTGCTCTTGACTGTAATTCTTATTATTATTATTTTTCATAAAGTTCCTTAATATAAACACATGAGTTTATTTTTAAAAATAGCATTACAGCCTTGCCTTCATTTTCTATTTGTAAATCAAAATCTGAAATTGATTGCATGAAGTGCAGTTTAATTTTTCTAGGTGAAACCTAAGTTTGAGCTTCAACAAAACAATCACAGGTATGTGTATACATACATCCAGTCATGCAAACAAATAATAGTATACAATTTTGCACAGCATCACCAAGCAATCATCACAACATCAACTTATAGACCTAAGGTTCTGATTTAAAGAGTTGCTCACCTTATGGGTTTGATGAAGAAAGACAGAGAACAGGAACAGAGGAATGAATTTGAGCCTGTATTTTTTTTTCTTCTTCCTTTAATTTATTTTTGAAGCTTTTATCCGCAAGTTGTAAAAAGAACTTTGCTTATACCCTTTGTATCTACTTACTTCAACAATAACAACAATTTTTGATTTTTACTTACAGTTTTGAATGACAGAGAAGTTCCCCCTTTTTCTCTACAACTTAAAAACAGAAATCAGATTTGTTTTGAACTTGATTCTTCCTACAACTTTGTTAATAAAGTTGTTTAAATTTTTTTTTTAATACTGATCAATATTAAGTTCAAATCTAAAAAGAAAATTTTCTTGCCTTTATTTATCTTCAGAGAAAAACTGCACTTCCTCTGGCTAAAAAAAAACTGCAGCTCTGTGTTACATAAATCTGCAAGTTTTTTCTAAGTTTGTTTTATGCAAAAAACTTGATCTTAAAAGCATAAATTTATTAAACTATAAGGTATAAAATTTACCTGAGATAAGAATGCAAATCCACTGCTTGATGTTGATTTGTAGATTTTTGGTTTTGCTTATCTTTTGTTTTCAGGGTTTTCCATTTCTCTCTTCTTCTTTTTCTCTGATTTGTTTTTTTTTTGATGTTCGAACTTGTGATACTCAAATCTTTGCTACTGTATACTTTTCAGATTTGTGAAGAGTTATATGATTCATATGGGGAAGTGAAGATTTTCTACAATTTTTTAATTCTATTTTTTTATTTAATTAAATAAAATGAATGCCACTTGTTAAAAACAATCTTAAGCTTTAGATTTTGGTGATTGCTCTACTCCATCCTCACATGTGCATGTTTGTATATGTTTTACTTTTAAAATTTTAAAGACAAAAGAAATTTTTTTCTTATAAACTTAATTTTTTTTAAATGCTACTTACTTTTTAAAAACATCTATTTAAAAATAAAAATTAAATTTTCAATCTCAACTTGAAATAAAAACTTATGTATATGTACTTACATTAAATGTTTGTTCAACATGTTTATGCACTAATAGATTTATACAATTTACATTCTTACATTTTTTTTATTTTTTTATTTATTCTAAAAAAAATTCTAATTAAATCACAATTTATTTCCAAAAATTAATTTAATTGCCAATTTAAACTTAATGAATTTCAGGAATGTTACAGATTCCCCCCTTAAAAGAATTTCGTCCTCGAAATTTCAAGGAAGACGAGAAAGAATAGATAATAGATAAAGAAATGATTGACCAGATCAGATCGAAATATTTATTCTGCATTTGGTTTTCCAAATCAGAATATTAACAATATGAGAACAAACTCATACAATTATTTCACAAGATATCTGGGTTCACCGGTCTACGAATATACGAGGGCATTGATTAGTTCGAAGGGATAACTAATCGTTCGTAGAATATATCGGATCCCAGAGAATAAATAGATGGATCAAATCGTCATACTAGTTAACCAATTTACTTAATTTTAAATTTCCAATTTATTTAATATTTTCAATTTCAAATTCATTAGAGTTTAGATCAAAAAGCTGATAAGAAATCGATGAAGATACGAAGTAAGGATCTCCTACAACGATTCGTAAGGCCACAATCACACCGAAGCTTCTTTCTGGAGCAGCTACGAAGCAATCAAAAAGAATTCGAAATCGAATCAAAGGAGATTGATAGATAAAAGATATTTCCACTGTTGCAGGGTATTGACCATTTGTAGTGGTACTCCCCTGTCCCCTATCTCGTTCTCTTCTCGCACTCATACTTACTATCGGTGAATAGTAAGAGAATTCACTGAGGCATTCGAACGGATATCTTAGAGATATACTCATTCTAGGGTATACTTCACCCTATCTCTAATGAGTTACTTAATGTATTATACTCCTGAGCTAAGGTTTTAACCATCAGCTCTGATACCACTGTAACGACCCTGACTCGACCTTCGAAAATCGGCACCGAATACGACACTCGTATTCAAATGTCGCAGATCCGAACGTCGAACCTGGTTCGTCGGAGCTTATAACACATTAAGTAAATAACACAGCGGAAGAAATGAATAGCATATATCAATATACAACATTTGATACAATAACTGATACAACATGAATGATACAACAGAATAGTACAATAGATATCAACATTATCAGAGATACAAAGAATAGCAGCGGAAATATAATAATAACACTAGCAGCGGAACAAATCTCCAAAATAGTCTTCAAGAAAGAACTCCAGTATCAGTAATCTCCATCTCCAAAGCACCAATCCAGAAATAGCTCGAACTCCAAATCAAGATGAAGAGAAGCAACTCGATCCAAAATGCGATTGCCAAATCCTAAGGCTGAAAGCTATCGAATCTACACCTACTATAGATTATCTGAAAATCCCAACTCTAGACCGCCCGTGTGGGAAAATAGTGGGCACCCAGAGTTTACGAAAGGAACAATAAACTCCAGGTCAGTCATGGGACTAGTATGAGCAAATAAAAGCATTTGGTCTTTGAAACAAACAAGAGAATTTAAATTTGAAATCCGCAATGCTTTTTGGAAAATGAAACTACCATAAGGCCTCCCGCCACACACACAATGCAATCGCAGACTTGGAGGAGATTTCTCCTTGTGATAGTCAAATATGCTTAATACGAGAAAAATTACTTTGATATTATTACTAGTGCATAGTGGAAAATCTTTCGAAAGTATAATATAAATCCTAGCCAGCATAGGTACCATGATGCTATGCCTACTATAGCTGCCATGTTAAATGGCAGGTTCTACAACTAAAACCGTACAAGGCACGTATTGGATGAATGGATTTCCAACAAATGGTCAGGCTAAGGAACTTCCTATTTCCGCATGGGTACGCCTCTGGCGGGACGTCCCGAGAACTAACGTTACGTTTAGATCTCTGCCAACACAAGGTTGGGTTACCTCTGTAACTAGGTAACTACTACACGAATATGCCATCCCCCGGTCCTTTGGGACCTTTATCCGAGCGCGCGCACAACAACACCACACAGTAATAGATATAGTGTATCAACATGAGTAAGTATCTGGGCTCCATACCATGATACCACCCTTTTCCAAAAGGAAATGACATACCCTAAAGGGCGCGACCCTCATAACCTTGCCGCATCTTTCCTGTTTCGACCATTTCCGGGGAGTGAGGTCCTGATGCAGTCTCGTCCACAAAGCTACGCTTTATACAAAAGCCATGCTTTGATCATAAATGATCAACAAATGATCATCAACACACAGCAGCACTCAGCATGCCACACTACCAAATTGGGAATATATCACTGATAAATATCAACTACATAACCTCTGGGCTCGTACGTCTCAGAGAAGGGTGTTAAGCTAAGAGAATAAATTCTCCGCCACCAAACATAAATGTATTTGATAGAAATCAGTTTAATATCTCAAAGTGTAATGTCGGACATACAACCATACAAGTCTGTTCCGGGTTCGAACAGAACCGAAGGCACTTCCGAAGAAGCCCTTGCAAATTCGGGTATCCCCAATCCCGATCGGACTTCCCATCACTTAGGGAATCTCTATACCGTAGCTACTCGGTGCAGAGACAATCGATAGGTTATCCTAACGTTCTCGAAGACACCCGGTCTTCAACACCGGTCTTCAAATGCTATCCATAACGTCGTATCACTATTCGGAATGGGCTATACGACACAAGGTCCTCTCCTGGCTAAACCGAATAATAAGCGCCATATTTTAAAAACAAACGGATATGGGATTTCGGTTAAGTCACAACTTAAAAATCCAAAGCTTTTCTTTCAAATGGTTAAACAAATTACCATTTTTAAATCTTTAAACAAAAAGATTTATTTCCCAAAGCTTCACCCGATATTACAAAGATCTATCCATAGATTTCAAAACAATTACCATTCAATTTAGATTAACCCAATTAAATCTTTAAATTAAAGATTTATAGCTTTCAAAACACATTTCCAAAGATTTATCTAAAACTTGGAAAACTATCTTCATTTTTAGACTTGAAATCCTTTAACACAAATTGAAAATTCATTCTTATGTGAAAGCTTCAATCGTTTGAAAACAAATAGTTTTCTTTTTGGAAAAATCCGATTTCATTTATACAAGTTAAGATCTTTGGATTAAATTTAAATTCCAAAACATCACTTTTAAAATGATTTTAAAAACACATATAAACCCATTTGTAAGTTGAATAACCTTTTAAACCATAGTTTCCAAATTATAGAATTCAATTTTCAAATATTGAATTCAAATTTAAATCAATTCATTTAAATTTCAAGATTCAATCAAGTTATTCAAATAAATTTTATTTTTGAAATTCATTTTTCAAAAGCTTCAATTCTAATTCCAAAACTATTTTGGATTTAAAAATTAAATTTTAAAACAATTTCAAAATTTGTGACTTAACCAAATTTCCACGTGAAATCCATATTTGTGTGTGTATAAGTGTGGTCCAGGGGTTTTACACAATAGAAGTGCAACATCATCAATCAGCAAAGATTAAATCATTACAATTCGATGTGGGTTTCGCATAACCAAATGGAATCCGACTCCCTGTCGCATCAAAACTCAAATGTCGTTTTACGGGTCAAAGGGTTTGCATAACAACATATATATATATATATATATCACAGATATGACAGCTTAGCACAAAACATCACATAGCATCACATCACATATCAAATATATCAATCCATCACAGAACATCCAATAACAATCAAACATCTTTAATTAAGATGAATAAACCGTGTGGTTATAAATTTATTATTCATATAATTACTTCTATTAGTAATCTTTTAAATCAATGATTAATTATCATTAACTATAATTAATTAAGTTTTAACTACCTACATTTATTAATCATTTATTTAATTAATTTTCGTAATTAATTAACCTTTAATTGTAATTAATTAAATCTTAGTTAGAATTAATTGTCCTTAATAAATAGATTCATTATTCCATAATTAATTACAAAAAAAAATTTATTCCTTAATTAATAATGATTTCTTAATCATTTTAAGTTAATTAACCTTAATCTATTTTCCTTGATTCAATTATCTTAATTAATTAACCACAGTAACTAATTAATTTGACTTTAAAGTAATTAACCTCAAATATTTGATTAATCAATCCTTAATCTTTAATTATCTTCTCTTAATTACTTTTACTAAGTAATTACTATTTTCATTTGATTATTTATTAATTACTTGATAACTTAACTTAATAATTTAATGAACCCTAAACATTAAATTCTGTTTATTTAAGATAAAACATCTCTTACTTAAATAAAGCATTTAAAAATAATTTGCTTTCAAATTTAACTTAAATTTCATTTTAAATTTAAGATTTAAAATGGATACAAATTTAACTTAAACAAAATTTTAAAGTATATTTCAAAGACCTTTCTATTCTACAAGTTAGAGAATATTTATTTTATAAAGGAGATTTGAAAGAATTCTAAACCAAATTCATTTTTAAATTTAATTCAATTAAAAAAAATACACTATGACATTCAAAGTGGTTTAAATTATTTTTAAATTTAAAACTTCTGTTTATTCTAAAACTGGAACACAAATTTGAAATTTTATTTCAGGGTGCATAGATTCAAATTTCAAATTTAAATTACTTTCATTTATCTTCATTTTAAATTTCAAATCATTTAACTATTTTTTTTAAAGAAGTTAAACAATTTAAATTTAAAAACTTCATTTTATTTTAAAAACTGAGATTCAAGTTCACATTTCAGATTTTAAAACTTATATTCTAAAACTTATTTAACCTTTTACTTACAATTCAACTTTCAATTTTTAAATTCCTGCCAAATTCACTTTAAATACTTAAGGGTGTTAAAACAAATTTAAATTTCAAAAACTTACAATTATTTAAAAAAAACTAAAGTTCAACTTACTTGAATCTAGATCCAAACTTAGTTTTCAAACTTAGTTTAAACTTTGTTTTCATTTATAATCATCAGTTAAAATTTTGAAACAAAACACTTTAGGTTTCTGTTGAAACCTGTATCAACATTTTTACCCGAGGCACAAATGTTTACTTCGAGTCCAAAGCCCACCTCCCCGAGCAATCTACCCAGTAACTTCGAGTCATAACGAGATTTACCCGAGTGTCCCTCTCTTCTTTCAAAACCCAAACATCACCAACATATCCACATCTGCTCTGTGCACATGCACCCACGGCGTCGCCTTCTCCGACCAACCCTGATGACTGGAACAAGTCATCGATCACCAAGGCCCCCTATATCCATCACCTGTTCCCAGTTCTTCTCCCTCGAAATCAAAATCACGATCGAAGTCCAAACCTGGAACAAACACGATCCACTTCAACTCAAAACTGCCAGCGCCTTCCCCCTGATGCTCCGACCACCGTTGCCCCTGAAACTTCAGCAAAGACCTCGTCAACCCACCATCTTCCAGTACCCAAAATCCCAAACAGCTCGATCAATAGAGGAAGTTGAACCCATGCAAAAACTATAACCCAGTAAAACTAGGGTTAGAAACTTAAATCAATCACCGCTGCCACCACCGTGCCTTGATCACCCTACCGCCATTTTCCCCGACCTCACCGTTCATTCCTCTACCTACAGTGATGGCCTCGACACCCCAGACCACTGAGATCACCAGAAAACTCCCCAAAACCCAAAACTGTTCATCTTGCAAATCCTATTACAAATCAAAACTAAATATTATGATATTAATGTTAAAAATCATCATTTTATAATACAATTCTGTTTGGATAATCAAAGTCTGGAATCACGAGTATTGATTTTCAACATAAATTTTGTTGTTACTGTGAATTTTATTCTTAGAGATAATTACTTTATATAAATATCTAAAACCATTTTTAATCTTAGTATTACAATGTTACCGTTATTTCTTCTTTAGAAGTCATAGCTTAAAAAGGTTTCGAGAGGTGAGAATTCTTTTTCAAAACAAATTTTTTTTCCTTTATAAAACTGTTACCTATAAATAGAAGCACACAGTCATGTATATCACTATACATATAAGTAACATGCAAGAATACCAAACAACATTCCCACAATATGTTCAAGCATCAACAGCAAAACATAGAGGCAGATCCAAGTGTGTTTGCTCACTTGGTGTTGAAGACAGAATCCAAAGATCAGGCTTTTTTTTTAAAAAAACTGGGAAAGGATCTTGAAACTTGATGCTTAAATTTTTAAAATTCAATTGCTTAAACCCCATTGTTTCCCAGACTTTATTTTATTTCTTTAGACTTTGCTTTGCTTTAATTTCCTGATTTGAAGTTGTTAGCTTGGTCAAGTTAAACTTGAACCTTTTGTTTCAGGTTTTTGCTTTTGATCTGAAAACCTTTATATTGCTCTTGACTGTAATTCTTATTATTATTATTTTTCATAAAGTTCCTTAATATAAACACATGAGTTTATTTTTAAAAATAGCATTACAGCCTTGCCTTCATTTTGTATTTGTAAATCAAAATCTGAAATTGATTGCATGAAGTGCAGTTCAATTTTTCTAGGTGAAACCTAAGTTTGAGCTTCAACAAAACAATCACAGGTATGTGTATACATACATCCAGTCATGCAAACAAATAACAGTATACAATTTTGCACAGCATCACCAAGCAATCATCACAACATCAACTTATAGACCTAAGGTTCTGATTTAAAGAGTTGCTCACCTTATGGGTTTGATGAAGAAAGACAGAGAACAGGAACAGAGGAATGAATTTGAGCCTGTATTTTTTTTTTCTTCTTCCTTTAATTTATTTTTGAAGCTTTTATCCGCAAGTTGTAAAAAGAACTTTGCTTATACCCTATTGTATCTACTTACTTCAACAATAACAACAATTTTTGATTTTTACTTACAGTTTTGAATGACAGAGAAGTTCCCCCTTTTTCTCTACAACTTAAAAACAGAAATCAGATTTGTTTTGAACTTGATTCTTCCTGCAACTTTGTTAATAAAGTTGTTTAATTTTTTTTTTAATACTGATCAATATTAAGTTCAAATCTAAATAGAAAATTTTCTTGCCTTTATTTATCTTCAGAGAAAAACTGCACTTCCTCTGGCTAAAAAAAAACTGCAGCTCCGTGTTACATAAATCTGCAAGTTTTTTCTGAGTTTGTTTTATGTAAAAAACTTGATCTTAAAAGCATAAATTTATTAAACTATAAGGTATAAAATTTACCTGAGATATAGAATGCAAATCCACTGCTTGATGTTGATTTGTAGATTTTTGGTTTTGCTTATCTTTTGTTTTCAGGGTTTTCCATTTCTCTCTTCTTCTTTTTCTCTGATTTGTTTTTTTTTTATGTTCGAACTTGTGATACTCAAATCTTTGCTACTGTATACTTTTCAGATTTGTGAAGAGTTATATGATTTCATATGGGGAAGTGAAGATTTTCTACAATTTTTTTAATTCTATTTTTTTATTTAATTAAATAAAATGAATGCCACTTGTTAAAAACAATCTTCAGCTTTAGATTTTGGTGATTGCTCTACTCCATCCTCACATGTGCATGTTTGTATATGTTTTACTTTTAAAATTTTAAAGACAAAAGAAATTTTTTTCTTATAATTTTTTTTTTAAATGCTACTTACTTTTTAAAAACATCTATTTAAAAATTAAAATTAAATTTTCAATCTCAACTTGAAATAAAAACTTATGTATATGTACTTACATTAAATTTTTGTTCAACATGTTTATGCACTAATATATTTATAAAATTTACATTCTTACATTTTTTTATTTATTTATTTATTCTAAAAAAATTTCTAATTAAATCACAATTTATTTCCAAAAATTAATTTAATTGCCAATTTAAACTTAATGAATTTCAGGAATGTTACAGCCAATGTCATTGATAGGAATTCCAAAACACTTGAGCAATGCCAACCGACACAATATTGTTTTAAAATTTGGTAAATGAAATAATTTTACCCTAGAGTATATTTCATATATGTAAAGAATAATTTTTCAAAAACATAATATATTTGTTTGACATGTTTGTTTTTCAGGAAAGGATAATATTCCTTTATTGTCAATTAGGGTTTGATTAATCATGCGCATCCAATTCTATGTACCGACTACTGTTATTAATCTATCTGTAGTTTTCTCTTTTTAAAGCTTAAGTTGGGTATATAGGAATTTTAGGAAAAAAATTGAATTGACTACCTTGTTCATTAAGTTTCACAATTTGACCACAAGGAGTTCGATGATAATGTTGGTAAAAAATTGCATTTTTCTAAAAGGGTTTCAATAAAAGAAAGTTTGAATATTTTGAAATAAATACTTTAGAACTAATTTTTATACAAAAGTTGATGTTATAAAATTTGGTTTTAATAAATGTTGTTTTGTTAAAATGGAAGCTAGGATATATTTGAAAGAAAAAAATATTTGAGAAATGAGTGGGTTTATAAATGTTTAAAAAAGTATTCATAAATAAAGGATTTTTGGAGAATTTAAATCCTGATGCTTTTGGAAAATGTTTTGAGGTTTTAGGAAAAATTTATTAGTGTTACTTGAAAATATCTCCGGGATAAAAATATTTTTAATGAATTTCGATCGTTGGAAAATAATTCCGATGATGACTTCCATATCATCGTTGCTCATTTTCGAGTTTCCAAGTGGGAGAATGCTACCATTGAAATTTGCTGTAAAATTACGATGAAACAGATTTTGATTTAATCCCAAAAGCATGTTTTGGTTTACAAAAGAAAATAATGTATATTATTATTTCAAATGATTTTGGAAACAGGAGTAATAGTTTGCTTAAAAGTATTTTTAAGTATTGTATAAATACTTTTGAAAAGTAAATTTTAGAAAAATGTGTTTTCATTGGTTTGGTCAGGGGAATGAGTCCCAATTAGTTTTGTGAAGATCGGAATAATCTTCTAAGTGACGATCGGATGTTTGCCTAGGCGAATGTTATAGTGTACGTAGTGAATTATTCTCTTTGTCATTGTATGATCGAAACAAGTTCAAATCTAAATGACCCAAAGCAACATAGAAATTGGTATTTTTGTTAAAACTATATATTTGGAAATATATGTGGTATTTTTCAAAGTAGGTTGAAAGGAGGACAGATGCTTTTTGTTTAACTGGTTGAAGTGGCTTTAAATGACTAAAAATGGGCAAGAGACGTGTTTGGATGGAAAACACTTCTCTTGAGTATTAACTTTCTTAGTAAGGGGATGTATATACTATTTGCTAGTGCCAAGTTCCTTGATACCATTTTCAAGTTACTCGGGCTGTGTGTATATATATATATATTCTATGGATTAAAATACATAGTATCATTTCAGAAAGGGTTTTGAATAAAACCGGGTATTTAAGGCTCAACTAAAATTCAAAATATAGATTGAATTAGATTATTGTATATGCTTCAGAATATAATAAGGTATTACACAAGTTTTTAAACTTAAGTCGTGTTTTATGAAAATGATTTTATAAATACAATGGGAAGGTAAATTGAGAATAATGTTTTATATAATCTTAGGATTAGAAGAGTACTATACAGTAAAAAAAGGGTAAAGGAAAATTTTGAAATATCTTACAAATAAAGGAATTTTTTTATAAAATGATTTTTTAAGGTTCGGTCTAAAATTCGTTATCTTTTTCACTCCATGGAATTTCGGGGACGAATTTCTTTTTAAAGGGGGAGAATATAGCGACCCGTGTTTTTTAGTCTTCAAATTTAAATATTTAATTTATTTGAATATTCGAATTTGAATTTAAATATAATAAAACTATTTTTCAAATAACTACGTGATTTTTAGTGACGTATTTTTTATTTAATTTATAATTTTTTTTCATAAATGTTAATTTGGAAAATATTTTAATTGTTGTTTGACATATTTTACGAAAAACGTTGATATTTTTGAAAATTAATAAAAAATAATATCCAATGTATTATATTATTGTTTTGTGATCATGTCACATTGTTGTGCACGATCTTATTTTTATTTCTATCACTCGCAGACCATACGTGAACGTGTTTCTATGTAGTGGGGCACTGCAAATATTTCTTTTCTAAACTTTCCCCAAATCAAATCAAAAGTCAAAATTTAAACTTATATTTATGGTGATTTGATTTTGATATGAAATGTGCTTTCATATGTTTGGTACTTAGGTGGCATGTTTTGACATATTGGTGGCTTAGATAATATGGAAAAGTTGATATTGTGTTTATAGGTGATTGAGTCCTAGGAAATTCATGCTTTTATAAAAAGGAAAGGTATTTTATTTTCCTTTTTGATAACATCTCATATTTCATACTCAACTGCCATGTCTCCACCTTTTTCTTCTTCTCTATTCATTCATGAAACTTAGAAAATAGATAATCTTCGTCCTTCTAAAATCCGTATCTATCTCAAGCCTACACTTGATTCTCATTTTTGCACCATTCCATCACTCATTTGGTATTCTTTCCCTACTACCATCATTTTTACATCTTTTTTCTTCTCCCAGTACATCTTTATAAACCATGAAAACAAACTCCATCCCCAAATTCAAAAATCAATATCCCTCAACCTATCCACTTTTAGCGAAATGTTCCAACATGGAAAGTGTTTATCTCGATCTATCGTTTATTTTAAAAATAGTTTCAAGATTTCTCGTCGAGTGTGGTGAGAGTTGCAGGTCGATTACATTAAGAGACAATGAAATCAAAAAAAAATTATGGTTGTAATTTGGTGAATGGAGTATACCATTATGTTCATCTCGATGAGTTGGGATTTTAGAAGTTGTTCCCTTGATTTTTAGTGGTTTGTTTCGTCGTAGAGGAGGAGATGACAAAATTCCATTCAAAAATCAATTTTCGATGATGGAACAGCCGTGGGAGGTAGCGGAGTTGACAGAGAGGAGCTTGAGGCCGATGTGGAGGTGTTGAACATGGCAGATTTCTCTTCAAAGGCCTAGGGTGTCGAGGATAGCAAGATTCAGGGTTTAAGGGAGTTTAGTTTTTGTGTAGTAAAATTTCATATAAATTAATACCGACTAATGATAATTACGCTAATCTTGATAATAGCATGGTTTAATTAATTATACTTAATGGGTGTTATCTTTGGCCAAATAAACATTGTACTATTAAAGTAAATTGAATAGTGTGGTTTAGACACTTGTTTAGCGGAATTAAACACCATTCCGCTAATTAATTGGTCATTTAATTTTCAAAATTAATCCCCGTTCGCCTATTTTAATATTTGAGCAGCTAATTATATGTTTTTAAATTGATATGTCAATTTGAATGTATGTGTTAACCAGTGATGGTAAATTGTTGAATTTATTCACATAGATGATGATTATGTAAATACCAGTTATTAACTTGGAAAGTTAAATTGAACTTAATTATGACTTGTTTAAGTACCACTGTGACCATTAAGTTTCCTTTCGAATTTACAAAGCAATTGATTTAAATCAACTTCAATTTTAAACAATTATAAACGTTTTATATAATTATTATTTTAATAAAGTGTTTTATATAATAATTATTTTATTAACGTTTTAAAGTTAACTTATTTTATTCTAAATATTGTTTAGACTTATTAAATTGTATTCTAATTATGGTTTAAGGTTATTTTATGCTTTACTATTATTTAAAGTTATTTATAATAATTTATTTTAAAGTTAATTATCATTTTAAAATTAATTATTATGTTAAAGTAAAATTATCATTTAAAGTTAATTGTTTAAAGTTTATTATTTTACATTTTAAAGCTGATTTTTATTTCAAAAATATGTGTCATATTATTAATATTTTAAAACGTTTATTTATTTCTATAATAATATTGTTTAAAGCATATTTATTTTTATTACTAAAATAATATTGTTTTAAAATTAATTTTGTATTACGTTAATATTGTTTAAAAGGTCAATTTATTAATATATTAATGTTGTTTTAAAGTTATTTAAGTATATTTTAAATATTATTTAAAGTAACTTAATGATGTTTTAAATATGGTTTAATGATAATTAATTATTTATGTAAGGTGTTTTTAGATAATATTTCTTTATTCAAAGGTGTTTTAAATGATAAATTGTCTTATAAAAAGGTGTTTAAAAATAATAAACTGTTTATTTAAAAGGAATCATTTTAAATGCAAAGGTTTGTATAAAAGGTTTTTTATTTAATAAAAGGATTTATTAAAGGAGCTATAAAGTAGAAAGGGTTCTTGGAATTTTAAAAGAATTTTGGCTTCTAAATGTTTTAGATATTTAAAAGGGAAAAGTTTTATAAATGGGTTTTCGAGATTTATAAAAGGGTATTTTATAAATAGAATCGGAGACTTATAAAAGATTATTTTATAAATAGATTTTTTGAGATTTATAAAAAGGGGGTTTTATAAATGATTTTTAAGATTTATAAATAAAGTTTTATAAATAAACTTGGAGATTTATAAAAGAAGTTCTATAAAGGAATTTGGGGATTTATAAAGGAGATAGTCATAAAATTAAAGAGAGGTATAAAAAGAAGTAGTGTTTTAGGTTATTATTATCTATGTTTCGATGACCTTTGGTTTTGATCAATTTAATATGATTTGGAAATAGAAAATCTTTCTTAATGTTTTGCAAATACACTTATACCATTGTATAAGTATATGGAAATATTTTCTAAGTTGAAAGTGAAATGGTTTGTGAATATACTTATACCGGTGAGATAAATATATGAATGCTTCCATAAAATATTTGAAAAGTAATTTTAAACTAATGAAAGATTATTTGAAAAGGGCTTAGTGGTTTCTGTGGAAAATGTAACTTCAGTTTGAATGTTAATTTAATTGATAGTTAAATAACAGACTATCAACAACTTGGCCTAAATTAAATAACCCTTCTTAAGTTTGGTGGTAGGGAAATAATCTTATCCTACTTAACACCAAAGGATGTAACTCTGGAAGTATCTACGAGAAACATGTGAGTTACATGGCACAGTCATCTTCAATGATGTTGTACTGTGCATGTAAATCTCGTTTTATTCTCCCAGGACAAATGATAGGGAGATCCGTTCGTGTAAATAGTTAAGGGTGATCCATGCTCCTATGTATTGTATGATTATTTTTGAAGAACCAGAATTGAGTTTACCAGAACTATCAATTTGGTATTGGGGAGACCAATAAGCAGGAAGAGTGTACTTATATGAGATGACTCTATACCATAACACTCCAAATCATATGCTCGTTCTACGTTTTAAAAGAGGTTCGAGATGATGGAATCAAGCTATTGAAGTGCAAGGGCTACTTACTGCTTATCATGAGGGTGATTCCAAAATAGAAGTAGTAGTGGTAGTGCCTTCAGTTTCATTCAAACCCAAAAGGAACTTGTTTGGATGACAGTTGGCATTGCATTTCTGCTGGGAGGGCAGCGTTAACATTTCGAATGGAATTGCTAAGAGGAGAAGGTAAAGCATGAACTTATAAGCCTCACAATTCGGGAATGAATAAAACAGGGTTTGCAGTAGAGTTATGTGAGTAGCTCTCATTACGAGTATCATTCCTTTATCGGTTTCCTGTGTGTGCATGTGTAGGCACCAAGGGACAAATTAAGGCAGCCTCGGTGTCGAAGAATGATGTAATCTGGCCCGTTATGTTAAAGCGGCAGCCGTTTCTATTTAGAAGAGGTGCAAATTAAGGTGATCTTGGATACATTTTTCTAGAGGTGTACTTTTCAAAAGGTAGTCCTTTACCTTGGCTTGTTGGAATCAATTTCCTCATACGAGCCTTATGGTTTTGATTGTAGAAGAACCTAGTATGCTAGAATGTAATTAATGTAACTATTTCGGTTATGATTCAATATTTATTTTAAAACCTTAGGCGCTATTATAATATCACTAGATTTTATAATAAGAATGGTTTGGTTATCGTAAATCTAGTTTGTTTTTATATGCGACGTGGTCTTACGAGATACCTTTTATCTTGAAATGGTTTTCAAATGTAGTAATCAAAATGATTTTATTCAAGTTTTCTCATGCTGGTTTTACTAGACTAACCCGGGCATCGTTTTCCTATATTTCTTAGGTCTGCCCAAACATATTTTCCAAATTTAACTGAATGCTTTAGAACTTTCAGGAGACGAGCTGGATTCTTCAAGAGGTATTCCCGTATATATTATCTTCCGTTGTCTTTTCCATCATTTGTCTTATCTGTATTGTCAGCATTCGTAAGGACAGTCTGTTAGAACTCTCCCATTTGATATAGGTTAGTGTACTATGATGTTGTGAATGTAGTAAAGATGATTTATCTTTGTAAAGATCATGTGTATATTATATTTTTCCCGCCATGATGTGAGATTCTACTCTATCTTTTCTTTCTTTAACCCTAACAATTTATCTTTTCGATACTTGGATATTAAGCATATGAATACAGTGGTGATATTAGCGTCGATTTCTCAGGGTCGAAAAGGTGGGTCCTTAAAGCACCCGAGAGGTGTCATGGCATAAATAAACAACAACAAAATGTGGGTCAGGCATAAAGCCTAGTGTGAAGGGAACTATCTCAAAAAACTATATATAAAAACTACATATAGATAAATAGGAATTACTAAGGCAAGGTCGTTCCTCTCTACAATCGTGGCTTAGGGATAATCCAGACTGTCCATAAACAAGTAAATTGAACCCATCCAAAAGATATGAAATAATACCATAACCTACTCCTCTACTGTAATCAATGAGTCTGCACAACTAATATAATTTGAGTGAAAATTAACAATCATACTATGATAAAGGTATCCCAACATCCAAAAGTAGAGTGATCATAATATAAGCCTATCGCAAATGTAACAACAATAACATCACACAATTTAGAAAGGGAAGACAACCAAGAATATAAATTAATACCTCTCATTACTAGCAGGTGAAGTCCATGCTCGTGCCCAAGATAAATAGAGCCAGTACTTCAGTATAGCATAGACCTCGAGTCACATCTAGTGTGGTCAAACTCGTATAGGTCTCACCGTACCCCTCACTGAGCATAGGTGATATATGACCTACTATATATACCGAAAACTTGAGTCTATGTTAGATATTGAATGCAATCCAATGATTCACATTGAGGGTCCAAAATAAATAGAATCAATATCTTAGTGTACCAAAGACCCCAAGCCACATCCTAAGTGATGGGTCTCATATAGATCTCACAATACTCCTCAGTAAGCATAAGTGATATATGATCTACTCTATTTACTTGAAACCTACGTGGATATCACTGTACCTATCAGTGAGCATAAGTGATATATGATCCGCTCATGGATGCTCATCATCATCTCTCTTTTGGCCATCATGGGATTCTTAATAAACTCGTGTAATGTCTCTATAAAAGAGAACGACGGGCATATCCTGTATAATATGCCATCAGAACCACAAAGGAAGACCGATGCCATAAAGATGAATATATCTAATACAATGTTGTGTAATCAAATATGCCTATCCCAATGTCAAAGCCAAGGGGCATGGACTAACTGCGTTTAGTTGTACATGCTCACCGAATGTGACTGAGCGACCAAATCACTGCATCAACCTTGTATCTGATCATCTTTGATGGCACACGTAATACTATACATTGCATCCGAATCTCGAGCTTTGCCTTGCATCCAGCTTTCGCGAGTAGCCCAAAGCCTTTTCGAAGCTGTGCCAAGACCCAGGAAGAATCACACTCGAACGGGGAACAAAATCCCAAAAGACACTCTCAACCCAAGGTTTTAGTCGACTAGGGTACGCATTCAGTCGACTGAGCTCAGTCGACTGAATCCCCTTCCCAGTCGACTAAGCCAGTCGACTAAGTTAGGTATCCTTAGCCTTCTGTTTAAGGCTCTCCTCCTCAGGATTGATTTACACATACATTATTTGACTAATTTCAACTTCAGTCGACTGAAAGTGACAAGTTCCAGGCAATGAGCCTGGGACAGGGAGGAATCTCTTAAATTTGATTCATGTGTAATTTCCTTAGATACTTCGCCTAATAAGTCCCCTAGATCCACTTGCTTATCTTTGCCCGATCGGACATCTTTCGGAGTTCATTAGTTGATGTTTTAGAAGTGGTCACTTAAGTATTCGAAAATCGATTTAGATATGAATCCTGCTCTTTTTCATATAGAGTCTTCCTGGGACAATTTCAACAACCCGGGCTCCTCTAACACATTCAAATGACTCAATCAACTTTCTTGCCACACGTGATGCTCACACGTGTGTCAATACGCCCACTCGTGCATGTATATACACACATATACACAAGTATGTAAAACTCCACAAATCCCGTTTCGGCTTCATAGGAGCGATTATTTGACCTTGCACTCTCTCATGCAACTTAGCCTGCCTGGTGGTCGCTATGGCTAAATGATATTGCTTATAGCATGTTTATACACATATATAATCAATCACACAAATATATTCATTCATTCACACATACAAAACCATTATTGACGATTCCAGTTACGATTAAGGAATTGTATTTATTATTATATAACTTCAAACACACGTATACACATACTTATGTATATCTATATGCACACATGTATATTTGGATAATGATTCGATTATTTAATAATCAAAACTTACTTCTGTTTTTTAGGCCTTTTCTATTAAAGTTCAATATCATCGTCTACTGCTTTATAAAACTATCCCATTGTTTTATAAAATACAAAACTAGCTTGTATCATTTTAATCTCTTATAAATAGAATTAAGTATTCGTCTTATAATTATCTTACAAAACCATATAACCACTTTATAAAATAAACCCTTCTTACTATTCTATAAAATATCGTACTTTTATAAAATACTTCTTTTGTATTATTACACAAAATTTTGTACCTTTATAAAATGCTACTTCTATATTATTTTGTAAAATCTCGTACTTTTATAAAATGCACCATTTATACTATTTTATAAAATCTCATTCTATTTTATAAAATACATCTTAATTCTCATTTTATTAAATTTCATTCTATTTTATAAAATACATCTTCATTCTTATATAATAAAACACATCTTTATTCTTATTTTATGAAATATCTTTCTGTTTTATAAAATACATCTTCGTTCTTGTTTTATAAATTATTATTCTATTTTATAAAATATATCTTTCACTTAAAAAATTATTTCCTTACTTGAATAATATTTATAAGTACTGATTAAGCTCGTTAAGCCTCTAATCAATTTGATAATAAGTGTAGAGCTCATAACTCGCCTAATTAGTTTATTATCTTCATTTTGTAAAATAGTCCTTTGTTTTATAAGATGATTACTTCTTGTAAATGAAGTTCACAAATGTTAATTAAGCTTTGTTAGTTCTCTGATCACTTTAATACTAAGCGTAGAGCTCCTAACTCACTTAATTAGCATATTAACTTTTCTTAAATCAATTCAGATAGTTTAATTAATGTATTCTAATGAATTGCACATCATTGTAGTACATAATTAATCACTAGTCAAATCTTGCATTACACACTCATCTAATTAAATCAAAATCCATTCTAGAGCTTATAATTTTTCCAAACGTGATGATTAAGGTTCGAAACAATTAGTTAGCTAAAAGAAACATGTTTATAACATGAATACAAGTATAGAACATAACATATAATTCCCCAAATCACATCACATAACTTCATATTTATTACTAAATTAAATAGGGGAATCAGCCCTCTCACCTCTTCTACTCCAAACCAAGCCCAAAATCACAAAACCCAAATCCAAGATTACTTTAAATTTGAGATCTACATCCAAATTCTACTTCATGCTAATTCCTTCGTGGGTTTTGTAGAGAAATGGATGAGAGAAATTATAATGATTTTAATTTTAATTTAGGAAATATATTTAAATGGTTTTTGATTGGGGGATTAAAGTGGGATTAAGTGGTGATTATGAAAAGATTATGAGAAGAGGAGGAAAAACTAATGTGAATGAAAAGTGAGTGAGAGGAAACGAAAGGAGTTAATCACTTATAGGCAAAAAATGGGCATAGCCCAAATTCTTTCCATCTGGTAGTATTCGTCCTCCAAAATTATCGACTCCAAACATATCCAACTTTATACTCATTTTTCTTGCATTAGAAAAGTAGTCTCAACTACAGGTGTCTTGAGGCCTAATTCGTTTGTCTATGAAAAATCAAGTATAACAGGCATTCTATTGATTAATGATTAAATATTTAAATTAATTATTAAAATATTCAATCGTTAATATTTTGGATATTACATTCTTTCCTTCTTAAAAGAATTTTGTCTTCAAAATTCCTTTGAGTACGGGAAAGTAACATGGCTAAATAAAAATTTCCCAGTCCAAACTTGAAAAATCCCAATAGTTCTACCATACAAGGCAAACACTATGGAAACTCCCAAATTGATACATATCTCACATCTAGGAAATATGCAATAATCTATATTATCCCACTTTTCACAGAGACACATACCTCTTTCCATGAAATCTTCTCTCTATTTAAATACAAATTTCAATAATTAAGCATTTAAATAGCTATATTACAACTTCCAAGTACCTAATTGTACTATATAAAGAGGATTATGTACCAATTTTATAGCAACTCAGAATCAAAACATGTATACTTTTAGTGTGGCAATCGATAGCATTACAATCACAAACGATTAAAAATTAGAGAGTAAGCTAGAATAAATCTGTATCTAAATATACCATAAACTCTGAGTCACATCAAAACGAAATCAGCTCATACCCTACAAATGGCCTTGGCTGACATGTGATCTATCCTAAAATAGCTATCGCCATTTCTCTCCGAATATGCTACAATAAGTAACTATAACTGGCATAAAAGCAACCAGACACACAAAACAAGCAATAACAATCAACAAAATTCAATCAAGCAAGCAACAGTAAGAAATCACCAAGCAACAATAATCAATAACAATCAATAGCAAACAACGACAATCAATAATGAGCGACAACAAGCAACAATCAATAAATAATAATCAATCAATAGTCAACCAAAAAGCAACATGAGCAACCAAACCAATAAACAATTAATCAGCCAATTAATAATAAAGATTAATAATCAATCATCAGGCTATAAAAAACAACAACAAGTAACAACAAACAAATAATAATAATCAATAAACAAACAATAATCCACAAGCATACAAAACAACAAAATAGAGTAAAGAGTATATACAAACATGCATGGTGACAAACAATGCCTCAACGTTTGAGCCAACTCATAAACTTCCATGAGTCTGTTCTACTTCCAGGATGGACCAAATATTTAAGTGGTATAACTCCTTTCGTGATACAACACACAAAAGATCATTACACCTCTTCTACGATAAGGAAACATCTATGATGTGTTAGATTATCGAGTCTCAAAACTCTTGAGTAAATCCGGCAATGTAAGTTTCAATTTTCCTTTTCTTTCAAGCAGAACCCATTCTCCAAAAGAGAAAACTTTACTAATTGAATCATTATATAAAAAAACTTTAAGAATGCTCGGGCTCACTCGGGTTCAAACTCATCTCAACTGCACTATTGTTAATAAGGATAATATACTAAGTCTACCATGATGTTTGACCAGGCAAGTATCATATCACCACTTAGAATGATTATCCGAATCTTCGCAAAACTAGTCAAGAAGTATTTTCCCAAACTATCCCAAGCTATCCTAAATGAATGCACTATAAATGAATTGTACATTGACTAAAGATCACCAAAAATGACATGATGCCTGTTCCAACCCTTCGTTTTCCTGCAAGATTCCTTTATTCAATTATGATCGACCACTCGATTCTTCTTGTGTAAACTCCAATCTGGTTTCTTGATCCGACTATTGAAATTCCCTCACATGACTTGGGCTGTGCTTCGAAAATCTCTCAGGCATCTCAGGGATCCAGCTCAAGTTCTCATCTCAAAGAATTGAGTGAAAACCCTTGCCTAACTGTTGTAAATCACCTTGGACCCTGCACTTGAACTTCGGATTGGAACCGGTATGTGAATCGATTGATCCTTAGAAAATACCTTTTTAGCACATAGGATTACTCCCATCTCCTAAGGATTACAAATATAAAGAAAAACAATTCAAACACGAATGACTCCATGTAAAGTGTGCTCAATCTTTGCTCATTGCTAGGTAATTACTGAATTCTACTTGGACGTAAGTACAGGTCACACTTCTCCAATCAACTCCATTTAACTTGAAATCTCGGGCATCGAGTTAGAACAACACTACTCTCGGTCATTACACCACCCTCAACACCCACCACCATCTCACATGTATCCCATCTGCTCGTCCTAATAGCTTGAATAAGACCTTAGCATCTAGCTATAGTAATGAACCATAATTTAAAGCACAATGGTGTAAGCAATATTATATAGTACAAAAATACAAGTACGCACTCTCAAATTAGCTCCTTCTACTAGTTTGTCTAACTCAAATTGGTCTATTTGGTCCTGAGGGTTGAGCCTAAGCTTTGATATCAAATGTAACAACCCACCTTTTCCAACATCCAAAAATCAACGCCTTGTATTAACACCTAACTTTCAAATGCCACAAAAGACGGCTTGTCGAGAAAAGAAGGAAAAAGAAACAAAATACAATATCCAGGCACAATGATGCAATCTCACATCGAAATGATAACATATAATATACTGAATACATAAACAGAATTGGATGAACAATATATGAGAGACTATATTGGCAGAAGTAACTGATAAATAAATATTAATAAACAAAGTCAGAATAAAATATCTGATACAATAAGTCTCATATACAAATGACATCTGTTATGTACTACTACGGTATCAAGTAAATAAATAACCAAATATCATCTTCTCTACCAAAGCACTAGCTGCTTCACTCTAATAGCGTATCCTCAAAAGCAGCTGACTTCTAAACTACTCAACGAGCACCCGACAACTGTCATGACATAAATAGACGAAAATAAAATGCTGGCCAGACATAATGTCTGATATGAGAGAACTATCTCAAAATACTATATATTAAAATTATATACAAATAAACAGGAATAAATAAGGCACAGCCCGTCCTCTCGACAACCATGGCTCAGGGGTAATCCGGATTATCCATAAAAAAGTAAAGTAAACGTATCCAAAAGATAGGAAACATACATTAATATGCTCTTTTCCAATAATCAATGAGTCATCACAACTAATATAATGTGATTAAAATGTAACAACCATACTATGATAAAGGTAACCCAACATTCAAAAGTGGAGTGATCATAATATAAGTCTATCGTGAAGTACAAAATAATAGTAAATGTAACAACAATAACATTGGCTAACTTACAATACACACAATAAAAAAGGGAAGACAACCCTAGAATACAAATTTATACCCGTCATTACCGATAAGTTAAGTCTGTGGTAGACTCATGCCCAAGATAAATATAGTCAGTACCTCAATGTATCATAGACGCTGAGTCACATCTAGTATGGTCGAACTTGTGTAGGTCTTATCGTACCCCTCAGTGAGCATATGTGATATATGACCTACTCCATATACCTGAAACTTAAGTCTGCGTTAGATATTGATCGCAATCTAATGATTCTCTTTGAGGATCCAAAATAAATAGAGTCAGTACCTCAGTGTACATTAGATTCCAAGCTACATCCTAAGTGATGGGTCTCATGTAGATCTCACTGTACCCCTCAATGAGCATAAGTGATATATGATCTAATCTATTTACTTGAAACCTATATGGATCTGACCATACCCCTCAGTGAGCAGAAGTGATACATGATAACTCATAGATGATCATTATCTTCTCCCTCTCGACAAGCATGATTTCTTAATAAACTCGCACAACGTCTTTATGAAAGAGAACGACGGGCGTATCATGTATAATATGGCATCGGGACCATGAAGGAACACCGATGCCATAAAGATATATATCAAATATAGCATCATGTACTCAAATACACTTATCCCAAGATCAAAGCCAAGGGGAATGGACTAACTCCACTCAATTGCACATACTCACTAAATGTGACCATGCAACCAGCAACCAAATCACTACATCAACCTCGTGTCCGATCATTATTGACCGCACATGTAGCATTATACATTGCATCTGAATCTCAAGCTTTGCTTGCATCCCGCTTTCCCGAGTAGCCCGAAACCATTTCGAAGCTTGTGCTAAGACCTTATGAAGAATCGCACTCGAACGGGGAAAGGAATCCTTGAAGACACTCAATCTAGAGGTTTAGTTGATTGAGGTACACATTCAGTCAACTGAATCCCCTTCATAGTTGAATGAGCCAGTCCACTGAGTTGAGTATCCCAGACATTTTGTTTAAGTCTCCCCTCCTTGGGATTGATTTACACACACATTCACTCAATTGAATTTCATCCTCAATCGACTAAAAGTTATAGGTTCTAGGTAATGAGCTTGGAGCGGGGAGGAATCTCCTAAACGGTTGTAGATTCGCATGCCATTTCCTTCGATGCTTCATCCGATGAGTCACCTAGCTCCCCTACCCTATCTCCGCCACATCCGACCACTTTCAAAGTTCACTGATTGATGTTTTGGAAGTGGTCTCTCAAGTATTCGAAAACAAAAACGAAACCCGTATTTTTTGGTGTAGAGTCTTCTTAGGACGATTTCAATAACCTGGGCTCCTCTAACACATTCAAATGACTAAACCAACCTTCTCGCCTCACGTGGCTCTTACACATTTGTCGATATGCCTTCTCATGCATGCATATGCATACACATATATGCAAACACATAAAACTTCACAAATCACGTTTCGAGCTTCACCGAAGCGATTACTCGACCCATTACTCTCTCGCGCAACTTAACGCACTCGATGGTCACTATAGCTACATGAGATTGCTCATAGCATTTTTATACATATACATACATACATATATATATATATAATCAATCACATAAATATATTCATTTATTCACACATACACAACCATTATTGACAATTCCAATTACAATTCAAGAATTGTATTATTATTATTATATATAACTTCAAACGCTAGTATACGCATACCTATCCATATCTGTTGGGTGTGTTTCGACCGGGCCAACCCACCGAATCAATCCACGCTCACCATTGCACTACCGGACCAGATCCCACATCCATGCTCCTACCATCGAACCAAAGTCTCACCGAACCAACTCCTTCCCATGCCTGCCGAACCAAAGCCACTCCACATGCCACCGAACCAACCCATCTCCCAGGTACCACCGGACCAACATACCACCGGACCAACATACTACCGAACCAACGTACTACAGGACCAAGGCATATCAAACCAAAACCATCACCGGACCAAGGAATGCCGAACCAACTTTGCCAGGCCAGATTGCATCAGCCCAGGCCCACCGGCAGCTATATACGTCCAAGACCCCTGCCCCCAGCCTCACTCTATAAATAGAGGGGCAGGGGTACAACAATGGCAGAAAAGTTTGAGAGCTCAAGCACGGACAGAACTTTCAAACAACTTTCATATACTTGTAATCAAAGCTTTGTACTTGTAATCTGAAGAGTGAAGGTGAATAACATATAAAGTGGATGTAGGCACATTCTTGCCGAACCACTATAAATCTGTGTGTCTTTTACAGTTTAGTCTCTGCTTTTTACATATTTGCGTGAATCACCCAAATCACTAAGAACAAATTAAAATCGACTAAATCATACGACTTGGAGGTATTTGCCCATTTTTTGTGCAAACATTTTTGGTGCTTTCACTGAGAAATCGAGCTAGAAGCTCCAACTTCTCCCACTCAACCTTCTTCCCAACAGCATCGCTCATTGCTTGGAAAACATAACTCCCAGGCAGAGGAAAGATGCTAGCAAAGGAAAGAACATCGCAACTAGCAGTATCCCAGATCCAGTGATCAGAGATCAAGAGAATCGTCTTGTTCCAACAGCAAATGGAAATCAGGCAAATCCGACAGCCCCTGCTACAGAACAACCAATTACTAGGGCAGATCTGGACAGGGTTGTGGCTGAAGTAACTAACCACTTCGCATCTCAACAAGAAGCCTTGGTGGACCAACTTGTAACGACCCGTATATTTTTTACGGATCGAAGGATCGTAGAACTGTTGCTATTAGGTTGTTAGTGTTGTTAAGTTGTTCAGAATTTAAGTCGTTCGGAGCTTAAGTCGTCCAGAGATGAGTCGTCCAGGGTTGGGTCGTGTTGTAGCATGAGTCGGTGGAGCGACTTAGGAGTTGGACCGACCTATAGTAGTGACCGACCTATAGAAGTAAGCGACTTAAGAGATTTGAACGACTTAAGGGATAACGGTTTAAGGGATAGCGACTTAAGGATTGGGACGGCTTAAGGATAGTAGCGGTATAGGTGAACGACTTAGGACTTAGGTTGAAATGCGGCAATGTGTTAGGTCGCGTAACGGGTTAAGTCGTAAGTCGCGCATTAGTGTTAAGGCTTGGGTCGCTGGGTCGTTGAGCCGTTGTGTGTGTTAAGTCGTTATACTAGTTAGGTCGTGACTTTTGTTAAGTCGTTAAGTCATCCAAACGGCTTAGGTAGGAACGTGCGTATGTGTTGGGTCGGCTTCATGGTTAGGACGTAGGTCGTGGGGAGTTTTAGGTCGTTGGGTCGGCAATGTTGTTAAGTCGTGAGTCGCATGAGGCTTGAGTCGGTAGGCCATGGGGTTGATGAGTCATAAGTCGTGGGGCCTTGTTAAGTCGTGACCGACTTAAGGGGGCGAACGACTTAAGGGTTTGGCCTATAAATATACGGCCTTATCTCACTTTTTGGGATTTGGATTTTGAAGCGACGAAGTGCTGCTATTTTGAGGGCTCGACTACAACACTTCTTCAATTTTTTTCTCCACTTTAATCTTGTGCTTCCATCCTCTAAATCGAAGATCAAATCGAAGATCCAAGAGCTTAGATTGAAGATCTCCATCCATTGAAGAGAGATTTCATCGTTTGAAGCGGAGTTTTGGCGGATCGAGCTAGATCCTTTTCTGTCCAGATCTGAAGTTAGTTGCTTTTGAGGTGTTTAGGTGATTCGATGAGTGGTGGTTATCTCTCACACGGACCCAAAGGAGTATATTGGATCGGTGGCTTGTTTGTGTGTTAAAGATAGTGATTTCATGCATCTTCCTTAAGTCTGCATGTAGATCCATCGTTCATAAAGATTTGACATCCATTTTACTACCTGTTAACCTATGCTAGTTCATTCATCAAGATATTACTTAGAATTCATGCTTGTTAGATTTGGACTCTTTATTTACGAAATTGCTGAATGATTGATTACTTGGATTAATGATTGATCTGATTGATTGTTATAAATTAGTTGATTGATGATTTGATTTGGACAAGTTGGTCGAAGATGATTCAAAAGCTCAGTGGAAAGGCTCTTGAATAAGGAAAGCTGCTCGTGGCATATGAAGCGGATGATAAAGCTCATATGAATAGATTTGATGATGATGTTGAGATGGGACTTTGCTATGATGCGATGAAGCAAAGCATGATATGAGATAGCCTTGGTTTAATCCAGACGGGGTCATCCCAAGCATGTTGATAGCTCGGTGATATGGTTCGAGTTTGTGGATAATGGTTGGCTTGGGAGGCGCTTGAGCTAGTATGGAAATAGTCGTCGAGGAGGATGACTAGAAGGCTGAGATCTCATCGTTGTTGAAGTTTCTAGCATGCTCAAAGCAAGAGTACGCTGGGCAGATTCGATAGTCCCAAGACTAATAGTTAATGGTCTAGTACTCTGGGCAGATTCGATAGTCCTAGGCACGGGTCACGATGACGTGCGGAGTTATGTCTAGAACCGAGGTTACCATTAGCTCTTGACGGACGGATGAAAGAATGAGCCGGTCATTCAATTAACGGTGATATCGAGGCAGTGATAACAGTGATAGCCAGAGTCATGGATGTTGGATGCTTTTGTTGTATCGTCACTCGGTCTCAAGAGCGATGTTTTGTGGGTGCTTATCTGATCTTGGTTTAGGCCTTGGGGGTTTGTGCTTGGAAAACATCGACCTATGACTCGAGTGATAATTGTTTTACTTTAAATGTCTGCTTTGCTATGTTTATTTCTGCTTAGTGGGTCTGGGGGGCTATCACTGTAGAAAGAGGTGGAGTGGGATGGTTGGGTTCCTATTCCTTTTTACCCTTTATGCTCTTTTGGTATGTTTGATAGTTGATTTACTGCTCACTAGGACTTTTGTCTGACTCAAGGTTTTATGTTCAACTCTTATTACCTTGGGCTGTTCATCCGTTTTGGGATGGGCAGACTAGGTAGCAGGTGACAGGTGCTGTTCTTACTGACCAACGATGCTGATGACGAAGACGAGCTGGAGGCTTTTTCATATTGTTTTTCTTACTATATGTACTGGATGTTCTGCTGCTTGTATGATTCTCTGAGTGTTATGTAGTGAGGCTTGATGTATTGACTATTCAAATGTTTGTATCAAATTGTTTTTGTAAAAATGAGATTCTATTTAGTGGAGCTTCACTATATATATTTCTCTATTGTATTTTATCCCTGCGCTGTGAGTAATACGATAGACTCCGCTGTTTTCACCTTACCTTGATGATCATCCATGGCTTCCTGGCACACCTTACAGCGCACTATTTCCTTGTTTAATGCAGGAGTCATGGGCGGTCGTCACATTTGGTATCAGAGCTTTGGTTAATCGATTTTAGCCAATGCTCGCTGACGTAACCACGTATGAGAGACGTAATTGTATTTTGATGGATGATTACTATATATAATATAGTAGCTTAGAAGGATTTGAACCTCTTATGCAGTTGTTTCTCAAGGTGTATTAATCATTTTCTTATAGATATTCGGAATGAGTCGAAGAGAGAGACAAGCTGCTAGGGAAGGCCATACTGTTGAGGGGGCTGCTGATTATGCTTCTATGTTCGAGGCCATGATGACTTCGATCATGAGAAGGATGCCAGCTCAAGGGCCAACGGTAGATGTTGGAGTTCAAGTTCAAACTCCAAAACAAGTGGATTTTGCTAAGTTGTGCAAAGACTATACTGCTTTTGGTGGAAAGGTTTTCTTGGGGACAGAGTCAACCATTGAAGTTCAGAGGTGGACTGATGCTTGTAGAAGGATCTTTGGTGATTTGGGAATTGAGGATGCAACTAAAAGGAAGCTTGCATCAAGACAGCTTCAAGGAAGAGCTTCTGATTGGTGGAACTCTATCACCATTGATACTCCAGAGGAAGAATTTACTTGGGAGCAATTCCAAGTTAGATTTGAGGCTAAGTTCATTTCTTCAGCTCAGAAATCTGTTCTGTTCAAGAAGTTTGTGGAGCTCAAGCAAGGTGGAAGACCAGTTCTTGAGTATGTTTTCGAGTTTGAAGCCTTGTCCAAGTATGCTCGGTCGTATATTGAATCTCCTTATCAGAAGAATGAAAAGTTTGTGATAGGTTTGGACACTTATCTTGGGAGACAGTTGGTGGATCATTTGGACGATCCGTTTGAGAAGCTTGTGGAGAAGGCTCTCAGGCACGAGAATCTGTTTCCTAAGGAAGGATCTGTTGTTGCTGTGACTAAGGAGGAATCTAAACCACAGCAAGGTGGGAACAAGAAGAGAAAGTAGCAGCAGCAGAAGGGTAAGGATGGCCAGAAAAATCCGAAGGGTGAAGTGACCTGCTACAACTGTCAGCAGAAGGGTCATCTCTCCAGAGATTGTAAGAATCCGAGAGTGCCGGTGAAGTGCCACAACTGTGACAAGCTGGGGCATATCAGGAGGAATTGTCCGAAACCGGGGAAGGACAAACAGATTGTGCAAGCTTATGATTTCGGGGCTGTGCCATTGTCTTTGAAAGCTCCTACTGCCGAAGAGAAAGGAAAGAGTGTGGTGGTTCAAGGTACCCTTTCCATTTGTGGTGTTCCAGTTAGAGTGTTATTTGATACTGGGGCGTCGCACTCCTTTGTTTGTAGTGAATTTGTAGGCCGGTTGGGTTTGAAACCGGATATTGTTGATAGACTATTGGTTGTGACTAATCCAGTTGGGGGTTCGTCTTGTTTGTGTATGGTATGCCGTGGTCTGGTTGTATCGAGTCATGATTGCTCTTTTGTTTGTGATTATTTTGTTCTGAACTTTGCGGGGTTCGGAATTATTTTGGGTATGGACTGACTTAGGAAGTATGCGGCAAGGGTTGATTGTAAGAGGCTGGAGGTGACAGTCGAGAATGTGGAGGGGCAAAGGGTTGTGATACGATGTAAGCATGAAGAAGGCGTCTTCATGAGCTTCATGTATTCGCTAGTTGTTCCACGGGATGGACTGTCATCGGTGCCTATTGTGAGTGGATTTGAGGATGTCTTTGACGAGGTCAAAGGGTTACCGCCGCATAGAGAGATCGAGTTTCGTATCGATCTAGTTGAAGGAGCCAGACCTGTTGTGATGCCTCTTAGGCAGATGGCGCCTAGGGAACAGCAAGAGTTGAAGGTTCAAGTTGATGACCTTTTGCAGAAAGGATTCATTCGGCGTAGTGTGTCTGAATGGGGTGCACCAGTTGTGTTTGCAACCAAAGCGGATGGATCGTTGAGGTTGTGTGTGGATTATCGTGAGCTGAAAAAAGTGACTAAGAAGAACAAGTATCCATTGCCGAGAATAGATGACTTGTTTGATCAGCTTCACGAAGCTAAGGTGTTTTCTCAGATGGATTTGGCAACGGGATTTCACCAGTTGAGAGTGGCAAAGTATAGTGTGCCGAAGACTGCTTTTAGGACACCATCCGGTTTCTATGAGTGGCTGGTAATGCCGTTTGGATTGACCAATGCACCAGCATATTTTGTGGATCTTATGAATAGAGTGTTCAGAGATCAGTTGAACAAGTTCGTACTTGTATTCGTGGATGATATTCTGATTTATTCTAGAAGTGAAGAAGAGCACAAGACGCACTTGCGTATTGTTTTGGAAATCTTGCGAAAACAACAGCTGAGGGCTAAGTTTTCGAAGTGTCACTTCTGGAAGAGCGAAGTGAGGTTCTTAGGCCATGTTATCTCTGGAAGTGGAATAGAAGTTGATCCCGCCAAGATAGCAGCGATCCAGGATTGGGTTAGACCTAAGAATGCATCTGATGTGAGAAGTTTTCTTGGATTAGCAGGATACTATCATCGATTTATCAAAGACTTTTCCAAGATAGCTGCACCATTAACAGGATTGACGAAAAAGAACCAAGTGTTCAGATGGGATGCTAAGTGTGAACAAGCTTTCGGAATCCTGAAAGAGCGATTAACAAGTGCTTCTGTTTTGACTATTCCAAGTGGAAATGATGAGACGGTGGTTTACATCGATGCATGTGGTACTGGACTTGGAGCAGTGCTAATGCAGAAGGATAAAGTTGTTGCGTATGTAAGTCGACAACTGAAGCCGCATGAAAAGAATTATCCGACTCATGATTTGGAGTTAGCGGCAATTGTATTTGCTCTGAAGATGTGGAGACATTATCTTTTGGGAGTTCGGTTCGAGTTGTTTACAGGTCATAAGTCATTGAAGTATCTTTTCTCCCAAAAAGATTTGAATCTTCGACAACAACGATGGCTAGATTTTTTAGCATCATATGATTTTGGTATAGCCTATACTCCGAGAAAAGGTAACGCAGTGGCAGATGCGTTAAGTCAAAGACATGCAGAATTGGGAGCCATGTTTTTGGAATGGAAGAGCCTTGAGTATTTGGCTGGATTTGACTTCAGGCCTAGATGTGAATTGGAACCTGAGATGTTGGCAAACTTATCGATAAGACCTACTCTTGTGGAAAGAATTGGCAAGAGCCAAAAGCGAGACGATAAGCTTGTCAAGATTATCCGTGATTTGGAATCGGGGTTGGACCCAGAGAAGGATAAAGGATTCGAGGTCAATCGAGAGGGTTGGCTTCGGAAACAAGGACGACTGGTTGTTCCCGATATAGATGAATTGAGAAATGAAGTTCTGAAGGAGAGTCATCACTCGAAGTTGAAAATTCATCCAGGTGGAAATAAGATGTATCGGGATATGAAGAGAACCTATTACTGGGAAGGTATGAAGAAGGATGTTGGAAATTTTATTTCCAAATGCATGAACTGCCAGTTAGTAAAAGCCGAACAGAAGAAGCCAAGTGGATTGCTTCAGCCGTTAGAAGTTCCTACATGGAAGTGGGAGCAAATATCGATGGATTTTATCGAAGGGCTACCTAGAACCAGAGCAGAAAATGAAGGGATTTGGGTCATCGTAGATCGATTGACTAAGAGTGCAAGATTCATTCCTGTTCGATCAACCAGGACTGCATCGAAATTGGCTGAGCTGTATGTTAAGTGGATAGTTCGATTCCATGGTATTTCGAAGAGTATAGTGAGCGATCGAGACACATTGATCACTAGTGGATTTTGGAAGAGCTTCCAGGAAGTTTTGGGAACTGAGTTGTGTTTGAGTACAGCTTATCACCCCCAAACCGATGGTCAGACAGAGAGAGTCAACCGAGTTTTTGAAGATCTCCTCAGAGCATGTGTTTTGGACTTCGGAGGATCATGGGAAGATCATCTTCATTTGGTGGAATTTTCGTATAATAACAGTTACCAGTCAAGCATTGGTATGGCACCGTATGAAGCATTGTATGGAAGACCATGTAACTCTCCGGCATGTTGACTGGAAACAGAAGAAAAGTTGATACTTGGGCCAGAAATGATTCGACAAACTTCGTATTGCATAGAGATCATTCGGCGACGAATGAAGGCAGCCCAGGACCGTCAGAAAAGTTATGCCGATAGGCGTCGTAAGGATTTGGAATTCGACATAGGTGATATGGTTTTTGTGAAGATTTCTCCACTGAAAAATGTTGTTCGATTCGGGAAGAAAGAAAAATTGACTCCGAGATTTGTTGGACCATTCCCGATCATCGAGCGAATTGGAAAGCTCGCTTATAAATTGGAGTTACCAGAAAAGATGTCGAGCGTGCACAATGTTTTTCACGTATCGTATCTACAAAGGTAAGTGCACGACCCAAGTACAGTGGTTTTTGCTGATAGCTATGAAGATTTAGAAGTTGATCCAGTCATTGAGAGACCTCGTAAGCCGCTTCGTGCTGTGGGAACTGACACAAAACAACTTAGGAGGAAGGTAGTTAGGTTGCTCAAGGTACAATGGAGTGATGATGTTAACGACTGTACATGGGAGGAGGAAGAGAGGATGAAGGCAGCTCATCCTGAACTCTTCGAGGTATGGCCCTAAGGTGTCGTGACATCTCATGAATTTGTAACTTGTTCTAGTCTTAGAATTCTGCATGCTAGGCTAGTAATTGGATGCATGGTTTGTTGATTGCTATGGATGGTAGGCGTGCAGAATAGTTTTGGTTGCTCTTGTTTGTTTGGAATTTCGGGGGCGAAATTCCTAAGGGGGAGAGAATGTAACGACCCGTATTTTTTTTACGGATCGAAGGATCGTAGAACTGTTGTTATTAGGTTGTTAGTGTTGTTTAGTTGTTCAGAATTTAAGTCGTTCGGAGCTTAAGTCGTCCAGAGATGAGTCATCCAGGGTTGGGTCGTGTTGTAGCATGAGTCGGTGGAGCGACATAGGAGTTGGACCGACCTATAGTAGTGACCGACCTATAGAAGTAAGCGACTTAAGAGATTTGAACGACTTAAGGGATAATGGTTTAAGGGATAGCAACTTAAGGATTGGGATGCTTAAGGATAGTAGCGGCATAGGTGAATGACTTAGGACTAAGGTAGAAATGCGGCAATGTGTTAGGTCGCGTAACGGGTTAAGTCGTAAGTCGCGCATTAGTGTTAAGGCTTGGGTCGCTGGGTCGTTGAGCCGTTGTGTGTGTTAAGTCGTTATAGTAGTTAGGTCGTGACTTTTGTTAAGTCGTTAAGTCGTCCAAACGGCTTAGGTAGGAACGTGCGTATGTGTTGGGTCGGCTTCATGGTTAGGTCGTAGGTCGTGGGGAGTTTTAGGTCGTTGGGTCGGCAATGTTGTTAAGTCGTGAGTCGCATGAGGCTTGAGTCGGTAGGCCGTGGGGTTGATGAGTCGTAAGTCGTGGGGCCTTATTAAGTCGTGACCGACTTAAGGGGGCGAACGACTTAAGGGTTTGGCCTATAAATATATGGCCTTATCTCACTTTTTGGGATCCGGATTTTGAAGCGACGAAGTGCTGCTATTTTGAGGGCTCGACTACAACACTTCTTCACTTCTTTTCTCCACTTTAATCTTGTGCTTCCATCCATCTAAATCGAAGATCAAATCAAAGATCCAAGAGCTTAGATTGAAGATCTCCATCCATTGAAGAGAGATTTCATCGTTTGAAGCGGAGTTTTGGCGGATCGAGCTAGATCCTTTTCTATCCAGATCTGAAGTTAGTTGCTTTTGAGGTGTTTAGGTGATTCGGTGAGTGGTGGTTATCTCTCACACGGACCCAAAGGAGTATATTGGATCGGTGGCTTGTTTTTGTGTTAAAGATAGTGATTTCATGCATCTTCCTTAAGTCTGCATGTAGATCCATCGTTCATAAAGATTTGACATCCATTTTACTACATGTTAACCTATGCTAGTTCATTCATCAAGATATTACTTAGAATTCATGTTTGTTAGATTTGGACTCTTTATTTACGAAATTGCCATTATTGTTATAACTGTTTATTTAGATCTTGTTTGAATGATTGATTACTTGCATTAATGATTGATCTGATTGATTGTTATAAATTAGTTGATTGATGATTTGATTTGGACAAGTTGGTCGAAGATGATTCAAAAGCTCAGTGGAAAGGCTCTTGAATAAGGAAAGCTGCTCGTGGCATATGAAGCGGATGATAAAGTTCGTATGGATAGATTTGATGATGATGTTGAGATGGGACTTTGCTATGATGCGATGAAGCAAAGCATGATATGAGATAGCCTTGGTTTAATCCAGACGGGGTCATCCCAAGCATGTTAATAACTCGGTGATATGGTTCGAGTTTGTGGATAATGGTTGGCTTAAGAGGCGCTTGAGCTAGTATGGAAATAGTCGTCGAGAAGGATGACTAGAAGGCTGAGATCTCATCGTTGTTGAAGGTTCTAGCATGCTCAAAGCAAGAGTACGCTGGGCAGATTCGATAGTCCCAAGACTAATAGTTAATGGTCTAGTACTCTGGGCAGATTCGATAGTCCTAGGCACGGGTCACGATGACGTGCAGAGTTATGTCTAGAACCGGGGTTACCATTAGCCCTTGACAGACGGATGAAAGAATGAGCCGGTCATTCAATTAACGGTGATATCGAGGCAATGATAACAGTGATAGCCAGAGTCATGTATGTTTGGATTCTTTGGTTGTATCGTCACTCGGTCTCAAGAGCGATGTTTTGTGGGTGCTTATCTGATCTTGGTTTAGGCCTTGGGGGTTTGTGCTTGGAAAACATCGACCTTGACTCGAGTGATAATTGTTTTACTTTAAATGTCTGCTTTGCTATGTTTATTTCTGCTTAGTGGGTTTGGGGGCTATCACTGTAGAAAGAGGTGGAGTGGGATGGTTGGGTTCCTATTCCTTTTTACCCTTTATGCTCTTTTGGTATGTTTGATAGTTGATTTACTGCTCACTAGGACTTTTGTCTGACTCAAGGTTTTATGTTCAACTCTTATTACCTTGGGCTGTTCATCCGTTTTAGGATGGGCAGACTAGGTAGCAGGTGACAGGTGCTGTTCTTAGTGACCAATGATGCTGATGACGAAGACGAGCTGGAGGCTTTTGCATATTGTTTTTCTTACTATATGTATTGGATGTTCCGCTGCTTGTATGATTCTCTGAGTGTTATGTAGTGAGGCTTGATGTATTGACTATTCAGATGTTTGTATCAAATTATTTTTGTAAAAATGAGATTCTATTTAGTGGAGCTTCACTATATATATTTCTCTATTGTATTTTATCCCTACGCTGTGAGTAATACGATAAACTCCGCTGTTTTCACCTTACCTTGATGATCATCCATGGCTGCCTGGCACACCTTACAGCGCACTATTTCCTTGTTTAGTGCAGGAGTCATGGCCGGTCGTCAAACAACTCATGTCACACTTAAGGGATGCTGAAGAATCTAACCGCAACATCGAATCATGGGGTGAGTCCCAGTCTGGAGGATCTGGGAGGCGACAAAGATCTTTCTTCTTCGAAGAGGCTAACAACAGAAACAACAATGGTAGGAGCCGAGCCCAAACTCAGGCCGAATTCCGACCGGAGGAAACACTTGGAACCGAACCCAACGGGGGAGGTACCAGGCAGGGGTCGGATATGGCTGAGCCTGTCATGCTACCTAACCATGGGAACACCAATGGACGAGGCCGAGCTGGAGTCCAGCTCGAAGTTGGACCCGAGGGAATGCTTAGAACAGAGCCCAGCAGGGGAAGATGAGGCAAGGGCCAACTGTGGCTGACCCCAGCATACTCCCAGAAGACCGAAGACAACCACCGGAAAATGTTAGGAGTAATAGACGATACCATCCCTACAGGTCATATGGACGGAATCAATCCCGCAGAGAAGAACCAAACTCATTTCTATCCGCTCCAAGTTATGATGAAAGGATGGCGCGATTGTTCAGAAAGTGCATCCAACGGGACCAAAGGGATTGAGGGATAGGCTCTCGGGTAACCAGCCCCTTCACCCGCAATATCGAAACTGCCATCACCCCCCCCCCCCCCCCCCCGGGAATGGAAAATGCCAACAATGGAACCTTACAAGGGAACCTCTGACCCCATTGTACACTTGCAGAGATACACACAGCATATGCTCATGAGCGGAGCAACAGAGGGAGTGTTGTGTAAATGCTTCCCACTATTCTTGGCAGATCTAGCTACCTCCTGGTTCTGCCATCTACCCCAAGGATCTATCAGCTCATGGAAAATGTTGAAAGAAAAGTTCATCAGCCAGTTCCGCATTCATGTGGAACAACCCAAGGACACTTATTCCCTATCTAATATCAAACAGAAGCCCGGAGAGACAGTGCAACAATATCTAACCTGATTCAACGCACCAGCGGCCGCAGTCCAAGATGTCGATGAGAAACTTATCATAATGGCTCTTTGTAGTGGCGTACATCCGGATACCAAGTTTGTTAGAAGATTAACGAAAGAAAAACCAGCTACCTTACCCGATTTCTTCCATGAAGCCGGAAAGTATAAGACTTGAAGATGCTGCCACCGAAAGGCAGACAGGACAACAAGCCAAGGCAGCTCATGGCAACGCACCCGCTGCAGCAAAGGACGTCGGAAGAAATGACTCTCGAGACAATGCTGGGGGAAGAAAGGGGGAAAAACGCCTATATCGGCCAGGACCAAGATTTGACGCTTACACTCCTTTGAATGAAACAGTCGAAAACATCTTCCTGGCCACCCAAGACGAGCTTAAATACAAACTCCCCCGTACAAGAAGGAATCAGATCATGCAATCAAGTCTGGAAAGTTCTACCGTTTCCACGAATCCCATGGGCATGATACCAATGAATGTCGTCATCTCCGGAACCTGATTGAAGAACACATCAGAAGGAAGAGATTGGAACACCATGTAAAGGGTCAAGACAGGACTCCAGCTCCTGCCAAGGAGAACCCAGGGCAACTCCACCCAGAGACAGGCGGAAGAAATCACAACACCAGCGGTTCCAGTCAAGAGAAGATAGTGGTCCATACAATATCGGGAGGACCACACATTGCCGACAGAAACTGGGCAGAAATGGAAAGATATGTAAAGTCACTTAGAAACAATGAAGACTGCATCAATTCCGTCATGGAAGAACGCCGCCCGAAGCGGAAAGAGGATAATGACATCACATTCAGTAGGCGAGACCTAGAAGGAAGGTAGTACCCTCACATGGATCCTATGGTCATCTCTGCCTGGTTCGGCCCAACCAAAGTTTTTCGAATTCTGGTAGATACTGGAAGCTCCGTAAACATTCTATTCAAGCATGCTTTCGACAAAATGAAGCTGTCAATGAAGGATGTGTCTCCCTGCAACAAACCACTACACGGTTTCACTGGAGTTGCGAAGATGCCCCTCGGGCAATTGGACCTCTTTGTTGAAATAGGAAGTCATCCCCGCTCCGTTGTGCGGAAACAAACATTTGTGCTAATAGATAACCACTCGGCCTACAACGCCTTTTTAGAAAGACCAGCCTTTTCTGACTTCCAGATTGTCCTGGCCCCTCGGTGCCTGAAGATGAAATTTCCAACAGATAATGGGATAGGGGAAGTAGAAGGAAATCAAGACGCCGCTCGAGATTGCTATGTAACTGAACTTCGGAATAACCACGGGAAGGATAAAGGGAAGGATGCAGAGACTACTCTCTGCAAGAAAAACTTGGAAGCATAGCAACTAAAGAAAGCCCCTCCTCTTCGATATACCAGTGATCCTTTCAATGAATTAGACCCCAGGGACAAAGAGGAGGAGGCCACCGCCGAGCCTGCAGTGGCTATGGAATTTGTATCTGTAGACAAACATGACCCAAGTAGACTGCTGAGAATCGGGTCTCAGTTAAGAGCAGAGTTGAAGGATCAACTCATCGATTTTCTTCGCCACAACTTGGATGTATTTGCATGGACGCACGCTGACATGATTGGAATCTCCCCAGACGTAGCATGCCACGTACTGAACATCGATCCCACCAAGGTGCAAATAAAGCAGAAAAAGAGAAGTATGGGGGCAGAACGATCAGCAACCCTCGAGGAAGAAGTAAAGAACCTACTTGCCAATAACTTCATACGAGAAGCCATCTACCCAGAATGGATCGCCAACCCGGTACTGGTAAAGAAGGCTAATGGGAAGTGGCGAACATGCATTGACTTCTCCAACTTAAATGACGCTTGCCCGAAGGATTGCTTCCCACTCCCCCGAATCGATCAACTCGTGGACAGCACAACCGGGCACGAAATCTTATCTTTTATGGATGCATACTCAGAATATAACCAGATTCCTTTGCACGCCCCCGATCAAGACCACACTAGTTTCATCACTGACCGGGGATTGTACTGCTACACGGTAATGCCTTTTGGACTTAAAAACGCCGGAGTTACTTATCAGCGCCTCGTCAACAAGATGTTTGCGGAACTAATAGGACGAACTATGGAAGTTTATGTGGATGACATGCTGGTAAAATCGAGGAAAGCCAACGATCATGTAAGCCACCTGGACGAGATGTTTCAAGTACTTCGCCAATATTGAATGAAGCCGAATCTTCTAAAGTGCTCCTTCGGAGTATCGTCGGGAAAGTTCTTGGGATTCATCGTCCATGCCAGGGGGATTGAAGCAAACCCCGAACAAGTCCGGGCTTTGCAAGATATCAAGATACCATCCACTTGAAGAGAGATGCAAAGCCGAAATGGGAAGGTGGCCGCCCTAAGCAGATTCATCTCTAAAGCAACCGACAACTGCATCCCTTTCTTCGAAGCCCTAAAGAAAGACAAAGGAAAGTTCGAATGGACTGACGAATGCTCAACAGCCTTCCTTAACCTAATCGAACACCTCCAGAGACCACCAGTACTCTCAACTCCAAATGAAGGCGAAGAACTATACCTATACCTTGCTGTATTGTCCCATGCTCTAAGCGCCGCTTTGGTGAGAGAAGACAACCGCACGCAGCGGCCCGTATACTTTGTAAGCAAGAGATTTACGGGGGCAGAAGCCAGATACCCTAAACTTGAGAAGCTAGCATACTTTTTGCTAATCACGTCACGGAAACTGCGACACTATTTCCAATCTCATTCCATTAGAGTTTTAACCGATCAACCGCTAAGGCAGGTACTCCATCGCCCCGACACTTCTGGACGACTACTTAAATGGTGCATTGAACCGAGTCAATATGATATCACCTACCATCCTCGCACTGCCATCAAGGGACAAGCCATGGCCGATTTCATTGCCGAATTCACTACCAACGAAGGTAAGGAGCAATCTGAAATAGCAGAAGATATCAAGTGGAATCTCTTTGTAGATGGAGCATCAAACGAACAAGGCTCGGGGGCAGGTATTGTGATAACCACCCCCAGGGGAAGGAAGCTACACTATGCCCTAAGGTTGGAATTCGCTGCCACCAACAACGATGCAGAATATGAAGCAGTAATAGCAGGATTAGAAATTTCTTAGAAATTGGAGTCAGTTCTTTATGTCTTCATAGTGATTCTCAACTTATCGTAAACCAAGTACTAGGAGAGTTTCAGACTCGAGGAGAACGACTCACAGCATATCTAAAGAAAACCAAGCTGCTACTCGATCAGTTGGACCACTATTTAATCAAACACATTCCTCGAGAGGAGAACCGAGAGGCCGACGAACTGGCAAAGCAAACTAGCATGAAGAACAGCACCATTTCCGGAATAGTAGCCATCTCAAAACAACTAGCCCCAAGTTTCGAACAAGAGGATCTGATAGCTGCAATCAAAGAAGAAACTTGGATGACTCCTATCCGGAAATACTTACAAGATGGCACACTACCCAACGAGCGTAACGAAGTCACGAAAATCTTGAGGAGAGCTTCCCGCTACACAATACAAGAAGGCATCCTCTATCGACGCGGCTTCTCTAACCCCTTATTAAGGTGTGTTGCTGGAAGGGAAGCCAAGAAAATCTTATCCAACATCCATCAAGGGAGCTGCGGAGATCACACTGGTGGGCAGACTCTGGCAAAGAAGACACTCCGATATGGATATTACTGGCCCACTTTAAACAAAGACGCCTTAGACTTCGTCAAAAGATGTGACAGATGTCAGAAATTTGCTAAGATTTCTCGACGACCAACAAATGAGATTACTCAAATGACCAGCCCTTGGCCCTTTGCAGTATGCGGAATTGACTTGATTGGCGAACTGCCGATGGGCCGAGGCGGAGCCAAATATGCTATAGTGGCAGTCGACTATTTCACCAAATGGGTGGAAGCGGAACCTCTAAATAAAATATCTTCGGCAAAAGTTATTAACTTCTTGATCAAAAATGTTCTATGCAGGTACGGGGTTCCACTCAAAATCATATCGGACAATGGACTTCAGTTTGACAGCGAGGAATTCGCCGACTGGTGCCAAGAGCACTGAATTCACAAAAGCTTCTCATCTGTGACTTATCCCCAGGCAAATGGACAAGTCGAAGCTGTCAACAAAATTCTTAAAACTCTAATCAAGAAGAAGCTTGAAAAGTCAAAAGGCGCTTGGGTGGATGAACTTCCTACGGCACTTTGGGCCTACCGCACGTCTTTCAGAACATCAACAGGGCATACTCCTTTTTCTTTGGCATACGGATCGGAGGTCATGCTTCCAGTTGAAACTGTAGTGCCATCCCACCGTAGGATCCACTACAACCCAGAAGAGAACGAAGAACTCCTCCACATGTCTTTGGATTTAATCGAAGAAAGAAGAAATGATGCAGCACTCAAAGCAGCAGCTCACAAGCAAAAAGTGGCAGCACAATACAACTCCAAAGTCAAGCATCGCAGCTTACAAGAAGGAGATCTTGTCCTCAAGCAAATCTTCCCGCGCCCTGGAGCGCTAGATCCAATCTGGGATGGACCATATGTAATCCATAAAGATCTCCACAATGGAGCTTATATTTTGTCAATAGTGGACGGAGAGGTGTTCCAGAGGGTATGGAACTTCCAAAACATTCGTCGATACTCTTCTTAACTTGTACTGCCCATATAAAGTGAATTAACAAAGAGAATCAGTGGACGTAGGCATTTTCGTGCCGAACCACTTTAAAAACTTGTCTCTTTTTTAACTTGTTTCTTTATATCTTGGCTACTTGCTGAGGTTTATCCTTTTCTGTTGAACAAAATCTTGTGTAGACGGCATATCCATTCAGGCATCACAGCACAACTTCACCTGGGCAAAACCTAACAGGTATTATACGAATCTATGCCTTCGCCAATGAGACACTTTTGCTCCAACATCCCTCTGCTGCGGGTTAACTCATTGCTCATGACGGCCCTTAAAGCCAACTGTAATGAGCCGATTATAAGCCGCCGAGAAGGCCAACCATAGCCTAGGCAGCACATTACGGCGTTCGGCTCGGTGACAACCATGAACCGATTATAAGCCCCAACATAAGGTGTGGCCAGCCAGGGGCAGTTCACAATTGACGATCGGCACCTGCACTAGCCGGCCATGGTAAATCGAATAATATCCACGATTACGGGCCATAATGGCCCGAGTAGTTACTGTGCGCGATCTCGGCTCCGATGTGTCTTAAGTACGGCTGTGGTAAAAAAGAAAACTCCCTGCGGAGGCGTAAGATGGGTGACAAGTGTCTCGAAGACCCACAGCTAGGGAAAGTGACTACAAAACCCGTTTTCCACGAACTTAAGCACATCGAAGGCCTTCCGTGATTGAAAGTTTTACTATTTCTTATATTTCCATTTTACTTATAAAAACTTTCCTCCTGTCCTCTATAACGATCACTAAAGTACAGGACACAAAATATGAGACACTCACTAATGGGAATAAGAACTCACAGCTGGATGGCAGGTCACTCAGCTGCATTCCATATTCGATTACACAAGGCATTCAAAGCTATCGTCTACAGCTAAAAGTTGAAGGGCAGTACTTTCTTCTCTTGTACATAAATATGTAACTATAATTTATTCTCACATCACACTAACATTGCAAGACATGAAATTATATTTTAAGCAAGAACTTAGCATCAAACACAATTGAATCACTAACACATACACAGCTATATTTTATGCAACACATCAAAATAACGACAGCATTCAAATATGACAAAATCAGCTTATGTTATAAAATTACATGTTAGGAATAAAGTCGTTCGTCACAAATGACATAATTACAGCCTGAAAGTACATTAATGTTTTGGGACTAGTATATACAGGAATGTCAAGTAGACCAAAAAAAATGTCCAGATCAAGTCAAGGAGTCGGCTGCATCGGGGCTTCGCCTCTATCCTGCTGGCCCTCCGAGATCTACTTAACCGCAGGATCAGGAATCCCAGCATGTTGACCAGAGGTAGTTGGCGCTTCATAGGTCCCGCCTGTCCAATTCAGGAAAAGAATCCATTAAATAAACAATAAGCAACCAAGTTATGAAAAGACTAAAAGGGAAGACTTAACAGCATCTGCTCCTTGATCATCATCCTCCAACTGCACACCTACCTCCTCAGCAGCGAGCAACTGCATACCCTCCTTCACCGCCACTTTCTCCTCCTTGGTGAATTGGGTCGTAACCACCTCTATTCTGAAGGCCACGCCACCCTCCTTATCCGCGTCAGCCTTGGCCTCCTTCAGAGCCCTAAGATAAATCCTAGCCATGACTCGGGGGTAATCATCCATCTAGGATAAGTTGCCCTATTTCCAAGTACGGAAGTACATATCCTGAAGCACCTCATCCATCATCCCCTCATTCTCCTCAAACTCCCTCATTCGAACCTCAGAAGCCAACAGCTTTGCAACGGCAGCATCCCTCTCCGATCGGTATCGCGAGCGGTCAGCCTTAAGGGATTTCCTCATCGCCTCCATCTCCTCCTTTAGCTTGGTTTGAGCAAGCTCTGCGGCTTCAAGCTTCCCGGATAACTCCTCTACCCACTCGAGATCCACTTTCCGAACCTCGTCCACCGTTGCACTAGCCATATCGATCCGTTCCTTGCAGGCAGCCTCCATTTTCCGTAACTCTGCTCTGCTAGCCTCTTCCATAGTTTTCTTTAGTCGCCTGGAGGCAGCCTCATGTTGAGAGATCTGGATGGCCTGATCGGCGAGTTGCTTGGCCTGGTCGGAAACCATTAACCGCAATCGAATGTTAGCACTCCCGATTTCCTCTCCGGACTTGACCAGTCGGGCATGATGCCCCATCAGCTTCCTGGTCTCCTCAGCAACCCGGTCGATGTTTTCCTTAGCTTCGTCCCCCATAGTTACAATCCGAGTGGTAAGCAAATCAAGGTCTAGGGACTTAGCCTCATCAAGCACCCGTACCATAGGATTGCAAGGGAGAAGGTGCTCACCAGTAGCCTCGTCGAAGGAAATGTCATGAGAGCCCAGGTCCAGATCCGGATGACCCGTAAATGGGTTACGAGCCAAGCTGGGGTGATCTATCGGGGTAACGGTAGGATTTTCAGATGGATGCGGAGAGGGTATGAACTCAGTATCCTCCTCCGTGATATCCTGAAGAGGCTGAAGTGGGGGTTGAGGACCAAGTGAAGGTTCAAACAAGGAGCGTCTCCTCCTCTTCTTCTGAATACCCTCCTTAATAACCGCAAGAAGAGGACGGTAGCCGACTACGTCTCCGGAGCGGTTGGTCGGAGGCTTTGGTTTAGTGGAATGTCTGATGTCGGTAGCTTGTATTGTTCAAGACGGTGTCGAATGTCTGATGTCTTGACCACCTTACTCGTTCCTGGAATAAAAACCAAGTGTTACAAGCATACATGGAACTATAATTCAGGAAATATATCAAGTTAAAAAGAGTAAGAAGACGCTTTTGTTGTACAAACCCTGAGGAGGAGTACGATACTGCAATAAGTCCTGGATCTCATTCCAGGACGAGAGCTGGCCATGAAATATTCCTAAATACTTATCATAAATGGAGTCGGCTGGAGTCAAAAAAAATTCACCTTGAATCGTCGGAGTTGCCCTAGCTGAAATGCTCTCAGAAGATGGATCGGCACCAGTCCCGGCCTTGTCGGCTTTCTTCGCCTTCTCCACCAAGGCCGATCCTTCCTCCAACCCCTCAAAAGCCTGGCGGAAATCATCATCTGTCCACTCATGGATCTCACCTTCTTGCCCAGAGGACAAAGCCCCGGTGCCATCACCGCCCTGTCCTTCGCCACCATCATCGCCGTGACGATCGCCATCACCTTCTCTACCACTTCCACTCTCTGCCTCACCTCCTTCATCCTTGCCTCTTTCCTCCTCCATATTTTCCTCCTCCGGAACATCTGGACATGTGCTAGGGGAGGGTCCATCGGATTTCTTGAGCTTCTTCCCCCCGGCGACTGGAGGTATCGAGAAGGGTTTCCTCTTGCTGCTCTTCGTCGTGGCCCCTCCTTTAGCTTTGGCAGCCCTCTCCTCAGCTGTGTCTATCTGCTTGACCACAGACTGACGTGGTAGAATCAAGTTGTGCTGCAGAAGAGTAGCATTCCTGATCAGGTAAGAAGCTGAGCTCTCCCTTCCTGAAATGGCTTCTATTTCCGTAGTAATCTGAACCAGGCGATCGTTCTCCACGACCGCAAAGCCACATGTCGCTAGCAAGAAATAAAAAAACATAAGAAGAAGCATTGCAGTCAGAACGGAAATTATAAGTGACATTCAACTTACAGGCAGAGGTGAAGCGACGGATAGAAACGGAGTCATCCTTGACGAAAAACCATTCTTTCTTGAACATGCTGAACTTCGAATATAAGTCCAGGACCGGCTTGAAGGACACGACCGATTCCAAGCTGATGTATGGAGACCCCTTCTTATAGCCTCTCAAGTTGTACAAATACCGGATCTCCCAGTTGGAAAGGGGACGCCCGTATTTTCTCTGGAAAACGATGAATAGACTCACCAAGATAGCATAAGAGTTGGGCTGAAGCTGGAAAGGGGCCACCTTCAAATAGGTGATGAAGCTGACTATCCAAGCGTTGATCGGGGGAATGGCCCCACACATACAATGGTACCTGCTATAAGAAAAATATCCTTCAGGAGGGTCATACGGCATAACTCCATTCCCTGGCAGCAGCATGTGTGCTCTGTCAATCCCGAAAGAACGAGATATAACATCGAGTTGTTCCTCTTTAAGGGAGCTAGGAAAGCGTCAGGTGGCGAGTTCAGGAGCTCCTGAGGGCCGTACCCATCTACTAGTGATCTCGGGACGGGTCCATGACGTCCCGGTCCTGACTGAGCTAGGGGCACCGTGGAGGACTCTTTTCTGTCCTTGGATTTCTTTTTATCTGATCGAGTTTCCACTTTATGAGACATTATCTGCAACAGAAGAAAAACGTACTGTTAGAACAAGGAGTATGGAAACATAAACAAAAAAGTACATGCAGCCCGAAATCCATTTCCAACGTGAGATTCATTCGACACTCAAACCCATTCGGTAGTTCGATGTGAAAGTCATTCGGCAATCACCTGATTCGGTAGTCAAACGTAATTCGGCAATATGATTGATTCGGCAGGAAAATCTGGTTCGGCTATCTCACTTGGTAAGGAATAGCGAAAGCATAAGGCCCATACTTATAGGCAAATATCAATGACCGGACCAATTGGTTCGGCATTCGAGACCGGATGAGAGTGTCCAAGATGAATGACCTAAAACAAAGCACGCCATATGCATGCACATGCCCTACTTTGGGGGGCAAGTGTTGGGTGTGTTTCGACCGGACCAACCCACCGAGTCAATCCACGCTCACCATTGCACTACCGGACCAGATCCCACATCCATGCTCCTACCACCGAACCAAAGTCTCACCGAACCAACTCATTCCCATGCCTGCCGAACCAAAGCCACTCCACATGCCACCGAACCAACCCATCTCCCAGGTACCACCGGACCAACATACCACCGGACCAACATACCACCGGACCAACGTACTACCGGACCAAGGCATATTAAACCAAAACCATCACCGGACCAAGGAATGCCGAACCAACTTTGTCAGGCCAGATTGCATCAGCCCAGGCCCACCGGCAGCTATATACGTCCAAGACCCCTGCCCCCAGCCTCACTCTATAAATAGAGGGGCAGGGGTACAACAATGGCAGACAAGTTTGAGAGCTCAAGCACGGACAGAACTTTCAAACAACTTTCATATACTTGTAATCAAAGCTTCGTACTTGTAATCTGAAGAGTGAAGGAGAATAACATATAAAGTGGACGTAGGCACATTCTGGACGAACCACTATAAATTTGTGTGTCTTTTACAGTTTAGTCCCTGCTTTTTACATATTTGCATGAATCACCCAAATCACTAAGAACAGCTTAAAATCGACTAAATCATACGACTTGGAGGTGTTTGCCCATTTTTTGTGCAAATAATATCCATATGCAGATACATATATTTGGATAACAATTCGATTATTTAATAATCAAATCTTAATTTTATTTATCGAATTTTTTCTATTAAAGTTCAATATCGTTGTATACTACTTTATAAAGGTATCCCGTTATTTTATAAAATGTAAAACTAGCTTACAAATCATTTTAAGCTCTTATAATACTTGATTCCTTCATCAAGAATTAAGCATTCATCTTATAATTATCTTATTTCTTTTAAGAAATGCTTGCTGGCATTTATTGTGGGATATCCACTGAACTTTCCACTACACTTATGCAACTTAATGGTCTTCAAAGTATGGTCACTGATATGACTTATCTTGGCCTCCCGCTATTAACCTCTAGACTGAAGACTGCTGATTGCCTACTACTCTACTCTAAAATTGTAACTTTGTTTGATAAGTGGTCCAACCGATTCTTATCTCAAGCTGGAAGGCTCGTGCTTATCAAATCTGTTGTATTTTCCATGATTGTTTATTGGTCTAAAGCTTTTATTCTCCCAGTCAAGCTTTTGTATCTGGTTAGAGGTGCAATGCTCATATTTTTTTTGGATGGGTTCCATCAATAACAGGAAACCACTGCCATGTTCTTTCAGTCTCATGGAGAAGGACTTGAAATCTGGTGGTTTGGGAGTTATGAATATTGTCAATTGGAATATAGCTGCTTTCAGTACTCATTTGAACTTTATAATAGTCAGGAAGAATTCAAGTTGGGTTAAGTGGGTATGGGCATACAGAATTGGTAGGTCTAATTTCTGGTCTATGTCGGCTCCTCATACTTGTAGTTGGACATGGAGAAAGATTCTTGGTTTGCGTGAAACGTTACTTCCCCTCCTTGTTCATAGAATGGCTATCTCATCTGCTGTTAAATTTTGGTTTGATCTGTGGGTTGCCAATGGTGTGTTATTGCATAAACTTCTTAGCAATCAACAAATGATTCAATCTAGTATTCCCTTTGATGCCTTTGCTGTTGATTATATTAACCATGGTTACTTGCAACTTCCTTACTCCTCTAATCAAGTCATCAGGTCATATTGGAATGAAATTCAAGGTAAACTCTACCCTGCTGTTGATGTTGATGCTGTGCATTGGAATTCCAAACCACACATTGTCTCTCTTGTGTATAAACATTTGCAAAGATCCAGTAGCCTAGCTTTTAAATGGTGTGATGTCATTTGGTCTGTTGATTCTTCACCAAAGGACAATCTGATGCTATGGAAAGTTGTTCAGAATGCCTTGTTAACTAAAAGCAGGTTGATGGAGATGGGTTTTGATACTGGTTTGACCTGCCTCTTCAGTGACAGTGCAACGGAGACCACGCACCATTTGTTTCTTCAATGTACCTATACTATGATGCTTTTTGACAAAATGATGCAACTTGCTGGTTGTAATTTGCTGTCCACGCTCAGGGCTGTGGATCTTGATATTATTTATAAAGCTACTAGGCGGCGTACTATGAAAGCTAGATGCATAACTATCTGCCTGAAGAAATACATGTCAATTGTGTGGCTAGAAAGAAACTTGATTTGTTTTGAAAAGAGGAGGAGGGATGGGAATGTGTTATGGGAAGTTTTGAAGAAAGACATCTATCAAGCTATGATGTTATTACCATCTTTTCCTATTGGTTTCAGAGATGTGTGGAGATAGTTGGTGGTCTTGGTGTTTTTCTTCTCTAGTTTGCTCAGTTTGCTTGTTTTTTACTTATTTTCCTCTTGTTTATCCCTGTGTGCATTTCCTTGCTTGTTTCCATTCTTTGAACAAGCTTTGTATTTTATTGTTTTGTTGCAATAAAATCAGGTAGGGGCCCTGTCAACCCCGCTAGCCTTTGCTAAAAAAAATAGCAGTTCGGCATATGCGCCAGAACAGTTAAAACGAAAAAAATAAAAGCATGGGAGTTCGACCAAAATACCAAACTACTAAACCCATGGACCAAAAACTAGTCCCCCTCCAAAGAGGAGGATCCATTCCCATCATCCGAAGAATCAGGACCAATAACATGTCAAAACCCTAAAAATAACAAACCTAAAGATGGGACAAAATCCATAGAATCTGAATAGTAAAGGTACTTCCTATCCCAAAAACTATCCAATAGAGTAGAGCAATTCAAATCACCAAAATGACAAGAATTATAAGAGTAAGGTAATCAACCTCCACATGATAAAATAGCCATCTTTCTTCTTCATCACCACCGACATATTTGAAAAAACAACCTTTCAAAGGGTCAAACCTCATTTTGGAATGCATACGATACCAAGTATGATCGGACGAATTCAGACAACATCAGGAACTAAGCGAGGATCATCAATAATTAGAGGCACAATTTAAGGAGGAGAAGCTACATGAATAGAGAAAATTTTTAAGACCCACTTCATGATCAGAGGTCGAGGAAGTGGGATCCTATTAGATAGTGGAACATTAGCAATGCAGGTCGAAGAGAACATGCTTTCATAAGGCGACTAGAAGAGTGGCAAGACGTGCATATATCAGGTTTCCAACTGTAATGGACATCAACAATAGAAACATGGCCTGCATCATGAACAGGTATCTGGGAAGACAATAGCTTTTCAGGGGTAATTTCAATAAGCGCCTTGGCATACACCAGCTTATTACGAGCTACCATATTTGCATCAAAGCATCTTAGTTTTCCAACAACGCTGGCTAACCAATTTAAGCCAATGGTGGGTTGCAACATAGAAGGAATATGAGTAGTGTGTGCCCAAACTGGAATGGATAGACTTTGTTCCTTAGCTTTATCTACCGTCGGACTCTATGGGTTATAATGAAGGGTTGGTCAACTATTATGGAAGGACCCGCTTCAAGGACGTGAAGCCTTTCTTCTTTTCTAGAGAATTTGAAAATGAACAAAGTGCTATCAAAATGGACTTGCAATTCTCTTTTAATCTTTCAAAATTGCCTACAATGATCTCTCACAACCTGATATAGAGGATTGGAATTAAGGAAAAATCCCACTAAATATTTCGACCAAAAATCAGCACCGGCTTTTAAAACTTCACCTTGAGGTACTATAGCACTGTCAATCTCCATAATATCAAAAGTGTGAGGAACATAGAGGCAAATATATCTGGGCAAAGTAGCAAACAAGGAGGTCCACCTGGAATCGGTTTTAATAGGTGCAGAAGTATGAACATTTCCATAACTATGCACAACAACACATTAAGGTGAAACAGATCGATTTTCAATAATCGCATTACCACAAACACTTGGCATGCATTCACTTTGCCATTAATAATAGAGCCAACCTTTACGTTCTCTCCTTCTAGCACACTCGCCTTATTAGATAGAACAATGTCAATATTACCAGAATGCTGCCATCAACCATCAACATCACAGGCAGCCAACAATGGAGAAATAAAGGACATACCTTCATTGGCAGAGATAGTCACACCAAAAATTGGTTTAACGGCAATTTGAGATGATTCAAGGTCAGAGACTAAACCAATGAAAGGTTCGACGATGGCAAAGGAACGCTTACCATATTCAAAACTGATAAGGAGGTAGCAACTAGGAAGGAGAAATGTCAAGCAATGGGAATTTCACAACAGTTGAGGCAAGAATCGATGACACAACACGTTGATAGACGAAACGAAAAAAAATCATTATAAGGAGCTCCCGACCTAGTCAATGAAGGAGGCAACTTAAGAAGAACCGATGAGGAAGCTTTGAGATTCTTGGAACATGACATGAAGAGGAAAGCAAACAGGAAAAATCCCGCAAGGGCTAGGGATCACTTTGCAAAATAATCCTATTTACTATTCTGTAAAATGTCATATCTTTATAAAATACTACTTCTATGTCATAAAATCTCATACTTTTATAAAATACAACGTTTATACTATTTTATAAAATCTTATTTTATTTTATCAAATACATCTTCATTCTTATTTTATAAAATCTCATTTTATTTTAAAAAATAATATTTATTCTCATTTTATAAAATCTCATTCTATATATGACATACAACTTTATTTTTATTTCATAAAATCTCTTTCTATTTTATAAAATATATCTTTTACTTATAAAATTATTTCCTTACTCAAATAATATTTACAAGTACTAATTAAGCTCGTCAAGCCTCCAATCACTTTGACAATAAGTGTAGAGTTATAACCCGCATAATTAGCTTATTGTCTTTATTTTATAAAATATTCCTTTATATTACAAAATGATCACTTCTTGTAAATAATATTCACAAATGTTAATTAAGCTTCATTAGGTCTCTAATCACTTTAATAATAAGTGTAGAGCTCCTAACTCATTTAATTATACTAACTTTTCTTAAATCAATTCACATAGTTTAATTAATGTTTTCTAATGACATGCTCATCATATCACCTAATCAATCACTAGTCAAACCAAACATCACACATACTCAACCAATTAACTCAAGGTCCATTATAAAGCTTATTAACTTTTCCAAACATGATGATTAAATGTCCAAACAATTAAATACCTAAAGGAAACATGTTTACAATATGAATACAAGTCTAAACCATAACATATAATTCTTTAAATTACATCACGTAACTTCATAATTATTCATAAACAAACATATGAAGTATAACAGGTATAGGAGAATCAACCCGCTCACCTCTTCTTCTCCAAACCAAGCCCAAAATCACAAAAACCCAAATCCAAGCTTACTTTAAATTTGAGGTCTCCATCTAAACTTCCTTCGTAGTTTTTGTAGAGAATTGAATAAGAGGAATTATGGTGATTTTTATTTGAAGTTAGGAAATTTATTTGAAGGGTTTAGGGCTTAGGGATTAAGGTGTGATTATGAAAAGATAGGAGAGAAGGAGAAGCAACTAATGTGAATGAAAATTGAATGAGAGGAAATAAAAAGAGCTAGCCACTTATAGACAACTAATGGGCTTAGTCTAAATTCTCTTAATCTGGCACTATTCATCCCCAAAAATTATCAACCCAAAATATAGTCAAGTTTATACTCATTTTTCTCGCATTAAAAAGTGATCTCAACCAATGGTGTCTCGAGACCCAATTCATCTATCTTTGATGTAGCGACCCGAAATTTTCGACCCTTAAAATCGAAACCTATACGTTCATTGTATAACATGCCATATATTCAAGTGCAGAAACACCGATTGCAATGGGTGAAGAAGAAAAGGTGGAAGAAAAAACAGAAAAAACAACATAGAATCTCACAATCGCAGCGGAATAAAATATAATATAAAATAACAGATTTTAAACACAAAAACTATATTGTTAATATACATACCATTATCAGAGTACAAATAGACAACAACCAATCTAGACAGTTTAATAACTTGTCCTCACACAGCGGAAATATAAATCAAATACGAGAATACGCCTTTGTCATCCAGCTTGTCTCTTGAGCTCCATGGCATCCTATCCTAAATCTGTAATACTAAGTCTGACCCAGCATTATAATAAAATAACGCCCGAGTCAGTCTGGAAAACCAGTGTGGGAAAATACACTCAATTTGAATTATTAAAGTTATCAAATCCTTTGAAAAATAAAGGTATCTCGTAAGCTTCACACATAAAAACGACAGGTTTTTCCCTTACGATAACCAAAACATTTTATAGAAGATCTGGTGATATTATAATAGGGTCGAACTACAAATACTTATTTAAATAGCCGAAATTGTTACATTCATTAAATTCCAGCATATTAGATTCAACAACCAAAACCATAAAGGCATGTATTGGACGATCGATTCTATACAATGACTATGCACTAGGGTAACACCTATCATAGTACACATCTAGAAAAATGTACAGAGGACCTCGCTGGGATCCCCTATAATAGAAGATTGGCCTTATCCTAAACCTGGATTGAACCGAATATGTTGTCACTCTGGGTGTTCCCACCATTAAAATCGAGAGTTCACTTTTTCATGCACAACCATATCCATAATTATAATATATCCAAGGGTATCTAGAAAAGTGATAACATACCTTAATTGCGCGTGACCCACTTAGCCTTGCTGCATCTCCTATGTTTTAGTCATTCCTAGTTGATGAGGCTTGAGGCTAACGTTTACCTTTCAAGAACAATTTCACTTAAACGCTCATCATCCACCAATGATGATGTTCTAATAGCATTCGTTCATACAAGTTGTCCTGAGTCTGGACAAACAGAATCACCGTCTTTATGATATCCATTTGTAGCGCTTAAATCGGATCGAAATGGTTTTTGGATAATTAAAATCCAATCTTGGTCTCTTCGAAACGGTCAACGAATTTGGCCAAATTTGATAGTTGGTTATTTAACTATCAAACGTAACATCCATAAGCAGTCATCGGGCCTTATTATAATTTTCCCAAAGTTTACTTTCAAAATATATTTATAAGATACATATTCAAATCCCTTCCAAATTTTCAATATTTGAGACAACTCAAATACTTATATCCATATCAGTATATTTCAAACCATCCCTTATTTCAATACATAGAAGAAAAAAAAATTAAAAATATTTTTCTAAACCCCTTACTTCTCAAAACTTAGGAAAGCTCCAATTTTTCTCTTTTCCCAAAATCCTTCACAGTTTATATTGTAAATTTTTTAACTCATTTATAACGAATTCTATAAGTTCCGAGGTTCCTTAATTAATTTCCTTTAATATTTCCAAAGTCAAAACATTGTCTATAATTCCAAATGTCCATTTCTAACTTCTTTTACAAATTCTAATTCATTTTTCGAAGTTCGCTTTTATTTAAATACTTTGGAAATTTTCTAACATTTCCCTAAATTCCATGTTTTCTTATAAACCCCATCTACCGAATGAATCCCGTTTCCAAATTTCGAGAAGATTTATAAATACATTTAAATCATTACAAAACTTTATATATATAATAAATATTTAAAGAATAATAATTTATTTTTAAAACTTGTATAAATAATTATTTGAAAATATCAACACTTTTTAACAACACATTAATAACTCATTTTCAATCCATCTTTAATTAAAACTAATTGATTTACAAAGCTTGTTATAAAATTAGAATTATTTATACAAAAATTTATATCTGAATAATCCAATTTCTGAAATATTCCAATACTAGTGTAAAATTTCATAGTTTAATAAATAAAACTTCCCTTTAAATACAAATTTAACTTCTAAATAAAAAAATATTTTTAAAATCCCAATAACCAATTTCAATTTTTAAATTCCACATGATTTACAACACGTCGGTCTCATTCCTATTCTCTAACCATCCTCACTTTTTAACAATAGAATTCACTATTTTTCCCCAGAATCAATTTTTCATATCTCGATATAAATTCACCTCTGTGAAAATATATTCCAATTTATCAATTATTTTCATTTTTCCTTGTTTATAAGCATCGTTTATAAATTTATAACCCCTTTGAGTTCCACTTGTTTATAAAACAAATCTCATTTATAAAATCTCATTTTATAAATCCATTTCTTAATAAATTCCATATATATCACAAATCTATTTAAAATATCGATTTCAGCTCCTTTTTATATTTTCCAGAAATATCGTTGAAAAATCCATTGTTTAAATTATTTTAAAATCTCTACTAAAAATACATTTACGAATAGTTAAATACAACCCAATATCAATTATTGTTTTATCCAAATTAATTTCTTTAAACATAATCCAAATTCCGATATAAATATTGTTATATTCAAAGTCTCCTTTTAAATCCTTTCAATTTCAAAAAAAATTATGGTATTCAAAATACCAAAAGTTAGGCCAGTGCTACTATAGCATCCAATAGTTCACATCACAATAATAATTTATAACAGATTATTCTAACACATCATATATTATTATATATGGAAAACAATCAATATAAATTTTAAGAATCCAGTTGAATCCCTTATATGTTTCCCTGCATCCACATATGTTACTACAACATAAAGATACCAATCCCTCTTCGAGAGAGAAATTATGGTATATAGGGTGCATAGGATCTCATCCGCTTCAATGGGCGGGAAATATATCTAACTACTAACATATATAATATAACATTCAACTGATAATAATTACTAATTTCAATATAGCATCCAATAATTAGTTTTACTATTTAAAATTAATTCGGTAATCCAAATGAGTGAAAATTTCTCACCTTGATTTTATTTGCAATCCGTTCTGATTTCAAATCTATTCTATTGAATAGTGTTTTTGCTGCTATCCAATGTGACTTTCTAATTTGCAGACCTCGCATGAATAAATTACGACGTCTATAAGTTGTCAATTATTTTAAATTAAATATAATTAACTAATCATATAATTAATTTTTATTACCTTCTTAATCCTATGCTTAGATGAATCTGACCGCACGTCATCCTTCTCCACTACAATGAACAACAGTCACGAAAGCTGGCTGCGTCGTTTTTTCAACTCCACTATCACTTGGAATCACTGAAACGTGTCGGAATCCAACAACGAGCGCCGCCGCCAAGAGCTTCTCCTCTAGTCCCGAACGTCAAATTCCTCTTGGCATCGATCGCGACTGCCAGCCCCCTCTCGAGTCCTCGACCTCGAGTACACCAAAACATAACAAAAAAACAACATCGAGCCATCGATTTTCTCGACCTAGCATCTATTGCATACCTTCATCCCCTATCGCGACCGCCGCCTTCCAGTACGCGTGCCCCTACCCTCCACGTCGAAGGTCATTAACTCCTAGTCGACAACACCATACCTTCTCCTCCATCAATGTGCTCACGTGCACATAATCCTCTAATACTGCATGTTATCCCTCCTTTTCGTACGGCCGTGACAACAAGGAATTGAATAGAAACTAGGAATAGTTCGTCCTGGGGATCGTTAATGCACCAGCCTACTATGGATACCGATAAATTTTATCCAAGTTCGGATCGTGCTATAATTGATACGGCAGGACCGGTAAATCTATGAAAGCCAAAGTTCCAAGTTTCAAGGCAATCGGAGTTCGTATGCTCGAGATATGATCAATACAACTCAAGTGATCAAGCCATTCGTATCAATCAAAAAACCATGTTCGCATCGATCTGTTCGAATTCATCAATAACCGCACTATTCATAACCATCAAGCAACTAGGAAGAAACCTCCTTCGTATCGATTTGATACGCAACCATCATCTCCGGCTTGCTCGTATCGATCCACGAAGGTCAACTTCGTATCCATCAAACCATTATTTCGCATCGATCCATTAACATATGCTGCACTCGTATCGATCAGCCACTGATCGATGCGAACAGTGCAAGGTGAAACGTTGCAAAATATACTAATAATCAATCAATACGACAAAGAAATGGTCGATCGATACGAATAAAGCCATAATCAATCGATACGAATAGTGCAAAATGTCGTTATGATTGATCGGTACGAATAGAACCGTTGCAATCGATAAGGACGAGGTCCAGATGGGGCGATACGAATGAGGCGTAAACATTAGGAAGGCTCGATCGACTCGGCATGAACTTCGATCGATCCTAAAAACAAGCGCCACGTCAGCAAGCAAGCACGAGCTCACGTCGATTCGAAACCATCGGTATGAAGAGAACGGCAGCCGAAAAGCCCAAACTTGCATCGATCGTAACTCGCAATCTACTAGTCTAAATACCACCAAATTTTCATAGATGCTTACGTACAACCTAGAGAATATTCATGCTTAATTTCGACTCGATTGGGTCAAATCTTGATCGATACGAAATTCGTTCGTATCGATCACGGATAGAGTGCAAATCACATGGGATCGATCGCGTGGGCCCACCCACGTGCCAGAAGAAGTCTTCCGATATTTGAGTGAGATATTTGCAGCCTACGCCTATAAATAGCATCCTAGAGCCTATAGAAAGAGGGCTTTTGGCTCTCCTACGTCCAGACTCTGCCGAAAACATTTTTGCACTCCAAGTTCATTGTTGTACTCGAAATTTACTGTTGTAATCCGCTGTAATCAGTTGTAATCAACAAGCAAACATCAATAAAATTATCAATTTCATAGTGGACGTAGAGCATATGCCGAACCACTCTAAATCTCTATGTTTCTGTGTGTTTTTTTTATCTGTTTTTGAAGTGTTTGTTAGATAATCCTCTTTTTACATTTACTTCCTTCGTTTTATCTCTTCAAATACTTCCGAAGAGTGTTGTGCCCAATTTTGGTACAAACACTTCGGTGCTTCCACTGAAAACAACCCAGTTTTTCTCTTGCTCTTTAGATCTATATCGATATCGGATTGCACAAATCTAAGAAGAAAATCCAGATGTCAAAGTTCAAATTTCTTGCATCCTATTCAGACTTGCATCAAATTTAGGAAAGAACTTCTCCATCCACCATGGTTAGCACAAGGACTACTTGTACGGCTGCAGATCCAGAAGGACGGGATCGACAGAATCCCGTGCAACTCCCTCTGACTAATCAGAATGCTAACGAACCATCAGAACGTCAGGCCCTGTCACCATGGAAGAGTTTCAGATGCTACTGCAAGAGTTGACACAGAGCCGACAGCAACTTACTGAACATCTACGCGCCAACGCAGAATTGACCAACCAACTGAACTACTAAAGGCATAGGAGATCCAGGAGGGATCATGCTTCTTATTCCTCTACCGAGAGTTCAGCCTCTTCATATTACCATCATAGATCTACGCACGCATGACTAGATGGGAGTTACACTCAAGCTAACGGACATCAACATACGCTGAACATTGGGCAACCGAGAGTTGGCCCGTCAACCAGCTACCAGACTTGACCCTCCTTTCGGGGAGGTACTGTTGTTCATTACGTCACAGACAACCGCACTGCCACCACTGCTATTGAACCAAGAGTTGATGCCCGGAATCGGCCAGATCCAAACCATTGCTAGCATGAACATATTACCAAACCGTATGTTCCAGAGAACTTCGAGCCAAGGAGGCAGATACAGACCGTCGACCGCGACCTTCCAACCTCGCATTGTGGAACCCAACCACACCTTGGCCCAACGAGCTCAAAATGTCCAGGTGCTTGTTATATCAATGATGATCCGTAGGATGATACGAGAGAGTCAAGGCTTCACTAATGACGACTGGGGAATCTCCCGGAGTCATACTCCTTTTATGGACGAGATACTCTATGCTGAACCACCTTGGGGATTCAGGATGACGACTTTTCTAGTTTATGAAGGGAATTCTGATCCTAACTAACACATCCTGAAGTATGAGTGGTTGATGAATGCTGCACGAGCTAACGATGCAGTTAAGTGCCGAAGCTTCCCGATCTCTCTGGGGTATAGCTACTATGCGGTTCGCTCGTTTGCCACCACAATCTATTTCTTGTTTTAAACAACTGGCAACAAAGTTTGTTGTAAAATTCTGCATGCATGTCGCAAGGCCGAAGGATCTTAATACTTTATCTAGTGTCACTCAAGCTCCAAGGGAGACACTTCGATGTTATTTAGAAAGATTTCATACCGCATGCGCTGAGGTCAGCAACCCTAATGATAACTCCATTCTTATGGCACTGACTCCGATTCAGAATTCGGTAATTGGTTGGCCGAAAAACTCCCTGCGCCATTGGACCGTTTCTATTCTAAGGCAGCCCAATTCTTAAAAAGGAAGGATGCGAAACAGTCTAGGAAACAAGATGATGCAGGGCCCAGTATGGAAGGAATCTAGAGTAAGGTAGCTGTTAAACAATCTGAGGAAAGTTCCGAAAAAGTTCGGTTGAATATACAAAATAAACAGACTCAGCAAAAAGGCAATGGGAATCAGAATAGGAAATGGGATCAGAACCATGGTCCACGACGTAGGGCTCCTATGTTTGATAATTATATTCCTCTGAATACATCATTGAAGAATGTATATCTACAAACCTGCAATACTGTAACATCCTGATATTTTCAAACATTCGCATCCACACATGATGGATTTGAATTGCTCAAAATACCAGATTGTTAATATATATTTGGCAAAACTTAGCATATGCAGTAAATAAACAAATCACTGAATCATAGACACAGAGTAATATACAATATGCAGCGGAAACAAAATGAATAGTAGTTCATGAAGCTAATATATATATATATATATATATATATATCAGAGTTAAATAAGATACAATAGAAGTTTCAAATATAATTGTCAAATACAAGATCAGAATACAGCTTTGGAATCAATTGAATAACTGCAAGTTGAAAAGATGTGGATGGATCTCCAAACGAAGCTCTAACTCCAAAGGCGAGTCTCAAAATTGTATCCCTCGGTCTGACCCGAGCGTAAAGCAAAACACAAAACACTCGAGTTAGGATTAACATTCTTATATCAATAAATCCAACTCAAACGAAATAACAACTAAAATACAAGTAACTCAAAGGATGTTTAGGATAACCATCCTCTAAGGATCCGTTAAACTATCCACTATGTAGTACTATACACTATTATAAAAAAGTCAAAATTAAAGTATACTATTTAAGAAAAGCGTTAAGGCTTTACATATTCCACCTTAACACATTTATAATGCCAATAAACTATACAGTACCGTAATACCTCCAGATCGGGAGGCTACCAGAGGATACTCCATAGGTACGACACAAATCAAACTCGTATAAGGCGCGCTAGGGTAGGTGACACGACACAACTAGGCAATGCCAGGGTAGATATACCAATTACACTTCCGGGCTGGTGGTAATGCATAGCAGCCACTATCGCCCACCTCGAGCCACACTCCTAAAAAAAATCAAAGGTGCGCACCAAATCAATCATAAAGTAATAGAATGGCATATGAAGGAGTATGTCCGATTGGAGGAGCTACCTCACTTGGCCCGTCAATTTCTCCTATTTTAGCCACCTTATGCCAACTCACGGGAGTTAGGTCCACGTATATGCCTCATATAGGATCGTTGCCACCATCCTACTTTATTATGGAATTTACACCGTTTACACAGTTGTTAAAGTGGTTTTCGGTATTGGCAGAGAGTATGATAATATCCGATCTCGGTCTATTTAACAACCAAACATTATATAACACCGCGGTCATTTCAAAATAGTATATACTTCAAAACCAAAATATCATTTCCATTTCAAAACCATATCAAAACAAATCATTTCTATTTCAAAACCAAACACGATATCATTTCCATTTCAAATATATCCCTTTCAAAATCATAGCACTTTCAAAGTTATAACACTTTCGAAACCAAATGCTTGATATTATAACACTTTCAAAACGTAATATTTTGAAATTCATGACTTTGAAAACACAACTTTCACCACTTAAACAGTTTAGATATTAAAATAGTATATATAACAAAATAGTTTATAAAATAAAAGAGTTTATATAAAAGAGTTATAAGTTAAAATAGTTTATATTAAAATAGTTAGCATATTAAAATAGTTTATATAAAAATAATTTATAAAGTAAAATATATAAATAGTTTTAAATATAATTTAAAATACTTTATATAACAAAATAGCTTCCTCGAATTTCACAAATCGATTCCAAATCAACTCGAGCTTCAAAATTCAAATTAAATCCAATCTCAAACCATCAATTTCAATTCAATTCGATTTCTCAATAAACCATTCCAAATTATATCGATTTCAAAAATAGATCTGAACCACAAAATAAACCATTTAAATTCCAATATATATTAAAGATTTAAGTATTTAACATTTTTCAAAACTAAATTTGATAATTTCATATATATATCAAATTCAATATGCTATTATTTATTTTGTAATATTTACTTAATCGTTCAAATAACATTTAAGTAAAACATCAAATTTCAAATTTAAATAAAACTAAATATACCATTTCAAATTATGTAAGTTTGAAATATTCAATTAAATCGCTTTTAATCAAACTTAAGTTATAGAATCATATCCTTACAAAATCTCAAATTCAATGAGCTCCAAATTGATTTTAATTAAATATAATTCTTAATTAAATACAATTTGAAATCAATTTCAAATCTATCTTCCCAACCTTATTTTATTAAATCATTATAAACTCTATATAAAAATATAATTTAAATAACTACTTAACCATATTATATTTTAATAAAATCAAACTTTATTATTATATATTTTTATATTAAAACAAATTCATACATAGCTTAAAAATCAAAATTTTAACTATACATAAAATAACATTTATATAATATCTAAAATCAATATTTTTTATAAAACATATATTTCTTTCCAAAAACCGTAGAGATCGTTTTCAAAATATTTATATATAGACCAACGGTGTCTGTATATAATTTTCTATCCTACGGTCAACTGATATGGATATTTATCATTTCAATCCGTAATTTAAATATGTATGGGTATATATGTCATTCCAACCCGCAATCCTAAATTCAATTCAATGAATCACTTGGGTCTATCGTTTCAACCCATAACGATTTTCTCCTATTCTATAGATTGTTTAGGTATGTACCATTTCAACCCATAGTGAATTTTATACTAATAGGGAACTTGCAGAGTGATAATAGATATGATAATAATATAATATGCATATATCATTAATGATAAATGACAGATAACGGTGTCAGATGTCAAGGTGAACAGATACAAATAATAGCATATATGTAACAATGTAAATAACAAACAGCAGCATATTTCAATTTTCGTTTCGTTTAAATCAGATTTAATAAATATAAGAACATTAATCGTGAGTGATTGCTCACCTTCCGAGGCTAGAGAGTTTTTTGACAACGGAACAAGCTATGAATTTTAAAGCAAAGTAAGATTGGCACGAATCGACGAACAAAACTGATAATTAGAAATGGACGAAATCAAATCAGAACTGGATCCATGACGATAAATAGTATAAGTGAACATATATATAACTATATATATAAATATATACAAAATTCAAACATATATTAAATTAAATATATATGTATTTCAAAAACCATCGTTTGTATATTAAAACACATATGTAAAAATCAATATATTCATCATATGTTTTGAAATGACTATTTACATGTACACATAGAAAAATGAAAAAAATACTTATATTATATTCCTTTCATAACGTCATATACATATTCCAAAATAATAACATGACTCATCTAGTAAAATGCTGTGACACATATATATACCCCTATATAAATCTATATATATAAAGGCATATGCGCAAATACTTGTACCAATATAAACTTGTTTTATAAACTTGGATTATAAACTAATATATATATACACACACGAGTAGTTTGGCACGTGCGATGCACGTGCGTAGAAGGAACTGGTGTTAAGAAACAATGTCTGTGAGGGTTGTTGAATGCGATAAAATGAGTGTGACGTACACGTACTATTGAATATTTTAGATATTGACATGCAGAATGAATCTACAATCGATGGACGTGGACGTAGAAAATTTGTATCGAACATGAGAAGAAGCATTATATCAGACTAACATTGTGTGTACAGAAAGAAAAGTAATATATTTATGGTGTAATGAATTATTAACGCATATTCACGCAAATCGTAGATAACTTTGATTTGTAATGAAAATAGAATATGTTCTTCGTTACATATAGTAGTTGTTTTCTCTCCTCTTTGTTCCAGGCTTGAGACCGACATCAGCAGTAAGTTGCTGGCGGAGTTAAAAACGTTTTATAAGGGATTTTTTATGTAAACCGAAAGTGAGTTGGAGTAGTAAAGGAGGAAATTTTTGTTAACCCGGTTTTGTATTTTGTAGAAGCTGTAGCTGAATATATGACCGAAAACAATAAATTGGAGAAAAAGTTTATGTGCAGATATTACTCATTTATGGTCATATAAAAAATCCCTTAATTATTTAAATAGAATAACAGAACAATTGTGAAGAACTTATATTTGCACTCATTGGTGTAGAGTAATAATTATAGTAAACGTACGGCATGTGAAGTGGAAAAATGAAGTATTGTTAATTAAGTTCGTGAGTATAGTGTAATAAGACATCATTATACATAACATTTCTAGCATATGTGCCATTTCTATGTCGAATCTTTCCATTTTTCACCAAAATTTTGTTGTTTTTCTTGAAATGCCTCTTAATAAAGCAACATATAGCTGACCATGACTGAAAACATGTTCGGGAAGATAAATACCAACCCAAGGGATGGTTTGTCCTTGTGATTTATTAATCACTAAGGAAAAAGCTAATTTAATTGAAAATTGTTTACGTATTAAGTTGAAAGGCATGTTAGTATTCTCAGAAGGATTTAGTGGTATACATGGAATAAATACTTATACCATGGAAATGTCCAACGGTTATTTATGCATCTATGAGATTTCTATAAAAGACACGACATAGTAATCTGGTTCCATTACATAATCCAATTCATGGATCAATATTCCTAAGCAACATGATTGGTGCTCCTACTTTTAGTCTTAATTTATATGGTGGTAGACCTCCCGGAGCAAGTTGGTAAACCAACGGTTGCGTAAGTTGGTATAACTGCTGAAAATGAGTAGGTAAACGTTTTTGAGATGGTAGAGATCCGGGATGTGCACTGCAGATATTTAGTAACGGGGTGAAATTTTATTATATACCGTTGTGTTAAAGTGTAGAATGGGTTTAGTTTAGGTGTAAGATAGTAAATATAATAAGAAAAATAACGGTAGAGGACAAAATATACGACGGTAGGGGAGTACTTGTCGTAGTGCAGTGGCCATAATAACAGTGTAGTCACATGAAAATGGGTATGTAGCAAATTGTGGTCGTATGAAATAAGTATAAAATATGTAAACGTTGGTATTGATAAATGTTACTGGTAGGGTAATAACATTCAACCATATTACAATTCAGTTTCAAGGGTAGACTTAAATTTGTAAAAAATATGTATTCAATGTAGTATTAGTGTTACCAGCAAATATAAAAAACTTCCAACTGATTACTTTAAGAAATGAATTGCGAAATAAATTTCCAGCATCTTTTTATTCCAGTTTCATTGTATATTAAATGGTCAGGTCTATGCACTAAAATATGCAGAAAACTTTATAAAAGCAGATAGTTTTTTTGTTCAGAAATATCTGATTAGTGGTTTAATGATTTCTTAAGCAAGGTTTAATCAATTTTCATAGCACTAAATGATTTTCTCTATGGATGTTTTAAGCGTTAAGTCCTTGAAGTAAAAGGATGTTAGAGAACCACATATTATCACAAAACCAATAGGTTAATGTGAGTTATTTCATTGTATATAAATAACTGATTATCACAAAACCACATATTTTCATAGCACTAAATCAATTAGATTTGTGATAATATGTGGTTCTCTAACAGGGCACATAATACAATCAATAGAAGCATAATATTTCCCTTAACTTCATTCATAACTACTATGTTATAACTTTGCAAAAGTTATAATATCCTTCAGGGATTCTTTTCCAAGGAAAAGGGAACTAAATCCAATCAGGACTGAGAGATTTTGTGGAGGTTGCATTGATAACCATGGTCCTTTTCCAAGTCTTGGTCGAAGCTATTATTCTAGTTACATTGATGAATGATATTTGAAGGGCAGGAACCTAATCAATCAAGTGCATGTGAACATACACAAATCACAACGGATAAGTAAAAACAAGGTTTAAGTGAAAAAATATAATTAGGATTTTACTGATACACAAAATGGCACAACAACAAATATTTGCAGAAAAATCGATAAATTTTCAAATTTCTGAACTGCAAATAACAAGGTAGTCACAGGAAAATTGGTATATAGCAAACTGTGGCCGTATGTAATAAGTATAAAATATGTAAACATTGGTACTGATAAATGTTACTAGTAGGGTAATAACATTCAACCATCTTACAATTCAGTTTCAAGCGTAGACTTAAATTTGTAAAAAATATGTATTCAAGGCAGTATCAGTGTTATCACAAAATTTAAAAAACTTCCAATTGTATACTTTAAGAAATGAATTGCGAAATAAGTTTCCAGCATCTTTTTATTCCAGTTTTATTGTATATTGAACTGGTCAGGTTTGTGCACTAAAATATACAGAAAACTTTATAAAAGCAGATAGTATTTTTGTTCAGAAATATCCGATTAGTGGTTTAGTGATTTCTTAAGCAAGGTTTAATCAATTTTCACCGCACTAAATGATTTTCTCTCTTGATGTTTCAAGCGATTAAGTCCTTGAAGTAAAAGAAAGATGACATGAACATTAACTTATAAGCTAACTGTGAATACTTAGATTTGAATATAATCTTCGGTATTATTTTTTGCTTCGTTATAACATATTAATTCTACATCAATGTTTACTGATAGTTCATGTATGTTTACTGATAGTTCATGTATGTATTCAAGGCAGTATCAGTGTTGAACGAATAGTACATGTATTAGCCTCGGATAATATAAATTTGCGATCAGAAAATGTTAGTATATTACGCGATATACACATATGCTTAGATGGAGCCATGCAACTATGTAGAGTTATGGTTGAAAAGTTGCTTTGAAATATATATTATGCAGTTTCGAAGATATGATCTGGTGATACGTGAAAGTTATAAAATATGCGACTCCCTTGCATGAAAAATATCGCTGATGAATGATATTTGAAGGGAAGGAACCTATTCAATCAAGTGCATGTCAACATACACAAATCACAACAGATAAGTAGAAATAGGATTCAGATACAAAAATGGCACATCAACAAATATTTGCAGAAAAATCGATAAATTTTCAAATCTCTGAACTGCAAATATTAGGCTAACATTCATATTAGTCCTACAATTAAATATGAGACAAAAAAAATAAATGGTAAACTAACAAATCACCTAAACAGATGATCAACCTTATTGTGGCAAAATACTAAGATTATTTAAATTTGTGAAAAAATATATGGTATACTAAGCAAATCAACATATCCAAAACAAAAAACATTGTGAGGGAAATGCAAAACTTTTTTCCAAAAGGAAGGCACAATCTGATATATCTTTTAGAAAAATGCAAGTTAAATCAATTGGTTTGACATATTTTTGACCCATATCAAATATTCAAGAGAAATCCTAGAGGAAGCAAGGGACAATAATGATTATAAGAAATTTCATTAAAGTGCATAACAATAAATACATTTTTCTTTCAATTATGTATATTAAGAAAAGGAGTAAAAAAAATAAAGTGAGTAAAACATTGTTGGGAATATAACAGTGTTGAGAAGTTAATTCAAAAGAAGCACATATAGTAATGACTACATCCAGTTCGACCAAAACTAACTAACATTTACCTTTATTTTGTATCTTCAAATCAAGAATATTTTTTGGCTTGGAATAAAAAAAGACCTAAAGTATATATAGTAAGAAGGTAAACCACAACTGAAAACCGTAAGTATATTGGGAAGGTAACTAAATTCACATGCAGCAATCAATGTGGTCAAGTAAAATAAGTAATAAAAGGTAGATATTTTTAATATTTAAAGTTTAATATTTGAGAGTCATAACCTACTACTAAATTTTTGGTATAGCTCACATGCATACCTTCGTGAGAAACTGGGATTCCAAAAAGAAGAAGATGCTGCAATGCATGTCTCTTTATTTAAACCTTTCTTTTAGGGTGCAGTGCAAACAAATATGAAGTATCCAATTATATTTACCAACCACTATTTATGGTTGTATATGCAAAAATGTCTTCAGGGCAATGGATATAAATGTTGTAAAGCATACATGTGAACCTCACATCTCTATCCATATGCCATGTCGAATAACTCCAATGAATGTCAAAATATACATGTGCAATTATGTGTTAAAACTTGTGTGTACACATTTAATGAATTTAAATTTAGTACTTAAGTTTAAGCTAAACGTAGGATTGTCCAGTTAACATTCAAACCTAGAGACGAACAAAAGTTAACAATGAAATAAAATACCATATACTCGTAACATCTATGTGAAATCAACACAATTAACATCTATCTCTTATCCAACATCCATAATCTATGAAAAAAATACAAACTTTACTCAAACAAAGTAATTTATCGGTTCCATATAAAATTAAAACATGCAATAAACCTATTCAACTCGAAAAATTCAATACCTCTCCAGTATTCCCAAAGCAACTGTGTAAATAATTCTCATCCATCCAATAATGAAGATCCCCAACCCATATCGTCTTATTATCCTTCCCTGTTTGTGCTGATGCAGAACGATTTCCCACAGACGGTGCCTAATGGTACGGGATGAATGGTGGCGGCGGCATCACCATCGCTGCTGGATACGACATAGCCACCCATAGTTGAGGCAGCGCCGCCGCGCTCTTCTCTCCGCTTGTTAGTTGTATCATTTTTTGCAAAAAATAAAGGCTTTTTAGAATTTTAATGGGTGAAAAAAGCGAAGAGAGTATTTGGTTGCGGAAGATGAGAATATATATATTGAGGCGCATGGAGAATGAAGGTGGACATAGATCTGAGTATAGCCTAAAGTGATTTGAACTGCTGTAAAACCGTGCACTCAATTACAAACAGAAATGGATTAGGGAACAGAAGTAAGAAATGGATTTCGAAAGAAGTGCGTCGAAAATGTGGTGCATAATGGATCGAAAACGTGGTGGACGGTAAGAAAGATAGATTTATCCTTGAACATAGTTTTCTTTTTAGACTAAGTAGAGGGTACTTTTGGCAATTCGAAAAAGGCTTCACTAGGGGAAGTATTTGCTTTATATATAAGATATATATATATATATATAAACTATCATAAATTTAGATATTGAAAAAAAATCAAACTCAATCATATATATATCTTCGAGATTCATATTTAACTCACAAGTAAGCACGATCCAGCATAAATTTGTATAAAATTTGCAGGTCACCTATAATCTCATACCAAAAATTTTGTAAAACAGCAAGCTATCTAACAGAGGAATAATAGTTACCTATAAAACTGATTGTATTTGTATATAGCTTTTCAATATTCTTTTTTTTATAATTACTATAAACACGAAAACTGAAATCAAAGGCACAAGATATACATATAATACAACTTAATATGAATGTTAATATGAACATATACCTTATACAAATCTTATAAAAACCATGTATAAACTTATGAACTGTAAACACACGTAATATAATATACTTCTATATATACAATCTAATATACGACTAACATATTACAAAACTAATGTAAACATAGAACTACCTTATCATAATTTATTATATAAAATCTCATGTAAACTTTGACATATATAAATTGTAAGTCATATATAGAACCAGACTATGGAAACATATGCAATCCATATATTTTAACAAATGTATATAATTAAACAGACATTGGACAAATGATTCTTGTTTTACTATAATATATAAACATACTTATATAAACAAATATATATATATATATTCATGTACACATACCAACAGATAATTTATATATTATATAACATACAATCTCACTGTTTATATACCCTCTCAGTAAAAATTCTATAGTGTATACTTTCATACAAGCAATATATATATATACGTAACTTTATATATAGAAATAGATTATAAAACTTATACATAGATATATATACTCGAACATATAAGTCTATACACTAAAGAAATAACAAACAAAAATATATAACTACTTACTATATATATACTACACACTTACTTAGGAATTTCGGCAAACCAAAGATGGCTTCGGCTAGGAGGGAGAGAAAGCTGGTAAGTTGTGGGAGAGAGGAGAATGGGTTTTGAGTTGTTGTGAAGGGCGAGCTAAGGAGGGGTGATGACAGGCTTCGCTGTTGAAGCCACGTGTGGAGGAGGGGAAAAACTTGTGGCCTTGGCGTTGAGAAGGGGATGGGTGAGGCTATTGGCATGGGCTCGAGCGTGCTAGATACTGGTTGGAGGAACAAGCAATATGAAGGTCTGGGTTGCCTCTTTGAGAATGTGAAGGGAAAAGATGGAATGCATATATGAATTGGATTGATATCTAAACAAACAAAAAGAAAAAGAAAAAGAAAGGACCACCGGTTTGGATTTTGAAGTGGTGGTATATTAACAATCAAGTATGCTTAATTCAATGAATATTAATATCAGCTGGCTACTGGTTAAAAGAGGGTGGAATACGAAAGGGCAAGGAAACCAAAAGGTTTTAAAACCGAAACCGATACAAAATCGTTTCTCGCGGATTCCGCTGCATATCGTACTTCAAAACATAGAATTGAATATACCGTAGAGATCGGCACGACGAGACGATCGAAATGGTATCCAGATATCAGTGGTACGATCATCCTATCAAAAGTCGATAATCGGTACCAAAAATGCTGTAAATTTGCCAGAAATACGATAAACGGGGAATTAACATTTTAAATTTGAAGAAATGAAATATGACGTCTCACCCAAAAGATGATTTACAAATTTATTGTATAAAAATATTCAGGTTTGGAAAATATTTTTTTATCATCAAATTTTAACTAGTTTGAATTAAAATAGAATTGCATAAGAAAATAAACTTCCATATTTTCAGATGAAAATTTACCATTTGCTATGTTTAATTAAACGTATACCAAATATTATATTTTTATTTCCATATTTTATTATTTAAAATTTCATAAAATTCAATTAATTAAATAAATAAAACCACTAAAATTTACGGGTCGTTGCACTCTCCCCCACTTAAAACTTTTCGTCCCCTAAAAGGAAGGAGTTAGGAGAATAGAAACGACCAGAGGAAAAATAGATTGAAAATAAAATAAATCAATTAATCTAAACCATATACATTTCAATTTAAATTAATTAATATTGAATAATTGACTTTAAATTCAAGGTATTTCATTAAACTTTATCTATTTCAATTTATTAATTTCTTCAAAACAAAATTTATTTTGTTTATCTCATTTATTATTCTATTAACTTGTTATTCTATTTATCTCTATTAACATTTGATAAATAAAATTTAAGTGTATAACATTTATTATAAACTCTCAAATTTTATTTATAAAATCATTTCGTATTGTATATTATCTAATTACATACTCAACTTCTAAATAATTTAGGCAAGTCGTATTGGAATGTAATTGAGCAATATACAAGTAAAAATTTCTAATTCAATTTTTTCAAGCTTATTTTTATTAAAAAAATTGGCTTCCTTTTATAATTAAAATTTAAGAATTTAAATTCCCGATTCACTTCAAATAATTTAAAGATAAATATCTATACTATATATTAAATCAAATCTATAATCATTTACTTGTATATAATATATATTATAAATCAAGTCATTCTTAAGAAGTTCAAATCAAATTCATTTTTCAAAACAAAATGTAGCAAAGCTATTGAATGGCCTCTCCACTTTGAAACTCGAAAATGAATGTCGACGATGCTGTAGTCATCACCGAAATTATTTTCCAACGACAAAAAGGAGAGTATTGATTTTAAAAATTCTTTGGAACGATTTCCATTCGAAAATACTTTTAAATAATATAACCTTTAAAACTTTAAAACTAAAGTTTGAAATCACCTGAAATTTAAATTCCCAACTTCTTAATTTAAATTCAATTGAACTCCAAATCAATTTATAAACCATGTTTTATAAATTCATTTATGTATATATGAGGCAAAAGTCAATGATTTACAAATAAAAAATCAGATATTATCATTTTAAACATCCAATTCAGTTAACAATTCAATTTCATAAAATTATACATATACATATACATATATATAATATAATAATCCACAAATTTATTTCATTTACAAAATTTGAAAATAATATTGTGTCAGTTTACTCTGTTTAAGTGTTCTGGAATTCCTATCGATAGCGTTGATCAGACAAATCGATCGAAAATCCAAATCAACATTAACAACTTGAACAACGCAATATATAAAAAAAATTAATATTGATACAAATACACTCCTTCACTAGTCTGTTGACGAAACTTGGGATAGGAAATATGTATACTCACTAGATTCTGTTGGTTATGTCTCTGATCTTGCTAGTCTTTTCTCTAGGTATGCCAATGTCATAGGTCCTGTCTCCTTGGATGTAGCTGTTACAACTTCCTCCTCTAAGGGATAGTCACGTAACATAGTAGTATATGCATCTTGTCTATCTCCTGTGCTTTTACCATTTTCTGTGTGGTCTTCCACGCATGCGTTGTTATTCTGTGTTCTTCTATAGCAACTTTATATTAGTTGTTAGTCGTTGGGACTAGCACCTGTTCTCTCATATGTTATTATTTGTTATAATAAAAGTGGCATGGTCCACTAAAAAAACCGGTTGGCCTTGCCAAAAAAATAAACTTTCTCACTCGATTATACAAAATAGATTATAGAACAATGATAGAGCTACAAATTAGAGGAACTTTAATCAAAAAGAATTCTAGTTCGAAGATAGGCTCGAACCTAAGATAAGATGATTAAATTACAAAAGAGAAAGATGGATACACTTACATAAATCGCGGGCGACCTTAACAGGTCAACCGTGACTTCAAAATAAGATCGAGGCAGAATTCTGGAGCAAATCGACATTCGATCACCAGAGATAGAATTCGGGTAAGAAAAAGATAGTAGCATTGTAAACCGAGGACATAGAAATCTTTGATGGATCAATGCCTATTGTAAAGGAGTTTCACCCCTTTACAAATCATTTAGTTGAGCTATGGGATACTCCAGAATCAAGAAATTACAAATAATGAGAGGAAAGAATAGATTTTGGAACCGAATGGAACGTTCCAAATATTTGAAAGAAATTCAAAACAAAGAGGAAAGATTCAAGCACGAACGACGGTGATTCCGAAATTAAATTTACCATATAAGCTAAGTTTTGCCTAAAACCAAAGCTCTGATACCAACTACAACATACCACCTGTCAGTGGGGTAACGCCCACCGTAGCATACAATGGTACCTGTGTTATGCCTTTACGGCCAGCCTCTCGACTGCACCAACCCCCGTAGGGACATGTAGGAGTAAGAGTCATTCGCTCGCTATCAAACCAAATGCGAGAACCCCCTATCATGCAGCACCCTCCAAGTGCATAGGCAGACACATATGCCGGATTTGAATTGCTCAAAATACCATATTGTTAATTTATATTTTGCAAAACTCTGCATATACAGTAAATAAATAAATCACAGAATCACAAACACAGAGTAATATACAATATGCAGCGGTGAATAGTAGTTCATGAAGCTATTATATATATATATATCAGAGTTAAATAAGATACAGTAGAAGTTTCAAATACAATAGCCAAATACATCTCTGGAATCAAATGAATAACCGCAAGCTGAAAAGATGTGGATGGATCTCCAAACGAAGCTCCAACTCCAAAGGTGAGTCTCGAAAGCTGTATCCCTCCGTCTGAAACGAGCGTAAAGAAAAACACAAAACACTCGAGTCAGGATTAACATTCTTATATCAATAAATCCAACTCAAGTGAAATAACAACTGAAATACAAGTAACTCAAAGGATGTTTGGGATAACCATCCTCTAAGGATCCGTTAAACTATCTACTATGTAGTAATATACGCTATTATAATAACGTCTAAAGTAAAGTATACTATTTAAAAATAGCATTAAGGCTTTACATTTTCCACCTTAACACATTTATAGTGCCAATAGTCTATACAGTACTGTAATACCTCTAGATCGAGAGGCTGCAGAGGATACTCCATAGGTATGACACAAATCAAACTCATATAAGGCGTGCTAGGGTAGGTGACACGACACAACTAGACAATGCCATGGTAGATATACCAATTACACTTCCGGGCTGGTGGTAACGCATAGCAACCACTACCGCCCACCATAAGCCACACTCCCAAAAAAATCAAAGGTGCACACCAAATCAATCACAAAGTAATAGAATGGCATACGAAGGAGTGAGTCTGGTCGGAAGAGCTACCTCACTTGGCCCATCAATTTCTCCTGTTTTAGCCACCTTATGCCAACTCACGGGAATCGGGTCCATGTATATACCTCATATAGGATCGTTACCACCATCCTACTTCATTTTGGAATCTCCACCGCGTAATGGTTGTTAAAGTGGTTTTCGGTATTGGAAGAGAGTGAAATATCCGATCCTGGTCTCTATATCAACCAAACGTTATTACAACACCATGATCATTTCAAAATAGTTTATACTTCAAAAACCAAAATATCATTTCCATTTCAAAACCATATCAAAAGGATATCATTTCTATTTCAAAATCAAACACGATATCATTTCCACTTCAAATATATCCCTTCCAAAATCGTAGCACTTTCAAAGTTATAACACTTTCGAAACCAAACACTTGAAATTATAACACTTTCAAAACATAATACTTTGAAATTCATGACTTTGAAAACACAACTTCCACCACTTAAACAATTTAGATATTAAAATAGTATATATATAATAAAATAGTTTATAAAAAAATAGTTTATAAAATAAAATAGTTTACATAAAAGAGTTATTTATAAGTTAAAATAGTTTATATTAAAATAGTTAGCATATTAAAATAGTTTATATAAAAATAATATATAAAGTAAATTATATAAATAGTTTTAAATATAATTTGAAATAGTTTACATAAAAAATAGCTTCCTCAAATTTCACAAATTGATTCCAAATCGACGCGAGTTCCGAAATTCAAATTAAATCCAATTTCAAATCATCAATTTCAATTCAATTCGGTTTCTCAATAAACCATTCCAAATTATATCGATTTCAAAAACAGATTTGAACCACAAAATAAACCATTTCAATTCCAATATATATCAAAGCTTTAAGTATTTAACATTTTTCAAAACTAAATTTGATAATTTCATATGTGTGTGTGTGTGTGTGTGTGTCAAATTCAATTTACTATTATATATTTTGAAAATTTTAATTAATCATTCAAATAACATTTAAGTAAAACTTCAAACTTCGAATTTAAATAAAACTAAATATACCATTTCAATTTATGTAAATTTGAAATATTCATTTAAATCACTTTTAATCAAACTCAAGTTATAAAATCATATCCTTAAATCTCAAATTCAATAAGCTCCAAATTGATTTTAATTAAATATAATTCTCAATTAAATAAAATTTCAAATCAATTTCAAATCTATCTTCCCAACCTTAATATGTTAAATCATTATAAACTCTATATAAAAATATAATTTAAATAACTATTTAACCATATTATATTTTAATAGAATCAAACTTTATTACTATATATTTTTATATTAAAACAAATTTATACATAGCTTAAAAATCAAAAATTTAACTATATATAAAATAACATTTATATAATATCTAAAATCAATATTTTTTATAAAAGATTTATTTCTTCCCAAAAACCATAGAGATCATTTTCTAAATATTTATATATAGACCAACGGTGTCTGTATATATAATTTTCTATCCTATGGTCAAGTGATATGGATATTTATCATTTCAATCCGTCACTTAAATATATACAGGTATATATATCATTTCAACCCGCAATCCCAAATTCAGTTTAATGAAAATCGCTTGGGTCTATCATTTCAACCCATAACGATTTTCTCCTATTTTACAGATCGTTCGGGTATGTACTATTTTAACCCATAGTGAATTGTATACTAATAGGGAACATGCAGAGTGATAATAGATATGATAATGATATAACAGGCATATACCATCAATGATAAATAACAGATAATGGTGCCAGATGTCATAGGTGAACAGATACAGATAATAGCATATATGTAACAATGTAAATAACTAACAACAACATATTTCAGTTGTCGTTTTAATTAAAACCAAATTTAATAAATATAAGAACGTTAATCATGAGTGATTTCCCACCTTCCGAGGCTAGAGAGTTTTTGACAACAGAACAGGCTATTAATTCTAAAGCAAAGTAAGATTGACACGAATCGACGAATAAAACTGATAATTAAAAATGGACGAAATTAAATCAGAACTGGATCGATGATGATAAATAGTATAAGTGAACATATGTATAACTATATATAACTATATATATAAACATGTACGAAATTCAGACATATATTAAATTAAATATATATGTATTTCAAAATCCATCATTTTTATATTAAAACACATATATAAAAATCAATATATTCATCATATGTTTTGAAATGACTGTTTACATGTATACTTAGAAAAATGAAAAAAGAATACATATATTATATTTCTTACAAAACGTCATATACATATTCCAAAATAATAACATGACTCATCTAGTAAAATGTTGTGACACATATATATACCCGTATATAAAACTATATATATAAAGGCATATGCGTATATACTTGTACCAATATAAACTTATTTGATAAACTTGGATTATAAACTAATATATATATATATATATATATATATATATAAACTATCATAAATTTAGATATTGAAAAAAAATCAAACTCAATCATACATATATCTTCGAGATTCATATATAACTCGAAAGTAAATGCGACCCAGCATAAATTTGTATAAAATGTACAGGTCACCTGTAAGCTCATACCAGATTTTTTGTAAAACGGCAAGCTATCTAACAGAGGAATAATACTTGCTTGTAAAACTAATTGTATATGTATATAGCTTGTCAATATTCTTTTTTTATTATTACTATAAACATGAAAACAGAAATGAAAGGCACAGGATATACATATAATACAACTTAGTATGAATGTTAATATAAACTTATACCTTATATAAATCTTATAAAAACCATGTATAAACTTATGAACTGTAAACACACGTAATATAATATACTTCTATATATACAATCTAATATATAACTAACATATTACAAAACGAATGTAAACATAAAACTACCTTATCATAATTTATTATATAAAAACTCATGTAAAATTTTACATATATAAATTATAAGTCATATATAAAACTAGACTATGGAAACATATGCAGTCCATATATTTTAACAAATGTATATAATTAAACAGACATTGGACAAACGATTCTTGTTTTACTATAACAAGTATGGAGGCACATCCGATGGACGTGAGTGTGGCAACCAGGTGTAAAAATGGTTGGGTGCGAAGAGAACTATGACGAATGTGCACTTTCGAAAAAATATTATGGTGTGAATTCAATTTGTTGTCCGATGTACATATTTTGTCAATTTTATATCGGAAGTTGATGTGGGGAATAAAGTAAGGTAACTACCTCAGTTCAATTAGCTTGTATGTTTCTCCAACGTTCTACTGGTCATTATTTTACCCATCTATACTTGTAACAAACAGAAATCAATGAGTAGAGGTTGGGGCAATGTCTTTTTGAAATTCGTAAAATACCTTCTTTAATTTCACATTTGGTTTACTACGGGAAGAACATAATTCTGTACCCACTTTGAAAAGCTTATTGGCTTCCAGGTCATACTGAGAATTTCAACCACCTCTCCTGTTGAACCATTCAGGTTGCCATTACATGCTAGAATAACAGACAACATGCCCTTAGTGCTGGTAATATAATTTGTTTTCACCAAAATTTTCTTCAAATGCATACTGAGTTAACCTATAAGATATGCATGTGAAACTTGGATATGTAATATACGTGACCAATATTTAAAATATGTATGTGTTTGTGTATCAAAGATATGTGTAATGTGTTACAATTTTAGTAGTGCAAAAGCGGATTATAAATATCGATAACGTGAATAGTATGACAATAATAGTAGTGGAACTGTTGTACATGTAAAAGATAGTTTTAATAGCGAAAAATGGTAAAAGCTTACATATTACAGTAAAAGGTGGATACAATTTGTGTCACATAAGGTACCTTATTTTACTCTTTTATTTTTTATGCAACCGTGTGCTGTGATAGTGGATACCTAAATCTGTAGTACAGATTTTGGGTTACCTGTATTGCAAATACATTCAATAAAGTTGAAAGGTAAGAAGCAATGTAGATTATCAAACCTCTAAACTGTAGTCACCGAATAAGAACGTCATTTGTATAATATTATCTGATACTTGGAACACCTAATAATAATATTACCTAGTATGAAAATCAACTTGAATATATTATGCAAAATTAGATCGCGGGTATAAATTTACCAATGACCTAAAGGTGCCGAAATATATTCAGAAGAGTCACAAATGAGATAGTGAATATAAGATGAAAACAGTAAATTTAACAATGCTAAAAGTAAAAATTATAACATGTAACTTTAAAAAAAACAATTGTTTGTTATTGTGTCATTGAAGAATAATGCATAATGTTATCGATTGGTTTATGACAAATTTTAGTGCTTACAAATCAATTAGAACATCCTATGCATCATCATCTCTAGTTAAAAAGGATGTCAAATCAAACAATGAACTACAAATCAATAAGTACATTCTCTATATTGATCAATATCCATAACAGAAATTAAAGTGTGAATCGCAAATTTCTGTACCCAAAATTCCTACAAAATTGTTTTGATCAAACTGTTGCATAGATTAGATCATCAGAGCCTTTATACGAAATGATGAAATATCATAGTCTTTGGTGCACTTTGCATATTCAGTTTCTACGATACATAAATTGACAAAACAGTGCAACAGTAAAAGAACTATTACATCACTTATTACAGTATCCAAAACTAAGCAAAAACTCAACTTAAAAATTAATACCCAATTTTTATCCTCTTTCTCTTCTTATGTATAACATGCATCCTTTTATTGTAGCTAGCACTGCAATAAAATTTCATATTCATAAATCAGCTGAACATATAAAATGCACAGCATAGTACTATTCACTCATCTAAAAGTTATTTCAAATAGCATTAAGAAAAAATCTCTTCTTAACCATCAAAACTGAAACTAAAAAAATGCATCAGTTAAAAAGCAGAATAATTCAACCACTCCTCCCTTCATTACTGCTAGCCCTTTGATGCTGCCCAAAATGATTATGCTTCTGATGCGGATTCTGGTTGTGGATTCCAAGATTACATGCTATATCGACATACAGATACTGCATCTGAACATTTAGCTGCTGCAGTTGCAGCTTGCTCTGACCTTCTGACCATGCATATTGAAACCGTCGTCAAACTACAATGGGCCCAGCCCTAAATCCTCCTACAACGGCCCAATCCCCACTATGGGCCCTGCCGTCAAAACATTATTACTACTATTACTGTTCGCCATCATCAACTCCTTCACTCTCCCTCTTGTTGTTGTTGCCATGGCTGCCGGCTTTTGTGCAACATGCTGCTACTGCTCTCTTATCATATCCTGCTAATATATATTTATTTAGATCTCGTTTCAAAATATGTGATATAATACTATTTTTTCTTTTATTTACCTGCTACCATTGTGGATTTAGGAAAATGCCTCCTAAGGCGTACCCTCCAACATCAGTTCCATTATGGTAATCGACGCAATTCGATTGAGAGACAAATAGAGGCAGGAAAGGGTTGAAGACAGCTGCACTGATACATATGATAGCAAGTGCAATCTGACTGTTCATGAAAGTAGCATAAAGCCTGATTTTCAGGTAAGGTATTGAGTGTAGGGAGATGGTATCCAATAGCCAAGTTGGGGGAAGCGAATATATATACAAAAAATGGCCTGTCAAATTCAATGAGTATATATAATCTGTAGATCCATACAGCGTCAAACTAAAATGTTATGTTAGTAGTTACATAGTTGTGTAGTTAGTACAATAAGAGCAATGAAAATCCACCAACTATCAAGGAAGCCAATAACAATCAAATGTAAATATATCTTACCCCTGCATAGGTGGACTTTGGCTAACTTTTAGTTACAACAAACATAATAAATATTTTTGCAATTAAAACAAATATTTGACAATCATAACTAACTTCCTAGGTCATTAAGTGTATATATATTTTTACCTTGTAATAGCTAATCAAATAAGAAAAAAGAAATAAAATATTAAGTCTATCGCAATAATCTAACAAATGTTAACAATGTTACTACAAACATGTTGTAAATTTGAGTCATTTATGTTAAATTCAGGATTGGTTGCCTTAAAATATGAGCAATAAATGACCATTTGAAATAGCAAGTAGATATATTTCCACTTGTTTTGCTTGGATCAACTCATGATGTGTAGAGACACAAACTATTAACAATGTGTATGTTTAAAGATAAGTAAAAAAAACTTGAGATCAACTCCTAATAGTAGTACAAAAAAATCTTCGATCCAATCCGAAATGATTAAAAACACATTACAAATGGAGGCAGAACTCGAAAATGCAGCTGGAAACTAAGAAATAAATATAAATGTTGTTCTCAGAAATTTTGGAAGCTAAATTTTGCATATCTAATCTACTACAAACTTAAGGGTAAGTTATTAAACAGTTATTTTGTGGAAAATTTTAAAATATTTGGTAAGTGTAAATTATCATTAAATTAAACTTGAAATCATTAAATATTATTAGGATGTGGGCACTGAATTTTGGGATCTTCTTTTAAATAGTTAATTCATGGCTTTTTAAATATTTGGTAAGTGTAAATATTCATAAAACTAAATTTAAAACATGAAACATAATTAGGATGTCTGCATTGAATTTGTGAAAAACAATATGGTAGTTATTTGTATAATATAGATCAATGTTCCTACCGACTATCTCTAATTCGTAAACTTGAGTAGTTTTTTTGTTCATATTTAATAAAAAAAATGATCTAAGATCAAAAAATTACTTAACATAGGACAGAGGTATGGTGAAATCAAAATTTTGGCATATATTTTATCTACTTTCAACTATTGATTTAGTGATCTATACCCAAAAGATAGTTAATTTCACTGCATATTTAGTGATCTAAGATAAAAAAAGACTGAACATGGGACATGAGTATGGTGAAATCAAAATTTTGGCATATATTTTTATCTACTGTCAACTGTTGATTTAGTGTTCTAAGCCCAAAAGATATTTAGTACATGTTACGGTTGATATCAAGCAAGGACTGCTAGACAGAAAATGTATGTAAACCTGTCTACAACAAAGGAAATAAACAAAAGGAATTTTATTCACTAAGCATGTCTTTAGGTTAGGAAAACATACTCAGCATTTTATTGTACATTTAATGATGTATGCCAAGAAGAGAAAAGGAAATATTTTTTACTTTATTTTATAACATATTAACGTATTATTTATATGTCGCAAGGTATAAAAGTGTGCAGTTGGAGATTTTGTAATCATAATTATTAGTACTGCTTTTTTTTAGGTTACTTCATATCATTAAAAATGAGGCTTAACTTTATATATGCTCATACACACACACACACACCCCCTTTCGTTGAAAAAATAATTTCCTTAATTTTAGAACATATTCTCATATCTTTTGTACGTTGTAAGCTACGTTGCAAGCTATAAACGTGAAAATTTTGTTTGCTGACACTACATTGTTAAAAAATATTATCTTATATTAACGATATATTACATCCATAATGATTGTCTATTACTGAAATGCTGCATGTTACTAAAGCACCATGTAAACAAAAATCAATAAATAAGCAAATAAGGGAAAAATCAAGCTTCTGTTGACAAAACTTATACTCTAACTAATAAATAACTTGAAAATTGGTATACCTAAAAATAGCTATCTCTCCACTTGATGTTTAGAAGATACTTGCCCATCAACAATTAATAATGCACTTTCATATCCATCCCTTCACTTGATATATAATTTAAGGTGAAATAGATAGAAAAAGAAACAATGAAAACTGTACTTGTATATGTCAGATTCCAATGCAGTAACGTTGATGACTGTTGTTGTAAAATACAATGCCAAATTATTGTGTACCTGTCCAATTTTTCCTTCTCTTTAGGTTCTAAATCCAAGTCGCTGTAAGCATCATCATCGTGCAACTGGATCTTTGCAAAATATCGTAGTGTTGAGCTTGTACTTAGAGTAGTGGAAGATGGATCATCATTTGGATTGCAAGCAACCACCTAGAATGTAAATACATTGAAATAAATATTTTAAAGCTTCAAAATGAAGTGTGGAGAAAGAAAATAACCTGTGCATGTGTATTTTTCACTAAAATTATATGTTGGTTGATCTTTCCTTCTTTTAGTTTTCTTTTTATTCTTTTTAACATTTTGCATTTATCTGTATATATTTAGACAATTTCAGCATATATTAGTAATAAACTGTAGAAATCCAAAAAAAAACACCACAAATAAATTATTACATGATATATCCCAATGTTTTACCTTCATCTTCTCTACTTATAAATGATAAGAGGTCATCAACTGAACGTTTATCACCGCCCATATCTGCACTCTCTTCACTTTCTGTATTCTGAATAAATACATAAACATAGAGTAGTGAAAGGATAAGATATAAAATGAATAGTCTTGTTCCACAAAAATAGCAAGTTAACAAATGATGTAGATCATCACCTTCAGCGGTTTTTTCTGCTCAACCTCTTTACTTTTCTTGGCATTCAAATGATTCAACAATCCACGGCGCTCATCTGAATTTAAGCGCAACGCTGAAGGAAGTTTGAGTGTCCCCATGTCTGACCGCAATGAAGTGCCCTGACGTCTATGTCCATGGCAAGGAAGACAGCGTAAGCTATCAACATGAATGGTCAACTAAGGTCTTCAAACATCAGATTCGGTCATCGACATGGCAGATCGAAACCCAAATCAAAGTGAAGTCTGTAGATGGTCGATTTACAGCGGGAATAGTGAAAGTGAGTAACAAATTAGCATGGGGATGAGATCTAGGGGGAAATAGCGGAAAGCCCACACACGATCGAATCAAAAGGTAGGGTTGGCAGATGGTCGAATTACAGTGGCAATAGCAAAAGCGAAGAGGAATTGAAGTTGGGGAAGAGAATTATAGGGAAAGCACATATTGTATGTTGTAGAAGTGGAGAGAGAGTAAATTAGTAGAGGGGAGGGAAGAAGGGGTAGGTTGTGAGATGCGGGCAAAGCGGAGGAGGTACGGGGAAGTCGGTTAGGAGAGAACGTCGGGAAGAGAAAGCGGGGAGATGGAAAATGGGGAGAAATGTTGAACAACCGCAGAATGTAGTGGGCAGTAGATGATGGGAATGGTAAAGGACAGATATGCCCTCTTCAATTTAGTTGTGTAGCTAGCCTGTGCAGGGGTTGGTTGGGAAGCTTAAAAAAGCTTCACCAATGCAAAGTATTTGTATTATTAGTAGAGATAGTTAAACGTACTTATATAAAAAAAAAATATTCACGTACACATACTAACGGATAATATATATTATTATACACACAATCTCACTGTTTATGCACCCTCACAGTAAAAATTCTATAGTGTATACTTTCATATAAGAAATATATATATATATATGTATATATGTGTGTGTGTATATATATATATGTATGTAACGTTATATATAGAAACAGATTATAAAACTTATACATACATATATATACTCGAACATATACGTATATACACTATAGAAAGAACAAATAAAAATATATAATAACTTACTATATATATATATATATATATATATATATATAGACTGCACACTTACTTAGGGATCTCGACAAGCCAAAGGTGGCTTCCTCTAGGAGGGAGAAAGCAGGCACATTGTGGGAGAGAGGAGAATGGGTTTTGAGTTGCTGTGAAGGGCGAGCCGAGGAGAGGTGATGACAGGTTTTGCCGTTGATGCCACGTGTGGAGGAGGGGGAAAATTTATGGCCTTGGCGTTGTGAAGGGGATGGGCGAGGCCACTGACATGGGCTCGAGCGTGCTAGTTGCTGGTTGGAGGAATAAGCAATATGAAGGTCTAGGTTGCCTCTTTGAGAAGGTGAAGAGAAAAGATGGAATGCAGATATGAATTGGATTGATATCTAAACAAACAAAAAGAAAACGAAAAAGAAAGGACCACCGGTTTGGATTTTGAAGTGGTGTGATATTAACAATCAAGTATGCTTAATTCAATGAATATTAATATCAGCTGGCTATTGGTTAAAAGAGGGTGGAATACAAAAAGGCAAGGAAACCAAAAGGTTTTAAAACCGGAACCGATACAAAATCGTTTCTTGCAGATTCCGCTGCGTACCGTACTTCAAAATATAGAATTGAATATATCGCAGAGATTAGCATGAAGAGACGATCAAAACGGTATCGATATCAGTGGTATGATCATCCTATCAAAAGTCGATAATCGGTACCGAAAAATGCTGCAAATTTGCTAGAAATACGATAAACGGGGCATTAACAGTTCAAATTTGAAGAAACTAAATATGATGTCTCACCCAAAAGATGATTTACAAATTTATTGTACAAAAATATTCAGGTTTTGAAAACATTTTACTATCATCAAATTTTAACTGATTTGAATTAAAATAGAATTATACAAGAAAATAAACTTCCATATTTTCAGATGAAAATTTACCATTTTCTATGTTTAATTAGATGTATTCCAAATATTAGATTTTTATTTCCAAATTTTATTATTTAAAATTTCAAAAAATTCAATTGATTAAATAAATAAAACCACTAAAATTTATGGGTCGTTACAAATAATATTCAGTACAAGAAGCCAGTTCTGAAGCAATCATTGGAGAGACAGATCCAAATAGGGAAATTTTGTAGATTCCACGAAAGCTGTGGCCATAATACAAACTAGTATGGGCTCGTGCTCCGCACACAGGCTGTTTGTGTTATTGTATACGTTATTGTTTGAGCAAAAATATGTAAATGGAAAGCAAGGGTATTTTTAGAATTTCAAAAAGACACCGAGTAAATTAGTTCAACGAATTTTCTTTATTAGTAGTAAAGATGAGTGTCGTCATTTGCAAGATCTCATCGAAAAGTTGATACGCGAGAGGAAGTTAGGGAAGTTTGTGCGGGCGCCACGGGCGCCACAGTCTGGAAGTGCGGGCCCATCAAATCAAAATCGTGTACCTAATCAAGCGAGACAGGAGGAACCCGCTTATACTAGTTGGAGGTTAGTGATAAATACTGTTAGTGGTGGTCCTCATCCAGTAGACCGAAGCTGGAAGGAAACGGAGTCGTATGCCAGTTCTATTAAGCATGCAGACTTCAAGTGTGGTAGTAGTTTTAATCATGGGGCTCCGGCCAAGCAACAGAAGGTGATGACTGACGACATCATGTTCCGATATAGAGATGCTGACAAGGTCGAAGTCCCCACTATTGATCCACTTTTCATATCAGCTCAAGTAAGTCCTACTTGGATAAAGAGGATCCTGGTTGACAGTGGAATTTCTGTTGATATACTATTTAAGCGAGCCTATGACCAGATGAAGGTGGAGGCTAAAGATTTGAAGCCTTTCCAGTACCATATTCTTGGCTTCAACGGGAGTGCAACCATACCCACTAGAGTGGTGGAATTGCCAGTGGAGTTAGGATCTATCGAAGAGTCTGGATATTATAATTTGTTGTATTGGACATAAACGGCCATATAATGCTTTCTTGGGCGGACCAGCCCTAGCTGAATTCAGGGAAGCCATTGCCTCATGGTGTTTGACTCTAAAACTCCCCATCGATCGTGGAGTTGGAGTCGTTCAAGGAGATCAGGCTGCTGAATGAGCCTGCTATGTTGCTGAGCTACGCGAGGCGTAGCGAAAGGAGAAAGGAAAGGGCGTAGAGGAATTTCTCTGCGTCTGCTTTGTTGAAAATTGATAATTGATGCCTGGACCTAGACCCGGGCACCCCAACCAATTCCAAAGAGATCTTGACCGAGAGATAATGAAAGTGAAGATGAAAGTAAAAACAGTCAAGCTTCTCCGGCCGAACTGACGATCGATGTCCCGATTGACGATAGCGACGATTCTAGAATGATAAAGGTTGGATCTCAATTAAGCCAACAAATGCAAGAGGAATTGGTTGAATTTCTCCGGGCAAACCTCGACGTGTTTGCCTAGACAAATTTTGACATGTGTAGGATCTCGACGGACATCGCGAGCCACACATTGAATATCGACCTACAAAGGCGTGGTATAGATCCAGAGAGATCTGCCGCCCTTAAAGAAGTGGTAGATAAGTTAAAGTCGAATGGATTTATTCGAGATGCCTTATACCCGGAGTCGGTATCCACTCCCATACTTGTCCGAAAGCCAAATAGGAAATGGAGAACATGTGTTGACTACTTAGACTTGAACAAAGCTTGCCCCAAAGATAGTTTTCCACTTCCTCGAATTGATCAGCTCGTAGATTCAACGGCTGGACATGAACTCTTATCCTTCATGGACGCGTATTCAGGCTACAAACAGATACCCATGCACTTGCCCACCCAGGAGCATACCAGTTTCGTGACCGATATAGGAATCTATTACTCTAAAGTTATGCCTTTTGGGCTCACGAACGTTGGTGCATCCTACGAACGATTCGTTAATGGGATGTTCGCCAACCAGATTGGGAAAACTATTAAGGTATACGTGGATGACATGCTAGTGAAGTCACGATTCTCCACTGATTACATTAAAGTCCTTAAGTCAATGTTTAATATCTTCTGAGAATACAAAATGAAGCTCAATCCATTGAAATGTCACTTTGGGGTCGCATCCGAAAAATTCCTTGAGTTTATCGTCAGCGCTCGACGAATTGAAGCCAATCCCGAAAAGATCTGAGCGATCAGAAATCTTGAGACTCCAATAACTATAAAGAAAGTACAGAGCTTCAACGGGAAAGTAGCAGCACTGAGCAGGTTCATTTCAAATTCCACCGACAAATGCATTCTCTTCTTTGATTTGATTCGAAAAGGGAAATGAAATTTTGAATGGACTATAGAATGTGAGGGCGCATTACGAGCATTAATTCAGCACCTCTCCACACTACCTATTTTGGCAAAGCCTGTCGATCACGAGAAATTCTACCTTTACTTAGCGGTATCAGAAAACATGATCAGTGCTGCCCTAATTCGGGAGGAAGACCGAGTATAAAAACCGGTCTACTATATTAGTAAACGACTAACCGGAGCTGAGAGAAATTATCCGAAGATAGAGAAGTTGGCTTATTGTCTTGTTATTGCCTCAAGGAAGCTCCGTCCATAATTCCAGGCTCATCCTATCACTGTTTACACCGATCAGCCGTTACGATAGGTCCTTACATGGCCTGAGACGTCTCATAGGTTACTCAAGTGGAATATCGAGCTAAGTCAATTTGATATTACCTATACTCCAAAGCGAGCCATTCAAGGACAAGTCCTAGCAGATTTATAGCTGAATTTACCATCTCGGAGGACTTTCCTAAAACCAGTGAATCTTCCAAATATATCTGGAAGCTGCATACTGATGGTGCGTCAAATGACCGTTGCTCAGGTGTCGGGTTGTATTTGAGACTCCTGAAGGTCAATCTATATGTTATGCTTTGAAGTTTGACTTCTGTGCGACCAACAATGAAGCTGGGTATGAAGCCTTACTTGTTGGTTTGAGGCTTGCCCAAGATTTGAAAGTCATTGTTGTGGAGATTTATTATGATTCGCAACGGTCATATGTCAAGTTTGAGGGGTGTACCAGGCCAAAGATCGAACATTGGATGCTTACCTATCTTGGGTCCAGGAGGTACTGAATCAGTTCGATTATTATGCTATCTACTGCATCCCCTAAGAGCGCAATCAGAAAGTTGATTCATTGGTGAAACTAGCCAGCACAGGTGAAGCACAACAAATGAGACTCGTTCCTATTGAAACATTGTCTTCCCTAAGCATCGATCAAATGGACATAGATGGGATATTTGAAGACGTTCCCCATAAGGAGTCATGGATGACTCCGTTCAAAAATTATCTCGAGCATGCAACACTGCCAGAGCGCAGGAGTAAAAAAAAATGGATTCTTTAAAAAGCTTCGAGGTTCACTATTCAGAATGGAGTCATGTATAGAAGAGGGTACTCTATTCCTCTACTCCGATCTATCACTCATGATGAAATTAAACGAGTGTTGCATGATGTACACGAAGGAGAATGTGGTGATCACACTGAAGGGCAAGCCCTAGCTAAGAAAGAACTCCGATATGGAAGCTATTGGCCGACCATGAATCATGATGCATCGGACTACGCCATAAAATGCGACAGATGTCAAAAATACGCTCGGTTTCCTAGAGCCCCTCCTACCAAAATAACCCAGATGGTCAGTCCATGGCCATTTGCAGTCTGGGGCTTTGATATTATTGGCTCTCTACCTTTGGTCAAAGGTGGTGCGAAGTACGCCATCGTCGTAGTTGATTACTTTACTAAGTGGGCAGAAGCTGAGCCTCTTGCTACCATTATGACAAAGAAAGTGACCAACTTTGTAGTCCGCAAAATTATCTACTGATTTGGTCTCCCACATACCATCATCACTGATAACGGAACCCAATTCGCCAGTGTTGAGTTTAAGGATTTCTGCCAATGATTCCACATTCATAAGAAATTCTCTGCAGTTGCACACCCTCAAGCAAATGGATAGGTGGAAGCTGTTAATAAAGTTACCAAGTCTATTCTAAAGAAACGAATGTAAAAGGCCGGGGACAAGTGGGTTGATGAACTTCTTGTGGCTCTATGGGCTTACCGAACAACCCATAAATCTGTGACCGTACACACTCCATTCTCTCTTTCCTATGGTTCAGAATTCGTTATTCCAGTCGAGACGGAAGTACCTTCTCATCGTGTGACTTATAACGATCCAAGAACAAATGCCATACTACTTGCTGAATCCATGGATTTATTGGATGAGAAGCACTAAGAGGCTGATTTGATGGCAACCGCATACCGAAGTCGAGTCGTCCGATTATACATGCCAAGGTCCGACCCCGAACCATTGAACTCGAAAATATTGTCCTTAAAGAATCTACCCGGTTCCTTTGCACATGAAACCAACGTGGGAAGGGTCGTATGTGATTGAACGAAAGCTCGGAGATAGCACATTTAAGTTATCGACCGTTGACGGTCTTACTTTGACAAGAGCCTGGAACAGCGACAGTCTCCATCGCTACTACACATGACAAGCTTTATTTATTTAGTCTATTTTTCATCTGCAATTTGTTTCTACGTTTCAAATTTGAATTTGTAATAAGACAACTGACTTTGCTGTATTTTCTTATTTCAGCAATGCTATCTCTTCGAGCCAGAGCTGTGATTTACTCAATATGTCATACAACCATCACGATGCACGAAGAGCTAAGTTCCATCATATGGTGGGATTTATACAAATAGAGAGTGACTGTGATAGGACCGGTCACTCACTAAGTGAAACCCGAGCTCAGGGGGAAGTCACCACACTGAAGTCAAAAAAGGATTGATACACGACAACCCTTTAACTAACTCTAGTCTTCCAGAGTGTGAGATGGAGTATAAACTTATAAATGCGGTTTCGAAGAGGGTGGGTCTGTCCATATAATGACTTCTCCCGTATCTTGACCAAGTTTGAGGAGGATGGACCCGTCCATCTAACGACCTCGCTTGTTAACTCAGGGTGGACATGAATCGACCATCCACGATCCTGATAAATCCATCGCTCTCGAAGTGCGAACGAAATTCGAAGCCTAAACAGACGTGACTGACCGTCTGTCCGACAACTCCAAATTCCCGGAGTGTGAATTGGAGTATAAACACTAATTCAGATTCCCAGAGTGCAAACCGGTGTATCGACCGCGACTAGCTCTAAGTCCCTAGAGCGTGGATTGAGGAATAAATATTGACTAACTCTAAAATCTCTAGAGAGTGGATTAGAGTTTAAACACAAACCGGATACGAATTGATCATCCGTAACAAAACTCTGAGTCCCCAGAGTGTGGTCAGAGTATAAACAGAACTCGGGTGTGAATGACCACTAGTACACTAACTTAAGTCCTTGGAGCATGGACATATACTTAAAACTTAAACAGGCGTGACTGACCACCGACGTACAAATGCAAATCCCCGAAGTATGGATGTGATCATTAATAAGTGAGCGAGTGCGATTCGACCACTCGACCCTCACTTGTTTCAGCATCAATTCAACGACGATAAGCTCGACGAATTGAAGGCGAAATGCAATCGCTGTCCGATCTTTACAACTCATCCCCGAAACTGGGAGCTGAACTCAAGTGTAGATCACTGACTGAAGTAGTGCAGCATCGGAGTTCAGCTTAATGTCCAGTCACGACTCGTAGTCATGATTCTGGGATTTAACGAATAAACTCAAAACCCAATCCAAAGGTCGAAACATCACAAGTTTACTGAACAAGAATTCAAATGCTGGAACACTTAAGTAAATAAATGATAATTGACTTGAAGGTAGTATATAATTTCATTTCAACTATTTGTGGAAGGAATTTACGTACAAGTTATTTCAAAAAATCCTACTAGCAAGGGGCCAAACCCGCACCTATACACGGCCTACAAAAGCTAAAAGAAATTCCTATATACTCAAAAAAGAGCCAAGCAGAGGCATCTATTCTTTTTTCTTCTTCGGTTTCAGCTTCGGTGTGGACCCACTAGAGCTTTCGCTTGGTTTTCTCTTCGAGCCCTTGCCTTTCGGCGGCCGAACTCCAGTCAAGGGCATTATATCCACTTCCTCTTTCGAACTCACATGTATAGGTATGCTCCCTATAGGTGGAGTCGGAGGGAGCAGATCGACTGTAGGAGATGGGGTAGGCACGCTAGTGTTAAAAACCGTACGACTAGGAGATATCATCCTTAACGGAGTCGAGCTAGGTCCTGCCATTCCACCTCTAAAGCTGCTGGTTCGGGCTGCTGCTTCCATTTCATCATTAATCCCAGCTATAATCTCCTCCTCGTGAAGTGTCTGCGCATCGCCAGAAATGCCTGTAGGTGGACCTGAGGAACTAGTCGCCGGTGCGCTTCCACTTATCATGAATGGCAGATCCGCAAAGGGGTCCTGTGATGACCGAGAAGTTCCACCCTCATCTGTTTATCAAAGGAAAGTGTGCACCCCCTACGTTCCGTCAGTAAGCATGGTAGTTGTTGTAACGACCGCTTCAGTTATGATGGACTCCTGCACATGATGCGATTCTTGAGTGGCAGGAGGCGCAACTGATGTGGTTCATATCACTAGAAAGAAACTAAGGAAACTGTTATTAAATATCTCGAGTAAAGCTCCCGCTCATAAAAAAGCATATGAAATATTCAGAGTACCTTCCTTAGTTTGATTTGTTGGCGGCTGAACGGCCTCCGAAATTTTCTCTCTAACTTGATATATTTGCGGCTGATTTGGGTTGTACACAGGAACAGATGGGAATCAACCACAGAAGTCGGTTCAGGCTGAGTCGACACAAGAGTTTCGGGACTTGTGTCATGGTGCTCAACACTAGAACCTTCTCCAACTTTCGAGTGCCGAGCGCCAAGCTTCTCCTTCTCATATGAAATCATAGCATCATGGAGAATTTTCCTTTCGTCTTCGTTCAACACTCGGTTCTCAAGCTCGAATTCATCGATCAATTCACCCTGATGGGCATCCTTCTCATCCTCTACTAATCAGCCCCAGGCGTTGTATAAGTGTGTCAGATAGTTATCGAGTCAGGCTAGGTTCCTATGCCTCAAAATGTTAGAATTATAAGTAATGAGGAGATCTTCAATGTCAGCCTCTAGCCTGGACTCTGCCATTTGGACCTTCTACTCGACCTCAGTCTCCACCTCCTAGACCTTAGCCGTTGCCGCATCCCGTTCGCCCTGAAGCACTATGGTCTGTTCACATGCCTCCTGGGCTACGCTATTTGTATCGTCCCTTTCCTTGATTATTTCGAAAAATTTGGCTTTGAGCTCGTTAAGTTCTTTAAGAGCCGCATCCCGTTCGGTGGTGACAGTGGTGTTTCGGTGGCACATCTCCTCCGCCATGGGAAAATGTGTCTGTCGCATCCTCTCGATAGCCAAGTTCGCCTCATCGGCCTTTTGGGTAGCCTCTATTTTTGATTTCCGAGAGGATTCGGCTTCATCGTTAAGATTTGAATGATTCGGTCCTTTTGAGCGAGCTCAACTTCTAATTTCTCTATGGTATTCGTCCACTCAAAGGCCTCCTTCGATGCTTTCTCTATAGCTTTTCCCCAATCCTTATCTTGGGTGTAGATATCACGAATATAATCATGCATTGTATGCTCTACTTCCGATGGAATTCTCTTTAAGTGAGGGGGAAGACGAAGCCGTCAAAATGTAAATTTGGAAAATCTTTCTTCAACTGGGCAATTCTAATAGCCCCTTCCCCAATGGGCTCAGTAATAGTCTGTTCAGCAGCAATAGGAGTTTTGGCCTCATGTCTACGACATTGTGATTCAGGCCTAGAGGTTTGAGAAGATGATTTCTGGCAGGGAGGTTCTACCATTTTTTTCCTTAACTCAAAGGATATGGGGGCTCGAGGAGGGGAACAGGATCGGGAACGATGTCTGTAGTCCCTGTCCCTATCTCTTTCATATCGTTTCCTGGCTAGAGTACCCACGATCGTGGTCCCTTTCTACCTGTCTCCCACGTGATTAATAATATGAAGAGGATCGACGAGTTGAACGAAGGCTCCCTAACATCGACCCACGTTCAGACATTGTATCCACAAAGTAAAAGAAACAGCGTTAGTAATCTCCTGAAGCAAACAGCTTGTGATCAAAAATCGTGTAGTGCCGTGAAGTGTATATGTATGTGCAACCCCCCGACCAACCGGAAATGTCAGCCACAATTGTAGGAAGAGAGTCACTTAAGTCTAAGGCACTCTGAAGCTCCTCCAATCTGGAACCATGTTGAAGTGACACATAATTCGGGATTAGGATAACGGCAAGCCTTCGAAAAGGTTCTCCACTTGCAAGGGAGGAGCCTCTGAAATTCTAATACCTGGAGTAGACAAAGACACGATTACGGATTTCCATCTCAAAGATTTGTGGCACTTATGCATTGCAGCCTTGCCTTTTCTCCTTCCCTCGGAATCTTGAAAGGTGTCAGAAGGCCCGGCTATGGGCTCATCATCAGTGGGTGTATTTTCCCCATCACCCTCTTCAACTATTCGACCCCAGGAATTTTATGATTTACTCGCCTCGTCGGGGCTACCCTCAGTGTTCCTTCAAGTCTTATACTTTGGCTCTGCCCGATTAGTCCGATGATTCTTAATTTTCTGTCTGTTAGAACCGAATCGATGTCCCTCATTTCACTTGGAACTTCTTGAAGGACCCATACTATTTCTTTAAAGTGCACGCCTTCGAGTCGTGAAATTGCGGCTGTAAAGAAAAGAAGATATTATTTTTTGCATCAACTACGATTATCTTGGTAATTACTAGAAAAGATTACAGCACTTACGTCTGGCTAACCATCGATTGGCGAATCCTGGGGGCATTGAACATAGAACCATTCTACCTTGAAATAGCCGAGCCTGGTCCAAGCGCCCGTCACCACTTGATAGTTCCTAACTACCTCCAGAAATGTGAATGATGGCTGTCACCCTGACTCTTAACATTAAATAAATATCTGATTTCGATTGGAGTCAGGGGTCGAAAGAGATGCTCCATGAATATAATGAATAGGCTATTCAGCAATGCGTATCCTTTGGGGTGTAGTTTCGAGGGGGCAATTTCAAAGAAAAAAACACTTCCCGAATGTATTGTTTGGATGGGGGAAGCGTCCCAGCTGTGCACGAGTACCTGTTAAAGGCAGTAAACCCCTCCGGCGGAGCGTGTGGTCTATCACTTGGCCCAGGCAATAAGACATCGTCCAACGACAAGCCATGTCTTAGGCATATTCATCCCAACATATCTTCGAAGACATTGGACGGCATAGAATCTTATGGGTTTACAATAAAAGTTGATACTGGCAGCTCGTCCGTAGCTAGATCGATGACCTCGACCGCGATGGCTTGCAATTCTATTATTAGAGGAGAGGAACTTTGGGTTTCTTGCTGTTGAGAAATTGTGGATTCCATAGCTAACCAACTTATCAAAAACCATCATTAGATGATAATAAGCCCATGTATTTCCCAATGTGAAGTGTGTGAATGTGTTGTGCAGTGCAGTGCTATATATTACTTGAGAAATTATACGAAGTTTGAAAAAATATTAAAATGACAAGACTTTGAAATTCAACTGGAGTGACCGTCATCACTGGCCGTTACAATCGTGCCATCCAGTCTTCAACGAACGATCCAAATTAAAGTTCTTCAGGTTAGTCAAGTTACAGTTTCATCGACGAGCTTCGAAAGGAAGTCAAATACGTGGTTTAACGGTTAAATCTAAATATGCAAGAATGAAGCTCGTCGGAGTCAAGTGTTAGAGTATGCAAGGAGTTTCATATCAATCGTAGTTTAAATTTGGATCGGTCATCAGAGATATACTTCGTATCGGTTTGAGGACCGCCGCTTTGTATCGATCATAAGGCTTCATTTCGTATCGATCAGTAGAGTCCATTTCGTATTGATAAAAATCCTCTGCCTTGTATCAATTATCCGCAACGTCTTCATATCAATCACTTTGTATCGATCTATCGATCCGAAAGTCCATGAGCCATCGATACGAAGCAAGCCTCTACTATCGGTACGAAATGGTGTTATGTCCAAGATCGATACGAATTATTCTTCGTAGATCGGTACAAAAGTGTTACTCCCTTCTTTCTCCCATCGATACAAAGCCGAGGCCAGCCATACCTCTATGGGTTCTTCGTATCCATCACCACACCTTCTTCCCAGACAGCCTGAACGCTGTTACTACTCCATCAACCTTGCTCCAACCGAACTACGACAACAATGTCACCGGAATCGGCCATGAATTTGGATGACGTGGTTCTAAACTCGAATCTTTACCTTTTTTTGCGGTGGTTTCGATTTGCTAATTACCTAAATTAAAGAATTGATTTGAGGGTTTAGCAAGTTGTATCCGATTTGAAGGCAAGAGGCAGTCTTGATTTCCTTTGACTTGGAACTATACGAAGGGAAGGCCGAAAGAAGAATGAGCGAGTAAAAAGTATTATAAGTACAAAGAGCCTTATTTATGGTTCGACCCAAAGGAAGTGCTGATTCGCCTCCCAGTTAAAATGACCGGTCGAAAGTGGTCTACGATTAGTCAATATGGATAGCTCTCTTCGTATCCTTATACACGGTCGATACGAAGAGAAACTCAACAAGCAACAAAGAAAAAGCTCGTGCGAACTGTTCGAAACCATAAAGATGCACCGATGCGAAAGTAACATCAAGACCGCACTAGAGCCATATGGCTCCATCGATAAGAAATGTTTTTTTCATATCCATCAATGCGAATTACATCGATACAAAAACAATCTTTTGACCTTTTACATCGATCTAGGAGAGGATCGATACGGAGGGACATTCCAAAACAACCATCAAGTGTTGTTACAACTCGAATTTCACATTGAATCAGAAGAGGGTCAATACAGAATTCGATATAAAAGAAAATCTGACAACGACTCGTGAACGTGCAAACGTTAACGGGAGTCAGGCTAACATATGCTCATGTATGACGAACTAACATCCAAATTTTAAAATTCACAAGAATTGAATACTTGTATGGTGACAATTACAACAATGCCAGATCACGATCATGCAACACTTAGTTACAACAGTTCGCGGTATAACAATTAGCAGTCAACAGTTCAAGATTTATGTTTCTAAACGGCGAAGATTGCAACTTTCAAAGCACGTCATGTTCTCACAAGACATACTTTGGGTGCAAATGTTATCCCACATTTTGGCAAGGCCGTGACAATAAGGAATTGAATAAATACCAGGAATAGTTCGTCCTGGGGACCGTTAATACACCGGTCTACAATGGATACTGGTAAATTTTGTTCGAGTCCGGATCGTGCTACAATTGATGGACCGGAAAATCTATGAAAGCCAACCTTCTAAGTTTCAAGTCAATCGAAGTTCATATGCTCGAGATATGATCAATACAACTCAAGTGATCAAGCCGTTCGAATCCTTAAAAAACCATGTTCGAGTCGATCTGTTCGAATCCATCAATAACAACACTGTTCATATCCATCAAGCAACTGGGAAGAAACCACCTTCGTATCAATTTGCTTCACATCCATCATATCTAGCTTGCTCATATTGATCCACCAAGGTCAGCTTCGTATCCATCAAACCACTATTTTGTATCGATCCATTAACATATGCTGCACTCGTATCGATCAGCCAGTGATCAATGCGAACAGTGCAGGGTGAACGTTGCAAAATATACTAATAATCGATCGATGCGAACAAAGCAATGATCGATCAACACAAACAAAGCAATGATCGATCGGTACGAACAAAGCCATAATCGATCGATATGAACGGTACAAATTGCCCTTTATAATTGATCGGTACGAATAAAGCCGTTGCAATCTATAAGGACGAGGTCCAGATGGGGCGATACGAACGAGGCATAAACATTGGAAAGGCTTGATCGACTCGGCAAGAACTTCGATCGATCCAAAAAACAAGCGCCACGTCAGCAAGCAAGCACAAGTGCCACGTCAGCAAGCAAGCACAAGCTTACATCGATGCGGAACCATTGATACGAAGAGCACGACACAAAGAGAACATCGGTCGAAAAGCCCAAACTTGCATTGATCATAACTCGCAATCTGCATGTCAAAATACCACCAAATTTTCATAGAAGCTTACGTACAACCTAAAGAATGTTCATGCTCAATTTCGACTCGATTGGGTCAAATCATGATCGATATGAAATTTGTTCGTATCAATCACGGACAGAGTGCAAATCACATGGGATCAATCGCGTGGGCCCATCCACATGCCAGAAGATGTCTCCCGAGATCTCAGCGAGATATTTGCAGCATACACCTATAAATAGCATCCCAGAGCCTACAAAAAGAGGACTTTTGGCTCTCCTCATCCAGACTCTGCCGAAACCATTTTTGCACTCCAAGATCATTGCACTCGAAATTTACTGCTATAATCCGCTGTAATCATTTGTAATCAGCAAGCAAACATCAACAAAATCATCAATTTCATAATGGACGTAGGTCATGTGCTAAACCACTCTAAATCTCTATGTTTCTGCGTGTTTTTCTTATCTATTTTTGAAGTGTTTGCTAGATAATCCTCTTTTTACATTCAATTCCTTCATTTTATCTCTTCAAATACTTTCGAAGAGTGTTGTGCCCAATTTTGGTACAAACACTACAAAAGCTCGGAACGACGAATGCTTCCACCAGCGCCCTCGTGCGTGCTCGCCTCCGGACCTCACTATCGCGATTAATTCGCGTGAGTTTCATTTTTTTTTAAATTTATTTTCGATTTTTTTTTGTCCATCCTCCATTTTTTCGATTACGTATTTTGAATTGAAAATGAAAATGGGATGGCTCGAATTGATTTCAAACTGAGAGGAGAAAGACGTGATTAAAAGTTGAAGGGGACGACTTGGCTGTTCATTTGATTCACCTTTATTGTTATTATTTTCTTCAAAATATCACGAATCACATACTGTAAAATCACGACCTCCTATTGAGGCGTGCCGCTTGGCTTTTTAATGTTATACCGTTGTTTTGAACTCAATGGAACAAGCCTCAAGCCCCAATTCGATCGTATGTGGAAGATAGCTTTTTAAATCGACTATCTAAATCATATTAAATTAAATTATTTCTAGGTGTTTTCAAATCATACGACCAAACTCTAAATCCAATCGATACGAAAATTGAAATCTGATAATAATACATTATTATGGATCCAATGTAATGGGTTTCGTCGAATTTCGAGACTGTGCCTTGGATCGCCATTTTAACGCGTCGATTAAATTGACGATTTCCATTTTTTTACGAAATCACTTAAAATTACAGTTTTAGAATCTTACTAAATTAAAATTCCAAATCCAAGATTTAGACCATTTAAATATTTAAAATCAATGACAAAAAATCTGGGTCGTTACATCTGAAAAATCAAGTATAATGATCATTCGGTCGATTAACGATTGGGTATTAAAATTAATCATCTAAATATTCAATCGTTAAATTTCAAGATGTTACATAATTCCAATTGCTGATATATAAGGAATCCTTCTTACACGTTGTAACAACCCTGTTTTTGGTGATTACCTGTCAATATTAAATTATAACGGTGTTTATAATTTAATATTGAGAACTAAAAATAAATTGGAGATTTAAATAGTTTGTTTGAAATAAACAATGGATTTTGAAAAATAAAATGTGAAAATAAAGTTTTGAAACTTTATTTTATTTGTTTTTTATAAAAAAGGAATGAAATATGATTTAACATAGTGTAAATGCAATAATTCTTGTAATTATTGCCAAATGCTTCTTTTGATAATTTCTAAAGGAAGTATTTGATTTTAAAATGTGTTGTATAATATAAATGAAAAGATGAAATTTTGTTTAAAAATATGTTTTGGATATAAAAATGATGGAAATATGGTTTATTGCATTTAATTTATGCAAGAAAATAAATTTTATTCAATTTTTGAAGTTAAAAATAGAGTTTTATGTAATAATTGTGTAATTTATGCATTTAAATTAGGACAAGGGTTTTTAATAATGAAAATAATTTCTAGAGCAAAGTTATCTTTTATTTTGATGTAAAATAATTTTTAGAACATAAAATTATGTTGTGTGATTTTTTTAGAGTTGAATTATGTGTATATATATTATAATTTGTAAATAATAGTGTATTTGTGAATATGTGATAATTAGAGTTAATTAAATTCTTTTGTTTTAGGTCTTAACCCATTTACAAACTTAACCAGAAAAGAGAAAGAAAGCTTCTTCTCAATTTCTGTATGTTCAGTACAATTCTTCTTTCCTGTAAACTGAAAGAAGAGAAAAATCAAAAACCCACTTTCCTTTTTCAAAGTAAAAATCAAAATCTTCATTCCAATCCAATTAATTGCTGAAATTTATCAAAATAGAGTCATTTATTTCAGGTAATCTAAGCCAAAAACAAACTTCTCTGCACCCTTTTTATGATTTGGTGAATTTGTTGTCTATAATTGAAGTTTTGTTGTTGCATGTTTGCATAAACTCTTTTTTTAGGTTGTTCAAGCTTCCTCAAGGCCAAAGCTTGCATTTTCTCTCTAATTCGCTCTTGTTCATCTACTATTTTGTAAGGTGAGTATCAAAACTCACAAATGCTAGCTGAAGCCAAGCTTCAAATTACTATAAGCTATGAAAAGTTTGCTTTTGTATCATGTTTTATGCTCGGTTTTTTATGCTAAAACTGTTCTGACCTCCACTTTGCATGTCAATTTCTTGCAATTCTGCTATGAAATGCTACCGGATTTTCTTCTGATAGTAGTTCATGTGTTGTAGTATAAGTATGCAAAATTTCATAGAAAAACTCTTTTGATTGATACCTGAAAACTTTGCTACAAAATCAATGCGCAGCTTGGAAATCACCTGCACATTTTTGTTTTTGAACTGTTGCAAACATAGCCTGAATTCATGTTTGAGACAGCATAACTTTTTCATTTCCAATTGAAATTCGTTGATTCTTTTTTTATTTGAAATCAAAAAATTTCTACTATATGAAAACCAATTTTTAGCTCAATCTGAGGTAGTTTGGCCCTCTGTTTCATGCCTGAAAGTTGAACTGAGATAGGGTTCAGGCCTGTACATTTTTGGATTTTTTGAACTGTTGCAAACATTGCCTGAGTTCATGTTTGAGACAGCGTAGCTTTTTTATTTCCAGTCGGAATTCATAAAAGCTTCTTTTGTTTGAAAGATAAAGTTTCCTACTATATGTGTACCAATTTTTAGCTCAATCCGATGTAATTTGGCACTCTGTTTCATGCCAGGAGGTTGTAATCGAGATGGTTTTTAAACCTGTACATTTTTTTTGAACTGTTGCAAACATTGTTTGAGTCCATGTTTGAGACAATGTAACTTTTCATTTCCAGTCGGAATCCATTGATTCTGTTTTAGTTTGAAAGATGAAGTTATCTAATATGTGTATACCAATTTTCAGCTCAATATGAGCTCGTCTGGTCTTTTGTTTCAATCCTGTAAGTTGGACTCAAGAAGGTTTTCAGGCCTAGGTATATTTTGTTTTTGAACTGTTGTAAGGGAAAGCGTAACTTTTTCATTTCCCATCGGAATCCAACGATTCTTTTTTTGTTTGAAAGATGAAGTTCTTTACTTTGTGCATACCACCAATTTTTAGTTCAATCAAAGGTATTTTTCCACCTGTTTCATGTCAGAAAGTTGAACCCAGAGAAGATTTCAAACCTGGGTATTGTTCCGATGCATTTATGTCATTTTTCTGTCCGACTTTTGACTTTTACTTCATATTTTTTGTGATATTTATAAAAAAAATAAAGTCATGATGTCTATCGGTATACTAGCCAAATTTTAGAGATTCTGAAATTCAAATTTTGGATTTAATTTGAATTGAATTTGAATATCGATTTGAGTGATTTTTTTTGTTTTTGTTCGTTTTCGAGCACGGATTTTTCCAAACCTTTTTGAAATAATTGTTAAAATAAATGGGCATTTCAAATTATTATTATATGATATTTTTTAAGTAATTTCAAATATAGAATCTATTTATTCTCGATAATAAGAGAATTTTCAAATATGGCTTTCAAATTGGTATTAAAAGATTGTTTTCTCAAGTAAATTGTTTTATATATAAAATACATGTTTTTGCACTATTCGAGAGAATGAGAAGGTGAATTAAATGGTTTGGTAAAACACGTGGTATAGGACATGTGTGTTTATCTTATCGGTTAATTCCCGACTTGTTTATTTTATCGTTTTGACCTACGGATCGAGTTTACTGATGAGATGAGGTGTACTTCTTACTGCTTTGAGTGTGAAATTTACTAGCAGCTAGTAAACCATTTGGAGCTAACATGTGGTATGGAATACATGTTAACACTGTTCGGGTTTCTATTTGAGAGTTTGTGACACATTTGTCTAAGAGATGTATTTGCCAGTACTGGACCTTCGGGACATTTGTCCTTCGGGATGTTTGTCTAAGAGACGTTAGTTATTGCGATGTATTTGTCCATGGGATGTTGTCCTTCGGGATGTTTGTCTCAGAGACGTATTTATTTGTCCTTCTGGACGTTTGTCTAAGAGACATGACGCCTTATTTTAAGAGAACGGTACTTGGTAGGCTTCGGTCATAAGCACGTGCTATATCTTCGAGATGACTTCATTGATTTCCTTGTGATTTTCCAAGTGTATCGCCACTTTACTTTATTGGCCATTTGAGCCGTTTAAGATATTATATGTGGCAATTACATCTTTGGAAATTAACTCCTTATCGAGTTTTATATTTGAGATTTGGGTTTGCCAACATTTGGCATTTATTTAAGATTTATACTCTCCTATTTGGAGATATATGAGATTGCCATTTTTGGCATATTTTTTGTTTGAGACTTCTCTATTTAGAGAATATTTTTGTGATTGCCATTTATGGCGAGTTTTGAGTTTGAGATTTGAGATTCTCCTATTTTGGAGATATGGTTTATAGAAACCATTTTAGTGGCTTTTGGGATTTCGCCGATGATATGAGGCATTTATTATCCTTAGTGTTATGAGTTTACCTATTTCGAGGACATGCATTTAGTGTAATTACCTTATTTGAAGTAGTAGCATGCTCTTATTATTGTTTCTCTTGTTTGAGATTAAATTCCGTAGTATTCCTTATTTAATGCATTTGATTTGCTAATATCCAATAAGTAATAATTTTTATCCAAATTCAACAATCTTAGATGTTCCGGAAAGCTTAGATTTTTCTCTAAAAGTTCCATGTTTTGTGATTTTTGAAATTCTGAAGTTAAGTTGATCAAAATTGTATTTTTTTGCTGCTATCCCGAGACTAAAGTTACAGCAGTGTTAAATTTAGATATCTGAGCCATTTTAAACATAACTCTTTCAATTTTTATCCAAATGTATGCTTCGTTGTGTGGAGGAGATGCATGATCTCCCTCCTCACAACAAAGCAAACATGTAGGAGCCATATTTTACCATTTACCTTATGCTCATATGACCAATTATCGTTGTAAATTGATTTGTTTAGCTAGACTGACCCATGTATTTTATACTCAGGTCAAACCGAGGTGTTTCAAGTTAGGTACCCATATGGACTTAGCCTATTCTGCTTCCGCATAGACTTATCTGCTAGCCCTTTTTGTCGTAGTCATTTTGTCACTGCTCTGATATGTATATTGTTTTGACTCGTGTGTATATTGTGGTCGTTATACCACTTATGATGTATTATTTGTATTCCAATGGGATGTATCAATATATATATGTATATATATATATATATCTGTTTGCTATTTTGTGATGTGTTATGCATTTGAGTTGTTGTGTTTTGTTCTGATAGATCCTATAGCCACCTGTAGTTTTGTGTTAAGCATTTATTGGATATGTCGATCCACTTGAGAAGGGAAAAAATATAGAGCACTAATCGACGTATTTAATAGATATTTAAGACAAGACTATAGATTTCCACCTCTAACCAGCCCTATTCTCCGCATTAGCAGACAATACTATCCAGTAATACTCTTTGTTAATGTGGATCTCGGAGTGGAGCGTCATAGCTTGGTATCAGAGCTGAGTTCATAACAAAATATGATAAACGCAGAACAGAAGCATACATTACTATACATTTAAGTATAAAACTAGTGTACGCATCCCTTAATCATCGTCTCCTATACCTTATCGTGCCCTTTTGGATAGAAGTTTAGGATATGTCTGTAACGACCCGTAAATTTTCAATAATTAAAGCTGTCAATTTAAAAATATTTTGGTAAATATTTTGGAAGAAATAAAATCTTTGTAATTTAATGACGAAATGAATGCCAAAATGAGATGTAAGAATGTACTTAAAAAAAACTAATTATTAACAACTGAAATGAAATTACAATTTATTGAAGTAATGTAAATTGTTATACTTGGCTATAAATTTATGTAAGAAAAAAAATGCAAACATTAAAATTTATAAATGATTTAGTATGAAATAAATAACCATTGAATAAAGATTTGGTATATAAGAATGGTAGCGTATGTTTGTGAACAGTGAATTCAAAGGTGTGATTAAAAGTTATAGTAACGGTTATAAGTTACTATTTAATGGGTCTATTACTCTAGTTGTAAATGTTACAGTTAGGTATAAAAATGGATATAAGTAAATAAATGTAAGTTTGTGTGGGTAAATGAATTAGTATATAATTTATGGTAATTGAATGAATTAAACATTATGTAAGCAATTGTGATAATTAGTGGACATAATAAACTTGAGTGTAATATAAAGATAATGATAACATTTATTGCAAGTTACATTTATTTAGGCTGCTAAATTTAAAGAAGGAAATCAATTACACTTAAATGTAAGTAAATTTTCATTTATATGAGATAGGACAGTAATTGTAAAGTGTGAATGTAATGACATAAATGGAAATGTATATTTTATCCATAAGATGAAATAAAGGAATGAAACCAAGTTGGATAAATGGATTGAGGTTTTAATTATAATAAATGTATATATTTAGCAAACTCAATATAATTGAAAATAATAGTTATTATAGTAGAAAGATGAAAATTTGAATATATATTTATTTAATGAATGATAAATAAATAATAACTAGGTTTTTAGAGTGATAATAGATTTATAAAAAGAAAAGAATTGAAGCAAGGCAATTATTGGAAATTAAATTAAATGGGAATTCAATTAATAACAAATAGATTTATGGTAAGAGAATGAAATTAATTACTTTGCTAATTGAAAATTTGGGTGAATTAGGAAGATATAAATTAGTATCTAAACAAATATTACTATGGTTTATTGGGAATTTAAAACTTATACTTTTAAATTAAAATACAGTGTTTACACGCAATGACTTTCTATATTTTATTTTCTATTTCCCTATGTTTGTTTCTCAAATTTTTATTTTCTATTTTGGTTATATACACTTTGAATATATTTATTTGATTTTTGATTGATTTCACTAATAATAATAGCTTAGAAATTTCAAATGATATTGGTTACCTGTTTTATGTGTTTGTTGCCTTTTCATTTTGTAACGCTTCGATTTTTCGTTGCCGAAAAACCGAATAGTTATGGGTTTTTTAAAAAAAAAGAAATTAAGAAAAGAGCAGAGAAAAAGGCAGAAAAGATAGAGGGAAAATAAAAATAGAAGATAGAACAGAAAGAAGAAAATAGAACGGGACATTAAACAACAGAACAACATCGGAATCTCACAATTCGCAGCGGAACAACATATAATAATAAATGAATAATCTTTAAACAAAGAACTATATCAGTTATTACATTTCATCATATTACATTACATCATATCATCAGAGTGTACAACAACAAACAATGCAGCGGAAAAAGAAATACTATATAAACTAGTAATACGCCATGCCATCCAGCTTGCCTCCAGCAACTCCAGAATATCCAGAATATCCTGATAAACCTTACTCTTGACTGCCCGTGTGGAAATTGGTGGGCACCCAGAGTTTAGGAAGGAAAACAATAAACTCCAAGTCAGTCATGTGACTGGTGTGAGAACTCAAAACAGTTTATTTATCTTTAAAATCAAAATAGAGGAATATTTTTAAATTCAATTCGCAATGCTTTTAAAAATGAGACTACCATAAGGCCTCCCGCACAGACACACATGCAAACGCAGAATCGGAGGAGATTTCTCCTTATGATAGTCAAAGATGCTTGATACGCATTTAAAATAACATTTGATATTATTACTAGTGCATAGTGTAGAAGAAATTCATTTCGAAAGTAGAATATAAATCTTAGCCAACATAGACATTTCGAACTATGCCTACTATAGCTACCATCCAAACAGTGGTGACCACCATAAGTGAATGGCAGGTTCTACAACTAATACCGTACAAGTTTCGTATTGGGAATTGGATTTCCAACAAATGGTCAGGCCAAGGAACTTCCCATTGCCACATGAGAATGCCTCTGGAAAGACATCCCCGAGAACCAAACCGGAACTCTGCCAACACAAGGCCGGGCTACCCCTAACTGGGTAACTACTGACACGAGCACGCCATTCCCCGATCGTAAACGACCTTTCTCACGGGATCCCGAAAACCAACAACCACAAAGTAATAAATTCGTAGTAACCACATAGGTTAAATATCTGGGCTCCATACCATGATACCACCTCTATCCAGAAGGAAATGTACATACCCTAAAGGGTGCTACCCCTCATAACCTTGCCGCATCTTTCCTGTTTTGACCATTTCCGGGGTGTGAGGCTCGACGAAATCACGTCCACAAAAACATACTTTATACAAAAGCCATGCTTTGGGTCAACAAATGATCAACACAATGATCACCAAGATAGACGATCAAATAAACGATCCTATCACAATAATCAACACAATGATCATTTACAGCATCACTCAGCATATCACATTACCAAATTGGGAATATATCGCTGATAACTTCAACTATATAACCTCTGAGCTCGTACGTCTCAGAGAAGGGTGTTAAGCTAAAAGAATAAATTCTCCGCCACCAACAGAAATATATTTGAAAGAAATCGGCTTTATATCTCAACTTGTAATGTCAGACACACAATCCATACAAGTCTGTTCCGGGCTCGAACAAAACCGAAGGCACTTACAAAGAAGTCCTTGCAATCCGGATATTCACAATCCTGATCGGATTTCCCATCACTTAGGGAGTCTCTATACCGCTGCAACTTAGTGCAGAGACAATCGACAGGTCATCCTATCGCTCTCGCAAATACCGGGTCTTCAACACCGATCTTCAATGCAATTCATAACGACGTATCACATATTCGGAATGGGTTATACGACCCCATGGTCCTTTCTCGGTTAACCCGAATAGTGAGCGCTTATTCAAAAATAAGTGTAGCATTCACATTCAAACAAATCACATCAGATACCCATTCAAAAGGGAAATATTGATAGTCGGTTATTGAACTATCACTGGATATGCACACATCACCAGTTTCCAAATAATTTTCCAAATTATTTATTTTCCAAAATATCTTTACTAGATATATTATTTCACACTTTAAAAATAAATCAATATTTATTTTTAAACAAATTCCACTTTCTTTTATAAATTCCTTAATGAATTTATATTTCAAAATATCATGCATATACGATTTCAACTATCCATTTTCAATTTATCTTAAAAAAGATAAATTCTAAATATTCACTTCATATTGGAAAACATTTCCATACTTATTATTCATAAGTAATTCACAAATCTTTTTATTTTCAACCTTGGAAAATATTCAATATACTTAAATCGAATTAAGTATATAATTCATTCTTTAAGGAAATCATTCTCTTAAACATATTTATTTGGGCCAAAACGAATGTCACGTAAAACATCGTTACGACAACCCAAAATCACTAGTATAGGGATTCGAAATTAAAATAGATATAACAATTTACTTATCAAAATAAGTCGTTTGTGAATTTATAAAATAACGTTTATAAATTCCATTTCTATTTATTTATAAAAACTTCCTTTTTATAAATTCTTTTATTAACCTATTCCAGTTTATAACTCAATTATAAACTAAAAGTTCATATTATAAGTTAATTACTTATAAAACGATTATTTTACAAAATCGTTCTTTTTAAGACTTTCCAAATTATAAAGCTTATAACTTATAAGTTCCATTTATTTAACCAATCTATTCTTCAAATAACTTCACAAATTTATAAATCTTACTATTTATAAATTTCATTTATAACTTCATCATTTAAAATTCTATAAATTTCATTCTTTAATGAAATTCATTTTCACTTCATTCAAACACTTATAAAAACTCGTTTTATAATGTCAATATTTCAATTTATAAATATCCATTTATAAATCTCTTAATATAATTCAATTTATATTATTCTTTTAAAACTTCTTTAATTTCCTTTATTATTTCACCATTTTGATTCATAAAATAATTAAATTTTATAAATCCTATATTTCAACTTTTCACAATAATTCTAAAATATCTCGATTAAACTATTTTATAAAATCAATAGCATCATATTCTCAAAAATCAGTTTTTAACTATATTTCTCAAAAATCATAATTTTTATAACTTTTAAAATTATAACGTTTATTTATTTAAAATGGATCAATTCCAAAAAATAAAGTATATTTTCAAAAATCACTTCAAAAATCATTTTAAAATCCCAAAATTTGGTCCAATGATGTTACATACCAAATAGCCAATCACGACAACAACGATATCACATATCGTATATGATAATCAACGAATATCAAAATATCCAAAATCAAATAAATACTGTTGAGGAATCCAGTTGGATCCCTCCAACCTGTCTTCCTGCATCCACAAACATTAGCACAATACCAATTTCGCTCCAATACGAAATTATCGCGGTATATGTTCTTATTAAATATTATCCGCTTAATAACGGCGTAATAGGGTCTCATCCGCTAAACAAAAAATGCGGGAAATCAACAACTGCAATATATACATATGCCAATATATATATATTGATATTATATATAATACCAATTTCACTGTTTATGAAATATTCGCGGTATATGTTTTTATTAAATAACATCCGCTTACTAACGGCGTATAATGTCTATTTTAACAATCAATAGATATCAATCAACATCAAACATGCATTCAAATATTTTAAATCTAACAATTTAAAATAAAATCGAAACTGATTCGATTGAGTGAGAAATTCTCACCTTGGTTTTAATTTCCGTTTTAGCGATTTATTTCGAATAAAATTAAACGGACGTTTAATTTTACCCAAAATTCTCACTAACTCCAAACGACTCCAAACCAACTCCATCGCGTAGTGCTCATCCATACGATTCCAACGCAACTGGTTTCGCGCGTTTTCGACCTCGTATGAAAAGGTTATTGATTTTACAAGTTTACTCGATTTATATATATCCAATTTCAACATTAACTTTAAAAATTAACAAACCCACTCATCACAGCCCTTAGATCCAACTCCATGAAATCCTGGCCGTGCATATGCTTCCTTCTCCTACGCTCCATTCACGTACGCATCTTCGAACAAAAGAACCCATACAACTCAAATTAGGTTTTGATTTCACGAGCAAAATACTCAACTATATGTCGATCAGGGAGTTGCAAATCGAAGCCTTCAACATGCTCAAACTTCGGCCATCACCCTGTGGAGCTCGGCCCCCCAGGTCGCACGCAGTTCGAGGCCGAACTACAGCCCTTTGAACACAAATTCCCGTTGATTCGTGAAGCCATTCGCGATCTTGACCGTTGATATTAAAGATCTCTTCATGCTCTTCGATTCTCTAGTTGAAAGTTGTTGGTAAATGTCGATGGATGAGGAGATAATCGAGGTGGAAGTTGGGACGTTTCTGGCCGTTCAGGGGGGTGGCGGCTGTGCAGTTTTGATTAGGGTTAGGGTTTCTTTTTTTTTAAATTTGTGAAGGGGTAGGGTGCTATTTATAGTAGAAAATCGAACACTATTCATTCGGAAATTCCGAACTCCGATTTACGCGCCGAAACTGACGTACCTAGGGTTTATCCCGCGTTCCGGACACAATGGAACAGGTTTCGAAAGCTAATTCGGAAGTATGTGCGAGTTATGGCTGTAAACGCTCAATTTAAATTAAACCGATTTAAGTCGATTTCTAGGCGTTTTAATTTGTAACGGACAAACGGTAAATCCAATAGACTTGAAATTTGAAACCATACAATAATATCACATTACGGATCCGATGAAACTGGTTTCGTCGAAATCCGAGACTTTTTGAAAAATGGCTATTTTTACTCGCTAAATTAAAATTAAAAATAAATCGATGCGTTTCGAGCTGCTACGATCAAACGATAGCTCCGATTGACACGAAAATTGAAATCTGATAATAACTAACTATTACGGATCCAATGAAACTGGTTTCGTTCAATTCTGAGACTGTTCAAAAATTGACTATTTTCACTAGTCAATTTAATTATTAAAATATTCAATTTTCACAAATTAACTTTTAATTCGATTTTAAAAGTTCTAAAATATCATTCTAACTTCAATATGATAAAATAAAATTTTCCAAATCATTTTCAATCATATTTAACTCAATTTTCAATTATTTCCATAATTTAACATATTAAATTATCGATTTAATTATTCAATTAAATCCAATAATTCAAATAAAAATTTATTTGACTTATAAATTCACTTATAAATATTTAAAATTAATTAAATATTCAAATTTTAATTAATAAAAATTTTGGGTCGTTACAATCTTACCCACTTAAAAGAATTTCGTCCTCGAAATTACAAGTAAGAAAAGTTACAGAATCTATTAATTTTCCAAAAATTCATAGTTAAACTTCTTACAAATCTTTACTAAGTTTTCAAATCATACTTAGTTATCTTTTCAAAAACAACTACTATTGTTTAACTTTCAACTTCAAAATCAAAGTTAAAGTTTTCAAAACTTTTCTAAATTTCTCAAATTTTCTAACGCCTTAAATTTTCGAAAAAATTCGCCATAGTCTCCTTTGCGCGGCTCGATCCGAAAAAAAAATGACAGTATATATATCACAAATATACATCTCATCAAGTAATGAGGCATCCCGAAGGGAAAAAAGTATAAAAGTACGGTATGTAATCCGAGATATGTACCTTATATTTTATTAGCTAGCATATACGGCTAATATAGCGCAAAAGCGAGCTCCAAATACGAAGCAAACGCGATCCGCACCTACTAATTACTCAACAAACAACATGAGAACATGCATATAGACAATAGTATCAATATACAACATATAGCAACATAATTACTATATATGCCCACATAGCAAATGCATTCAAAAGCAATATATATTCAACCATCAACCAACTATCATTTAACTAACATCCATAACCAATAAATATTCATTTATATTCTCATTAATATTCAATGAAATAGGTTTTCAATTTAATCACATTTGATTCATATACAGTGGATGTTCTTATTAACATTCATTCTCAATTAGTTTATATTCACTAATTCATATTCAAGTTGGTTCACTTCCAATTCAAATTCAATTCCATTCAAATTTATTTACCTTTAATTTGAATTCAATTACATAGATGTCAATTTCATTAACACTTAATGAATTATATACTATCAACTAACAACCATATAACAACCAATGTATATATATTAATTTCAACCAAATTCTTTTGCTTACAATTGGTTTAATTTAATTGATTTTCATTCAATTATTCAACTTTCAATAACATTATATTTTAAATGAATTAACACTTACATTCATTATTTCATATCAATTTAATTCACATCCAATTGATTAACATTCAATCCTTTCATTCAATTCAATTCAATTTCAAAATCGAATTTCATTTACATAACTTAAGTTCACATTTATCTCTTAACTTTATTATTTTACTTTGATACTAATATCAACTTCATTCCATATCACTTAAGTTATACTTCCATTTAACTTTAAATTCATTTTTATTTATAACTCATATTCATAAATATATTCATATAGTTTCACTTCTTACATATATAAGTTTATTCACAATTGTAAATCACTTTAATTATAATTTAACTCTTATAATTCTTTTCACTTATACAATTATTCTTCAATTTAGATTATTCAAACAACTAAATAATCAACTTATATACACTTTTATAATTCTGAAAAATTATTTCTTTATATATAAAATATACTCAAGTAAAATTATTTCATTTACCCAATTTAAAACAATATTATGTCGGTTTATCTTGTTTAAGAGTTTAGAAACTCCTATCTACGATAGTTAGCAAGACTACATCGACTGGAATCTATAAACAATCAACCGATAAGTCAACACAATATAAAACAATTTATATTCACTAACAAATACGCTCTCATATCTATTATTACACTCAAATTCATTCTAGAGTACTACTGACTCTATCTCTAATGAATAATACCCAACAGAACCATGGTTGTCGCTTAACCATATGCTCTGATACCAACTGTAACGCTTCGATTTTTCGTTGCCGAAAAACCGAATAGTTATGGGTTTTTAAAAAAAAAGAAATTAAGAAAAGAGCAGAGAAAAAGGCAGAAAAGATAGAGGGAAAAGAAAAATAGAAGATAGAACAGAAAGAAGAAAATAGAACGGGACAGAAAACAACAGAACAACATCGGAATCTCACAATTCGCAGCGGAACAACATATAATAATAAATGAATAATCTTTAAACAAAGAACTATATCAGTTATTACATTTCATCATATTACATTACATCATATCATCAGAGTGTACAACAACAAACAATGCAGCGGAAAATGAAATACTATATAAACTAGTAATACGCCATGCCATCCAGCTTGCCTCCAGCAACTCCAGAATATCCAGAATATCCTGATAAACCTTACTCTTGACTGCCCGTGTGGAAATTGGTGGGCACCCAGAGTTTAGGAAGGAAAACAATAAACTCCAAGTCAGTCATGTGACTGGTGTGAGAACTCAAAACAGTTTATTTATCTTTAAAATCAAAATAGAGAAATATTTTTAAATTCAATTCGCAATGCTTTTAAAAATGAGACTACCATAAGGCCTCCCGCACACACACACATGCAAACGCAGAATCGGAGGAGATTTCTCCTTATGATAGTCAAAGATGCTTGATACGCATTTAAAATAACATTTGATATTATTACTAGTGCATAGTGTAGAAGAAATTCATTTCGAAAGTAGAATATAAATCTTAGCCAACATAGACATTTCGAACTATGCCTACTATAGCTACCATCCAAACAGTGGTGGCCACCATAAGTGAATGGCAGGTTCTACAACTAATACCGTACAAGTTTCGTATTGGGAATTGGATTTCCAACAAATGGTCAGGCCAAGGAACTTCCCATTGCCACATGAGAATGCCTCTGGAAAGACATCCCCGAGAACCAAACTGGAACTCTGCCAACACAAGGCCGGGTTACCCCTAACTGGGTAACTACTGACACGAGCACGCCATTCCCCGATCGTAAACGACCTTTCTCACGGGATCCCGAAAACCAACAACCACAAAGTAATAAATTCGTAATAACCACATAGGTTAAATATCTGGGCTCCATACCATGATACCACCTCTATCCAGAAGGAAATGTACATACCCTAAAGGGTGCTACCCCTCATAACCTTGTCGCATCTTTCCTGTTTTGACCATTTCCGGGGTGTGAGGCTCGACGAAGTCACGTCCACAAAAACATACTTTATACAAAAGCCATGCTTTGGGTTAACAAATGATCAACACAATGATCACCAAGATAGACGATCAAATAAACGATCCTATCACAATAATCAACACAATGATCATTTACAGCATCACTCAGCATATCACATTACCAAATTGGGAATATATCGCTGATAACTTCAACTATATAACCTCTGAGCTCGTACGTCTCAGAGAAGGGTGTTAAGCTAAAAGAATAAATTCTCCGCCACCAACAGAAATATATTTGAAAGAAATCGGCTTTATATCTCAACTTGTAATGTCAGACACACAATCCATACAAGTCTGTTCCGGGCTCGAACAAAACCGAAGGCACTTACAAAGAAGTCCTTGCAATCCGGATATTCACAATCCTGATCGGATTTCCCATCACTTAGGGAGTCTCTATACCGCTGCAACTCAGTGCAGAGACAATCGACAGGTCATCCTATCGCTCTCGCAAATACCGGGTCTTCAACACCGATCTTCAATGCAATTCATAACGACGTATCACATATTCGGAATGGGTTATACGACCCCATGGTCCTTTCCCGGTTAACCCGAATAGTGAGCGCTTATTCAAAAATAAGTGTAGCATTCACATTCAAACAAATCACATCAGATACCCATTCAAAAGGGAAATATTGATAGTCGGTTATTGAACTATCACTGGATATGCACACATCACCAGTTTCCAAATAATTTTCCAAATTATTTATTTTCCAAAATATCTTTACTAGATATATTATTTCACACTTTAAAAATAAATCAATATTTATTTTTAAACAAATTCCACTTTCTTTTATAAATTCCTTAATGAATTTATATTTCAAAATATCATGCATATACGATTTCAACTATCCATTTTCAATTTATCTTAAAAAAGATAAATTCTAAATATTCACTTCATATTGGAAAACATTTCCATACTTATTATTCATAAGTAATTCACAAATCTTTTTATTTTCAACCTTGGAAAATATTCAATATACTTAAATCGAATTAAGTATATAATTCATTCTTTAAGGAAATCATTCTCTTAAACATATTTATTTGGGCCAAAACGAATGTCACGTAAAACATCGTTACGACAACCCAAAATCACTAGTATAGGGATTCGAAATTAAAATAGATATAACAATTTACTTATCAAAATAAGTCGTTTGTGAATTTATAAAATAACGTTTATAAATTCCATTTCTATTTATTTATAAAAACTTCCTTTTTATAAATTCTTTTATTAACCTATTCCAGTTTATAACTCAATTATAAACTAAAAGTTCATATTATAAGTTAATTACTTATAAAACGATTATTTTACAAAATCGTTCTTTTTAATACTTTCCAAATTATAAAGCTTATAACTTATAAGTTCCATTTATTTAACCAATCTATTCTTCAAATAACTTCACAAATTTATAAATCTTACTATTTATAAATTTCATTTATAACTTCACCATTTAAAATTCTATAAATTTCATTCTTTAATGAAATTCATTTTCACTTCATTCAAACACTTATAAAAACTCGTTTTATAATGTCAATATTTCAATTTATAAATATCCATTTATAAATCTCTTAATATAATTCAATTTATATTATTCTTTTAAAACTTCTTTAATTTCCTTTATTATTTCACCATTTTGATTCATAAAATAATTAAATTTTATAAATCCTATATTTCAACTTTTCACAATAATTCTAAAATATCTCGATTAAACTATTTTATAAAATCAATAGCATCATATTCTCAAAAATCAGTTTTTAACTATATTTCTCAAAAATCATAATTTTTATAACTTTTAAAATTATAACGTTTATTTATTTAAAATGGATCAATTCCAAAAAATAAAGTATATTTTCAAAAATCACTTCAAAAATCATTTTAAAATCCCAAAATTTGGTCCAATGATGTTACATACCAAATAGCCAATCACGACAACAACGATATCACATATCGTATATGATAATCAACGAATATCAAAATATCCAAAATCAAATAAATACTGTTGAGGAATCCAGTTGGATCCCTCCAACCTGTCTTCCTGCATCCACAAACATTAGCACAATACCAATTTCGCTCCAATACGAAATTATCGCGGTATATGTTCTTATTAAATATTATCCGCTTAATAACGGCGTAATAGGGTCTCATCCGCTAAACAAAAAATGCGGGAAATCAACAACTGCAATATATACATATGCCAATATATATATATTGATATTATATATAATACCAATTTCACTGTTTATGAAATATTCGCGGTATATGTTTTTATTAAATAACATCCGCTTACTAACGGCGTATAATGTCTATTTTAACAATCAATAGATATCAATCAACATCAAACATGCATTCAAATATTTTAAATCTAACTATTTAAAATAAAATCGAAACTGATTCGATTGAGTGAGAAATTCTCACCTTGGTTTTAATTTCCGTTTTAGCGATTTATTTCGAATAAAATTAAACGGACGTTTAATTTTACCCAAAATTCTCACTAACTCCAAATGACTCCAAACCAACTCCATCGCGTAGTGCTCGTCCATACGATTCCAATGCAACTGGTTTCGCGCGTTTTCGACCTCGTATGAAAAAGTTATTGATTTTACAAGTTTACTCGATTTATATATATCCAATTTCAACATTAACTTTAAAAATTAACAAACCCACTCATCACAGCCCTTAGATCCAACTCCATGAAATCCTGGCCGTGCATATGCTTCCTTCTCCTACGCTCCATTCACGTACGCATCTTCGAACAAAAGAACCCATACAACTCAAATTAGGTTTTGATTTCACGAGCAAAATACTCAACTATATGTCGATCAGGGAGTTGCAAATCGAAGCCTTCAACATGCTCAAACTTCGGCCATCACCCTGTGGAGCTCGGCCCCCCAGGTCGCACGCAGTTGGAGGCCGAACTACAGCCCTTTGAACACAAATTCTCGTTGATTCGTGAAGCCATTCGCGATCTTGACCGTTGATATTAAAGATCTCTTCATGCTCTTCGATTCTCTAGTTGAAAGTTGTTGGTAAATGTCGATGGATGAGGAGATAATCGAGGTGGAAGTTGGGACGTTTCTGGCCGTTCAGGGGGGGGTGGCGGCTGTGCAGTTTTGATTTGGGTTAGGGTTTCTTTTTTTTTAATTTGTGAAGGGGTAGGGTGCTATTTATAGAAGAAAATCGAACACTATTCATCCGGAAATTCCGAACTCCGATTTACGCGCCGAAACTGACGTATCTAGGGTTTATCCCGCGTTCCGGACACAATGGAACATGTTTCGAAAGCTAATTCGGAAGTATGTGCGAGTTATGGCTGTAAACGCTCAATTTAAATTAAACCGATTTAAGTCGATTTCTAGGCGTTTTAATTTGTAACGGACAAACGGTAAATCCAATCGACTTGAAATTTGAAACCATACAATAATATCACATTACGGATCCGATGAAACTAGTTTCGTCGAAATCCGAGACTTTTTGAAAAATGGCTATTTTTACTCGCTAAATTAAAATTAAAAATAAATCGATGCGTTTCGAGCTGCTACGATCAAACAATAGCTCCGATTGACACGAAAATTGAAATCCGGTAATAACTAACTATTACGGATCCAATGAAACTGGTTTCGTTCAATTCTGAGACTGTTCAAAAATTGACTATTTTCACTAGTCAATTTAATTATTAAAATATTCAATTTTCACAAATTAACTTTTAATTCGATTTTAAAAGTTCTAAAATATCATTCTAACTTCAATATGATAAAATAAAATTTTCCAAATCATTTTCAATCATATTTAACTCAATTTTCAATTATTTCCATAATTTAACATATTAAATTATCGATTTAATTATTCAATTAAATCCAATAATTCAAATAAAAATTTATTTGACTTATAAATTCACTTATTAATATTTAAAATTAATTAAATATTCAAATTTTAATTAATAAAAATTCTGGGTCGTTACACATTTCGTGCAAACAAAGAAAAAGATATATAGACAAGATTCTTTCCCTTAAATTGTGCCTCCTTAATTGCCTATCTTTTATTTCCTACCTCCTTAATTATATTCTAGCCGTGTATTCATTCCACAAATCACGTACAAAATAATTCCCTAACATTTCATTCCTCTTTTGCCTCTTTATTTTCTAAACTTTCCATTTAATTTCCCTTGCCATTCCCTTCCTTTAGCCGTTCAAATCCTTTGGGAAACCCTAGCCGCCACTTTGATGTTCACGTACAAATTAGCATCTCAATTTCTCATATTTTGAGTGAAAAAAAATATATTCAAGTTCTCAATTCCATGGCCTCCTCTTCTACTTCCTTCTCTTCCTCCTCTTTTTCATTTTGTTTTCCTTTTGTTTTCTTCATGCTAGTTCAGCCACCAACTTGTTCACCTCTCCACCATAATTCCGACCTCATCCTCTCTCCACCATCTCCATAACCGATCCCACATGCCACCAAAACTATCATGGCCAAGACCACATGATGTTTAAGGCCAAGGTTATGCCATTTGATCCATATTCTTTTCATTTTTTTGATTTACAATCTTGTGTTGAATTATATCCTTATAATTTTTGTATTTGTTTATGTACAAGATTTGGATCTTGACTCTCCATCACTCAAGTATAGTCGTGCCTTGTTGTGCTTTGCCGAGTTTAGATTTGTATCTTGAATTTGATTTCTAGCATTAAAAAGGTGAGTTTTATCTCTCTAGGCATACGTACTTTTAATTTGTGAAACGATGACATGTGAATTGTATAAATTAAGATGTTACGTTATTATGTTCATATATGCCTGTGATAAATCTATATGATGTTAAATATTGTTATATCCCTGTTACACCATCTGTTATGATTTTATTTGTTATACTGTTGTTTATTTCCTGTTTATCACACTGCAAGTTCCCTATCACTATGGGTTGAAATGATACATACCCGAACGAACATTAGATTAAGAAAAAATCACTATGGGCTGAAATGATAGGCTTGAGTGATTTTATTGTATTTATTTTACTTGGGATTGCGGGTTTGAAATGATAGAACCCGGATTTTTCTTCTTAAATTACGGATTGAAATGATATATTATCCGTATCAATTGACCTAGAAAATATTATACAGGCCCATGGTTATATTTTTAAATGATATTTTCCTAAAAATTTATTAAATATTTTAAATATTTCTGAAAATTATTAAGTATTTTGAAATTATAAATATATGAAAGTTTTAACTTAATTTGATTAATGCTTTAAAGTGTAAAGAAATATTGTTTTTCTATAAGTTAAATTTTTTATAAGTTAATTGGTTTTGAATGGAATTTAAAGAGTCTTATTTATGATAAATAACTTAATAATTAAGTTTGATTTAATTTGGAATTTTAAATCTAACCTAATAATTGTAATAAAGATTGTTTCCCAGGATGGACATATTATGTAAAATAAACAATGTATTTTTGAATAAATAAAATGAAATACATTTGTATGTGACATCTTGTAATAAGTTTTGGAATCATAGTGGAATTGATGTCTAAAGGAATAAATTTGTAAAGAATTTGATTGTTTTAACTATGATAAAATATTCTTTTGTATAATGTTATGTTTTGTAAGATAAATAGCTATGACTTTAAAACAGAAAATGTAAGTTAAACACACATGTGAGATGTAAATTTAATTAATATTTTAATTGATTAATATAATAAATGTTCTTTATTGTAATAACAGAAATGAAAGAAATGTGTAAAGTTTTAATTAATGCAAGAAACATGTAAATTTTTAATTAATGAAAGAAAAGTGTAAGTTTTAATTAATGAAAGAAACGTGTAAGTTTCTAATTAATGAAAGAAACGTGTAAAGTCCTAATTAATGAAAGAACATGTAAAGTTTTTAATTAATGCAAGAAACATGTAAAGTTTTAATTAATGAAAGAAACATGTAAAGTTTTAATTAGTATGGTATTGCTTAAATTAATAAATGCTCTGTACTGTAATAGGAATGTAAATTAAAACATATATTTGATAATGTAAGTTTTAATTAGTGTAATATTGATTAAAATGATAAATGCTCTTTATTATAATAAATGTAAGTTAAAGCGTACATTTGACATGTAAGTTTTAATCAATGTAATGGTGTATTTTAAATTGATTAAATGATAAATGTTACTTACTGTAATAATAAAATGTAAGTTGATAACGTACATTTGATAAGCAGGTTTTAATTTATGTAAATGGCATACTTTAAATGATTAAAATAATAAAGTTTCTTTATTGTAATAATAATGTAAGTTAATAAGGTACTTTTAACTTAACATAAGAATTTCGGCTTTAAATTGGATATTACAGTAACAAAGTTTATTTAACTATAAGGCTATGATAAAAGGACCATTTTAAATTTTGTAAGCGTATAAATACTTTGATTATATAAAATGTTAAAGTGGAAAGTATTACATTCCAAAAGTGCTAAGATTCCTTAAGGTAACATTTCCAAAATGCTACGATAATTTAAAGGAATATTTCAAGTTTAATAAACTGAAAGAAATATTCAATGATTTGGAAATTTGGGTTTTATTTAAATGATATATTGTTGAATTATTTTTGAAATGTAAATGATACTATTGTGATATGGTTTTGAAATAAATATGATATTTTGGTTTTTAAATATATGCTATTTTGAAATAAATTATATGATTTTGAAATGGATATGCTAGTTTGGTTTTGAAAGTATAAATGATTTTGAAATAAATATCCATGGGTTATAATAACGTTTGGTTGTTAAAGAGACCGGGATCGGAAGTTGTCATACTCACTGCCAACTCTGAAAAGCACTTTAACAACCGTGTACGCGGTGGAGATTCCAGAATGAAGTAGGATGGTGGTGGCGTTTCCTTTAAGGTAAATACGTGGACCCGACTTCCGTGAGTTGGCATAAGGTGGCTAAAACAGGAGCAATCGACGGGTTAATAAGGTAGCATCTTTGATCGGACACATCCCTTCGATATTATACTTTGACTTTTGGATTGTTTCGGTGGCCACTTTTGATTTTTATTTGGGGGTGTGGCTCGAGGTGGGCGGTAGCTGCGCGCTACGCGTTACCACCGACCCGGAAGCGTAATTGGTATATCTACCCTGGAATTGCCTAGTTGTGTCCTGCCACCTACCCTATCGCGCCTTGTACGAGTTTGGTTTTCTCTCGTAGCCCGTGTGGTATCCTCTGGTGGCTTCCCGATCAGGAGGGACTAAGATATTGGATGGACTACTTGGACTATTACATGTTAAGGGCTATATGGGTAACCCCTTAATGCTATGAAAAAGTAAGTTTATTTTACTATAGACATTATTATAATAGCGAAATATTACTACATAGTAAATAGTTTAACGGATCCTTAGAGGATGGGAGGTCCCAAGCATCCTTTAAGTTACTTGTACCTTATATTACAGTTCACTTGAGTTGGTTTACATTGTATAAGTATGTATGTCCTGACTCGAGTGTTTTGTGTTTCTTCACGCTCGGGTCAGACTGAGTGATATAGCATTTGAGAGTCATCTTTGAAGTTGGAAGCTTTGCTTGAAAATCCAGCTATCTATTTCACTTTCGGTTATCCAGTTGATTCCAGTTATCCGGTTGGTTCCAGTGATGTATTATGATTCATACCTGGTTATCATGTTGACACCTCCGTTGTATCTTGTTTGACTCTGATGTATTTATATAGTAGCTTCGTTAACTACTATTTCTTTACTTCCACTGCATTTATTACTCTGTGTCTGTGATCTGTGATTTATTTACTATTTATGCTGTGTTTTGCCAAATTTATTTTACAATTCGGTATTTTGAGCAATTCAAGTCCGACATGTGCGGATGTGAATGGTTGAAAATATCGGGCCGTTACATTTGGTATCAGAGCTTTGGCTCTAGGCAATACTTATCATATATGGTAAATTTATTTACAGAATCACTTTCATTCGAGTGTGAATCTCTTCCTTTTTGACTCGATTCCTTTTGAATTTTGGAACGTTCTCTGTGGTTCCATAATACATTCTTGTCCCCACTATTCATCTTCTTTTGATTCTGGAGTGTCCCATACCTCCACTTCGAATGATCCTTAGAATGAGTCGGCGGTCTTGCCAATCTTTGAATGACTTGTGAAGGGGTGGAACACCTTTACCATAGGCATCGATTCATCGGAGATTTATATATCCTCGGTTTAGATGCTAGTATCTCTTGTTATCCTGAATTCTATCTATTGAGATCGGATGTAGATTTGCCCCAGAACTCTACATCGATCTTATTCTTGAAGTCACGGTTGACCCGGTTAAGATTGCCCGCGATTTATGTAAGATTATCCATTCCTTATTATGTCAATTTAATCATCTTATCTTTTGTTTCCAACTTATCTTCGAATCGGAATTCTCTTGATTTGAGTCAATCAAATTTGAATCCCTATTCTTGCTTTGTAAACCTATATTTAATTTTTTTTTATATTGTGTTGTTTGAGTTATTGATGTTGATTTGGGTTTTCGATCGACTCGTCTGATCAACGCTATCGATAGAATTTCCAAAACACTTGAGCAGAGCAAACTGACACCGTATTGATTTCAAAATTTAATAATGATAAATTTTGTATAATTATATTATGTATGAGTTTGATTTTCTGAATTCTGATAATTAATTGAATAGGGTATTAAGAAATAATATTTGACTTTATATATAGCTTGTAACCATTAACTTTTGTTTCATATATGAATAATTGAACTATAAAACATGGTTTTAAATTAATTTGGAAATCTAGATGAATTTAAAATCAAGAATTTGAGAATTTAATTTCCGATGATTTCGAACTTTGGTTTAAAGTTTTAAAAGATATTATTTGAAGTATTTTTCGATTAGAAATAGTTTTTAAAGAATTTTCAAGTTTTAAATTAGTGCTCTTCTCTTTGTTGTTGGAAAATAGTTTCGGTGATGACTGCAGCATCATCGACATTCGTTTTCGAGTTTCGAAGTGAAGAGACCATTCTGTAGTTTTGCTACAGTCTTGCTTTGGAGAATTAAATTGATTTGAATTTCTAAAATATGACTTGACTTATAATATATATTGATATATGATGTAAATTTGATTTGATATATATATATTGTGTATGTATATATTTAGTTATTTACCCCTAAAAATTATTTGAAGTTAATCGAAAAATTAATTTTTGAATTTTATCTTAAAGGATGATTTAAAATTTAAATGAATCAAAATTTTGAATAAATACTTAAGCTTGAATAATTGAATTAGAAGGTTTATTTGTATAATACTCAATTACATTCTAATATAACTTATCTAAATTATTCAGAAGTTGAATATGTAATTGGATAAAATACAATATAAAAAGGATTTTTATAAATAAAATTTAAGTAGTTGTAACAAATATTATACACTTAAATTTTAGTTATAAAAGATTAATAGGGGTAAACAGAATAAAAGTTAATTGAATAATTTACAATATAATGGTGATAAAGGAATTTATAAATAAATTGGAGCAGATATAATAAGTGTAAATAAACTTAATATATATGATTAGATATATTAAGTGGAATAAATTTAATAATAATTTTGGAATAAAGAAGAATTAAATTTATTGAATAAATTATGAGTATAATAAATGATTTTTCAAATTCATGACTTTGGAAAATTGTTTATTTAAGAAAATAAAATTTGAAATAGTTAAGATTTATATAACTTAAGTGAAATCAAATGAATGAAATCAATTATTAATTGAAGTTGAAGTTTCCATGGATTTAAATTTTATTATCTTCTTTGCTGTCCAATCTCTTTTCTGTTAGGTTGTTCTATTCTCCTACCTCTTCCTTTTCAGGGACGAAAAGTTTTGAGTGGGGGAGAGTGTAACGACCCGTAAATTTTCAATAATTAAAGCTGTCAATTTAAAAATATTTTGGTAAATATTTTGGAAGAAATAAAATCTTTGTAATTTAATGATGAAATGAATGCCAAAATGAGATGTAAGAATGTACTTAAAAAAAACTAATTATTAACAACTGAAATGAAATTACAATTTATTGAAGTAATGTAAATTGTTATACTTGGCTATAAATTTATGTAAGAAAAAAAATGAAAACATTAAAATTTATAAATGATTTAGTATGAAATAAATGACCATTGAATAAAGATTTGGTATATAAGAATGGTAGCGTATGTTTGTGAACAGTGAATTCAAAGGTGTGATTAAAAGTTATAGTAACGGTTGTAAGTTACTATTTAATGGGTCTATTAATCTAGTTGTAAATGTTATATTTAGGTTTAAAAATGGATATAAGTATATAAATGTAAGTTTGTGTGGGTAAATGAATTAGTGTATAATTTATGGTAATTGAATGAATTAAACATTATGTAAGCAATTATGATAATTAGTGGACATAATAAACTTGAGTGTAATATAAAGATAAGGATAACATTTATTGCAAGTTACATTTATTAGGCTGCTATATTTAAAGTAGGAAATCAATTACACTTAAATGTAAGTAAATTTTCATTTATATGAGATAGGACAGTAATTGTAAAGTGTGAATTTAATGACATAAATGGAAATGTATATTTTATCCATAAGATGAAATAAAGGAATGAAACCAAGTTGGATAAATGGATTGAGGTTTTAATTATAATAAATGTATATATTTAGCAAACTCAATATAATTGAAAATAACAGTTATTATAATAGAAAGATGAAAATTTGAATATATATATTTATTTAATGAATGATAAAGAAATAATAACTAGGTTTATAGAGTGATAATAGATTTATAAAAAGAAAAGAATTGAAGCAAGGCAATTATTGGAAATTAAATTAAATGGGAATTCAATTAATAACAAATAGATTTATGGTAAGAGAATGAAATTAATTACTTTGCTAATTGAAAATTTTGGTGGATCAGGAAGATATAAATTAGTATCTAAACCAATGTTAAATGGATTTATTGGGAATTTAAAACTTGTACTTCTAAATTAAAATACAGTGTTTACACGCAATGACTTTCTATATTTTATTTTCTATTTCCCTATGTTTGTTTCTCAAATTTTTATTTTCTATTTTGGTTGTATACACTTTGAATATATTTGTTTGATTTTTGATTGACTTCACTAATAATAATAGCTTAGAAACTTCAAGAGATATTGGTTACCTGTTTTATGTATTTGTTGCTTTTTCATTTCGTGCAAACAAAGAAAAAGATATATAGACAAGATTCTTTCCCTTAAATTGTGCCTCCTTAATTGCCTATCTTTTATTTCCAACCTCCTTAATTATATTCTAGCCGTGTATTCATTCCAAAATCACGTACAAAATAATTCCCTAACATTTCATTCCTCTTTTGCCTCTTTATTTTCTAAACTTTCCATTTAATTTCCCTTGTCATTCCCTTCCTTTAGCCGTTCAAATCCTTTGGGAAACCCTAGCCGCACTTTGATATTCACGTATAAATTAGCACCTCAATTTCTCATTTCCCTTTTGAGTGAAAAAAAAATATTCAAGTTCTCAATTTCATTGCCTCCTCTTCTTCTTCCTTCTCTTTCTCCTCTTTTTCATTTTGTTTTCCTTTTGTTTTCTTCATGCTAGTTCAGCCACAACCTTGTTCACCTCTCCACCATAATTCCGACCTCATCCTCTCTCCACCACCTCCATAACCAATCCCGCATGCCACCAAAACTATCATGGCCAAGACCACATGATATTTAAGGCCAAGGTTATGCCATTTGATCCATATTCTTTTCATTTTTTTTATTTACAATCTTGTGTTGAATTATATCCTTATAATTTGTGTATTTGTTTATGTACAAGATTTGGATCTTGACTCTCCATCACTCAAGTATAGTCGTGCCTTGTTGTGCTTTGCAGAGTTTAGATTTGTATCTTGAATTTGATTTCTAGCTTCAAAAAGGTGAGTTTTATCTCTCTAGACACCGTGAAACGATGACATGTGAATTGTATAAATTAATATGTTATGTTATTATGTTCATATATGCCTGTGATAAATCTATATGATGTTAAATATTGCTATATCCCTGTTACACCATCTGTCATGATTTTATTTGTTATACTATTGTTTATTTCCTGTTTATCACACTACAAGTTCCCTATCACTATGGGTTGAAATGATACATACCCGAACGAACATTAGATTAAGAAAAAATCACTATGGGCTGAAATGATAGGCTCGAGTGATTTTATTGTATTTATTTTACTTGGGATTGCGGGTTTGAAATGATAGAACCCGGATTTTTCTTCTTAAATTACGGATTGAAATGATATATTATCCGTATCAATTGACCTAGGTTAGAAAATATTATACAGGCCCATGGTTATATTTTTAAATGATATTTTTCTAAAAATTTATTAAGTATTTTAAATATTTCTGAAAATTATTAAGTATTTTGAAATTATAAATATATGAAAATTTTAACTTAATTTGATTAATGCTTTAAAGTGTAAAGAAATATTGTTTTTCTATAAGTTAATTTTTTTATAAGTTAATTGGTTTTGAATTGAATTTAAAGAGTCTTATTTATGATAAATAACTTAATAATTAAGTTTGATTTAATTTGGAATCTTAAATCTAACCTAGTAATTGTAACAAAGGTTGTTTCCCGGGATGGACATATTTTGTAAAATAAACAATGTATTTTTGAATAAATAAAATGAAATACATTTGTATGTGACATCTTGTAATAAGTTTTGGAATCATAGTGGAATTGATGTCTAAAGGAATAAATTTGTAAAGAATTTGATTGTTTTAACTACGATAAAATATTCTTTTGTAAAATGTTATGTTTTGTAAGATAAATAGCTATGACTTTAAAACGGAAAATGTAAGTTAAACACACATGTGAGATGTAAATTTAATTAATATTTTTATTGATTAATATAATAAATGTTCTTTATTGTAATAACAAAAATGAAAGAAATGTGTAAAGTTTTAATTAATGCAAGAAACATATAAAGTTTTAATTAATGAAAGAAAAGTGTAAGTTTTAATTAATGAAAGAAACGTGTAAGTTTCTAATTAATGAAAGAAACGTGTAAAGTCCTAATTAATGAGAGAACATGTAAAGTTTTTAATTAATGCAAGAAACATGTAAAGTTTTAATTAATGAAAGAAACATGTAAAGTTTTAATTAGTGTGGTATTGATTAAATTAATAAATGCTTTCTACTGTAATAGGAATGTAAATTAAAACATACATTTGATAATGTAAGTTTTAATTAGTGTAATATTGATTAAAATGATAAATTCTCTTTATTATAATAAATGTAAGTTAAAACGTACATTTGACATGTAAGTTTTAATCAATGTAATGGTGTATTTTAAATTGATTAAAATGATAAATGTTACTTGCTGTAATAATAAAATGTAAGTTAATAACGTACATTTGATAAGCACGTTTTAATTTATGTAAATGGCATACTTTAAATGATTAAAATAATAAAGTTTCTTTATAGTAATAATAATGTATGTTAATAAGGTACTTTTAACTTAACATAAGAATTTCGGCTTTAAATTGGACATTACAGTAACAAAGTCTATTTAACTATAAGGCTATGATAAAAGGACCATTTTAAATTTTGTAAGCGTATAAATACTTTGATTATATAAAATGTTAAAGTGGAAAGTATTACATTCCAAAAGTGCTAAGATTCCTTAAGGTAACATTTCCAAAATGCAACGATAATTTAAAGGAATATTTCAAGTTTAATAATTTGAAAGAAATATTCAATGATTTGGAAATTTGGGTTTTATTTAAATGATATATTATTGAATTATTTTTGAAATGTAAATGATACTATTGTGATATGGTTTTGAAATAAGTATGATATTTTGGTTTTGAAAGCATATACTATTTTGAAATAAATTATATGATTTTGAAATGGATATGCTAGTTTGGTTTTGAAAGTATAAATGATTTTGAAATAAATATCCATGGGTTATAATAACGTTTGGTTGTTAAAGAGACCGGGATCGGAAGTTTTTATACTCTCTGCCAACTCCGAAAACCACTTTAACAACCGTGTACGCGGTGGAGATTTCAGAATGAAGTAGGATGGTGGTGGCGTTTCCTTTAAGGTAAATACGTGGACCCGACTCTCGTGAGTTGGCATAAGGTGGCTAAAACAGGAGTGATCGACGGGTTAATAAGGTAGCACCTTTGATTGGACACATCCCTTTGATATTATACTTTGACTTTTGGATTGTTTCGGTTACCACTTTTGATTTTTATTTGGGGGTGTGGCTCGAGGTGGGCGGTAGCTGCGCGCTACGCCTTACCACCGACCCGGAAGCGTAATTGGTATATCTACCCTGGCATTGCCTAGTTGTGCCGTGTCACCTACCCTATCACGCCTTGTACAAGTTTGGTTTTCTCTCGTAGCCCATGTGGTATCCTCTGGTGGCTTCCCGATCAGGAGGGACTATGATATTGGATGGACTACTGGGACTATTACGTGTTAAGGGCTATATGGGTAACCCCTTAATGCTATGAAAAAGTAAGTTTATTTTACTATAGACATTATTATAATAGCGAAATATTACTACATAGTATGTAGTTTAACGGATCCTTAGAGGATGGGCGGTCCCAAGCATCCTTTAAGTTACTTGTACCTTATATTACAGTTCACTTGATTTGGTTTACATTGTATAAGTATGTATGTCCTGACTCGAGTGTTTTGTGTTTCTTCACGCTCGGGTCAGACTGAGTGATACAGCATTTGATACTCACCTTCGAAGTTGGAAGCTTTGCTTGAAGATCCAGCTATCTATTTCTCTTTCGGTTATCCAGTTGATTCCAGTTATCCGGTTGGTTCCAGTGATGTATTATGATTCATACCTGGTTATCATGTTGACACCTCTGTTGTATCTTGTTATCTCTGTTGTATCTTGTTTGACTCTGATGTATTTATATAGTAGCTTCATGAACTACTGTTTCTTTACTTCCGCTGCATTTATTACTCTGTGTCTGTGATCTGTGATTTATTTACTATGTATGTTGTGTTTTGCCAAAATTATTTTACAATTCGTTATTTTGAGCAATTCAAGTCCGACATGTGCGGATGCGAATGGTTGAAAATATCGGGCCGTTACAATGTCTAGGAATATATTTTATTCCGTAGTATTCCGTAATAGAATTTATAATATTTTATCTTAGGAGTAATCCTAATTGTGATTGTTCTATTCGAGTCCTCTTCGATAGGGTGCTTGACACTCATCCGTATCGGTGGAATTTGTTGATGCTTTTTGATATTCTTAACTTGTGATTTCTTTGAGGATTATGAATCCTATTGAGTGGATCCGCAACATTAGGTATGATACTTTAGGATTTTAGGATTGTTCCTTGTAGCTTATCTTTTCATGCGAATTAGCATGCTATTTTTCTACCTATAGTTTGGAATGGTTTGAGATGGAGTGGCTTGAATATTTTTAAGCCACGTTCTGTGATTTGAAGGATCCTATATTTAGGTATTCTAATTTGGCTAATTCATTGTTTCTTGTTCTTCGGAATGTTAATGATGATTTTCGAAGTCTTTGTATTCACTCTTGAGTTTCAAGATGTTGATGATATATCTTGAATTCCAGTCATTATGACTTTGTTGATTTCTGTGAGTCTGTTTGGGTATCGAGCAATTGAATATTTTATTGACTTCATTCCCGATTCTTAGCCTTTCGGTTATCCTTTTGCGAGGATCCACTAGGGAAATGAGGTGATTTATTGAATTTATTTGATATTGTCGTTCTTTCCTCCTTTTGAGATATCCTATTTGGATTCTCAATTGTTGATATACTTTGTAAAATTACTTCACTCGAAGTAATGACATGTCGTTAAGGTTCTTCTTCTCATTCGAGAAGATATCTTAACCATACTCTTTTATCTCATTTCTCTCTTTTTAATCTATTTATGATGCTAGGGTCATTTCTCGGCTTGACCCTACACCGATTTTTCATGAGCTATTAGTCGCGGAGGATAGCGTTACTCTTACTACATTCCGCACTCGTTATGAGTCTTGTGAGTGGTTCGTTATACCGTTCGGAATAATGAACTCTCTAGTCTATTCCATCAATCTTGAGGACCGAGTATTCTAGCAATATCTCGATGAGCTCTATTTGTGTTCCTTGATTTTGAGAATAAGCAATAAATTGCGTTTTTAATTTTTTTTCAAAAATTAAATGTTTCTAAGAGAAAATGGATTTTGATTTAGGAAAAACAAAGAATATTTTGAGTATTATATATGAGATATTTCTTTTTAAAAAAATGAATTTTTGTGTTGGGTTGTCTGTTTGTGCTTTAAGAATTCCGGTCGATGCGTTTAGCTAACGTTATCGATAGGAATTTCCTAAATGTTGTGATGAGACAGTCAGATACGGTAAATTGAGTTTTAGTAAGTAAAGGTTGAAAGTAGTTAATATGTTGGAGTATTAATTTTTATTTTAAATGTTTATTGAAACCATTGAACCATAGTGAGTGTTGGATGATTGGCGAGGCAGTTTTGATCAATTGATCAACTCTGCAGCCAATCAATGGGTCATTCACTATAAATCAATGGTGAGGCAATACCCTTATATCATTTAAAATTTGAGAAATTGAATATGGTAATTTGGGTAAGTAAAAGTGAATAATTCTAATTAAGGGGATATCTTAATTAGGTGAAAATATCATTTGATGTTTTGATTAATAAAATGACATATTTAAGGTAAAAGAATACTTTGGTTTGAAAATTAAAATATTAATTGAATAGTTTAGTTCAAGTTATTAATGATGACTATAAAAAAATTGTTTTGACACTTAGTTATGTGAGTAATAGTAGAGGATAGATATAAAACTCTATCTTGAGAGAAAAGAAAGAAGTGTTAGTTTAGAACATTTAGTATAAATTTGTGAGCTAGTTTTTGTTTTAAACTTAAATGGTATTAAAACTTATGGGTTTGAAACTGCAAAATTGTTTTGAAAACAAATTTGAATTAACTATCAAATTTAATAAGTCCTATGTTGATAATTAGATGGAAAATTAATTTGTGTGACAAATGGAGTGAATTTGGATTGTTTTGATAAATGAACATTTCATGTAGTATAATCATTTTAAATTGCGAGTATAATTTTAAACTTTATATATATATCCCAAAAATTTATTTGGTGGATAATCAATAATCATCTCTTGATAATGAAAGAGATTAGTTATCTCTTCCAAAATGAGTATTCATAGTTAACTGTTTTAAAGCTAGATTTTAGAAAGTAATGAAAGTATTTCCACTTAATGAATTGTTTTTTGTATCATTACATAAAATTGATAATAATTTTGTATGCTTTAGCTTTTCAAGGAAAAAGAAGATCATTTAATAAATGATACAGAAAAAAGCTTGTTTGAAAATGTTGTTTGAGATTAAAATGTTTTGGGAAAATTTCAAATTGATTTGAAAACTAAAATTTTGTTTGGAAAAGTGTTGTACAAAAGTAGCAATAACTTGGTATTTATAACTCCAAATGAGTTTAATCTTTTTTTAAATGAAAGAGCTTTTAGTAAGCTATAAATTTTCTTTTTACCACTTTAAAATATTTTGCTTTTTACCGAGTCTAAAATGGGTTCGAAAGTAGATGGTCATTTCTGTCCTATAAGAGATTTTCTAAGGTTTAAGGTGAAAATAAATTTAGCATAACTTTCAAACCGTGAATCTAATTTTTATGAACTTTATATTGCTGGAAAGCTTAGACTTAGTAGAACAACTTTCGATTTATAAGCATTTTCATATTTTGAGCTTTGATTGGTCAAAATTTGTTTTCTTTATAGCAGGTTTGTAATTGAAATTTACTTGTTTCTTTGTGGTCATGTGTATTCTACCTATTTTGTGAATGTAATTGAGTTGATGTTTAGTATAAATATATGTTTCAAACAGAAATATGTTTTGGTAGAATTTAAGAGTGAAACATTTTATTCACTTTAAATGAAGAGTTTAGAGATTAAAGTGGATTCTTATAAGAGGTTTTGAAAATTTTCAAAATGTTGAAATTTGTAATTTGATTATGAAGAAAATGGATTTTGATAACCTTGTAAATATTTGTTTAGTTAAATAAAGGTATAAAAATCCTTTCTTTGAGTTTGTCTTGCCATTGTGCAATTATCTAGCGACTAGCACTTACGCGGTCGTTTGATATGGTGGTATTGAGGAAAACACCAACCTCTTATTGAGTTTTCTTACCTCTATTGTGTCAATCTAATGTCGAAGGGGCTCTTTCCGTAGTGACATATGGAAAGTCATATCAATAATTATCTAGTTGTTTGAAACCAGGATAAAATTATGTTAAATCCCGACTCTATTCGAGAAGCACTTGAGAAACCAATCTCACATAATTGATCTTTTGTGTGGCATCCTGTCTGCGTTCTTGTTTCGAAGGTAAGACACCTTTGAAACCATGAATTATTGCTCAAAAAAAAATTCAATAGTCCACTAATTCCAATGATAGCACTTGGGACACCATAGAATTAATCGAGCAATCTTAATTTGATTTTCTATCATCTTATGTTAGGATGAGGAATTGTAAACTCGACCTTATCTATCTTCCTTTGCTTGATGAAGAAAAATTGTTAAATACAGCACTTCTCCAGAAATTGCGAGGACGCAATTTTTATAAGGGGAGGGTCTGTACAACCCTGTTTTTGGTGATTACCTGTAAATATTAAATTATAACGATGTTTATAATTTAATATTGAGAACTAAAAATAAATTTGAGATTTAAATTATTTGTTTGAAATAAACAATGGATTTGGGAAAAAAATACAAAAATAAAGTTTTGGAACTTTATTTAGTTTATCTGTGATAAAAAATGAATGAAATATGATTTTATTTAGTGTAAATGCAATAATTCTTGTAATTATTGCCAAATGCTTCATTTAATAATTTTCAAAGGAAGTATTTGATTTTAAAATGTGTTATCTATTATAAATAAAAAGATGAAATTTTGTTTAAAATATGTTTTGGATATAAAAATGATGAAAATATGGTTTATTGCATTTAATTTATGCAAGAAAATAATTTTTATGTAATTTTTGGAGTTAAAAATAGAGTTTTATATAATAATTGTATAATTTGTGCATTTAAATTAAGATAAAGGTTTTTAATAATGAAAATAAATTTTAGAGCAAAATTATCTTTTATTCTGACGTAAGATAATTTTTAGAACATAAAAATATGTTGTGTGATTTTTATAGAGTTGAATTATGTGTATATATGTTATAATTTGTAAATAATAGTGTATTTGTGAATATATGTGATAATTAGAGTTTATTAAATTCTTTTGTTTTGGGTCTTAGCCCATTTACAAACTTAACTAGAAAAGAGAAAGAAAGCTTCTTTCTCAATTCATGTACGTTCAGTACAAGCCTTCTTCCCTGTAAACTAAAAGAAGAGAAAAATCAAAAACTCACTTTCCTCTTTCAAAGTAAAAATCAGAATCTTCATTCCAATCCAATTAATTGCTGAAATTTATCAAAATAGAGTCGGTTATTTCAGGTAATCTATAATTGAAGTTTTGTTCTTGCATGTTTATATAAACTCCTTTTTTAGGTTGTTGAAGCTTCCTCAAGGCCAAAGCTGGCATCTTCTCTCCAATTCGCTCTTGTTACTCTACTATCCTATAAGGTGGGTATCAAAACTCACAAATGCTAGCCGAAGCCAAGCTTCAAATTGCTGTAACTGTTTTGTTTGTGCTAAAACTGTTCTGAGCTCCACTTTGCATGTTAATTTCTTGTAATTCTGGCAACAAAATGCTGTCGGGTTTCCTTTTGATTGTAGTTCATGTGTTTGAGTTCAAGCGTGCAAAATTTCGTTGCAAAATCTTTTGTTTGATACTTGAAACTTCACTGCAAAATCAATGCGCGGCCTGGAAATCACCTACACATTTTTGTTTTTGAACTGTTGCAAACATGGCATAAGTTTATGTTTGAGACATCAAAAGTTTTTCATTTCCAATCGAAATTCGTTGATTCTTTTTTTATTTGGAAGCAGAAGTTTTCTACTATTTGCAAACCAATTTTTAGCTCAATCTGAGGTAGTTTGGCCCTCTGTTTCATGTCTGAAAGTTGAACCCGAGATGGATTTCAGGCCTGTACATTTTTGGTTTTTTTTTGAACTGTTGCAAACATTGCCTGAGTTCGTGTTTAGACGGTGTAAATTTTCATTTTCCATCGGTATTCATCGATTATTTTTTTGTTTGAAAGATAAAGTTTTCTACTATATGGCTACAAATTTTCAGCTCAATCCAAGGTAATATGTTCTCTGTTTCATGCCTGAAAGTTGAGCCCTAGATGGTTTTCAGGCCTATACATTTTTTTTTTTTTGAAATGTTGCAAACATTGCCTGAGTTCATGTTTGCGATAGTGTAACTTTTTCATTTCCAGTTGGAATTCATTGATTTTTTTTGTTTGAAAGACGAAATTTTCTACTATTGGCATACCAATTTTCTGCTTAATATGAGGTAGTATGGTCCTCTGTTTCAGGCCTATAGGTTGGAATCAAGATGGTTTTCAGGCCTGGGTATATTTTTTGTTTTTAAACCATTGCAAACATGGCCTGAGTCCATGTTTGAAACAGCGTAACTATTTTATTTCAAGTTGGAATTCAACGATTCTTTCATTGTTCGAAAGCCAAATTCCACTTTGTGCACACCAATTTTTAGTTTAATCAAAGATCATTTTGCCACTTGTTTCATGTCCGAATGTTGAAGCCAGAGAAGATTTCAGACCAGGTATTGTGTTATCGATGCATTTTATGTTCTTTTTCCGTCCGACTTTTGACTTTTACTTCATATTTTATGATATTTCTGAAATGTTTTGAGGCCATGAATTCTATCGGTAGAGTAGTCAAATTTTGGAGATTTTAAAATTCAAATTTTGGATTAAATTTGTATTTAATTTGAATTGAATTCGAATATCGATTGTGATTTTTTGGGTTTTTTCGTTTCCGAGCATGTATTTTTCCAAACCATTTTGAAATAATTTTTAAAATAAATTGGCATTCTAAATTATTATTATAAGATATTTTTAAAGTATTTTCAAATATAGAATCTATTTATTCTCGATAATAAGGGAATTTTCAAATATGGCTTTCAAAATTAGTATTAAAAGCTCATTTTCTCAAGTAAATTATTTTATATATAAAATACACGTTTTACACTATTCGAGCGAATGAGAAGGAGAATTAAATGATTTGGTAAACATGTGGCATGGGACACGTGCGTTTATCTTATCGGTTAGTTCTCGACTTGTCTGTTTGATCGTTTTGACCTGCTGGTCGAGTTTACCGATGAGATGCGGTAAACTTTTTACTACTTTGAGTGTGAAATTTACTAGCGGTTAGTAAACTTTTTAGTGCAAATGTGTGGTTTGGGACACACGTTAACACTGTTCGGGTTCCTATCCGAGAGTTTGTGACACATTTGTCTAAGAGATGTATTTTCCAGTATTTGACCGTCGGGTCATTTGTCCTTCGGGATGTTTGTCTAAGAGACGTTTGTCATTATGACGTATTTGTTCTTCGGGATGTTGTCCTTGGGGATGTTTGTCTAGGATTCAGGACGTTTGTCTAAGAGGCGTGGCGCCTTATTTTGGGAGAACGGTACTTGGCGGGCTTCGGCCATAAGCATGTGCTATGTCTTTGAGATGTTTCATTGATTTCCTTGTGCTTTTCCAAGTGCATCGCCTCTTCACATTATTAGCCATTTGAGTCGTACGAGATATTATATATGGCGATTACATCTTTGGAAATTGAACTCCTTATTGAGTTCTATATTTGAGATTTGGGTTTGCCAACTCTTGGCATTTATTTGAGATTTATACTCTCCTATTTGGAGATATATGAGATTGTCATTTTTGGCGTATTTTATGTTTGAGACTTCTCTATTTAGAGAATATTTATAGGATTACCATTTTTGGCGAGTTTTGAGTTTGAGATATGGGATTTTCCTATTGTGGACATATGGTTCATAGAAACCATTTTAGTGGCTTTTTGGATTTCGCCGATGATATGAGGCATTTATTATACTTAGTGTTATTTAGTGAGTTTATCCATTTCGAGGACATACACTTAATGTAATTACCTTATTTGAAATAGTGGCATGCTCTTATTATTGTTTCTTCTCATTCGAGATAATATCTTACCCTTTACCTTATGCTCAAATTATAAATTATCCTTATAAAATGATTTGTTTAGATAGACTGACCCATGTATTTTATACACAGGTCAGACCAAGGTGTTTCAGGTTAGGTACCCTTATGGACTTAGCATATTCTGCTTTCGCATGGACTTATCTGCTAGCCCTTTTTGTTGTAGTCTTTTTGTCGCTGCTCTGATATGTGCATTGTTTTCACTCGTGTGTAAATTGTGGTCGTCATACCACTTATGATGTATTGTTTGTATTGTAATGAGATGTATCAGTATATATATATATGTATATATCTGTTTGTTGTTCTGTGATGTGTTATGCGTTTGAGTTGTTGTATTTTGTTCTAATAGATCCTATAGCCACCCGTAGTTTTGTATTAAGCATTTATTGGATATGTCGATCCACTTAAGAAAGGGAAAAAATAAAGAGTACTAATCGACGTATTCGGTAGATATTTAAGACAAGACTATAGATGGTCGCCCCTGACCAACCCTATTCTCCGCATTAGTAGACAATATTACCAAGTAATACTCTTCGTTAATGTGGGTCTCGGGTGGGTCTTCACACACGTCCCTTATTAAACAATTTAATAAGGTATCCTTGCATATCATTTGGAATATTCCCTATATCTTTTGTACTTACTAAAAAAGACATCATTTACAAGTCCAATATCGAGAACTCAAATAACTAAAGCTGAATTTAACATAAATACATCGTTATAAAATCAGCAACGTGTTGTTTATTTATAGTTCATAAATACCAAAGTACATTTTAGTGCTCCTTCTTATAAACACATGCTTCCTCTACATTTGATCGATAATCAAACTATTAGATATTTCTATCAAAACACTTATTCAATTTTCATGCTTTTCTAAATGATATTCGTATCCATTCTCGGATCGTATCTGGAAACTCATAAACTTAATATCGTTCCCACTGATTTCGAGACACTTTGGTTACTATGTATAAAATAGTTTACTCTAAATCATTAATTATAATTTTCTATTTTAACACATACCCACCAAAACATAAAGTCATACTATGCAATAATATTGTGAGTAAAATTTGAACCTACTTGAGCACATCGAATGGTGAATTTGTGATGTTAATTTCGACAATTGAAATTTGCGGTGTTATTATTATCAATATGGCTCATTATATTCTAACTGCATTTGTCTTTTTCTTAAAGACACATTTGCGACCAACGGATCATATCCCTTTGGGTACAACTTTCAAAATCATATTTTTATAACGTACTTGGAATCTATTTCAAATTTGTTCATCATACCATATCATATAGTCAATATTCTTAATGGTTTAATTAAATAACCGAGGATTATATATTCTTGACATTGACAAGAAACTCATACTTTCTCCTTAATGTACAATAATACTCATTAGTCGTTCTAATGTGTTGTGTTCATTTAAGTTTGGTTAATTTCATTTCATCCATTGTAATCAGTTTTATCCATCATCTTATCCAAATTCAATCTATACCAATAATTTCTTAAAGAATTCTTTCTCTACAAAGTTGGTATTTCTTGAAACATTAGTTGTTTCTCAGTGCTATAAAATGGGTATTTATAAACATTTTATGAATGATTTTGCATTAGTTTACATATATTTATGTTCACAACCTAAATTAGTCATCTAATAACTATAGTTTCCAAAATTCTCTTGGGATGATTCATACATGATCACTTACATACAATTATTACATGCAATTTTTTTATTCGCACAACCTGCCAACTCCTTGGCCTAGGATATGTGGGGGTCTTTATAAACCCTTATCTTGTATGGTCTTGTAAAGTATTCATTGGATGATATGAATTTTAACCTTTATGTACTACTCTTAAGAACACACCTTACAAAAGAGTTCAACTCAATTTCACTCATCACTAATCGTGCTTTGTCCAATAAAGATTGGTTACTCGTTATCAATACATCATTATGTAGTGTAGGGATGAGTGACTTTTAAGATTGAACCTTTTTTTCATTTAGGTACATTCAGAACTCTTTCCATATACTTGGTCGATTAAACTGAATCATTTCTGTCACATGTTATATTATTTACTTCTATTTATATTCTGTGAGCTTATCATTGACGTATACATGTTTATCATATACACATGTCCATGTACGAAATAATTCATCAATGAGTATGGCAAAGTACATGGAACTGTTTTTGTATTAATAGACTTATGATTGTATGTGTGTGTGTGTATTAATTCAAATAGTTCATCAACACTTACGATGCTCCAACTAAATGGGTGCATAGCCTTATTTGTTTAAGGTAACTAGTATCATGTAATTCATAAACATATAATAAAAATCATTTCTCAAAACTATAGCTTAGCCTATAATTCTAAATAATTATAAATAATTTTAGATACTTCATTAGTTTCCAATGCATCATCATTTTATTATGAAAACAAATGCCACATTATAGTTTTATCTCACAATGAATGTTCGTAATATTTACAATGAATTATAACTATGTCTATTTTTCTATTAACATTGAAAAATAGTCATTATTTCATAAATAATGTTCAGTTTGTTATACAGAAACAATTTCCGTAACTTGACGCAATCAATAAGTGTTATATGGTATGCTCTCACTATTTCCTCCATTATTATAATAGCATACTGAATTCGAAAGTGCAATATTCACTTAGTATAGATACTTTATTTCATATACTGTAACTAGTTTACCATGAGGAGTTCTTTGATCAAATATCTTGAACTCAAAAAAAATGTCAAAGAAAATAATCTTCTATATGAAAATACGTTTCAGAATAAAAATCATATTTCTTATTCCAGTGCTAAGTATTACTCATTATTATTATAATTCTCATCTTCGATGTTTCTTTGTGAAGAAGAGATGACCATTCACTCTCTTTGTACCTTAAATCACATCTACTCTTGTGCATTCATTTTTCCTTTTAGACGATTGAACCATTCAAATGAAATCCCCTTACTACAACATCACAACCAACTCTTTACAAAGCCACGCTCGATCATCCTAAAAATTTAAGGATATTATATATGATGCACTTTGCATAAATGGATCAAACTAACATTTCAGTGATCGAGTTCTTAGATCTGTCTTATAGTTCTGGTCTAGTGTTACATTTAACACAATGCAATTTTTGTTGTAATTAACCAAATTGAATTTTTGGTCTCACGGTATGTTTTATTTGTTTACTTTGAATGAACTAATTTCATCGAAATATCGTAAACTACGAACAGCGATCATTCACTGTATAACACTTATATATGATTGTATATAGATCAAATATCCATTGTCACATATTACTTTTGAGTTTAGAACTTATAGAATGCAATACATGGTCTTGACCAAATAGATAGGTTAGCGATCAAATTACGGACGTATTTAGTAGTTGTAGAATCAAAAGCTTGCATAGGTGTCAAAACGTTAACATGAAATAAGCATTTATTAGTAAGTATATGTTATATTTCTAATTGTCTATTATTAGGCATTTTGATTAAGCATGTTCTTAGTGGAATTAGAACGTCGAGATGAAGACAAAATTATTCAAGGACTTTGGAAACATCATAAAAAGGTGAGAAAAGGAAATAACAAAAAAAGAGCGAAAAATGTTAATTTGAGTTTTTTAATTTGGTGCTTAGGGTCGGACCCAAGACGTACCCGTGATGAACCTAGGAAAAATGAAAGAAAACCTGAGTTGAGAAATAGCAAGGCGAGATAACATGACATACAGTCGGGCCTAAGTCAAGCCCGAGATAGCTCTGGGTCAGACACAAACTTCTCATTTTCGAGTGGTTTCAATTGACCTCTCGGTACTGGGTGGTATTTTTCTCAGGTCGGACACACAAAACTCTCAAATCTGACTCCAAGCAATTATTACCAAGTAGAATTTTGGTCGGACCAACCAAACTCTTAGGTCGGACTCTAAGCGATTGGTATCGGGTAGAACTCAGGTTGGACACACAAAACTCCTAGGTAGGACTCAAACAACTTCAACCATTGGATGACTCCAAGCAAGGCCTAAAGCAAACAAATAAATCACTCAAGTCGAACACCAAGTCAGGTCAACCTTGACTGGAAGCTCATGATTTTCACTGACACGGTTTTCATCAACATGGTTCACTCCAATATGATTAAAACTATCTAGAATGATGATATAAAGTAAGTCAATAAGTTATGAAGACAACTGAGCAAAGTGAACCGCTTAGTACCGAGAGGAACCGCTCGATACTAAGAGCTTTTCTCTCCACTTTAGACATCCAAAACCTCTTATACTTGAAATACTACCTTAAGCAGTTTCTATGGAGTACTTTGACCAAAGAATAGATGAGTAATTCCAAGGATTCTCGAGAAGAAAGCAAAGAAAGCGGGATAATACAAGTATTATCGAGAGAATTATCAGAATCAACTTAAAGTCTATGGAAAAGAGCTTGGAACACATCGAATTAGAGATGGGAGAATAGGGAAAGTGAAGGAGGTGAATTTGCATAAATAAAAACCACTCGGTACCGAGAGGAACCTCTTGGTACAAAGAGGCGTATTTAAATTGTAGACTCTCATTCTTGCATGTATAAGTATCAGCCCAATGACAACTAAAGAAGGATCTTGGACCCTGCTCCTTCTTAATCTCCTATCTGTCCCTCACAATAGTCACCTAGGCAAATACTATTGGTATTTATAGTCTTAACAACATGTCAATCCCTTTTACTAGTGACTCTAATTCTCTCACAAATCCATAATCTATAAAGTGTACGTAGCTCAGAGATTATTGTACAACTATAAAAGTCATGCGTCTTGCTGTTCTTTTTTAGCTAAATTACTATTATCTGCTAGATCTTGGTCTCATGGGTTCACTGTAACATTTCTTTGGGTATTGGTCCACTTTTGGCATCAACATTTGGTGCTTTCATTGAGAAACTAAGTCCCAGGGTTTGATCTAGCTTACTATTGTGGATTTGGAGAGATTTAGAAGTTTTTCTTAAATTTGAAGGATTGCTAATAGAAAGTCATGGCTCCAAGGAGATCTAGAAGGTCATCAGGAAATGTGGCTGGTAGTGATGAGGGGAATACTCAATAAGTTGAAGTTAATAATAAATGGGCAATATCAGGATCCTCTACTAACCAAGAAGTAGTTACCCAAGGAGAGCGTAATAAAATGCTACATGAGTTGAACCAGAAGATGATGGATAGACAAAAAGCTCTGATGGATAAAATGGATGTTGTTAACTCAAAAAATGGATCAACACCCTAGATTGAGTGTGAAAGCACCAACCCTATAATTATAGAGCAATAACATAGAGAATAAATGTAAAAGAGCATAAATAGAAAGATGACAAAAAGATTTTTATAGTGGTTTGGTTGTTAATGAAGCCTACGTCCACTTTATAATTTTTATTATTGATTGATTGTTGTTACAAAGTTGAATGGATTACAAAGCTCTTGAATATCCTTTGTTAGATCAAGTCTGCAACACTAGAGTTCACTGGAGAATCACAGTGAACACTCTAGATGACTATTATGGGGAAGGAGAGGAGTGAAGAAAGCTTTTTGTAGAGTTTCGACAACCAGTCCGGAAGATCCCGTTTATGTTGTAGATAGGAGAGTATTAATAGAGGTTAGGGAGCTATTGGACTAAGTCTGTTTGCCAACTACTTGCAGATGATCACAGAAAAGTGCATTGGGGCATGCCTCGTGACCCGAGCCAAAACCATGGCGCTAGCGATCCATAATGTGTGCTCAAATGCAAGCCAACTACTTAGCATTTACCCTCTGCCCTGTTTCGTATGAGTTGCAGCAGTCCTATGATGATGTACGGATCATTGGCGATCCATGGTGTATGGATTGCTAGCGATGCATATGCTTAGACATCACCTTTCTATGATTCGACCCACTTTGATCAAGCCCTAACTTCGAATATCTCTTCGGTGCCACTGAACTTTCATCCTGCCATTGACTCCATTGCCTCAATGCCATTTCTTCGCCGTTGTTTCCAGTCCTCTTTTTCCATCGTCAGCCAAACCCTAGGTTAGCTCACTGACTTGCATAGGTCACCGCTGATCGACTGATTGGGTCACTAGATCGAGAACTTCAACCCTCCATGCCTCTTGATTATTGATTCAAAGTGGGTTTGCTGACTATGAGGTCGATTTATCGATTTGGGGACGGAGATGTATTCATGGTGTTAGTTGTGAAAAGTCCGAGTCAGTTGCAGCTTAATGGAGGAAGATAGTAAACCAAGTCTTGAGTTCTTCATGGAACGACATTGGGGACTTGCCCCGGTGCTTGATATGTTTTGCTGCCTTCGTCCACTGATCCAAAATTGACTTGTGCCAGGTCCTATTGCCGATACCATGCGACACATCGTGAAATGGTTTCGTCCATCCAGAGGATTCGGATTGGTTTTGCTTTCTTTTTCACACACGTTGTACCTGTACTAGAAGGGACTTTCTGCGTCATTTTGGAAAACGGATCCGTTATCGATCGTTGATCGATAATGGGTAAGTGTAGGAGAAGTAATTTCAAAAGGAAAGTGATACAGGAAGTCCTTTTCCCTCTCAGCTATGAGCGTACCATCTACACGGAATTGAGCATTTGTAGTGTTTAGGACATCGAGCCTACCACCGATAGATAACACATCGCACTTGCCCCAAAACATACTTGAAGTCCGATCATCAGTATGAACCGATATTTCTTTGGAATTCAAGTGTTATACGAGGAATTCTTATTTTATAGTAAAATTACCTGACCATTTCGGATGTAAATTCTATTTTTTTAGAATGAAGTACCCGTCTTCTCGCCGCAAGTCTAGCGGAGGAAGTCCTGCGCTTTCGGAGGCCGAGTCATCATCTATTGCCCCTCCTTCTTCTGCTTCATAGGCTGAATATGGCCAGCTATTTCCAGTCTGTCCGGTCTTGGACCAGACTCCTTCTAATTTCAGAGTTCTTCTAAATCTATTGCAGAGAGCTTCCTCTATGATTTCAGCTAAAGTATTGCACAACATATGCCTGCAGCATGGAATTCCAGGGGAAGACGTGCGCCTCCCAAATAAAAATGAATTTGCTCATATTCCGCCTTCGAGATATACAGCTTGTCCTCGGTATATGTTCCTAAACGGAGCAGTGTCCCCCTTCAATGACTTTTTAAGAGAAACCCTCTCAAACTTGGGAATCGCTCCATTTTAGATTCATCCCAACGGATACGCTGCTCTAACCTACCTACACGTTCTTTTCATGTGGACTCTCAATCCCACCCCGATCTTTGACGAGTTAACATATTTCTCTCGTTCAAAAGAAGAGACAGGTGTCGATCCTTAGTTGTGATTGATGCCAGAAGAAACCGAAAAATTATATAGGACCGCAGAGCAATTTGTCTCCATTCAAGACTCAATATTTCTTTGTTTGGTGTCCTGAGGGATTCGATCATCTCTAGACAATGTGGGGTAAGTTCTTCTTGCTTGTAGAACTCCGATAGGTTGCCATAGAATTTCTAACGAGTCAAATATTTTGTATAGTTATCCTAAGGCCGAACAGGGACTTATCTCTCGACGAAACTTTCCAAACCCTAAAGGTTGTCGATGCCGAGGAGAGACCAGTTAAGTTTTTATTGATAGATGAGAACTTCCTTCGATACGGGCTATTGCACCCAGGGAGGTCTACAGTCCCGATTGAGGTCCCATTCCCTTCTTGACCCAGGATACGTATGCGATCCACTTCTTTGTCCCATGGTTCCGAAGAGGATTTTTTTCAAGAGAGGGAAGGCTTGTTTGGCGAATTGACTGAAGAGACTTGCAAGGGAAAAGACAGTGTGATCAAAGCTAATTGCCTGGCTAGAATGCATCCCATTATGAAAGAAGAAGAAGGGGAGTTTAATCAAGGAGAAGGCAAAGCAGTGATAGACATAGAAAAGGAGAAGGGTGAGATTGAGAGCAATAGCGATGAGTTCTCCTTTAGTGATGACGATGATTTCTGTAACGATGCGGATTTTCCTGTCATTGATTTTGAATATTTAAATTTGTTTTAAATGTTTAATTCGAAATATAATTAATTTTTAAGGCGGAATTAATTGGTCGAATTCGAGGAATGGATTTAAATTTTAAATATAGTGATTTATCATAATATGAAAATAGTGCAAATAATTGAGATGTGAATTGAGAATGAATCAAAAAGATTTATATGTGAATGTAAATTATATTTAAATTAGAATTGAGTTAGTAAGTTTTAAAAAAAACTGAAATTTTAAGTGATTTCGCAATTTTTGAAATCATCGATTTAATCGACGCATTAAAAATAGCGATCTGAGGCACAGTCTCGGAATTCGATGAAACTAGTTCCATTAGATCCGTAGTAGTGTATTATTATCGGATTTAAAATTTCATGGCGTTTGGAGTTACGGTTTAGTCATGCGAAGCTGAAACGCATAGAAATTTATTTAAGCAAAGCTAATTAAAATAATTCGATTCGAAGCCTATCATTCAAATATGATGGAATTGGCTCTGGATATATATTCCATTATGTTTAAAATATAGGTAAAATATAATAAACTTCATGCGGCACGCTTCGTTTGGAGTTCGAAAAATATTCGGATGAGTAGTGCGCGAATAATTTTCTATATAAGGACCTTATTATCACCAAATTACTTAAACCCTAGGGTTTAACCCAGCCGCCACTCCTTGATTTGAAGGCCAAAAATCATCGATTTTCTTCTCCAATTTCTTCTCACTCCATCGAGAATTAACAAAAACATTCTAAATGAAAATCGTAAATGGTGACTTGATCTACATGATGAACGGTGGTGATCGATTATTGTTGCCGCGTTTGGTCAGAATGGGCTAGTGAATCTCACGACTATGGGGATGAATATCGAGGCGATTATGGGGCCGAGTTCATCAAGCTTACTGGCAGTAGTGCATGGTGGAAGGGGCTTCGAGAGGGTATCGGTCGATCTGTTCTATTGGTTTGTATGGTGGTGCGACGTGAGGAAGAAAAATGGGTCGTGATGGGTTTTCTTGCATATGTTCGATCCGGGAACGCATGAGAGAGGGAAGGGAAAGGGGAGGGCTGAGATCTCTCTATCTAGGAAATGAACTGCTCAGATTTAAAGCAAGGTTACATAAAAAAGAAGTTATAATTTATATTATATTACATCGTGTAAACTAATTTATATCATATCTTCTTCATATGAGGTAGAATTCGAACGAAACAAGCTATGTTGAATTCGTATTTGTGAATACTACGCGATGGAGTTGTATTGGATTGATTTGGAGCTTACAGGATTTTAGGTAAAGTTAAACACTAGTTTAATTTTAGTCGTAATAAAACGCTGCAACTACGACTGGGAGCAATGTGAGTTAAACACACCCCTCTAGCCACTTATATTTTTATATAAGTGGAAATAATTATATTTCTGTTGTTTGTTGCCTGTGATTGCAATTTTGGTTGTTTACTGTATTATTAGTAGTTGGATACACACACACACACACACCCGTCAACTGGAGGGACGAGACACTATGTGTCCCGCATAATAGCGGATGACCCTATATTACCGTAATATCCCTTCTTGAAGTGGGATTGGTATTTTATGTTATATAACATTAGTGGATGGAGGGTAACAGGTTGGAGGGATCCAACTGGATTCCTTAAATATATTGATTGTTTTTCATATATAATGATATGATGTGATTGAATAATCTGATATGCATTATTATGTGATTTGATATATTGGATGCTATAGTAGCACTGGCCCTAAATTTGGTATTTTAAATACCATTAATAAGATTTTTGAATTTAAAAGGGAAATTGAAAGGCGGTTTTGTAACAAGTAATTTTTATATTGAATTTTGGATTATTTAAAAAGTATTTTATTTGGATAAAATAAATGATTTGATTTTGGAATTTGTACTTATCTAATTCGGAAGATATTTCAAATAGAGATTTTAAAATAATTTATATAAGGAAATTTGAACAATGGATTTAAAGTGGTATTTTTGAAATATGAAAAAGAGTTGAAATCAATATTTAAGATAGATTGAAAAATAAATATGATTTATAAAGGAATGGATTCATTAATGAATTTTATAAATGAGATTATTTCTATAAACAAGTGAAATCCAAATAAGTTTATAAATGATGTTTATAAATAAGAAGAAACGAGTATCAGTTGAAAAACTGGAAATAAAAATTGACAGTGTGAATTTATATCGAGATATGGGAATCGGTTTTTTTTTTAAAAATAGTGGATTCTATTTTAAAATGTGAGAATGGTTATGAAATTGAAACATAATCGATGTGATATGAATCGAGAGGATTTATAAATTTAAAGTGTTAATATTGGATTTTAAAAATAGACTTTCATCGAGAAATTAAGGTTGTTTTAGAGTAGAATTTTTATTTATAAACTATGTAGTTTAAACTGATTAGTATTGTAATATTTCTGAAAGTTGATTATTCAAATATTTAATCTTAAATAAAGTGAATTCTAATTTTTAAAATAAGCTTCGTAAATTGATAAGTTTTATGTATGATTTGGAAATTAGTTATTGTTGTCTATTTGAAGGTGTTTTGGATATTTATAATAACTACTTAGATGGGTCTAGAAAATAAATTTATTATTCTTTAAAAAAAATACTTATTATATATAAATAGAATTTTGAAATGATTGGAATTTACTTATAAATTCTCTCGAGATTTGTGACCGAATTTTATTTAACAAATGTGATTTTATAAGCGAAAATCTTATAATGGAAATTTAGAAATTTAGGGAAATTCTGAAATGTTGGAAAAAAGAACTTCAAGAATGAATCCGAATGCATAAAGAAGTCATAAATGGTTAGACGATATTATAAGTGAGTATAATCGATTTTTGAAATTGTAAAAGGAATTAATATAAATTCGGGAGATTTATGAGATAAGTTATGAAATATTTCTTAAGTTGATATTAAAATGATTTTGGAGAATTGTTTATAAATAGGTTTCCTAAGTATTGAAAAGTGGGTTTTGGAAATGTTTCAAGTGTGAAATGAATTGTATAGAAATATTTTTCGAAGTGTTATAAATTGAATTCGGAAATATTTCTAAGTGTTGATATGGTTTGAAAATATCCAGTTAAGGATATAAGGATTTGAAATTGTTTTCAAACGTTGGAATACTGAAAGAGATTTGAATATATATACTTCAAATGAATGTTTTGAAAATATTTAATAAAATATGGGACTAGTGACTGCTTATGTGTGTAATTTGATAGTTAAATAACCGACTATCAATCTGGCCAAATTCGTTGATCGTTTCAAAGAGACTGAGATCGGATTTAATTATCTAAAAACCACTTCGATCCGATTTGAGCGTTATGAATTATGAAATCTTAAGGATAATGAAGATGGTGATCTTTTGAAGAGATTGGTTTGTTCAAACCCGAAACAACTTGTATGAATGAATGCTATCATTACATTGCTGCATGGAAGGCAGTGATTAGCATTCTAAGTGGGATTGTTATTCAAATGGTAAAATGTAGCCTTGGACCTCATCAACCAGGAAATGACAAAAATCGGGAATGCAGCAAGGCCAAGTGGGTTGCACCCAAATAGGGTATGGTCATCCAAAATCTAGATTGGTTACTATCTATTCTTGTGTGCTTCGGAGCCCAAGCGAGGTGATCATATTTGATACTACTAGTCTAGTGGTAGGCCAATCCTATGTGGCAGGGGCACAAATTGTTCTTGTCAGACCCTGGTGCATTTATCTAGAGATGTACCTTCGGAACGTAGTTCCTTACCTTGTCATAGTATGTAATCCAATCTCCAATACGTGCCTTTACGGTTTCAGTTGTATACCAAATATGCTGAAACATGATATGCAAGCATTTCAGCTATTTAATAGTTTATTTTTTATAGATACTATTATAATATCAGATGATTTTGATACAAAATGTTTTTGGTTATCGTACGGTAAAAACCCGTGGTATTTATGTATGGCGTGGTCTTACGAGATGCCTTTGTTTTTCAAAGGATTTTGATAACAGTAATAATTTAAATTGAGTATACTTTCTCACGCTAGTTTTCCTGACTGACTTGGATGTTATTAATTTATTATAATGCTCAGGTCAGACGAAGTATTGCTGATCCTAGTTAGGATGCTATGGAGCTCAAGAGACGAGCTGGAGGATTCCAAGTGTATTACACGTACTTGGTTATTTCCGTTGTATGTTATGTTGTATATTTAGTACATATGATTACAAGTCATTATAATTATCCAGATTGATTTTTGATTGTTGTATTCTGATGATTGTATGTATATAATGGTTATAGTTTCTTTGTATAAAGATCTATTATTATATATTATATTTTGTTCCGCTGTGATGTGAGATTTTGTATTGTTCTATTTGGTTTTTCTTCTTCTCTTCTTCTCTCTTCTTTCTTTCTCTAGACTTTCGTCATTCTATGCTTTTTGAGTTGGACATGTGTGGTTTATTGTCGATTCAAAGGGTACGAATTTGTGGGTCGTCACACTTGGTATCAGAGCTGAAGGTTAAGCGAGAACCTAGGCGTTGGTGGGAATTACTCATTATAGATAGGGTCCGTAGTATCCTGGAATGGGTCTGAGTGTAATATGGATATGAGCGCGTATTTGTTAGTGAATATAAATTGTTTTATATTGCGTTGACTTATCAGTTGATGTTTATGAATTCGGGTAGGTACGGTCTGGACAACCGTATCGATTGGGGTTTCTAAACTCTGAACAGGTTAAATCGACATAGTATTGTTTTAAAGTGGGTAAATGAAATAATTTTACCCAAATTATATTTTGGTATAAAAGGAATAATTTTCTGAGATTATTGCAGTTTATTGATGTGTTTGGCTGTTATTATTATAATCAAAACAAGGTTATAAATTGGAATGGTCATATATAACCAAATTAAAAGTTATAAGTATGAATTATACAAATGAGTTAAAACTAAAATTTGTTTCAAATAAGGATTTGGAAACTTAAATCCCGGAAATTTAAGAAATGTTTTCCTAGTGTTTTGAAATAAATAATGGTAATATTATTATGGAAATGTATTTGAATAGAAACTGTTTTTAAATGGATTTTGAAAGTGATAAGCATTGAACTCACTATAGTCATTGAAAAATAATTCGGATGATGACTGCTACATCATCAGTTTTCATTTTCGAGTTTCTAAGTAACGGATTTGCTACCGTAGTAATTTGATATGAGTATTTTTGTTCGAAAACAAAGGTTGTCTCGGAAATTCCAAAGAAATTTGTTTTGGATAAAACCAAGTTGATTTTGAAACTCTGTTTGTTAAAACAAAAGAGATATATATTAGTATGATTTCAAAATGATTTGAAATAAATCCGGGTATTTAAATTCTAGAATTTCATCTAAATGATGTCTGAAAGCATCATATAGTAAGTTTGGGGTTTAAAAATTGAAAAGGTATAAACATGGAGGGCAAGTGGGAAATTTGAAATTTAAATTGAATTTTAACTTAAGTAAGTTAAAATGGATTGTATGGATTGAAATTTAACTTAAGCTAAGTTAAATAAAAATCGAACTGGAATTGAAAGAACAACGAATTGTATTGTATATGGATTTGAGTTGTAAAATAATTATATAACTATAGGTCATAAATTTTGAATGGAGTCAATTCAAGTGTAGAATTGATAAAAATGTGGAAAATAAGTTATGTAACTTATAAATTGGAAAAGTAGAATGGTAAAACCAAAATGGAAGTGGTTTGATATTTTTGTAAAGAAATGGAAATCCAACTTGAAGTAGAAAATAAAGTTGAGCCCAAATCGTACCAAATGAGGTGATTTTTGAAATAAAAATCAGATTTTGAATTATAAGGTAGAAGTGAAGTAATTAAATAAATTATTTAGTTAATTGAATATTGAAATGGAACTTAACTTGGTTAATTAAAATGCATTGTGGATTGAAATTGAAACTGAATGTGGGACTTGAGTATGAATGGAATTCGATTTCTTTGTAAGCGAATTAGATATATTTTGAATGTTGTCGAATAAATGGAAATGGATTGGAATAGCGACGACTAAAGTTAAAAATGAGCTTAATATAAGTGTAAATAAATTGGATATGGTTTTGAGATGTTGTGTAAATGAAATTGAGTATAGAATTAATTTTGAAGTGGAAATGAATATAAGTGATGTATAAAAGGTTATCATACACTTAATATTAATTTTATGAAGTGATTCATAAATAAGTTGACATAGAATGAAATGCCGTTAAAATAAAATGAACTGAACGAGATTTTATGAATAAATTGCATGTGAGTCAATGGAGTTTGATAAATTGATTTAAAATCAATTTAAGTGGTTTATAATTTGAGTAGTTATTTTATTGAATGGATATCACCAGATTTGCATAAAAGAAATTGACAATCGATGAAAAAGGTAATAAACAAATTATGCAAACAAATGTAGAGGGAATAAATTGATTCGAATCAATCAGGAATGAAATGTATGCAAGGTGAGTAAATATGATTGGAATACTAATAAATTGTTATGAATCATTTTCAGTTGAATAAATGGCATGTAAATTGAATTATAAGTGAATAATTAAATGTTGGGACTCTGTATTTGCATGTATCTGCTAGATATAAATGTCATAACTTGTTTTGGTTATGAAGTATGTGTTAACTTAGTTAAATTCAATGAAATATTATTGAATTTCATAATTTTGGTACTTATTGGTTTTATTAAGTAAATACGGATACAAGAAGACCATTTGGCTAGATTTTGGTTGTGCAATTGCATATAAATTGAGCGAGCTCACTTAATAACGCTAAAATAAGGTATACGTACGAATTTAGCGTGAAAAATGAAAATATTGATATATATATATATATATTGCATTTTCCGACCATGAGAGCCGATGTATATCTTTTTATCATATTTGTGAAATTGCAAAAGGCTCTCCGTACAAGGGAGACTCTGCCCAAAAAAATTGAAAATTTAAGGTGTTAGAAAAATTTTGAAAATTTTGTTAACTGAAATATTTATTTTTTAATTATATTGGAAATAAATAGTTTTGAATAAGAAATGAAAGCTAATTTTTTTTGTTGAAACCAAAAGATTTAGAAATGTGAAATGTTGAGTTTTAACTAAGTAGGTTTTGAAAAGTTAATGGTTTAGAGCATTTTCCTACCTTGTCAAATTTTGGGGAGAAATTCTCTTAAGCGGAAAAGATGTAACGACCCGGATTTTCCTGTAGTTGTTGAATATTTAAATTTTTTGTAAATGTTGAATTTGGAATATAATTGATTTTGAATGTGGAATTAATTGGTTGAATTCAAGGAATGGATTTAAATTTTAAATATAGTGATTTATCGTAATACGGGAATAGTGCAAATAATTGAGATGTGAGTTGAGAATGAATCGAAACAATTTCTAACGTGAATGTAAATTCTATTTAAATTAGAATTCAGTTAGTGACTTTTAAAAAAAAACTGAAATTTCAAGTGATTTCGCAATTTTTGAGAACGTCGATTTAGTCGACGTGTTAAAATAGCGATCTGGGATACCAGTTCCATTGGATCCGTAATAGTGTATTATTATCGGATTTCAAATTTTTAGCGTTTGGAGTTATGGTTTGTTCGTGAGAAGCTAAAACGCATAGAAATTTATTTAAGTAATGTTAATCAAAATAATTCGATTCGAAAACCTATCTTCCAAATACGATGGAATTGGCTCCCGATATATATTCCATTATGTTTGAAATAGGGGTAAACCCTGATGAATGCTAGGCGGCACGCTTCGTTTGGAGTTCGAAAAATATTCGGATGAATAGTGCGCGAATAATTTTCTATATAAGGATCTCATTATCACCAAATTACTCAAACCCTAGGGTTAGAAACACAGCCACCACTTCTTGATTCGAAGGCCATAAATCGTCTATTTTCTTCTCCAATTTCCTCTCAATCCATTGAGAATTAACAAAAACTTTCTAAACGAAAATCGTAGAGCACGACTAGATCTACATGATGAACGGTGGTGATCGATTATCTTTTCCGCATTTGGTCAGAATGGGCTAGTGAATGTCATGACTTTGGAGGCGAATATCGAGGCGATTATGGGGCCGAGTTCATCGAGCTTGCTGGCAGTGGTGCATGGTGGAAGGGGCTTCGAGGTGGCATTGGTCGATTGTGTTCTATTGGTTCGTATGGTGGTAAGGCGTGTGGAGGAAGAATGGGTCGCCATCGGTTTTCTTGCGAGCGTTCGATCCTAGAACGCGTGAGAGAGGGAAGAGAAAGGGGAGGCCGATATATCTCCATCCAAGAAATGAACGGATCAGGTTTAAAGTAAGGTTAAATAAAAAAAGTTATATAAATTATATAAAATCATGTAAACTTATTTATATCATAACTTCTTCATACGAGGTCGGATTCGAACGAAACAAGTTGCGTTGAATTCGTATTCGCGAATACTACATGATGGATCTAGATTGGATTGATTTGAAGCTCGTATGATTTTTGGATAAATTAAACGTCGGTTTAATTTTAATTGAAATAAAATACTGCAAAGACGACTAGGAGCAAGGTGAGTTAAACTCACCTCTCTGGCCACTTATATTTTTATATAAGTGGAAATATTTATATTTATGTCGTTTGTTGCCTGTGATTGCTATTTTGGTTGTTTACTATATCATTAGTAGTGGGACATATATACATTGGCCAATTGGAGCGGATGGCACACTATGTGTTCCGCATAATAGCGGGATGACCCTATATTACCGCGATATCCCGCCTCAAAGTAGGATTAATATTTTATGTTATATAACATCTGTGGATGCAGAGAAACAGGCTTGAGGGGTCCAACTAGACTCCTCAAATATATTGATTGTTTTTCATATGTAGTGATATATGATGTAATTGAATAATATGATATGGATTATTGTGTGATTTGATATAATGGATGTTATAGTAGCACTGGCCTTAATTTTGGTACTTTAAATACCATCAATAATATTTTTGATTTAAATGGGAATTAAAAGGCGATTTTGTGATTGATAATTTTTATATTGAATTTTGGATTATTTAAAAAGGATTTGATTTGGATAAGATAAATGATTTGATTTTGAGGTTTGTACTTATCTAATTCGGAAGATATTTTAAATAGAGATTTTAAAATAATTCATATAAGGAAATTTGAACAATGCATTTAAAGTGGTATTTTTGAAATATGGAGAAGGAGTTGAAATCGATATTTATAATTGATTGAAAAATAAATGAGATTTATAAAGGAATGGATTTATATATGAAATTTTATAAATGAGATTATTTCTATAAACAATTGAAAACCAAATGAGTTTATAAACTTCTGAATGATGTTTATAAATAAAGGGAAATGATTATCAGTTGATAAATTGGAAATATAAATTAACAGTTTGAATTTATATCAAGATAAGGGAATCGGTTTTAAAAAAAATAGTGGATTCTATTTAAAATGTTGGAATGGTTATGAAATTGAAACATAATCGATGTGATATGAATCAAGAGGGATTTATAAATTAAAATTTGTAAAATTAGATTTTAAAAATAGACTTTTGTCGAGAAATTGAGTTGTTTTAGAGTTGGATTTTTATTTATAAACTATGTAATTTAAATTGTTTTAATATTGTAATATTTCTGAAAGTTGATTTCAAATATTTTATCTTAAATGAAGTGAATTCTAATTTTAAAATAAGCTTTGTAATTGATTAGTTTTATGTATGATTTGGAAATTAGTTATTGTTGTCTATTTGAAGGTGTTTTGGATATTTGTAGTAATCACTTAGATGCATTTGGAAAACAAATTTATTATTCTTTAAAAAATATATATTTATTATATATATAGAATTTTGAAATGATTGGAATTTACTTATAAAATCTCTCGAGATTTTTGATCGGATTTTATTTAATAGATGTAGTTCTATAAGAGAAAATCTTACAATCCAAAATGTTGGAAATTAGAACTTCTAGAATGAATCTGAATGCATAAAGAAGTTATAAATGGTTAGACAAGATTACATGTGAGTATAATAGATTTTGGAAATTGTAAAAGAAATTAGTATAAATTTCGGAGATTTATGAGATAAGTTATGAAATATTTCCTAAGTTGATATTAAAATGATTTTGGAGAATATGTTTATAAATAGTTTTCCTAAGTATTGAAAAGAGGGTTTTGGAAATATGTTAAGTGTGGAAATGAATTATATAGAAATATTTTTCTAAGTGTTATAAATTCAATTTGAAAATATTTCTAAGTGTTGATATGGTTTGAAAATATCCCGTTAAGGATATAAGGATTTGAAATTGTTTTCAAACGTTGGAACGCTGAAAAAGATTTGAATATATATCTGTGTAAAGATATTTGAAATGAATGTCTTGAAAAGATTTAATAAAATATGGGACTAGTGACTGCTTATGTGTGTAATTTGATAGTTAAATAACCGACTATCGAATCTGACTAAACTCGTTGATCGTTTCGAAGAGACCGAGATCATATTTAATTATTCGAAAACCACTTCGATCCGATTTGAGCGTTACGAATTATGAAATCTTGTGGACAATGAAGACGGTGATCTTTGAAGAGATTGGTTTGTTCAAACCCAGAATAACTTGTATGGATGAATGTTATCATTACATTGCTGCTTGGAAGGCAGTGATTAGCATTCCAAGTGGGATTGTTATTCAAAAGGTAAAACGTAGCCTCGAACCTCATTAACCAGGAAATGATAAAAATCGGGCATCTAGCAGGGCCAAGTGGATTGCACACAAGTAGGGTATGGGCATCCTATATCAAAATCGGTTGCTATCTATTCTTGTATGCTTCGGGGCCTAAGCGAGGTGATCATATTCGATACTACTAGTCCAGTGGTAGGCTTGTCATGTGTGGCAGGGGTACAAGATGTTCTTGACAGACCCTAGTGCATTTATCTAGAGATGTAACTTTAGAAGGTAGTTTCTTAGCTTGTCATAGTATGGAATCCAATCTGCAATACGTGCCTTTACGGTTTCAGTTGTATACCAAATATGATGAAACGTGAGATGCAAGCATTTTAGTTATTTTATAGTTTATTTTCTATAGACGCTATTATAATATCAGATGATTTTGATACAAAATGTTTTGGTTATCGTAAGGTAAAAACCCGTAGTATATATGTGTGGCGTGATCTTACGAGATACCTTTTTTTTGAAGGATTTTGGTAACAATAATAATTCAAATTGAGTATGCTTTCTCACGCTAGTTTTCCATACTGACTCGGGTGTTGTTAATTTATTATAATGCTCGGGTCAGACCTAGTGTTGCTGATCCTAGTTAGGATGCTATGGAGCTCAAGAGACGAGCTGGACGATTATAGGTGTATTACATGTATTGGTTATTTCCACTGTGTATGTTATGCTGTATATTTAGTAAATGTGAGGACAACTTATTATAACTGTCCAGATTGATTGTTGACTGTTGTATTCTAATGATTGTATGTATATTACGGTTACAGTTTCTTTGTATAAAGGTCTGTTATTATATATTATATTTTTTCCGCTGCGATGTGAGATTCTGTATTGTTCTATTTGGTTTTTCTTCTTCTTTCTTTCTTCTCTTCTCTTCTTCTCTCTTCTTTCTTTCTCTGGAATTTCCGTCATTCTTTGCTTTTTGGGTCGGACATGTGTGGTTTATTGTTAATTCAAAGGGTACGGATTTGTGGGTCGTAATAATTTCTATGCAGAATCCACGATGGAGATTCTAAGTCATGCGACGAGACTCCAGAGATGAGTCTCATTGTTCCGAGCTTGCCTCCCCCAGAAGTGAGTGATGAAGATGATGCTCTAGAAGTCAAACGACGTCGGGGTTCTCCGATTAAAGAAGCTGGCATTGACTATGAAAATTTGAGAAATGTTCATGTCAATTTTGACGTACTAATGAGGGAAGACTTCAAGTTTCAAGAGATGTCTCCTCATTCGGGCCATACTGCGCCCAAAGTTAGTCCGTTTCCTTCCATGACGCCTGCCCGATCTGGTTTGTGATGTCATTTTAGGCTCTCCTCCCAAACACATTACAAGTTTCACGAGGGTTACACTCACTTACACACATATTCTTCATGTTTATCTTCTGTTTTTAAGGTTCTTTATTTATCCTTCGTGTCAGGTACCATGAGAGGATGCATCCTTTACAATAACCTTGAGGAATTTACCGGCTCTCAACGTTGGTCAAAACAATCTTCCAATCATCATCAGCCTCACAAGATAGAGGAGGAATATTGAAGAAGAAAAGATTTAGAGGCTGAAACTCATCTCCGAGACGAGAGGGAACGGGGCCGAGTATACAAAGGCGGGTATGAGAAAAGAAAGACTTTCGATGAGCAAGAGGAGCCACCTAAAAAGTCCAAATTTGATTGCGGTTCTCATTCTGCGGAACATCAAGCCTTCACTTCGGCCCCCGCCTCAATAGGTCCTGAAATCCCGGTTTCTTCTCTCCACATTCCATCTTCAACTCAAGTTCTGTCATCTCATGTGTCTCTTGCCCCTAGTTCTTCACACCACCACTAGATATATGCCTATGTTCTTCCATCTGGTCCTTTTAGGCTTGAGGCAGCGCTCCCTGGGTGGTTTATAAGGGGGGTTGAATTTGATCGTGATCTTCATCCGGTTCATGGAGACGTATACATTCCCCACCTTCAAGCAATCCAAAATGATTTAGAATAGGCCGAAGGGTAGGAAAAGTTTTGCAAACAGCTAGTGTACACGAACCACAACAACTATCAAGAAATCCTATCCTTTGAATTATAGAAGGATACATTGAAAGAGCATTGGCGAAACGCGATGCCAGAATAAAACAGCTGGAAGAAGAAAAGGATGCGGTGCTTCGAGAAAGCAAGAAAAATGCCTGCTTGTTGAAAGAGCTAAAAGAGGCTCAAGAGATCGTCTATAGGGACGAAATTAAGAAGTCTCGTGTCGTAAAAGCCAAATTAAAATAGGAGGTGGTAGCTTGCAGTGCGACAATCGAGGCCCAAAGAAGACCATTTTTGACCACAACCTTATCATAAAAGGGCATAATAAAACGATTGCATAATATGGAGAAGTCGTGAAGTCATGCGATAAAACCATCTCCGACCAGGCTGAGACTTTCGCCAGGCTCGGGATCGAGTTACGCAGCTTAGCGCCGATAAAGCTCGTGTTGAAGTTGAGAAAGCTGCCGTCACGATGGATTATTTGGAGCATCGGAATGCCTTCGAGAGAAAGATGGAGAAGATGGATGAGACCATCTTGAACTTTTATGTCAACTCCCTGCTGCACAAGGTGATTCTCAGTTTCTTAGGTCCTAAATTCTCGAGCACTCTCACAGTGGTCTGGGAGGAAATCTTGACCTGTTTCCATGATAGCGAGGATGTTTATATTGAGCGAGAGCTGGAGAATGCCTATCTCAATGAACAATCAAAGAAGGCGTTGCTATAAGGCCGGAAAATTTTGCCGATTGAAAGAGAGCAGGAAGATGCCGATGCTGCCATGGCGGCAGCAACCGAAGAATTACCGAAGCCTTTTATTTCCAGTTCCAACGAACCATCGGGTCAGCCTCGCGATCTGTCAGCAAGTTCTGGGCTTGAAGCTTCCCCTCGAATTGTGGAACCGTTGAAGGAGGATGAAAGCGGTGAATACGAGATTGACATTCTCGATCACTCTTATGGTGTAGGTAATTTGCTTGTTTCTTCCAGGTTCTCAACTTACGCCGCAAGAGCAGGACGAATTTAACGCTTTCATTTTTTATTTTATAGGTCTGTCTTCCTTATTTGTCGATCCGTCGGTTTTCTCGATGCCTGGAACTGTTGTTGTCTTTACCGCTTCCGTGCTCGTTTATGTGTCTGCTCCAGTCATCGTGTTCGTGTCTGGCTCGCGGTCGGGGCCGGAATCTGAGAAAATCGCCGCACTGCATGGTTTGGATGACCCTTCCATATCTTTGGAGGGTGACCTCATGGCGACCGAAGTTCAGGAGCAAGAAATTCAGATTGAGCAGCCATGCAAATCTCAAGAACAACGGGTTGCAATTAGAAAAGAGAAGGTTGAAGCGATAATGGCTTCTAAGAGCTCCCACAAATCTCAGAAGCGCAAAACAAAAGGTGGGACTTCTGAAAAAGTTACAGAGCAGGAGGACATCAGCACCGAGGAGATCATCGTCATCACTGGCAGCGACTCCACTCACGAGATAAAGCAAAAACTTCAAACAAAAGGCGGTAAGAGGAATAGTGGAAAGAAACGCTGAGAAGCATGGGTGGTTGCTGATCTGATTCTGATTCATTTTGCATTGTTTTGTTCAAGTGCAAGGTCTGCACTTACAAATTTTGTTGTGCTTCGATGGCGTCTGTACTTTTCCTTTTGTTGACCGGCATTTTGTAGGTACGGCCCCTACATTTTGACCTTGTATAGAAAAAAGTTATAAGTAATACATAGGTTATATTTTGACTGTACCTTTACTTATCTGCTAATATGTGTTCTATTCACTTATATCTATTTTGTTACTTCCATTTTACTTTATCTAGTCCTGTGATTACTGTCAAAATTCATTGTTTGGGTAACAGAACTTGTGAAATTTTTGATTTTAAGCAGTTTTTTAAGTATTTGAAGTACCAGTGTACGCCCTCCAGTTCGCAGGGCTGTTTACTTCAAACATTTGACAAACGACCGGTAACTTATGGTTCGAATAGTATGCATGCCCAAATATGGAATTTGACTAAGTTACAATTCGATTTTTTTCTTTTACAAGTATTGTAACTTATGTTTTTATGCCATTTTGGAAAGTATGTAACATACGCATGTTTGAAATGTGCACAAAAACATAAAATTAGTGCAGAACATACAGTTATGAGATTAAGTATTTAAAAATTTAGAAGCGTACAATTACAAGGTTAACTTAATAAATAATCTTTGCAAATTTTTTGGAAAAAAACCACTTATCATTCTCAGAAATGTGAGTTGATATTTATAAGTATCGTTTCTTCGAATTTTCGCAATCTTAAAATATGCACTTCATTGCTCAGGGTGTGCACATCATACAAGTTAACTATAGACAGTTAAATGTTATTCACATTGAATGTTACAGTTCATCATGGGGTGTAAGCAATTGGAGTTTTCTGTTGGTCCATAGTACTTCGATTTTGTCGGAGTCACGCCCGTTACTCCTAATAATTGGAGTAGGTTGATCCTCGCAATTCCTGTGATAGATGAGTTTCCCGGTATTGCCAGGGCAATTTCGGTACTTAAAAGTGTGCATGGCTTTATGGAATGCATGGTTTTTAACACTTCTCAATGTTTCCAATCTTCGAGCAATGTGAGGAGTTTATGTTTTAAGAGCACGATTTCATGGCTCAGAGAGTTGGTGCGCGTCTTATAGGGTGCATGGCTTTTTCATGATGAGTTTATGTTTTAAGAGCATGATTTCATGGCTCGGAGAGTTAGTGCGGGGCTTACGGGATAAGTGGCTTTTTATTTGAGCATTCTCGATGGTTTCGAGGCAACACTGGTTCTTAGAAGGCGGGGATCGAATTCCCTCGATTCAACGGTTTGAGTCGATTTGTTTCCATCGACCTGGCGGGTAGGTGGGACGTACTTAATCATGATTCCACTTTCTCAAGTAGCAATTGCGTGGCTTTGATTCGATTTGACCTCGTCGACTCAGCAGGTTACTATTATGAACACAATTTTTTGGTTCAAAAAGCGAATTAGTTTTATTAATAGAAGTTGGGCAAGTTTTTGCCTATTTACATTGCCCCTAACCTCCCGAGACAGTTTATTTGCTAAAAATAGAAAGTACATAAGGTAGTTTTTAGGTGAAGTAGCGGTGCAGCGATTCGCTGTTCCATGCTTTGAGAATTTAGATTCCATCGACAGTTGTCAATTTGAAATTTCTGTCCCTTAGTTTTTGATTGATCACATATGGCCCTTTCGAGTTTGGTTCGAAGGCTCCCAACACGGGATAGATTCGTTTGAGGATGAGGTCTCCCACTTTTGAAGGTTTTGTTATGAACTTTGAAGTTGAAGTATTGCGCGTCCTTTTTTTGGTGGGCGGTGGTGCTCAACTCGGCTTCTTCCCTCCTTCCTTCAACCATATCCAGTGATTCGAGTAGGAGCTGCTCGTTTTGCTTCTGATTAAAGTTTTGCCTTCGTTGAGAGGGAACCTCTAGTTCGACGGAACCATTGCTTCCGAGCCATATGCCAAGGTGAGCGGAGTGTGTCCAGTTGTCGCTTTGTGAGTTGCCTGTAAGCCCATAATGTAAGTGGAAGTTCATCAACGCAGTTCCCTTTGGCTTTAGTTAGTAACTTTTTGATAGTGGACTTGATGATCATGTTTGTTGCTTTCACTTGTCTGTTTGCTTGCGGATGGGAAACTGTGGAAAAGCTCTTCTCAATTTGGAAGCGTTTGCAGAAGTCTTTGAACTTAGTGCTTTCGAATTGGGTCTCATTATCAGTGATGATTTTTTATGGCACACCAAACCTGCAAATAATGTTTTTAGTAATAAAATTAATGACTTTCTTTATAGTAATAGTGGCTAGCGGTTCCGCTTCGGCACATTTCGTGAAATAGTCAACAATAACTATAGTGTGTTTGGCCCCTCCTTTAGCTATTGGCAATACGCCGATCAAGTCGATTCCCCATATTGCAAATGGCCATGGGCCAACCATCTATGTTAATGATGTTAAGGGAGTTCTTTTAATTTTATCGAATCTTTGGCAATGATCACATCATCTGGCATAGTCTGCTACATCGCGGTTTATTGTCGGCCAGAAATATCCGTACCGGAGAACTTTCTTTGCAAAGATTTTCTCCCCACTATGGTCTCCGCGTTCGCCTTCGTGCACTTCCTTCAGGATCCATCGAGCTTCATCGTCGATCACACATCTAAGAAGGGGGTTGAGAATCCCTTTGGTAGAGTATCACATCCTGTATTACAAATCTCGGTGCTTTCCGAAGAAGCTTTTTCCGTTGATTCCGTCAGTTGGATGGGTCCCTGTAAGTAAGTAGCTCTTGATGGGAGTCATCCATGTTTCTGGTTCGACGGTGGTCTTAAGGACCCAGTCGACATCAATTTTGTCTACACTCAGGGCAGTTAGAGTCTCAACTGGGACTAGTCCCAATGATTGAGCTTCTCGGAGCTTGCCAATTTAGCTACGTAGTCGGTCTTGGTGTTTTGCTCTCGTGGAATGTGTGTTATGGTATAATGTTCGATGTCGCTCAGCAACCCTTTTACTTTAGACAGATACGACGAATGGTTCTCCCCCCAAAACTGGTACTCGCATTTTACTTGGCAGTTGACTAGCTCGGAGTCGTTGTAGATGTGAACGGACTTTATTCTAAGTCCTTTCATAACTTTCAGCCTTGCAATTAATGCTTCGTATTCTGCTTTGTTATTTGTTGCAGGAAATTCTAGCGTAAAGCATAGCAAATGGCTCATCCTTCGGGGCTTTCAAGCACTACCCCCAACCCCGAATAGAAGTTGTTAGATGCGCTATCAACAAAGAGTTTCCATTGTGTCTATACTTTCGACGGTGTTTCTTCTTCTTTATCCCGTATGGAAAACTCAGCGATGAAATCTACCAATGCTTACCCATTGATAGCCTTTCTCGGATGGTAAGTAATATCATATTGGCTAAGTTCGGTGTTCCACTTGAGAAGTCGTCTGGAAGCTTCAGGTTGGTACAATACTTGTTTCAGAGGCTAATCGGTCGATACTTTGAATGGACGTGCTTGGAAATACGGTCGTAGCTTCCTAGACGCGATTAGGAGGCAATACGTTAGCTTTTCCAGCTTTAAGTAATTTTTCTCAACCACTTGCTAATGTAGTATACAGGTCATTGGATTTTCGTTTTTTCATGCACAAGGGAAGCGCTTAACCATGAGGTGAGATTGCTAGGTAAATGAATAGGTCCTCTCCATCTACCGGCTTTGACAGGATTGGTGGGGCTTTCTAGTGTTGCGGCAATTCTTCAAATGCAGTTTGACATGCCCACTCTATTCGAAGTTATTTTTCCTTTCTTTAACGTATCAAAGAATGGTATGCACTTGTCGGTGGGTTTCGAGACAAATTAGCTTAAAGCTGCGATCTTCCCATTCAAGCTTTGCAACTCATGTTCAAGCTTAAAACTGCGACCTTCCCATCATGTTGCGACCTTTCCATTCAAGCTTAAAGCTGCGACCTTTCCATCAAAGAATGGTTGTACCCTAAGAATGCGTCCATGAATGATAGCAGTTCATGTCCCGCCTTTTCGTCCACAAGATGGTATATTCTGGGTAGAGGGAAGTTATCTTTCGGGCAAGCTTAATTTAAGTTCGAGTAGTCGACGCAGTTTTGCCACTTCCTATTGGATCTCTTGACTAAGACTGGGTTAGATACCCATTCATGATAAGTTGCATCAGGATAAATTCGTTGGCCATTAGCTTGTCCACCTCTTCTCTTAATGCCTTGGACCATTTAGGTCTCAGACTGTGCCCCTTTTGCTTTACTGACGTGAGGGTCAATGTTGAGCATGTGGCACGCGATCTCTCGTGACACCCCACACATATCGAAATGCATCCATGCAAAAACATCCAATTTAGCATGAAAAAATTAAGTTCCAACTGCATCTTGTGTAACATCCCGCCTTTTCGCATACTTTAAATCGACACACGTGCCAATTCAAACCATATGAAAGGGCGGATTGTTATGGGGTAAATAAGAAAAATAGAGAAGAAAAAAAACTAACCAGAATCTCACAGCGGAAGGATAAAATATAATAATTATTATACAGTTCATAAACTGTTTACAAAACATTTGATTTTTCTTTATACAATAAATATCAGAGTTCACATACCAATAAATATCAATGCAGCGGAATTAAATGGTGTAGTGGAATAATATAGTAGATAATAGTAATACAAATCTTCGTCTTCGTCCTCCAGAGCTAAATCTTCAAATCCTGAAACGCTCGGACTGACCCGAGCGAATTGAAAAGACAAAACACTCGAGTCAGAACTAAAAGATCTTATGTGAGTTAAATCAACAGAGATAAATATGAGTGCAGTAACCTAAAAGATGCTTGGGATTCACATCTCTTAAGGACCCTTAAACTATTTACTATGTAGTATATTTCGCTATTATAATAGTGTCTAATTGTAAAATAAACTTGTTTTAAATAGCGTTAAGGAGTTACCCAATCTCCCCCTTAACACAATAATAGTCCCAGTAGTTCATCCAATATCATAGTCCCTCCTGATCGGGAAGCCACCAGAGGATACCACACGGGCTATGGGAGAAAACCAAACGCGTACAAGGCGCGATAGGGTAGGTGACACGGCACAACTAGGCAATGCCAGGGTAGATATACCAATTACGCTTCCGGGTCGGTGGTAACGCGTAGCTGCTACTACCGCCCACCTTGGACAAACTCCCCAAAATCAAAGAAATCAAAAGTGAAGGTGGCCACCGAATCAATCCAAAGTCAGAGTATAGTATCGAAGGAAAGTGTCCGATCAGAGGTGCAACCTCATTAACCCGTCGATCGCTCCTGTTTTAGCCACCTTATGCCAACTCATGGGAGTTGGGTCCACGTATTTACCTTACAGGAAACGCCGCCACCAACCTACTTCATTCTGGAATCTCCACCGCGTACACGGTTGTTAAAGCGGTTTTCGGAGTTGGCAGAGAGTATGACAACTTCTGATCCCGGTCTCTTCAACAACCAAACGTTATTATAACACCGCGGTCCTTTTAAAAATAGTTTATACTTTCAAACCAGAATATAATTATCCATTTCAAAACCCATAAATACGATATCATTTCCATTTCCACAACAACTCATTTTGATATTATTTTTATAAAACCCAAATCAATAATATCATTTTTATTTCAAATATATGTCTTTTCTAAAATCATACTGCTTTAAAATTTATAATACCTGGAAACCAAACATTTGAATTATAACTTCCAAAACATAATACTTTGAAATTCATAGCTTTAAAAACATAACTTCTAACACTTGAATGGTTTGGATATTCAACAGTATATAGAATAAAATAGAGTGAATTTAAAATTTCTTTATAAAATAATTTCCGCGACTTCATAATTTTATTCATTTAAAATTTTAGGTCTAAACCCCATAAATTTAGATTCACTTTCAGTTTCAAATAAACACTTCGATTTCAATATATTCAAACTTTGAGTATTTAACAATTTCAAAACTAAGGTTGGAAATTCTATTCAACAATTTATTGTCCTATTAGTTAGTTTGAAATATTTGCATAATGAATCGTAATCATTTAAATAAAACTCAAATTACTTATAACTAAATATGTCCTTCAATTCATTTATACTAGAAATATTCATTTAATTCATCTTGAATAAAAAATTCAGTTATAAAAATCATACCTTTTTAAAATTTCAAGTTAATAAATTCTACATCAACTTATGAAGTTAACTTCTTTAATTAAGCTCAATTTCCTAATAAATTTTCAATTTAACTACCAATCTTAATTGATTTATTTTATTTAAAACTCTATATATATTCAATATCTTAACATGTACTTAACCCTATAATATAAAATAATCAAACTCCATTATTCCACTTATTTATTTTATTTAACAAATTTATACATAGCTTAAATTCAAAATTTAACTATATATGTATATATAACATTTATATAATAACAAAATTTAATATTTATTTAACCGTATCCTATCCAAACCATAGAAATCATTTTTAAAATATTTCTATATATAGACCGCGGTGCCTGCATAAAATTTTCTATCCTATGGTCAAGTGATACGGATATTTATCATTTCAATCCGCAATTTAAAAATAAAAATTACGGTTATATATCATTTCAAACCGCAGTCCCGAATGAAATGAAAATGCATAGTAACTTGCAGTTTATACAATATAAATACAGCATACATTCGTCCATCATATCAATCATCAAACATTTATCAATTTATCATCCAATTCAAACAATCACAACAATAAGTAATAATTAATTACTGATAGTTAAATTTCCAATAATGAATTAAATAACTGTTTAACTGTAGTTTATATGCATAAATAAATAAATTTAACTAGCAGGTTATATGCAATAATAAATTTTACTAAAATTTTAACTGACAGCTTTAATGCAATGAATAAATTAATTTACAATTAACTGGCAGTTTTAAATGCAATAATGAATTAAATAACGCGTAAATTAAATGAATGCGGTTTAACTGAGAAAATGATGAAATATATGCCAAACAGCTACAAATAAAATTTTAAACACATCATAAATCAATTTAACCAACATAAGAAATCTTAGAAGTTGTGAGTGGGTTAAAACACTCACCTTTTGAATTTAAACTGAATTTAAATCCAATTTAAACCCAAAATTTTGACAGTCTCCAAATTCGTCCAAACTAGCGTCAACAAATCCAGAATTTTATCACGATCCTAACAAAAACAATTGCGCATGAAACGGAGTTGGTACGTGAAAGTTACATTGATTTAAATCATTTGACACAAAAATTAAATTAAAATAAAACTAACCTAAATAACTTGCCACGTCACCCTAACAAGGGCGCGCATCTTCTATGCACAGAAACTCTTATTCGAAAATGCGAATACCTTCTGCAGCCGCCACCCCACGCCAATTTTTCTCCGCCGCCACATTGCCCTTCACTCCGATCAAGCCTAAGCGTCTTCGTCCCCAGAGCCGGCCGACCCCCATGGCAACTCGCGGCCTTCCTTCGGTTGCTGGAAATGCGCCGCGCCGCCGTGCTAAAATCTCGAATTATGGCGAATCGTGACATCGTTGGCGAAATGTAACCGCATGGATGAACTTGCCTTGCCTCCCTCTACGCGACCATGCCCCCTGATCGTCCTAAGGACGTAGATCCACCGTTGAATCACAAAGCTAAAACGAACGGCCGGAACTAAATCTTTGATTTTAGGACGAACGATGACTCAAACAGAAAACCGAATTACACCATTGAATTTCGTTCGTCGAGAGCTTCAACATATATTTTTTGAGATTTTTCTGAGGACTTTGAATTTTTGACTTTTGATTTTGAATTGTAATTGGATCTAGGGTTTGCAGCCATTGAAAAGGAGGAGTTGAGAAAAATGAACGCACAAATAAATGAGAATAGATGGAAACTAGGGTTTATAACTGGGTTTATATAGGTAGGTTAGAAATTTGAATAGATGGATCGGGTTGGATATACGTGCTAACTCCAAATTGGGTAAAAATCCCGTGTATACACAAATTTTATTTTTCGTAATCACATTCAATCAATTACGTATTACTTTCCAGCAAGAAATATGCTTACTTAGATAACGTCGACTTTATTAAATGACCATTTATTGGAATCCACATTAATTAATTTATTAAATGCTTACATTTATTTCTCTATACCCAATTTGTTTCAACTTTATTTACATTAATACTATTCTCTTATTTTGGTTATTATTTATCAACTTGTTCTGACTTTATTACCTAAATTTCCGTTATTGTAAACCTTTATATTTTTCCATTTAAATTAAATTTTAAATTCCAATTCAATCAACCATTTCAACATGCAACTTATAATAACTGCTTACAAGTATGAATTGAATTATCATATATTCCAATATTTTCTAAATTTACATTAACATATTAGTTAATTCCCTTTAAATAAAATTTATATCCAGGTATAATACTTACCACATTTCATTTATTGAAATATATTCAAATTGCTAGTAAATAGGTTTTAAATCACCATTTATATAATTTAATTTAGCATTCATTTCAATATTTGTTTACAAAGTTTTTTTTCTTTTTTTCTTTCTACTAAATTTAATTACAAAACTCATTAATTCAACCAAATTAAATCCACGAAATTTACGGGTCGTTAAACTCTCCCCCACTCAAAACTTTTCGTCCCCGAAAAGGAAAAAGAAGGGAGAAGAAGAATTAGGGAATCCATATATCTTATTCAAAATATTAACTTATAAACAATAATTTACAAAATTTATTATTTTAAATAAAATATACCCATTTTATAATCATTATATCTTTTTATACTTGAATAAATAAAGTTTGAAAAAACATTTTCAAATAATTTCTAAGTTCAAAATTTACGAAAAATTTCGGCAGAGTCTCCTTTGTACGGAGAGCTCGGGAGAAAATATAATATCAAAATATAACAATTATATTACATATATTATCCAAAATATTATATCCCAACCCGGGAAGATATATAAAGTAGCGCTATAAACCGAAATCCGAAACGTACCTAATTGTCGGGCAATTTTACGCTTAATTTATGGAACCAAAAGCAGTAGCAATTGCTTCCATAACTTGCATTTCACTTATAAAATGCAAAGGGTTAACAATTTATATAAAGTGAAATATTTAAGTGGTTTCAATCACTAACAACAAATCAATACAACAACCATCAATTTCAACAAACAGCATACACAACAATTACAAAACAACCATTCAATCAAACAAACAAATAGTTGTTCGGGTTCAAAACTTTTAAATTGTACGGAATGAAGAATAAACTACTAGCGCATCATTTACTCAACAGCCTTAGATAAACTAAATAGATTATTCATTCATCCAATCCAATTTTAAAGTGTCCTTGCCCAAACAACCATAAACTAAACAACAACAAATCCAAACAACAAATCACATTTATTTATTATTTATTTCATTTCATACATTTGTTGTTTGATTTTTTTTCCTTTTTTTTATAATGTTTTCTTATAATTCACATTTATTTCTTGCAAAATTTCATTTCATTCAGTCATTTATTTGCATTACATTCATTTCTCAGATTTCATTTACTTATTTAGCGCTTACATTTCTATTATATTAAATTTTAGATATACTTCAATTTCAACTTAAGTTTATAACTCTATAACATCAATTTCTTATTTATTAAGGTGGTTCATTTTTTTCCTCTTAATATCATTTATCGTATTCATCTTTCCATTTATTTTATAATAAATAACTTCAATCCTTCTTAAACTTATTTTCATTTCTTTATAACTGTTCTATTATATTTAATAAGTGCCCTTTTAGTCATAACTTAGATTTATAACAATTATAACATTAGATTCTTATTCATAACAGCAATTTATTGAACACTCCATTACATACTTTTACTTGTACAAATTCCATTACATTTCTTATTAAACATTTCAACTTTTTATATTTGGTAAGTTATATATGTTAAAGAAAATGCAAATGAACTTATACAAGTTTTATCTCATCCTTTAATTAAATTTAATGTTCAATAATATTATTCTTTGTTTCATAGGTTACAGTTCAAATTACCTTTAATTCCATTCATAACCTAGCATTAAATCTCTTATTTCATTTTGGGTTTCAACTACTAGTTAAATTCCGTTTCACTACATTATTTAAACTATTAATAAAGGGAAACTTAAGAATTAAATACCGGGTTCAATTTCAAATTATTTTAAAATAATTGATAAATATACTTACAACTTATCTATATCCAAGTATATTTAAAACAAATTAAAAATTTACTTTTGTTTATCAAAAATAAATATGTAGTAAAACTACTACAGTAGCTTTCCCACTTCGAAACTTGAAAATGAAAGTCGATGATACGTGCACTCATCACAGAAATTATTTTCCAGCGACAGAGAGGGGAGTACAACTTATTTCTTTCTAGAATTTCTTTAAAACCATACTTTCAAATTATATTGAAATATTTATATCAGAAAATACTTTTAATAATATTATTATTATATTCCAAAATCAATTGAAAGAATTTCCAAAACCCTGGAACTTAAGTTCTATATTTCCAATTTTTATTTATTTATTTTAAATCTTATTTCGACTATTAATTATAAGTTTTATTACCTAACAATCAATATAATACAACCAAATATAGACTTTATAAAATTTTACTTCATATGTAGAAAATATAATAGGTAAAATTATTTCATTCACCTATATTAAAACCAATATTATGTCGGTATGTCCTATTATGTGTTTAGAAATCCCTATTAATGTCATAGCGTTCCATGCATCAACCAGAATTTGTAAATACAAAACGGAACAAAGCAACACAATATCAAAACCTTTTTATAACACTAACAAGTACGCTCTCATATATATACACTCAGCGACTCCCATAGGGTAGTACTACCCTATTAGTAAAGAGTCAAACCCCACAAAGCTAAGGTTCGTCGCTAAACCAAAGCTCTGATACCAGATGTAACATCCCGCCTTTTCGCACACCTTAAATCGACACACGTGCCAATTCAAACCATACAGAAGGGCGAATTGTTATGGGGTAAATAAGAAAAACAGAGAAAGAAAAAAACTAAACAGAATCTCACAGCGGAAGGATAAAATATAATAATAATTATACAGTTCATAAACTGTTTACAAAACATTTGATTTTTCTTTATACAATAAATATCAGAGTTCACATACCAATAAATATCAATGCAGCGGAATTAAATGGTGTAGTGGAATAATATAGTAGATAATAGTAATACAAATCTTCGCCTTCGTCCTCCAGAGCTAAATCTTCAAATCCTGAAACGCTCGGCCTGACCCGAGCGAATTGAAAAGACAAAACACTCGAGTCAGAACTAAAAGATCTTATGTGAGTTAAATCAACAGAGATAAATATGAGTGCAATAAATTAAAAGATGCTCGGGATTCACATCTCTTAAGGATCCGTTAAACTATTTACTATGTAGTATATTTCGCTATTATAATAGTTTCTAATTGTAAAATAAACTTCCTTTTAAATAGCGTTAAGGAGTTACCCAATCTCCCCTTAACACAATAATAGTCCCAGTAGTCCATCCAATATCATAGTCCCTCCTGATCGGGAAACCACCAGAGGATACCACACGGGCTACGGGAGAAAACCAAACTCGTACAAGGCGTGATAGGGTAGGTGACACGGCACAACTAGGCAATGCCAGGGTAGATATACCAATTACGCTTCCGGGTCGGTGGTAACGCGTAGCTGCTACTACCGCCCACCTCGGACAAACTCCCCCAAATCAAAGAAATCAAAAGTGAAGGTAGCCACCGAATCAATCCAAAGTCAGTGTATAGTTTCGAAGGGAAGTGTCCGATCAGAGGTGCTACCTCATTAACCCGTCGATCGCTCATGTTTTAGCCACCTTATGCCAACTCACGGGAGTTGCGTCCACGTATTTACCTTACAGGAAACGCCGTCACCAACCTACTTCATTCTGAAATCTCCACTGCGTACACGGTTGTTAAAGTGGTTTTCGGAGTTGGCAGAGAGTATGACAACTTCCGATCCCGGTCTCTTTAACAACCAAACGTTATTATAACACCGCGGTCCTTTTAAAAATAGTTTATACTTTCAAACCAGAATATAATTATCCATTTCAAAACCCATAAATACGATATCATTTCCATTTCCAAAACAACTCATTTTGATATTATTTTTATAAAACCCAAATCAATAATATCATTTTTATTTCAAATATATTTCTTTTCTAAAATCATACTGCTTTAAAATTTATAATTCCTAGAAACCAAACATTTGAATTATAACTTCCAAAACATAATACTTCGAAATTCATAGCTTTAAAACCATAACTTCTAAAACTTGAATGGTTTGGATATTCAATAGTATATAGAATAAAATAGTTGAATTTAAAATTTCTTTATAAAATAATTTCCGCGACTTCATAATTTTATTCATTTAAAATTTTAGGTCTAAACCCTATAAATTTAGATTCACTTTCAGTTTCGAATAAACACTTCGATTTCAATATATTCAAACTTTGAGTATTTAACAATTTCAAAACTAAGGTTGGAAATTCTATTCAACAATTTATTGTCCTATTATTTAGTTTGAAATATTTGCATAATGAATCCATAATCATTTAAATAAAACTCAAATTACTTATAACTAAATATGTCCTTCAATTCATTTATACTAGAAATATTCATTTAATTCATCTTGAATAAAAAATTCAGTTATAAAAATCATACCTTTTTAAAATTTCAAGTTAATAAATTCTACATCAACTTATGAAGTTAACTTCTTAATTAAGCTCAATTTCCTAATAAATTTTCAATTTAACTACCAGTCTTAATTGATTTATTTTATTTAAAACTCTATATATATATTCAATATCTTAACATGTACTTAACCCTATAATATAAAATAATCGAACTCCATTATTCCACTTATTTATTTTATTTAACAAATTTATACATAGCCTGAATTCAAAATTTAACTATATATGTATATATAACATTCATATAATTACAAATTTTAATATTTATTTAACTGTATCCTATCCAAACCATAGAAATCATTTTTAAAATATTTCTATATATAGACGGCCGGTGCCTGTATAAAATTTTCTATCCTATGGTCAAGTGATACAGATATTTATCATTTCAATCCGCAATTTAAAAATAAAAAATACGGTTATATATCATTTCAAGCTGCAGTCCCGAATGAAATGAAAATGCATAGTAACTTGCAGTATATACAATATAAATACAGCATACATTCGTCCATCATATCAATCATCAAAGATTCATCAATTTATCATCCAATTCAAACAATCACAACAATAAATAATAATTAATTACCGATAGTTAAATTTCCAATAATGAATTAAATAACTGTTTAACTGTAGTTTATATGCAAAAATAAATAAATTTAACTAGCAAGTTATATGCAATAATAAATTTTACTAAAATTTTAACTGACAGTTTTAATGCAATGAATAAATTAATTTACAATTAACTGGCAGTTTTAAATGCAATAATGAATTAAATAACGCGTAAATTAAATGAATACAATTTAACTGAGAAAATGATGAAATGTATGTCAAACAGCTACAAATAAAATTTTAAACACATCATAAATCAATTTAACCAACATAAGAAATCTTAGAAGTTGTGAGTGGGTTAAAACACTTACCTTTTGAATTTAAATTGAATTTAAATCCAATTTAAACCCAAAATTTTGACAGTCTCCAAATTCGTCCAAACCAGCGTCAACAAATCCGGAATTTTATCACAATCCTAACAAAAAAATGCGCATGAAACGGAGTTGGTATGTGAAAGTCACATCGATTCAAATCATTTGACACAAAAATTAAATTAAAATAAAACTAACCTAAATAACTTGCCACGTCACCCTAACAAGCGCGCACATCTTTTATGCACAGAAACCCTTATTCAAAAACGCGAATACATTCTGCAGCCGCCACCCCACGCCAATTTTTCTCCGCCGCCACATTGCCCTTCACTCCATCAAGCCTAAGCATCTTCGTCCCCAGAGCCGGCCGACCCCCATGGCAACTCACGGCCTTCCTTCGGTTGCTAGAAACGCGCCGTGCCAAAATCTCGAATTCTGGCGAATCGTGACATCGTTGGCGAAATGTAACCGCATGGATGAACCTGCCTTGCTTCCCACTACGCAACTATGCCCCCCGATCGACCTAAGGACGTAGATCCACCGTTGAATCACAAAGCTAAAACGAACGGCCGAAACTAAATCTCTGATTTCAGGATGAACGATGACTCAAATCGAAAAACGAATTACACCATTGAATTTCGCTCGTCGAGGGATTCAACATATATTTTTTTGAGATTTTTCTGAGGACTTTGAACTTTTGACTTTTGATTTTGAATTGTAATTGGATCTAAGGTTTGCAGCCATTGGAAAGGAGGAGTTGAGAAAAATGAATGCACAAACAAATGAGAATAGATGGAGGTTAGGGTTTATAACTGGGTTTATATAGGTATGTTAGAAATTTGAATAGATGGATCGAGTTGGATATACGTGCTAACTCCAAAGTAGCCCAAAAAGCCCGTTTCGACTCCCGAACGAAATTGGAAAACCCATATATCGAAATAGGTATTTTAAAATATTCTGAACGCGATGGAAAAAGTTTCACGTCCAAATTTCATCGTATGAAGAAGTTATGCTGAAATCAATATTTTCAAATTGATTTCAATTAAATCGATTTCAAGGCGTTTCGCGTTCGTACGATCAAACGACAAGTCTGATCGCTACGACACTTGAAACCCTACAATAATTCACTGTTATGGATCCGATGAAACTGGTTTTGTCGAAATCCGAGTCCGTGCCCAAAATGGCTATTTTTATATTGATTAAATAAATTTAAAATAAATTAATTAAATCAAATTTCGCGTTAAAAATTATGAACTTTGTAATCTTTATCACTTTATAATTTTCAAACATTTACAATGATTTAACAATTTTTAAAATTCGATTTATTAAAGATTAATCAGTGGAAATCTTCAATTTCATAAAATTCAAAAATTATAGATAAATTTCCAAAATTTCCATTAAATTGAATTTACCCATAATTATTCCATTCATAATTTCCAATAGAAGGGTTTACCATTGGATTTAAAATTTCACATAAATATTTCCTGTTTTCAACTTAATTTTTAAATTAACGTAATAATTACATATTTGATTTTATTCATTTGCAATAAATCCAACTATTATAAATTAACTCACTATTAAAGATTCAAATTCTATAATTCATAAAATTTCATCATCTTGATTTACTTATTAATTTATAATTCTGTAAATCAATTCCCGTTTCAATTTAAAGTAACTTAATTCATCCATTATAGAATTTATTTCAATTTCTTAAAATAACCTCTTTATTATAAATTGAATCCCATTTTTTTTATAAGTTTCCAATTAAATGGATTAGATTCAATTTCAACTTTTAACTTACACTTATGTTTAGGTCATAATCAATTTATAACGTGTTACTTTCATAGTTATTTACATACTTCTCGTATTAATTTCTCAATTAATCATAATTATTAAAGTAACGCTTATAATCAATAACGACATTGTAATTACTCACATTTAAATGATCGTTATTTCAAATAGATTTATTGACCAATTAATTAGGGAATTTATAATAGTTGTTATCTACCTTTAAATTTACTTCCTAATAACGTACTACCTACTCTCCTTTAATTGGTGTTTTTCCAACCCTTATTCATCATACTAAATAGATAAATAACATATAGATTGTTACCTATTTCCTTTACATGTCTTTATAGGTTTATTACTTAACAATCACCGTTAAAAATCCCGTGTACACACAAATTTTATTTTTCGTAATCACATTCAATCAATTACGTATTACTTTCCAGCAAGAAATATGCTTACTTAGATAACGTCGACTTTTATTAAATTACCATTTATTGAAATTCACATTAATTAATTTATTAAATGCTTACATTTATTTCTCTATACCCAATTTGTTTCAACTTTATTTACATTAATACTATTCTCTTATTTTGGTTATTATTTATCAACTTGTTCTGACTTTATTACCTAAATTTCCGTTATTTTAAACCTTTATATTTTTCCATTTAAATTAAATTTTAAATTCCAATTCAATCAACCATTTCAACATGCAACTTATAATAACTGCTTACAAGTATGAATGGAATTATCATATATTCCAATATTTTCTAAATTTACATTAACATATTAGTTAATTCCCTTTAAATAAAATTTATATCCAGGTATAATACTTACCACATTTCATTTATTGAAATTTATTCAAATTGCTAGTAAATAGGTTTTAAATCACCATTTATATAATTTAATTTAGCGTTCATTTCAATATTTGTTTATAAAGTTTTTTTTCTTTTTTTCTTTCTACTAAATTTAATTACAAAACTCATTAATTCAACCAAATTAAATCCATGAAATTTACGTGTCGTTACATCTTGTTTCCAAGGTGCGGCCCAATTTTCAAGACTCTTGTTGGGTCGTCCATATCGACTGGGATAGGCACCGTCATTTCTACCAGTGCTGCCCAATCCTTCCCCAAACTCTTCATTCTAGGGTCCAAAGCCTAACGAATCGGCTATAGTTCCCGAGCCAGGGTGGCTCTGTAGTTGCTATTTAGGAGGTTCATGAATGTGGAGAGTTCTCCCCACATCCTTCCTTCTTTCCCTTCTTTTATATTCACGTAACTCTGTAATGTAACATTCTCTGATGGCGCATTGATCTAGTTTGACCACTCTGATTCCATTTTCAGTTGGGAACTTCATAGTAAGGCACAATTGGGCTAGAGCGACTCTGAAATCAACTAAGGTGGGTCGTCCCAAGAAGGCGTTATACGCATAAGTTTCATCCACAATTACGAAGGTTTGAATGAGGGTAACTCTTCGATCGCCCTCTCCAAGCTCCATTGGCAAGTCAATTGTCCTTATGGATTGTTTGGGTTCGCCGGTAAACCCTTAGCTTTTTGTTTGGCATACAGACACACTTTCCATGCCGATCTCCTTTTGGTCAATGGTACATTTGAAAATTATATTGACAAAACTTCTGCCATCGACCAATACTCGTCGGACCACAATATGTCTGATTCCTACTGTCACCACCATTGGATCAAAGTGTTGGAGCTTGATCCCTTCGGTATCTCGGTTTTTGAATACAATATCATCATTCAAAGTTTTCTACTGGTTGGCTGGAGCCCCATCTTATATTGTAAGACGAAATTCTTTCAAAGTATGCTTTAATAAACTTGTGTATCGCTCCATCTCTCCCAACCTTCTTTTTGCAGGATGTGGGCCTCCAAATGTCGTTCGAATAATGAGTCTCTGGTCAGTTCGCGCTGATCCCTCTTCACTGGTTCCGGTTTGGTTTCTTTGATTCCTAGAGGCTTGAGCAACCGTAGGCTGACCATGATTCTATGATTTTTTAATGTATTGTTGAAGCTTGTTTTTCCAAATTAGCTCTTCAATCAAGTTCTCTAGGTGGCGGCATTCATTTGTGTTGTGACCGTGCGTCTCATGGAAGCGATAGAACTTCCCTGACCATTTCTGTTGTTCGGTTGCTTCTTTCTTAGGGCGTCTTTTATATTCCTCAGTCCCTTGTGTCACAAGATAAATGTTTTCCAGAGTTTCGTTGAGAGGGGTGTAATCTTTAAGCCTGAAGCCTTTAAGGCATTTATTGTTTTCATTTTTCTTATTGGAATTCTGATTCATCCTTTTTTAATTTCCATCATTCCATGTGATTCCTTCAGCAGTCCTGGAAGCATTTGTATTCTAATTCGTTGCCAATTCACTCTACCCGACGTTCATCGGTTGCATGCAAGTAGACTTCCTCTCTAGCTCCTACGTCTCCTCCAATCTCAAGTATTGACTTGCTTTGCGATTGAAATCCTTCATTGTAGTGGGTTGCATCATCTTGATCCACTTTCCGAACTTAGTTTTGGGTTGAATTTCTTGGACCAAAGCCATGAAAACCATGTCCTCGTTTGGATCGCTAACCTCTATCGGCGTGGTATTAAACCGGTTCATGGAAGACTTCAGCGATCCGTTTCGTCCCTGGAAAATCCCGGACAGGGACATCGTATCTTTAGGTTGCACGGAATGGAGCCTAAACTGATCAAGGAATCTTGTGGCTAGTTGATCGAAAGTAGAGGTAGATTTCGACGGGAGCCTAGTGAACCATATGGAAGCGATTCATTCTAGGAAAATGGGAAAATATCTACACCAAACATCTTCTGAAGCATTTGCTCCATCCATGTACCAACTATGTACAAATAGGGTTTTGGATCCTTCGTCCCGTCGTAGGATGGAATAGTTGGCATCGTGAACTTTTTGGATATCACTCATTCAAGATCTCATCTGTAAAGGGAGTCTGACTTGGTGTGGATTCCCATTCATCATCTCTTCATTTTTTATTCGCGTCCATCGGTCGCTTAACCATATCTGCTATAAATGCCTCTGACTGCGGAAGTTTTGACATTTCTAGCATCATCGAACGCATTATCATTCTCTTCCAACTTATCATCATTGAATTGTTCTCCATCTTCTGAGCAGCAGAAGTCCATGGCTATATCCTCTCATTAGGTTTTCACCCCTTGGTTCAAGTTCAAATTTTGTTACCTTGTGGAGAAAGGAGTACTTGTATTTCCCTCTGTGTTGATTCCCATAGTTCCTACTATCATCTTTTTCTACGGTTGCTTCCCGTTTCTTCTGTTTAAGCCAGAAATGGAAGAATTTTCTTGCTCTATGGCAGCTGCGGGTTCAACCATAATTCTTGGAGCATGATTTGACTATAAGGTAAAGAGATCATTAATCTTATCCATCAGAGCTCTCTGACAGCTTTCCATTTTTTGGTTGATTTCATCAACCATTTTGTTCAACTCGTCTCTTATAACGACTTCACATTGATTGGAAGATGTTGGCACCTGATCGCCTATGTTGGCACCATTTACTTTAGTTTGCAGATGATTCATATCTTCTTCGACTACTACTGCCCTTATGGACCTTCCAAATGTAGTTCTCTTCCTTCCGGAAGCCATTGTTTCAAGCAATAGATTTTTCAAGCAAATATTGAGGATCTAACTTATGTACCTATCTGATCCAAAGTAGATAGCTAGACCTGAACCCTGAGTTGGGATCTCAATAAAAGCACCAAAAAGTTAACCCAAAAAATGGATCAACGCCCTGGATTAAGTGTGAAAGCACTAGCCCTGTTATTACAACGCAATAATATAGAGAATAAACGTAAAAGAGCGGAAATAGAAAGAAGACAAGAAGATTTTTATAGTGGTTCGGCTGTTAATGAAGCCTACAACTACTTTATAGTTTTTATTATTGACTGATTGTTGTTACAAAGTTGAATGGATTACAAAGCTCTTGAATATCCTTAGTTAGATCAAGACCCCAACATTAGAGTTCACTGGAGAATCACGGTGAACTCTCGGAATGACTGTTGTGGGGAAGGAGAGAAGTGAAGAAATCTTTCTGCAGAGTTTCAGCAACCAGTCCGAAAGATCACGTTTATGTTACAAATTGAAGAGTATTTATAGAGGTTAGGGAGCTATTGGGCCAAGTCTGTTCGCCAGCTACTTGCAGCTGATCATAGAAAGGTGCATTAGAGCATGCCTTGTGACCCGAGCCAAAACCATGGATCGCTAGTGATCCATGGTGCATGCTCGAATGCGAGCCAACTCCTTAGCATTTACCCTCTGCCTTGTTTCGTATGAGTCCCAACGGTCCTATGATGATGTATCGATCGATGGCGATCCATGGTGTATGGATCGCTAGCGATCTATATACTTACCTGTCTTTGGACTTTGCCTTCTAGATATTTTCGTTGTCTTGTGTCGATGTTGTTTGTGAATTCCCGAGTTGATGTATTGGATCGCTGGCGATCCATTGGCCACCATGTCCTTCGAGTATTTTTCTTTCTTTTCTTCCAACTTCTTCTGACCTTTTGTTCTAGTCCTTTTGGTTGGCCTCGGAGCTATTCTGACTTAATGAAGTTGTTCTGACTTCTGCTGGATTCTACTAGGTTAAAAACCTAGATAACATATGCTTGACTAACCTTGCAACCATCGAGAACTAGAAAGGAAACTTCACCCGAGTTACAACAGGAAATTCCTCTATTTCTGGTCATAATATAAGAGATGAGAAGCAATAACAAAAGGTAGGGATCATTAGAGTTGTCGAAGGACTTGTAGGAGAAAGTAGGAGTGCTCCCCTTGTAAAAAAACCACTTGGTACCAAGAGGAATTCTCTCTGTACCGCATGGATTCTAGGAGGGAATTATGCCTAGGAAGGGGATGCAATGGTGTTTTTTGATGAAGAAGTGGATTTGCAGCTTAACGGTGATGGTTTTGAGTTGGATGTTGATGCTAACGAAGACGAAGTTCACGCAGTTGCTGCTGAACCTACCGTGCGCCAAAGAAATACCGCAAGAGTGGTTCTCCTAGAGACTGGAGACCCTAGACATCAACCCGCAAACCGAGACCATTTGCGAAGCTAAACGCTTGGCGTAGCCCCTGATAGTCGACCATAGGATTACCATGCTAGCGAGGAATACATAATTGAAATGGTTAAATGGTTGATGGTGGAAAGCAGAGGCAGAAAGAATGAAGATTGGGGTTCTGCACCAAGTAGGACTCCGTTTACCATAAATATTCTAAGAGAAGAGTACCTTAGGAAGTTCACCATGCTAATAATGTCATTATATAATGGGACTACTGACCCTAAACAACACTTACTCAAGTACAAATGTCACATAGATGGAGCTAGAGCAACGGACACTACAACAAATATACCCTATTACAACATCAAAAAAAACATTGTAATAGAAGTTTCGCAACGTTTTTGCAAAAATAGTATTATGCCAAGTTGTAATAGGACATGCGTCTTTTACAACGTTTTTTTAATGTTGCAAAAAACATTGTAATAGTTACAATGACAACTGTTTTTAAATGTTGCGAAACATGATTTACAACTTTTTTAAAATGTTGCAGAATATTTTTTACAATTTTTTTAACTATTGTAAAATATGTACAACTTTTGTAACAAAATGAATAGACAAATTTGTAATTGCTTTTGTTTATTCAACAAATTTAAGCGCAACACAGAGAAGATAGTGCATTGTTTAAAACGAGCGTTAGGGCACGCGCCTCGTGCATGATAATGGCACGTGCCTCGCGCATGAATTATTTTTCTACAAATTATATATGATTAATACATTCAAAAAAAATTATTTGAACAAATAGACAGCCATGTTTTTACGTTGAAATAACGTGTAGTTAATTTAAACTTTTATTTTTAAGTTGCAACATCTAATTTTTGTTGTTAGTTTGAATTTTATTTGTATTATTAATTAATAAACAACAAATTTGTAGTTAATTAAAGAAAAAATGTTTATTGGTTAGACCCTCTTTTTAAGTATAGATCAACATTTTGAATTTGTAAACAAATTTAATAGTTAAATTCTATTTTTATGGGATATTAAGATTTGTTAATATCGTACAAGTTTAACGGTTAGATCCTATTTTTAAGGACTATTAAAATTTGCTAATACTATAGAGGGGTATTTTTGGCAGTTCACGTTTACACCAAAAAAGTGTGACACCCAAAATATTACAACTATTATTAAAGATAAAACAAATTTTTCTAGCACAAATAAAAAATGATAAAATTACTAGTTATATAACACTAGGCATGGTCAAAAATACACGTGATATATAACATCAATTCTGAACGTTTTTTTTCCTGTTCATTTTTACAAGCTGGCAGTAGGACAACAACGCAACATCATCAAGAATCAGTATTTGCAATCACCAAAAGCTAAATCAAGCTAGATAAGCATCTTTCATTTTTTACAAGTAGGTATTTGTGCTATTATCAATCAGCAGTCCAGCTCTGCTCTACAATATCTTGCACTTTTCGGTCGTATTCATGTTTTTTTCATCGTAAAACCGAGCAGCTTTTGAGTTTGTAAGTTTGGATTCTGATCACAAAGGAGAGACTGAGCAAAACATCCATTTCATATTATTAACTTCAATGAATTCTGATAGCATAACAACATATAAAAAGAAAAACTACACTTACAAGTACAAGTTTAAAGAAATATAAGCATCATTCAAGTTTTTGTGATTTCATAAAAATTTACCTGAATGGAGAGTATAACTGCAACATCATAAATTGGACTCCATTGGTTTTGCGGCATATCCCATATGCTTCCGTCTGCATTTACTGCATATGCAAAACATATGCAGGTAATATGTATCATATGAACAGTTACTTATTTAGGAAAATGCAGTCGGACTGTCAAAATTGTTAGTTGCAACTTTTCCAGCAATTACATTACCATCTGTTTCCAGGATGATTCTGCATTGATCAAAAATATCAAGAACAATAGCTTTCTATAGAATGATCATAACATATAAATGTTAGAAAATGAATAACTGGCTAAGGAGGGAACAATGTCCCACATCGGGAAATACACATCCAAATTTCACTATATATACTAAAGCTTAATAAACTATATCAAAAGAGAATAAGAAGATAGAAAGAATGAGGCAATGAAAGGGAAGAGGCAATGTAGGCATGAAAAATCCTACATATTTAATGTTATATGGTCGAAGATTGGGCCTTGAGCCTTGCGACTCTTAGGGTCTGATGATTAAATGGGTCTTCGTTTACTATCTGGGCTGCGCTAAAACGGCTAGTTTTTTGATCCGAATTATACCTTTTTTGCTGCCAGAAATGGTTGCATCCGTTGGTTAAAGGGTCGCAACCTTTCCAACGGTCAAAGCCGCGCCTCTTCCCGAACAGAAAACTCCCCAACCCTATTTAAAGGCATGAAGAACCAAAATCATAGAATTCTGTTTTTTTCTCCATCTTCTCTCTGCATATTCTGTTTTGAAATAAGCAACTCTCTTGAGTTCGTCGTCGCCTACATCGTCAGCGCAACCTTACAGGCTTCCGTTCCGTTTCACCTTGGGAAACAGTTGCTCGCCAACTCGCTGCGCCGTAGGGGGAGCAAATCTGTTTTAAGAGAACAGCGACTGTGCTGGACTCGGATACAAATACTCAACTTGCAGCCAAAGTACTAAACGGTACGAATTACATTTTAACTATTCTTTTTCCTGTTAGCCCAATTACAAAATTAGGGTTAGAGTTTTTTGTCCAAATTGATTTTGCCCTAATTTAAGGGTTTCTGTGTGGATAACATTCTTAAAACAGATTTGTGCTTTGTTTGATTCTGTTCTGTGTACTAATTGAAGTCATATCGTTTCAGACGATGGCTCAAGACAGTAACACTTCAACAACAAAGCAGTCATTGCCCTCCGCTCCGACAGGACCACTTGTCACACAGCCTGTATCATTTCACATGAAGAGAGGCCGGAAAAATTCAATGGCCAGGATTTTAAGCGCTGGCAACAGAAGATGCTCTTCTACTTGACTACGTTAGGTCTGGCCAAATACCCAACAGAGGACCCTCCACAAGTAGATGAACTCGAGCCCAACGCCACCAAGGTCGAGGCCCTCATAGCCTGGAAGGGTTCTGACTTCATTTGCAAGAATTATATTCTCAACGGGTTGGAGAATAGTCTGTACAATGTGTACTGCACTGTCCAAACTGCAAAGACTCTTTGGTTGTCCCTCGAGAAAAAGTACAAAACGAAAGACGCCGGAATGAAGAAGTTCATAGTCGGCAAATTCCTAGACTTCAAGATGGTCGACACCAAAACAGTAGTCAGCCAGATTCAGGAACTTCAGGTTATCATCCATGAGATTCATGATGAGAAGATGGAGTTAAGCGAATCATTTCAAGTTGTTGCTGCTATCGAGAAGTTGCCTCCATCATGGAAGGACTTCAAGAACTATCTGAAGCACAAACGGAAGAAATGACTATGGAAGATCTTGTTGTTCGACTCAGAATTGAAGAGGATAACAGAAAATCTGAAAAGAAGTCAACCAACACCATGGTGGCAAAAGCAAATGTTGTTGAGACCGACAAGAACAACAAAAGAAAGAGAGAAAATAATCCAAATGCAAAAAAGACTAAGAAGTTCAAAGGGAACTGCCATAATTGCGGGAAGAAAGACCATAAGACAAGTGAGTGCCAAGGACCAAAGAAGCAGAAAGACCAAGCCAATGTTACAGAGCATGATAGGCTTTCGAATGGAGTTTCAAAAATGAACTTGTCAGCCGTGAACTCAGAATGCAACTTAGTTGGCAACACGAAGGAATGGTTTGTGGACACTGGTGCCACAAAACACATTTACGCCAATAAGTGGATGTTTTCCAACTACAAGCCTGCGACACAAGAAGAGCAACTCTTCATGGGAAACTCCTCCACGTCGAAGGTTGAAGGAAAAGTGGTTCTCAAAATGACTTCTGGAAAAGAACTTAGTTTCAGGATCATTGCTGAACAAGAATGGTTTCAAGTTGGTCTTTGTTTCTGATAATTTTGTACTGTCTAAAAATGGAGTGTATGTGGGTAAAGGGTATGTGAGTGATGGTCTATTCAAGATGTATGTAATGACTGTTGTACCAAAAGATATGAATAAAATGAATTCTTCTATTTATATCGCTGAGTCATTTAATATATGACATGCTAGACTAGGCCATGTGAATTTTGATACTTTGCGAAAAATGGTTAACTTAGATTTTATACCTAATTTTACTATAGATCACAACTATAAATGTGAAACATGTGCTGAAGCAAAGTTAACTAGAACTTCCTTTCATCATGTTGAAAGGAATACCGAGCCGTTAGATTTAATACATACTGATGTATGTGTCAAACCAGAGGAGGTAAAAGGTATTTTATTACCTTTATCGATGATTGCACTAGGTACTGTTATGTGTACCTACTAAGAAGCAAGGATGAGGCCTTTGAATTAAACAATATAAGGCAGAAGTTGAAAATCAACTAAACAAAAAGATAAAAGCCTTGCGAAGTGATAGAGGTGGAGAATACGAATTTCCATTTGAGGAATTTTGCGCTCAAAATGGTATAATCCATCAAACAACAGCACCGTATTCTCCTCAATCCAATGGAATAGCAGAGCGTAAGAATCGTACCCTGAAGGAAATGATGAATGCTCTGCTTATTAATTCTGGATTACCAGACAATTTCTGGGGTGAAGCGATACTTTCAGCTAATCATATACCGAACAAAGTACCTCGCAAAAAGACCTTTAAGTCGCCACATGAACTGTGGAAAAACAAACCTACATCTTACAAATATTTAAAGTGTGGGGGTGCTTAGCAAAGGTAGAAATACCTGAGCCTAAAAAGGTCAAAATTGGACCCACAACTATAGATTGCATATTTATTGGATATGCTCATAATAGTAGTGCATATCGATTCTTGGTGCATAAATCTGAAATTGATGACATTCCTGAAAACACCATAATCGAATCTCGAAATGCAATATTCTTTGAAAACATATTTCCACTAAAAGAATCCAATGGTACTAGTATCCAAAAGAGATCAACAGAAGAATAAACTCTTGAACATCGTGTTGATCATGAAAATGATCAAGAGTTAGAGGAACCAAGAAGGAGCAAACGACAAAGGACGTCAAAAACCTTTGGGCCTGAGTTCTATGCATATATGGAAGAAAATGAACCTCTAACATATAAACAAGCAATGTCATCACCTGATGCTCCTTATTGGAAAGAAGCTGTCAATAGCAAAATTGAATCCATTTTACAAAACCACACATGGGAACTAGTATATCTTCCTAAAGGATCGAAACCATAAGGGTATAAATGAATCTTTAAGAAAAAACTTAAAGCTGATGGCTCAATAGATAAATATAAAGTCCGACTGGTAGTCAAAGGATTTAGACAAAAGGAAGATCTAAATTACTTTGATACTTACTCACCAGTAACTAGAATAACATCCATTAGGATGCTTATTGCTATTGCTTCTATACTAAACTTAGAAATACATCAAATGGATATAAAAACTGCATTTCTGAATGGTGAGTTAGAGGAAGAAATATACATGCAGCAACCTGAAGGGTTCCTAAGCCCAGAAAATGAGAATAAAGTGTGTAAGTTAGTAAAATCACTTTATGGTCTCAAACAAGCGTCAAAACAATGGCATGAAAAATTTGATGAAACTATGATGACAAATGGATTCAAAATAAATGAATCAGATAAATGTGTCTATATGAAGAATGTAGATATGGGATATGTCATAGTTTGCCTATATGTTGATGACTTATTGATACTAGGCAATAATAATGTCATAATCAAATCAACAACGGATATGTTGTCATCTAGATTTGATATGAAAGATCTAGGATTGGCTGATATGATTTTGGGCGTTAAAATTTTAAAGACGTCAGAAGGTTATGTACTATCTCAATCACACTATGTGGCCAAAATACTTGAAAAGTTCAAACAACATAATATAATTGTTGCTAAATCGCCAGTTGATATGAACCAAAATTGGGTTAAAAATACTGGTGATGGAATCTACCAACTTGAATACTCTCGAATACTGGAAAGTATAATGTATGAAATGAATTGTACTAGATCATATATTGCATATGTTGTAAGCTAAGTAGGTATACAAACAATCCTGGTAAAAATCATTGGAAAACAATAATAAGGGTTCTAGGATATTTAAAATATACTCAGAACTACAGCTTGCATTACACTAAATATCCTTCCGTAGTAGAAGGATACAGTGATGCAAATTGGATAACTGGTTCAAATGACACCAAATCCACAAGTGGATATGTATTCACCCTAGGAAATGGAGCTATATCATGGAAGTCTTTTAAACAAACGTGTATGGCAAGGTCAACAATGGAGTCAGAATTCATTGCTTTAGACAAAGCCGCTGAAGAAGCAGATTGGCTTAGAAGTTTTCTAGAAGATATTCCGAATTGGAATAAACATATTCCACCAATCTGTATACATTGTGATAGTCAGTCAGCTATTGGAAGAGCTAACAGTATACTATACAATGGTAAGTCTAGACATATTCGTCATAGACATAAAACCTTGAGACAACTACTCTCTAATGGAGTTATCACTATAGACTATGTAAGGTCGAAATATAACATTGCGGATCCACTAACGAAAGGCTTGCCTAGAGAGAGAGTTCAAACCTTATCGATAGGAATGGGCTTAAGGCCTATTGACTAAAAAGTTTTCCTCAACGGAAACCCAACCTAATTGACTGGAGATCCCAAGATTTAGGTTCAAAGGGACAACTAAGTTAAGGTTAAAACTTAGAAGCACGGGAAAAATCAAACATTTAGACATTCCAAAGATAAGTCAGTGCACATGCCGCCGGAGAAAAGGATAAGCTCGGCTTTTAATGATGTCTATACGTTGAGCTATAAAGAACCAAGTGGAGTATTGCGGAATACTCTTTATAGAATCACCTACGTGAGTGCGAAGGCGCCGCTTTAAGGAGAATTAACGAGGCCTGATTCTCTTAAGTACTCATGAGACCAAGCAGGTGTTCATGGCTAAAACGAACACAAACAGAGAACCAAGGAGTTAAAAACACTTATCATGTGTTATCTTTATAAAGCTTACACAAAAGGCTTACAGTTCAAAGACAATCTAGTCCACTGATTCGCCAATAAGTTATAATGATAAAACGCTAGGAAAAGTTCAAGGCTTCTGTGCTACTTTTACCGATATGATAAATGTTTCGCAATATTTCAGAACAGAATAGATAACCACTCATTCATGTGGGGGATTGTTAGAAAATGAATAAGTGGCTAAGGAGGGAACAATGTCCCACATCGGGAAATACACATCCAAATTTCACTATATATACTAAAGCTTAATAAGCTATATCAAAAGAGAATGAGGAGATAGAAAGAATGAGGCAATGAAAGGGAAGAGGCAATGTAGGCATGAAAAATCCTACATATTTAATATTATATGGTCAAAGATTGGGCCTTGGGCCTTGAGGCTCTTGGGGTCTGATGATTAAATGGGCCTTCGTTTACTACCTGAGCTGCGCTAAAACGGCTAATTTTTTGATCCGAATTATACTATTTTTTGCTGCCAGAAACGGTTGCATCCGTTGGTTAAAGGGTCGCAACCTTTCCAATGGTGACAGCCTTTCAAACAGCCGCGTCTCTTCCCGAACAGGCAACTCCCCAACCCTATTAAAATGCATGCAGAACCAAAATCAGAGAATTTTGTTTTTTTCTCTATCCTTCTCTCTACATATTCTGTTCTGAAATAAGCAGCTCTTTTGAGTTCATCGTCGCCTGCATCGTCAGCGCAACCTTGCAGGCTCCCGTTCCGTTTCACCTTGAGAAACAGTTGCTCGCCAACCCGCTGCGCCGTAGGGGGAGCAAATCTGTTTTAAGGGAACAGCGACTGTGCTGGACTCAGATACAAATATTCAACTTGCAACCAAAGTACTAAACGGTACGAATTACATTTCAACTATTTTTTTTCCTGTTAACCCAATTACAAAATTAAGGTAGGGTTTTTTGCCCAAATTGATTTTGCCCTAATTTATAGATTAGGGTTTCTGTGTGGATAACAATAAACTCATGAATCTACATGAATAATTCAAAATATGCAACAGAAGGATTAAAACTGAAACATCATACCCAACTTCAACAATTTCCTTAAAGCAAAGGAGAATATTTCCAGATTTTCAAGAGCAGTCCTCTTCTCAACATCATACCTATTAAAACAACTTAAGCCTAATCATGGAAAATGTAACCGTAGATATTACTAAACAGAATGAAATAAAGGCATTGCTTTAGGAGATTACAAACTGCATAATACAATCCTTGAACGGTTGCTATTATGAGCTTTTTTTCATCATCACTAGTAGTGACAAAGAAATGCAAGTCCTGAACAAAATCTGTACACCACAATGCATCCATTAAACATTGCGATTTCAGCTGCATAGGTATTCACATTATTAATTATATTAAGCACAGAACAAAAGCTAAGTATGTATACATAGAAATTAGGTGGTCAAATACATATTATAAAATAGGCCTCTTTGACCAAAAGACACTTCTTTGAATGCGTAAACTTATTAAACCCAATTCTTCCATGACTTGAAAATTGTATACGCCAATAAGGTATTTCATATTTACTGCAGTAGTGCTGCTTGTAAGAAAGAATTGGCAAATAAAGGTAGAATGAAGTATCAGGTGAACATAAGAAGGAATAAGACCAAGATCTTCACCACATACTAGCATATCCGAAGAGTTCAATAGAGAAAGAAGTGTTTTCAGTGCATTTTGACACCATAAGTCTTCTTGCTATAAAAAATAATAGTCATGGTATAAATCATTTTAGGACATTTTTATTGCATGAAATGCGAGTAATTAGATATAATTGCTACATACATGATACATATCGTACATACACATGCTTTAGATAAAATGGAAGAGGCATCATCTTCACTGTGCAATAACTAAACTATTTTTCATAAAAGTACACATGTATAGATGCACAATGTTAGCAATGCTTATATATAAGTAACACGCACACATTGAATTATAGAGTTCTAGCTAGGGGCTAAAATATGCTATATTATAGAAGCTTAATGATAAACCCGTGCTCGTCCAAATTTCCTTCAAGAAAACAAGGAGGGAAAAAACATATTAAAAAAGAAGTCGGGAGAGATAAAACCATTATTATTGGCATTTATAATGATTAGAAGAAAATACAAACACAGGTAAAATGGTTTGTTTATGTTCCTTGTAAGTGTAATCTACCTGCAGAAGGTCAAAAAGACTGTGCCCGATATTATCCTCTTTCCCTAACCAAAATGATTTTTCTGAACTCGATCTGACTTTAGCCAAAACTTTCTTCTCTGTGTTGCAGTCCTCCTTGAACAAGAGAAATCCAATCCAAGTAAAATTAGTTACAAGGTGAAGACAATTTGTTTCCAGGTGAGAAGTGGTGCGAAATCGAACCAAATCCCCAAATCAGCTACCCAGATCCGAAATCGATCCAGCTGAAGTACCGATAGATTTGGAGGAGTCGCGGTCGATAGCGGTTGCAGATCAGTATTCATGTTGTGCGGTCAGTTGCAATTGCGATTGGGAGGAGGAGTCGCAGCCTGCGGTTGCTGTTGCGATTTGGAGGCGGAGTCGTGGCCTGTGGTTGCGATATGGAGGAGGTGTCACAGCCTGCGGCTGCGATTGCGATCTGCCGAAGACGCGGGGTTAAGGGTTTGGGGTGAGGGATTTTAGTTTGGATTTGTTTTGGATTTGAAAAGCAGAGCCTATGTAGGGGAAAGAATAACGTAGAAAAATTAGGAGCGACGCCAAAAATTTGGAACTGGACCCTAAATATTTGTTTAAGCCGAAATAAAACTTCCACCAAAATAGAGAGTTACAAGTTTTGATTTCAGGTAAATAGACACAAGGAAGAAGTTGCAAAAATTTTTAGTCTAAGGACAACAAGTTTGCTTTTTAGGCTGAAGGACAATTTCTAGTGTAAACTGAAAATGATAGTTACAACTATCATTCTGTGATTTACACTAAAAAGTGTCCTTAAGCCTAAAAAACAAACTTCTTGTCCTCGAAACTAAATTTTTTCTAACTTTTTCCTTTAGGGTAAAAAACCCTTTTGATTTTGTTCTATGCTTTATAAACAATTTCAAATTTTCAAATATTTTGAAAAACAAAATAATAAATATTATTTCTAAGTTATTAAATATTACTTATTTGTTATAGATTATTAAGTAGTATTTAGTATTAATTATCAATTACTAAAAATTAAATATTAAATATTGTTTCTTATTTACTATGTCTTAATTATAATTGAATATTAACTATTGAATGTTAAATTAATGCATATATTATTGATTATTAATTATCAGTAGAAATTATTAACTATTATATATCCATTATTAATCATTGAGATTATTCATCAACCATCGATTATTAATTATTACTTATGAATTATTAAATAATCAATACTAATTAATAAATATTTATTATCAATTATTATTCATTTTGAAATATATTTTTAACACTTTCGAAATTTTAAAATTTTGTACTTTATAAAATTTTAAGTTTATTTAAATTTTTTGAAAATTTCAAAATTTTATTTCTACATTTATAAATATTTTGAAATTTAAATTACAAAATTTTAAAATTTAAATTTTTTTAAAACATATATAATTATAAATTATAATTATAAAATATTAATTGTTGGATAATAATTATTACCTCTTAATTATTAAAGATTATTATTAATTAATAACTATTAAAATTAAGTATTAAATAATAAATAATAAATATTAAATATCAGTCTTAATTATTGTTATCCCGCCTTTTGGAAAGGCCGTGACACTAAGGACATGACTAGAGACTGAAGACAATCCGTCCCGAAGATCGGTTATCTACAGGTCCACGATGGAAACGGACAAACTTGGTCCGAGTCCGGATCGAGATTCAATTAGCATGGTATGACAAACAAAGCCATGAAAAGCAACATTTCAAATTAAGTCGATCGGAGTTTGTATGCTTAACTTATGGCTCGGTCAATATCCATATGGAACACATCAATTTCGTATCCATCAAGTTCGTATCCATCTGCTTCGTATCCATCTACTTCATCCATACATCAGCTGTTTCATATCGATCACTCATCTTATAAATACGAAGAGTGGGGCGGGCATCGATACGAAGACAGGATGCAGGCATCGATAAGAAGGCAGGATGTAGGCATCGATATGAAGAGAACAGCCTAAGATGGATACGGAGAAAGCGGTTAGCCAAAGGAAACGGCCTCTCAACATGAAATATCAACACAAAATCCATCGATATGCAAGCATTGATTCGAATCCATCAGCCAACTTGTAAACTCAATCTTGAATCGATCATGACTCAAAAACTACAAGTCGAAATGCTATGAATTGCTTACAACCTCAAGAATCTCCCTGATCGATCGCAGCTCGAATGGAGCCAAACTTAATCGATACGAAGACAATAGGGATCGATCCCAACCAAACCTAGACCGATCTGGTGGGTCCACCCACGTGTGAGAAGAGGTATTCCGAGGTTTGAGGGAGATATTTCCAGATCTACTCCTATGAATAGCCCCCCTGCACCTACTGAAAAAGGACTTTTGGCTCTTCTACGCCGTTACTCTGCTGAAATTCCATTGTAACTTGAGTGCTAGTGATTTGTACTATTGTAATCAGTTGAGAATCATTAATAAATAGAAAACTATTCAAAGTGGATGTAGGCTGCAACGCCGAACCACTATAAACTCTCGTCTCTTTCTATTTTTACATACTATTATTGGTGTGATTGTTAGATTAGCCTCCTTTTCCATTTAATTTCTTTATTCTAATCTGTTCAATTACAACCGAAGAGTGTTGTGCCCAATTTTGGTACAAACACTTTGGTGCTTTCATTGAGAAAACCTTGTTTTTCTCTGATTTTGTGGATCCCCTACCGTTGTTGGATTGTTAAAATCTAAGAAGGAGATCCAGATCCATCTTCTGGTAGTTCCTTCCATTTTGTTCAGATTACTCTAGATCTAGGAAGAACTACCTTCAAACATGGTACGCACTACCAGAACTGCTTTAAATGCTACTAATCCGGAAGGAAGGGATAGGCAAAGTCCCGCACCACTGACTACAACCGACCAGACATCAGCTGGAGTTCCAGATCCACTTGCCTATGACTAGAGAGGAGTTCCAAACCCTTACGCAAGAGCTAATTTAGAGCCGTCAGGAGCTCACTCAGCAGATCCGTGCCAACATGGAGCTTGCAAACCAACTAAACGAAGAAAGGTGAAGGAGATCTAGAAGGGATCATGCTTCTTATTCCCCGGCCGAAAGCTCGGCTTCATATGACTTCAATCATAGATCTATGCACCGCCGATTGGACGGAAACTATACAGAAGCCTCCAGGCATCAGCATGCTGTGAATCGCAGACAAGCCAGGATTGTTCCTTCTATAGGGTGTCAAGCTGGACCCTTTTCCCAAGGAGGAGCACTTCCTTATCACACTATTGATGACCACGCAGCTGCTGCCACTATAGATCTAGAAATCATAATTAAGAACCAACCAGATCTAGCCCCTCGTCAACACGTTCATGCTCAGGATCCTCACTTCCCTGAAGATTGGGAGCCAACGAGGAGTGGGGTGGACCGTAGACAGCGACTGGACCATCCCCGTAACATGGAGCCTGACCATGCCTTAGCCCCGAATACTCAAATGCTTGACATTCCAACCATGATATGCCAAATGATTAGGGAAAGTCAAGGCCTCACAAACGATGATTGGGGAATATCCCAAGTCACACTCCATTCACCAATGACGTTCTATATGCAGAGCCACCTCGTCGATTTAGGATGGCTCCTGAATGTCGTTCGAGCTGATGATACGGTTAAGTGTAGAAGCTTCACTATCTCCTTGGGAGGCATTGCAACTATATGGTTCACTCGTCTACCACCCAGATCCATTTCATGTTTTGATTAGTTGGCTACAAAGTTTGTCGAGTAGTTTTGTATGCATGCTACAAGACTGAAGGATGTCAATACCTTATCCAGCGTTACTCAAGCTCTAGGAGAAACCCTAAGGCACTATCTAGAAAGGTTCCATGCTGCTTGTGCTGAGGTCAGCAACCCCAATGATAACTCTATTCTAATAGCGTTGACTAAAGGGATCGATCCTGATTCCGAGTTTGGTGATTGGTTGGCTGGGAAACCCACTGCTTCGTTGGACTGTTTTTATACAAAGGCAGCCTAGTATTTGAGGAGGGAAGACGCTAGACGGTCTAGGAAGCGGGACGTTGTGAGGCCTAGTGGTAAAGGCATTCAAAGCAATGTTGCAGTAAAGTAGACTAGTGAGAGTTCCGGTAAAATATAGTTGAACATACAGAACAAGCAAGGTCAATAAAAGGGTAACGGAGGTCAGGGGAAGAAGAGAGACCCACATTACGGGTCGACACCCAGAGATCCCGCGTTTGACTGATACACTCCCTTAAACATGTCGTTGGAAAATGTTTACCTCCAGATTTGTAATACCGGACAGTATAAGAAGCAGGCTCCAAAATTATCATCTGAGAAATAAATTCAGACCAGGAAGTTATCTAGGCTCCACAATTGTTACGTCCATAACACTAACGAATGTTGTCATTTACAAAATATCATCGAGAGATTGATTAGGGAAAGGAAGTTAGAGCAGTTTGTTCGGGCTTCGCGGGATGGAGGTTCGGGCTCCTTGGGATGGAGTTGCGGACCGATCTAATCCGAATCAAGGTCAAGGCCAAGCTAAGCTCGAAGAACCCACGCATACTGGTGGAAGATTGGTAATAAACACTGTGAGTGGTGGTCCTCATCCGGCTAATCAGAGCTGGAAGTAAATAGAGTCATATGCCAGTTCAATTAGGCATGTGGACTTCGAATGTTGTAGAAATACTGATGATGGGGCCCTAGAAAAACAACAGAGGATGATGACAGATGACATCGTTTTCAGGAATCGTGATGCTGACCGAGTCAAGCCCCCACAATCAATCCATTGGTCATCTCAGCCTAGATAGATCCTGCTTGGATGAAGAGGATCTTGGTTGACATCGGATGGTCTATGAACATTATTTTCAAGCGCGCTTATGACCAAATGAGGATGGAAGTGAAAGATTTGAAGCTGTGACAGTCATGCATATACATTTTCAATGGAAGTGCAATCATATCAGTTGGGATGGTGGAGCTGCCTGTTGAGTTGGGTATTGGAGATCGCCGGAGAGTCTGAATGCTGTAGTTTGTTGTGTAAGGCATAGATCCCTCTTACAATGCTTTCTTGGGCTGACCGGCCCTCGTAGATTTTAGGGCAGCGATTTCCCCATGGTGTTTAACTCTGATGTTCCCCACTAATAACGAAGTCAGAGTAGTACATGGTGATCAGGCGGTTAGATGCGCCTGTTATGTTGTGGAGCTGCGGGATGCACAACAGAACGAGAAAAGAAAGGGCATAGAGAAATCTCTCTCCATCTGTTTTTAAGAAAATTGATAGCTAACGCCCGAGCCTAAGCTTGGGCGCCATAACCAGTCCTTAAGGACCTTGATCCTAGAGACAATAATGATGAGAAGGAAGTCAAACACTGCCAGGCTTCCCCGGGGGAGTTGACGATCGATGTTCTGATCCATGATGATGATGATTCCAGAATGATAAAGGTCGGACCTCAACTCAACCCCCAGATGAGACAAGAATTGGTTTATTTTCTCCAAGCAAACCTTGATGTGTTTGACTGGACTCATTCAGACATGTGTGGGATGTCGTCGAATGTCGCGAGCCAAGCATTAGACATTGACCCGTGGCATGTCCCGGTGAAGCAACAAAGGTGCGGTATGGATCTAGAGATATATGCCGCCCTGAAGGAAGAAGTAGATAAACTCAAGAAGATTGGGTTTATTCATGATGATTTATACCAGAAGTGGGTATCTAATCCAGTGCTTGTTAGAAAATCGAATGGGAAATAGCGGACATGTGTGGACTATTCAAATTTAAACAAAGCCTAACCCAAAAACAGCTTCCCACTTCCCCGAATTGATCAACTTGTGGATTCAACAATCAGACACAAATTCTTATCTTTCATGGATGCCTACTTCGGTAACAATCAAATACAGATGCATTTTCTCGACCCGAAGCATACTAGCTTCGTTGTCGATCTGGGACACTATTGCTACAAGGTGATGTCTTTCGGATTCAAGAACACTGGAGCAACTTATCAAAGACTCCTGAACCAAATCTTCGCTAACCAGATTGGAAAGACCATGGAGGTGTACGTGGACGATATGCTCGTGAAGTCGTGACCATCCATCAACCATGTCAGTGATTTGGAACGATGTTTAATACACTCTGACAGTACAAAATGAAGCTCAATCCGTTGAAGTGTCATTTCAGAGTTGCATCAGGAAAGTTCCTTGGATTCATCGTCAACACGAGAGGAATTGAAGCCAATTCCAAAAAAATTGGATGATTCAGAATCTCAAAACTCCCAGAACCATAAAACAGGTGCAAAGCCTCAATGGAAAGGTGGCAGTCTTAAGTAGATTTGTCTCCAGATCTACAAACAAATGCATTCCCTTCTTCGATCTGATCAGAAAAGGGAAACGAAATTTCGAATGGACAGAGGAATACGAAGGCGTGTTCCATGCACTAGTTCAACATCTGGAAACACCTCCTATCTTGTCAAAGCCAGTTGATCACGAGAGATTATATGTCTATTTGGCGGTTTCAGCTAATGAATCGGTGCTGCGTTGGTTCGAGAGGAGGATCGAGTCCAACGACTGGTCAGCAAACGATTAACAAGGGCAGGGTGAAACTACGCGAAGGTGGAAAAGCTGGCTTATTGTCTTGTCATAGCCTTGAGGAAGCACCATCCATATTTCCAAGCTCATCCGATCACTATCTACACCGACCAGCCGTTACGACAGATCTTGGCACAACCTGAGATGTCTGATAGATTTCTTAAATGAAACATCGAGTTGAGTCAGTTTAATGTCACTTACATGCCAAGGTGAGCCATTCAAGGACAGGTTTTGGCAGATTTCATAGCTGAATTCACCATACTGGAGGATTTGCCCAAAGCAAGTGAATCTCCTAAGTGTACATGGAAGCTATACGCCGATGGTGCATCAAATGACCGTTTCCCTGGCGCTGGAGTGGTACTCGAAACCCTAGAAGGTCGATTTGCATGCTATGCTTTGAAGTTTAACTTCCATGCAACTAACAACGTAGCCGAGTACGAAGCTTTGCTTGATGGACTAAGACTTTCCAAAGACTTAGGAGTTATTGCTATGGAGATTTACTATGACTCGCAACCGGTCATATGCCAGGTTCAAGAAGAGTATCAAGCCAGAGACTGGAGATTGGCCACTTATCTTACTCGGGTTCAGGAAGTGTAGAATCAGTTTGACTACTATGTCATTCACTGTATACCCCGAGAGCACAATCAAATGTTGATTCTCTAGCAAAACTGGGTAGCACTGGCATGGCACAACAAATGGGACTCGTCCTCGTTGAGACACTTACTGCCCCAAGTATCAACCAGATGGAGACAGGTTGGGTACACGAGGCAACGCCCGACAAGGAGTCATGGATGACTACCATGGAAAATTACCCGAACGCAGAAGTGAGAAAAGATAGATCCTTTGAAAAGCTTCATGATTTATTATCTAGAATGGAGTCCTGTACAAGAGGGATACTCTGTTCCTTTACTCCGGTGTATCGCCCATGGCGAGATCAAACGAGTGTTACATGATGTGCATGAGGGAGAGTGTGGCGATCACACTGGAAGGCAAGCCCTTGCCAAAAAGATATTTATATATGGATATTATTGGCCAACCGTGAATCGAGACGCATCAGATTATTGAAAGTGACTGTGCTATAGGATTGTTTAATATGGATAAACTACTTGTATGGAATAAGGCAGTAAATAGTAAAAGGAGTAAAGTAAATGACATCAAATGTTTCTATACTGGTTCGAACTCTTACGTCCAGTCCCAGCCTCCTTCTGGAATTAAACTAGCAACCCTCACTTAACCCGGAAGAATAGGTTTACACTGTGGGAGCAACCGAACAGGACTTCTATCACCTAAGCAACTGAATAGGACTTCTACTGCCTGAGCAACCGAACAGGACTTCTTTACAAATGAAAAAAAGTATATGATGTTAGTATGCTCTTTAAGTAGCATTGATAAGTCAATTAAGTACAATCTTCCTATAATCTTATCCTTTATGATATATAGTCTGATGTGCTTGAGAAATATGGAAGATAAAGTGATCAACGATCAGGAATTGCATGCAGTTTGAGTGCAAATTGAAAATAGAAAGAAAGAGATAAGAATGCAAGAATATTAAAATCAGTTAAGTATTTGTTTGTTGAATTCTGAAATCTATTTATAGAGTTTAAACAGTTGCAATTATTCATGAAAGATAATATTGAAAAGGAACAGGTGCAACTGTTGATTTGAAGAAGTTTTTTTTCGATGAAGAGAAGTGTCTTTTCATGAATTTTTGTTAAGAATATTCAGCCGGCAGAAATAATAATTCAGCCTTCTAAATTTGGTAAATCGAAAACAGCAAAGAAATAGAAACATTTTGGCCTAAAACAGCCGGCTGAATTAACTCATTCAGCCGGCTGAATATTATGAAACAATAAAATTGTTTCAGCAAACAGATGACTGAATAAGTTCATTCAGCCGGCTGTTTTCAGCATTTTGTGCATGTGTGTGTATGTTTATATATATACCATTCAGGAGAGATTTTTAACATATTTCTAATTAGTATACAGACTCTAAACAAAAGACTATTAGCTTCAAAATATTCTGAATACAAATCTGCAACGAGTCTCCTGCATTAGTGATTGTACACACAAATATTGATTTATATAGTTATCATAATCAAAACGATGAAAATTGAGATTCCAACTCCCTTTTGATGATGACAGCTATATAAGTATAAATAATATATTTCCATAAAAACATACATAAACGCTGCTACTCCCCCTGTCAATATGCATAATATTTTAAGCTAACTTTCTCCCCCTTTGTCATCGATAAAAAGAAGGATAAAAAAAATAAATGCACGTAAACATTGTAGAGCATAGATTAAAACACATACTCGAGATGTCATTACGAAAAGAAAATCACAATATCCATACAACATTATATAGACAACTAAAAGAGAATCATTGAAGTTTTGAAATAATATAACAAAATGGAAAACAAAGTTCATAGATTATAATAAAACTAGATAGAGATAGAGGGTTCATCATCATCAGTATCCGAACTTGAAGATGGCCATTGAAAGGGAGATAGGTTGTAAGGTTCAGTGGATAAAGAATCTGAAAAAGAGATTTTATCCCATATTCTATTAAGAAATCCTTTTATGGAGTTGAATTTCTTCTCCGTCTTCCTTTTAAGAGATTTAATTTCCCAATGAAGTTTTGATTGATTTCTGAAGAGGGTGATGATAGCTTGTCTAGAGGAAGTTTCGAGCCAACAACTTGAATGGAGTCATCGTCCTCTTCTTCTTCTTCATGTTGGATATGCGAAGATGAGGGAATACTAGTGTCACGAGGTTGTGGAACACCTTATTGAATATTGTGAAACCATTCTTGAAAATAAATGATTTGTTATGGAGGAGGCCGGGGAGGAAGACCCATCAATCCTAAGGTTTTTGCGCATAACTCGCTAATACTTGAAAACTCGAAGTTCGGCATTGGAATGCCAAAGTTGAGAAGGATACGTGCAATATAAGCGCCATAATGGGTGGTCTTATATTTTCTTCGGATTGTGATGTCTTGAAATTCATCTAAAATGATTTTGCCCTAGTTTACTTATTGGTTGGAGTAGATTGAATAGAGAGCTTGAAAATCTCTTTTATAAACTTTTCATAACTTCCCGTTCGGGGTTGTAGGTAGCAAATGAAAGCACGGTGAATAAGGCGTGCTTATGGCCTTAAGGTGCTAGGTGATATTGCACTTAAATTGGTAAGTTGATCGGACAAGAAATGATGTGAAACTTCATCCCTATGATCCATATCAACTTCAATATCATCTATACCAACACCTTGATAGGAACAGTTTAAAATATTGCCTAATATTTGCAAAGGCAAAAAGATTTTAGTACCACAAACTATTGACCAAACACAATCTTTTTGATTTTGAGGATTATGGTGGTCTAGATTCAGATTTGCAAGAAAAAGTTTAATCAAAAGATGGTTCATTCTAGCATTCTTAGGAGCATATCCTATGAGATTATCAAAGTGGAATTGCTTGGCCATTTCTCTAATTCAATAAGCAGCGAAATCTGGGAACTTCATGAATTCCCCTTCAAAAATGTTGGAAATTTTCATAGAATTATAGCAGGAGACTCTAATATCATTCCAAAGCCATCGACGAATCTGGTCTTCGGAAGGACCAGAGGCGGATTCCCTTATATGTTTTGATCTATGAGCCATTTGACTATATATTTTTTAAATAAGAGAGAATTTTGAAAAAATTGAGTTAGGGTTCTGAAGTGAAGGGGAAAAGGTGAAAAGATGAATTTATATTGAGTGTGTTTTATTAAAGGTCGGATGGAATCACGATTCAGAACATAGCAAGAAGTTGCTACAGCTTCTGCCCAGAAATGTTTTGGTAATGTGCTTCTATTTAATAAAGTTCTTGCACATTCTTGTAACGTTCTATTTATTCTTTCCACAACTCCATTTTGTTGTGGTGTTCTAGGAAAGGAAAAATTATGATAAATTTCCTTTTTATTACAAAAATGTTCAAAAGCTTCATTTTCAAATTCACCTCCATGATAACTTCTAATATTAGTCATTTTGAAATTTTTGAGATTTTGAATTCTCTTTGCAAAAATCTTGAAATTTTCAAAAGTATCACTTTTATTTTTAGGAAAATAGTCCAAGTATATCCTGAGAAATCATATACTATAACAAATACGTATTTACTATGGTTTGTAGATTGAATTTGAGTTGAACCAAAGAGATCCAAATGCAATAGTTCTAGTGGTTGTACAGTAGAAATATTTTTCTTAGTTTTAAAGGATGATTTTGATAATTTTCCTAATTGACAAGAATCACAAATATTGTTTACTTTAAAGTTCATTTTTGGTAAACCTTTTACTAAATCATTTTTAGATAATTTAGTTATAGCTTTGAAATTAATACAACAAAATCGTTTGTGCCATAACCAAGGATCATTTTCTTTGGCTATTAAACACATATTAGATTCATATTTAAAACATAAATATTTTTATCTAAAATTCAAAAATAAGATTTTTATTTTGATAAAAAATGCTACACTTGTTTTCAGAAAAAGAAATATTGAATCCCTTGTCACACGATTGGCTGATGCTAAGTAAATTATGCTTCAAATTTTTAACTAATAAAACATCTGTAATAAGAGGTAAATCAGATATACCGTTATTCCTCACATCGCATTTGCCGATGACATATCCTTTGGAATTATCTCCAAATGTGATAGAACCTCCATTTGAGTAATTATTGTTTGTTAGCATCCCTTTGTTTCATGTCATGTGTTTTGAGCAATCACTGTCTAGTATCCATTTTCCTCTCTTTTTAAATGGTACATACAAAATACAAAATTAACATTACCCACCATTTTATTTTGGGCCCTAAGAGTTAGGTCTTAGGAAGCCCAACCCAAGAGGGTTCAGAATTCCTTTTGAAAAGAAAATCTTGATTTTAATGAATGGTTTTGATGAATGGTTTTATATATTTATTTCTACTCAAAGAATTATTTTTTTAGAAACCCATATTTTAATTAATTTAGTAAAATTTGAAACATTAGAACTAGGTTTTTCAACTTTATTATTCCTTTTATATGAAGAACTCTTTTTCTTTAGAATAATTTTAGAGGATTTTTTATATCCTAGTCCTCTTTTATTTGAAGCAGTTTGAAAATTTTCTATAATTTTCGAAATATTTTCTGCGCCTTTATTAAAATTAGAGTCATTTTTAGTAATGTCTTCTAACTTTGCTTTAAGGCTAGAGTTATCTAACTTTAAAATCTTGACATTTGCTTTAAGGTCATGATTCTCAGTTAATAAAGAATCGTTCTTTTCTTTTTGAGTTTCTATCTCTTGACTTAGCAGAGAAAGTTGAGATGTCATATTAGAACAAGTTCTTGAGTAACTTGAAGTTCTTCTTCTAAAATTTTCTTTTCATCTCTTAGCATTTCTACTTCAATTTCAATTTTGTTCAACTTTTAAAGAGTTACTTTGTACTTTCTATTTTTCTTTTTTATTTATCAAGTAATTCTGAATTCATTTCCAAAAGATCATTAAAAGTTAGATCACTTACCTCATCTTTTGTGGCCATAAAGCAAATGTTGGCTTGTTCCGAATCACTGTCCGAGTCACTTTCTGATGATGAAGATGATTCTCTATCGTCCCACGTGACAGAGAAAGCTTGGTATTGTTCTTGTTATTTCTAAATTTGTTGCTCTTTCTAAATTTCAAAAACTTTTTGAAATTTTTAGCAATGAACGCCATATCTTCTTCATCTGAATCTGATTCATCCTTTTCTACCTGGAATTCTATATTTTTCTTATCTTGAGCCTATACTCATTTTGCCTTTGGAGATTAACTTCATAAGGTATTAGATTTCAAATCAAATCCTCTGGTTTTATGGTCGAAATGTTGTTAGATTCTTCGATTTCTAAGACTTTTCATTCCCACTCATCCGTTAGTGAGTTGAGGATTTTTGAAACAATATCAAAATCTGTATAAGTTTATCCAAATGCTATCAAAGAATGATATATATCTTGAAATCTACGGTACATTTTATTTATAGTCTCATCTTGCTTCATTTTAATATTCTGGAACTGATTTTTGAGCGTAGAAATTTTACTTTATTTTACTTTGTTTGTACCTTCATGTGTAATTTTGAGTGTACGCCAAATTTCATGAGCATTTTTACACATGCTTATTCTATTAAATTCATTTTTGTCTCATACACAATACAACATATTCATAGCTTTAGCATTTGCAGTAGCATCTAATTTTTGCGTGCTAGACCATGACTAATATTCAATAGTAGGAATAGTATATTTAGATTGCATAATGTTCCAGGTTTCATAACTACTTGCTTGTATATAGATTCTCATTCTAGTAGCCTAATAGTTATAGTTCATTCCATTAAATAGAGGTGGTCGTGCAGTAGATTGAACTTCTAAAAAGGTAGTGTTAGCAGCAGTGCTGGTGTTGTTTTCCATATTAAAACAATATCAGATAACTATGTTACAGTTATATGATAGCCTTGCTCCGATACCAAATGAAAGTGGCTGTGCTATAAGATCGTGTAATATGGATAAACTACTTGTGCAGAATAAGTAAGTAAATAGTAAAACAATAAAGTAAATGACACCAGAGATTTTTATACTGGTTCGAACTCCCGTTCTACGTCCAGTCCAAAACTTCTTATGGAATTAAACTAGCAACCCTCACTTAACCCGGAGGAATAGGTTTACACCGCCTGAGCAACTGAACATGACTTCTACCGCCTAAGCAACCGAATAGGAATTCTACCGCCCGAGCAACCGGACATGACTTCTTTACAAATAAACAAAAGTATCCGACTGTAGTATACTCTTTAAGTAGCACAGATAAGTCAATTAAGTACAATCTTCCTATAATCTTCTCCTTTACGATATATAGTGTGATGTGCTTGAGAAATATGGAAGATAGAGTGATCAACGATCAGAAATTGTATACTGTTTGAGTGCAATTGAAAATAGAGAGAAAGAAGTAAGAATTCAAGAATATTAAAACCAGTTAAGTTGTTTGTTTATTGAATTCTGAAATCTATTTATAAAGTTTAAATAGTTGTAATTATTCATGAAAGATAACGCTGAAAAGGAACAGGTGCAACTGTTGATTTGATAAGTTTCACTTCGATGAAGAGAAGTGTCTTTTCATAAAAATAACTATTGAAAATATTCAACTAACTGAAATAATAATTCAGCCTTCTAAATTTAGTAAAATCGTAAACAGCAAAGAAATAGGCAAATTTTGGCCTAAAAAAGCCGGTTGAATTAACTCATCCAGCCATATAAATATCATGAAACAATAAAATTTTTTCAGCAAACAGACGGCTGAATGATTCATTCAGCCGGCTGTTTTCAGCCTTTTGTGCATGTTTGAGCATGTTTGTGTATGTTTATATATATATATATACACACACACCATTCAAGAGAGATTTTAACATATTTATAAATAGTATACAGACTCTAAACAAAAGACTATCAGCTTCAATATATTCTGAATACGAATCTACAACGAATCTCCTGCGTAAGTGATTGGTACACACAAATATTGATTTATATAGTTGTCACAATCAAAACGATCAAACTTGGGATTCCAATAATTATGCCAAGAAATGTGATAGGTGCCAGAAACATGCCAAATTCCTAGTTCCCCGCCTACCGAAATCACTCAGATGGTCAGTCCATAGTCATTTGCCACATAAGGCATTGATATAATAGGGTCTTTGCCTCTGGCCAAAGGTGTTGCGAAGTACGCCATCATTGCAGTTGACTACTTTACTAAATGGGTGGAAGTCAAGCCCCTTGCTACTATCACGACGGAGAAAGTAATCAACTTGTGCGCAACATCATCTGTCGCTTTGGCCACCCACGAACGATTATAACTGATAACGAAGCGTAACTCAATAGTGTCAAGTTCAAAGAATTCTATCAACGCTACCATCTCCTTACATGCCTCCTAGGCCATTTCATTAGCTTTATCCTTCTCTTTAAGGGCATCGGCTAGTTTTTCCTTTAGCTCGCCTACCTCTTTCAGCGCAGCATCTCCCTCTTTCATAACAACGGTATTACGGTGGCCCATTTCTTCCACTAAGTCCATATGGGTCTTTCTCATGTTTTCCATGGACTGCTTAGCCACTTTGGCTCTCTGGTCAGCCTCCATCTCTGATTTCCTTGAAGATTCAAATTCATTATTAAGCACCTCTATTATTCTACCTTTCTAAGTAAGGTTGCTCTCCAGTTTTTCAATCGTTTTAGCTCGCTCAAAAGCTACCGCCGAAGCCTTTTCTACAGCCTTAACCCACTCCCGGTACTGGTTGTACACGTCATGCACATAATCTTGTAGCAGTTTTTTTGTATCATTTGGGATTCTTTTCAAGTTTGGAGGAAAGTAGAAGCCATCGAAACAAATATTCAGGAAGTCTTTCTTCAACTTGGTGAATCGAATGGCTCCCTTCCTTGTGGGCTCTATGGCAGTTTGTTCTGTGATGATAAGGGATTCTGTTTTAGATCAACGACATTGATCGCTGGATTTCGAAGTGTGAGGTGGCACTATTTGATGCATAGTTTCGAAAGATGGTCTACCGGAGCCAGATGGTTTCGAAGGTCCTTTCGGTGAAGGAGATCACGACCGAGAGCGGCCCTACTTTGATATGTCCTTTACTTCTGCTTCTCACGGCGCTCGTGCTTCTGCCTAGAGTGATGGCCGCGACCATAGTCTCTCTCACTTTCACGCCGATGTGATTTAGAGTATGAACTAGAAGAGTGGTGTGAAGAGTGAAGATTGCTAAGCGTAGGCCCTTGTTTCACCATCATGTCTGTAAAATGAAAAGAGAAGTAGAATTAGTTGTCTCTTGAGATTGAGAAGCATATGGTTAGAAGTCGTGTAGTGCCGTGAAGTGTGTGTATGCATGTGCAAACGCCCCCAACTTACCGATTGTAGTAGCTTTGCTTATTGGAGTTTTCTCCCCTACATCTATTGATAGTAGGTCTGCACTAGTTCTTGATGGAAAGTGAAGTCCCTCCAACAAAAGATCGTGGGATGAAGATATGTCGTCTGGGATAGGAACATCCGACAATCCTCTCAACGAGCTTTCTGTTTGCAGAGAGAAGGTCTCCAGATCTATAGAAGTTGCAATGGGCTAAGTTATTACAATGGTCTTATGCCTCTTGGCTTCATGGATGAGAGTTTTGCCCTTTCTTTCTAATGATCGAAGGCCCTATGGAGGCACGACCGCGGGCTCATATTTAGTTGTTATACTCTTGTCATCGCCCAGTTCAGTGATTGTAACTCTAAGTGCACTCTAAGTTACCTCGACTGGGGGCATGATAGGAGCCCGTTTTCCTCTGCGCCTTACTGGGACCACTCTAGGAACTCCTGTTAGCCCAATGCTCTGACCTCTCTCAATGATCCCAACGGCGATTAAATTATCATTGCTAAGAACTTCATCTATTTCTCTAAGTTCAATGGGCACTGCTTGGAGTGTCCTTACTATCTCCTTGAACTACGCCCCTTCGGGCCGTGCAATGGAAGCTGTAAAAGAAATGTAGTGATGAATTCAGCATCGACTTATATTACCCAGTTAATTGACGAAGAAGTTAAAGAACTTACGTCTGACTAACCTCCATCTAGCAAATACTGGCAGGCATCTCACAAAGAACCATTCAGTCTTGAAGTGGCTTAACTTAATCCAAGCGCCTGCCTAGAATTGGTAATTCCTGATCGCTTCCAGAAAAGTGAATGAAGGATTATCCCCCTGACTCTTGACATTAAATATGTATCTGATCTCTTCGACAGTTGGGGGTATTGGGAGATGCTCCATTAAGATGATATATAAGCTATTGAGAAGCGCATATCCATTTGGATGCAATTGGGAAGGCGTGATCCTCAAGAAGAATAGCACATCCTGAATGAATTGGTTGAACAGGGGAAGCGTTCCAGCAATGCACATGAATCTGTTACATGCGCTAAACCCTTCCGGGGGATTATCGCTCTACCTTTAGAACCCAGTAATAGAACATCTTCCAGAGATAGTCCATGCCTAAGACAAATTCTTCCTAGCATATCTTCAAAGATCTTGGAACGGACTGAGTCCTCCAGATTCAAAACCAATGCTGCACCCGTTGGTTTGTCCAGAGTAGGACTTACTACATCTGTCGTGATGTCTGGCACTTCGATTCTAGGAAGTGGAGGACTCTGAACTCTCTGCTGCTCGGAGCTTACGGGATCCATAGCTATTGAACTCATTAAAAACCATTATTAGATGGCAAGAAACCCGTGTTCCCCCCTTCAGCGTAAAGTGAGTGATCGTGTTGTGTAGTGCAGTGCTGCATAAAACTTTCAATTTCTGCAAGTTTAAAAGATGGTAAAGCGACAAGACTTAGAGATTCGACCGGAGTGACCGTCGTCGCTGTCCGTCTCAACCGTGCCATCCTGACTTTGGAGAAAAGTCCATGTTAAGATTGGTTATGTTTGTCAAGTTACAGTTCCATCGATGAGCTTTAAAGGACAATCATATATGCAGTTTTATAGTCAATTCCGAGTATGCAAGGCTAAAGCTCGTCGAAGTTAAGTATTCGAGTATGCGAAAGGCAATGTTTCGTATCCATCATGGTTTGAATTGGATCGTTCCCCTAAAGCTTTAATTCGTATCGGTCTAAGGCACTGATCGATCATCTCTCGGTATCGATAGAATTCGTATCGATTATATATTTCATATAGATTACCGCAGTAGTTGCTTCGTATCGATCCAAGATGTACAAATTTCGTACCCATCGACCTACATCGATACGAACTGCTCCAATCAATCGACGAACCACTGCATTTTGTATCGATCGAAAAGGCTACCCTAACCCATTCTCCAACATATCTTGATTGATCCATCTTGCCATTGATACGAAAACAAGTTTGAGAAAGATTGAAGTCTGTGACTCCATCAATTTCTCTCCTTCTTCCCCAAGCCTCCAAGACGCCATTGTTGCTTCCTCGACCTCACTTCAGCAATACTCCGGCACCAGCGATGCCGGAGTTGGCCATCACCTTGGATGGAATGCCGTGAAACTCGAATCTCATCATTGTAAAAAGTTTTTGGTCGATTAGTTACCTAGTTTGAAGAACTGGGTTAAAGGTTAATGGGTTAAATGGTTGAAGATGAAAGTTTCAACAGTTCTTGTTTCTTCAATCAACACAAAGTGAAAGTAGTAGCAGACGCAAATGGAAATTTCTCTAAGTACAAAACGTATTATATATATAGGTTCTTTTCCAAAAGAAATTTTTTTGTATCCCAGTCACCAAACCGAGAGAACCGATCACATCCATCGATACGAAGATTCAATTTCGTATCCATCAGCACACGGTAGTCCGGAACTTATCATTTCGTATCCATCAATGTGGATGTCAACGCTTCGAATCCATCGATCGATCTAAAGATCACTAGTTCGTATCCATCGGTACGAAGCCTACATTCATACATCCCATATCAATCCAAGAGAGGATTGATACGAAGGAGTGAATCAAAACTACTATCAATTATTGTTACAACCCGAATTTCACATCGATCCAGGAGATGATCGATACAAAACTCAATCCAAATAAGAATAAAAGAACTTGACAACGACCCGTGAATGTGAAAACATGAAAGGGAGTCAAGTTAACGTATGTGCATGTATGCCGAACTTACGTTTGATTTTCAAAGTTAGTAGGAATTGAATGCTTACCTAGTGACAACCAAAAAAATGAACAACAAATTGCTAGTGCTCGAACTACAGTTACAACATAAAACTGCATGATCATAGGCAGTCTACAATTAAACATTTATATTACTGGAAATTAATCCAAGGTTACATATCTTGACGAAAAGATGACATTTACTCAGCAAATCATATAGAACATTTTCAGAATGAAGATTGCGACTTTTAAAAGCACGTCATGTTCACATAGGATGTACTTTGGGGGGTAAATGTTATCCCGCCTTTTGGCAAGACCGTGACACCAAGTACTTGACTAGAGATTGAAGACAATCCGTCCCGAAGATCGGTTATCTACAGGTTCATGATGGATACAGACAAACTTGATCCGAGTTCAGATTGAGCTTCAATTAGCATGATATGACAAACAAAGCTATTAAAGGCAACATTCCAAATTTCAGGTCAATGGAGTTCGTATACTCAAGTTATGGATCGATCAGTGTCCATACGGAACACATCAATTTCGTATCTATCTAGTTCGTATCCATCTGGTTCATCCATCCATCATCTATTTCGTATCGATCACTCTTCTTACAGATACGAGGACTGGGGTAGGCATCGATATAAAGGCAGGATGTGGGCATCGATACAAAGGCAGGATGCAGGCATCGATATGAAGAGAACAACCTAAGATGGATACGGAGAAAGCGGTCGAGCCAAAGGAAACGACCTCTTGGCATGAAATATCGATCTCCCCAGAATTCTTTCTCCACGTCATCGACACGGAATCCATCGATACGCAAGCATCGATACGAATCCATCAACCAACTTGCAAACTCAATCTTGGATTGATCATAACTCAAAAAATATAAGTCCAAATGCTATGAATTTTTCACATGAGCTTGCTTACAGCCTCAAGAGTCTCCCTAATGATCGTAGCTTGAATAGAGCCAAACTTGATCGATACAAAGATAATATGGATCGATCCCAACCAACCCTAGACCGATCTGATGGGCCCACCCACGTGTGAGAAGTGGTATTTCGAGGTTTGAGGGAGATATTTCCAGATCTCTCCTATAAATATCCCCGTCGCGCCTACTGAAAAAGGACTTTGGGCTCTTCTACACCGTTACTCTGCTGAAACTCCATTGTAACTTGAGTGCCAGTGATTTGTACTATTGTAATCGGTTGAGAATCTTCAATAAAGAGCAAACTATTCAAAGTGGACATAGGCTACAACGCCAAACCACTATAAACTCTCGTCTCTTTCTATTTCTGCATACTATTATTGGTGTGATTGTTAGATTAGCCTCTTTTTCCATTTAATTTCTTCACTCTAATCTCTTCAATTACATTGGAAGAGTGTTGTGCCCAATTTTGGTACAAATAATTATTAATTATTATTTCTTAATTATCTAATGGTAATTACTTGTTATTTATTAATTATTAAAAAATAAATATTAAATATTATAAATAATTACTTAATATATTTTATTACTCGCTACTTATTATTAGTTAAGAGCAATTATTTATTGGTACTTAATAATTATTAATAATTATTAAATATGAAATATTACATTTTAATTATTAATTATCAATTATTAATTACTAAATATATTTTTTATTACCTACTAATTATTATTTCTTATTTATTAGTTATCACTTATTACTACTTAATTATAATTAAATATTAATTATTCAATAGAAATTATTTAATATTAGTTATTAATTATTAAATGTATGTATTTGTTGTTAAATGTAATAAATACATATTAACTATAATTTACTAGTTATTAACAACTAATTATTACAAATTATTAAACATAAAAAATAATTATTAAATACAGATTGTAATTAGTAACTAAAAGTATTTATCAATAATCATTGGTTCTAAATTCTAAATAATTACCTATTTAAGTTTTTATTTATTAATGATTATAAACTATAAACTATTTAAGTAAGTATTAAATATTTGCTATTAATTATAAATTATTATAATACTTTAAGCAATCTTAAACGTATTCAAAAGTTTATTGCAAACCTATCAGTAGAAGTATTCTTAAAAAAAGTTGTAGTTAAATGATATTTAGTTGGAAAAGAACCTTTTTACAACACTTTAAAACTGTCGTTAAAAGGGTGTTGTGACGACCTTTTCAAAAAAGTTGTAAAAAAAGTCATGTTTTACAACGTTTTTGGACAAAACATTGTAAAAAGTCATTTTATTTATAAGATTTTCTGGAAAAACGTTGTAAAAATGATGTTTTCTACTAATTTTCTGAGAACGTTGTAAAAAAGGGTTTTTTTACAATGTTTTAATTATAAACGTTGTAACACTAAAGTTGTAATAAGCTGTATTTATTGCTGTGGGATGCTGTTTATCGTAGATGTTTCCCTATCTTTTTGGAAAGAGTCGCTTCTATGTGGTTCGTTAGGCTCACGCCAAGGTCTATATCTACTTTTGATGAATTAATCAAGAAGTTTTTGGAGTAGTTTAGGCCCCATGCTGCTCGACCAAAGGACGTGATGTCTGTATCTGGCTTGTCTCAAGGACCCAAAGAGTCATTGAAGGGTTTCTTGAACCAATTCATCATCACTGTTACAGAGGTTTCAAAGGGAGATCTTGTATTCATGGCACTGGTCCATGTAATTCACCCAATACGGATTTTGGTAGGTAGCTGAAGATAAAACAACCAACTACTATGGAAGCATTCGATCAAAAGGAAAACCAATTTTTGCGGTCAGAGGAAGGAAATCTAGCTTCAGGGAATATTAACGATAGAGAGTCAAAGGAGGTTACCAAAAGTAACATGGCAATTCATGTTGGGAACTCTGGTAATCAAAAGAAGAGGAATCAATGCCCTGACGGTTGGAGTAACAAAAATAGGAAATGCCCAAGAAATATGAAACTGGAAGATTACACTCCTCTAAATGATTCGTTGGAAAACATATACCTTGCTACTTAAAGAATGAAACAATAAAAAATCGCCCAAGAGGGAGGCGACTGAGCAAGAAAGGTCCTTTAGAAAGTACCGTCATTTTCATAAGACCCATGGACACAACAAAAATGAGTGTCGACATTTGATGGATCTCATTGGAGAACAAACAAAGAACAGGTTCTGTCAATACGTTAAAGAGCCATAGGATAGCGGTCAAACTACAAGACCCCCAGGGCCGCCTGCTCAGGTGAATCAGTCCGGACCAAGCGGAGAAGGGCCTAGGCATAATGATGGAATGTTTACGATCAACACCATAATTAGAGGACCTCATCCAGTGGAGATAAGCTGAAAGGGGAATGGAATGGTACAAAAGCTTGCTAGAACACATACCATAGGAGGGCTGCTTTGCTATAGAAGGTGAAATTTCAATCAAGCAGCGGAGGATGATAATTAATGACATTGTATTCAGGAATAGGGATGTCGATTGGGTTGAAGCACCAACTTTCGACCTCATGGTAGTAATAGTTGGAATTGGACCGACAACTATACGTCTAGTCTTGGTAGATATTGGGAGTTCAGTGAACATACTGTTCAGAAGAACGTTTGATCGAATGAAAATCAACATGAAGGAGGCGACAACTTGTAAAACAAAGATCCAAGGCTTTACAAGAAGATGAAAATAACCAATTGGGATGATTGACTTACCTGTTGATTAGGAAAAGGATATTGTAGGATATTACAAATCCAAAAATTTGTTATCGCAAACGAATACTCGACATACAACGCCTTCTTAGGCCGACCAGCTCTGGCTGATTTCTGGATAGCTTTGGCGCCTTAGAGTTTAACGATGAAATTCTGCATGGAAAACAGGGTTGGAGTGGTGAAAGGAGACCAGAGCATTGAGTTCAAGGACTTCTGCAGCCTATACAGAATTAAGAAGAGCTACTCCATGATGGTGCATTCATAGGCAAATGCACAAATGGAAGCAATGAACAAAATCATCAAATCCACCTTGACGAAGCGATTGACTAGAGCTAAAGGCAACTGGGTTAATGAGCTTATACTAGCACTGTAGGCTTATAGGATAACAAATAAGTCGGTAACTTGATGCTCATCATTCGCTTTAGCATGTGAATCGGAAGCAATGGTCCCGGTAGAATTGAAAGTACCCTCTCATCGTAAAAGGCTCTCGAAAGTGAACTAGGTGCTCATGTTTGAGACTCTCGATTTGGTTGATGAGAAAAGGGAATAAGAACAATTAAGGGTTGCTGCCCAGTACAAAAGGGTAGCATGACACTTCAACGCTAAGGTTCGCTACCATGCTTTTAAGGTAGGGGATCTCGTTCTGAAATGAATTCTCCTAGGTACAGAGGCATTTGGTCCGAACTAGGAAGGATCTTATACAACTGATCAGAGGCTTGGAGACGGAACTTTCAAGCTAGCAACCATTGATGGAATCTCGATCCTATGTGCTTGGAACAATGACCTACTAGCACACAATTACACTTAGACTTTATCGACTTGCTTTCGCAAATAAGCCACTTATGGATACCAAGATCACTGGAAGTAGGCAGAAATTACCACTTCTTCTACTAATGAATAAAGTTGGCTTCTCAAACTAATGGAACCATGTTCTTGTAAGCAATACATCCATGTTGCACGACTAGCAGCATAGCCGAGAAAATGCTCCTCTATCATCGAATAATGGATGGTGAGTGTGGATCCAAACCGTTGGATTGATGGTGAAAATCGACCCTCGGCCTTTTGAGAACCGTTATTGCCCGGAGAAAGGCGACGTTGGGAAGTTCCAAACCGTCGGGTCGATGGGAAAAATCGACCCTAACTTTTTGAGAACCGGCATTGCTTGGAGATAGGCGATGTTGGGAAGGTCCAAACCATCGGGTCAATGGGGAAAATTGACTCCTAACCTTCTAAGAACTGGCATTGCTTGGTGACAGACGATGCCAGAAAGGTTCAAACCACCAAATGGATGGGAAAATAGACATCCAACCTTCTAAGAACCTATTGACCAAAGATAGGTGATGCTGGGAAAGTCCAAACCATTGGGTCGATGGGGAAAATAAAACCCCAAACTTTTGAGAACTGGCATTGCCCGGAGATAGGTGATGCTAGGAAGGTTCAAATTGTCGGGTCAATGGGGAAATTCGACTCAAACTACTGGGTCATTAGGGAAATTGATCCCCAAACTTCCGAGAACCAACGTTGCCCAGAGATAGGCGACGCCGAGAAGGTCTAAACCATTAGGTCGATGGGGAAAATCAACCCACAATCTTTTAGGAACCGACATTGCCTAGGGATAGGAAACGCCGGAAAGGTCCAAACCACCCGGTCGATGGGGAAATTGATCCCTAAATTTCTAAGAACTGGAATTGCCCGAAGAGAGTGGCACTAGGATAGTTTAAACAGCCAGGTCAATGGGGAAAATCGACCCACAATCTTTTGAGAATCATTGTTGCTTGGAGATAGCGACGTTGGGAAGGTTCGAACCACTAGGTTAACGGGTAAAATCGACCCTAAACCTTTTGGGAACCAGCATTTCCTAGAGATACGCGATGCCGAGAAGTTCCAACCTGCCCGATCAATGGGGAAAATCAACTTATACCGCCAAGTCGATAGGGAAAATTGACCCCAAACCTTCTAAGAATCGGAGTTTCCCGGAGATAGGCGACATCGAGAAGTCCAAACCACTAGTTCGATAGAAAAAATCAACCCCTAACCTTCTCGGAACCAGCATTGCCGAAGATAGGCGACGTCGAGAAGGTCCGAATCGTTGGGTCAATGGGGAAAATCAATCCCCAACCTTCTTAAATCCGGTATTGCTGAGAGATATGTAATGTTGGGAAGGTCTAAACCACTAGGTCACTGGGGTATCAAATAAAACCGTCGGTTTGATGGAGAAAAGCGACTCCCAACCTACTGAGAACTGGAATTACCTAGAGATAGGCGAAGTCAGAAAGGTCTAAACAGTCGGGTTGATGGGGAAAGTCGACTCATATCATTGGGCTGATAGGTTAAATCGTCCCCAAGCCGTCCAGATTTTTATTTGCCCGAAGAAGCTAATGACGAGAAGGTTTACCGCATTCAATCAAATCTTCAGGAATTCGTCACTGCACGGAGACAAGCATTGACGAGAAGGTTTTCCATATTTAATCAAACTTTCAAGAAGCCATTGTTATCCAAAGATTAGCATCGACAAGAAGGTGAGGCAACCCACTCTTTCAACAATCTGGCATTGACTGAATATAGGCGGCGCCATGAAGGAAAACTCTAACCTTCAAGAATATGGCGTTGCTCGAAGATTGGCAACTTTAGGAAGGCAAACTACGACTTCAAGAAACTAGCATTGGCTGGAGATTAGCTACCCCATGAAGATGAATCCGCAACAAGAATCTTACATTGCCCAAAGTGTGGGAACATCAGGAAGAATGATAAACTAATGGGTCGATTGGATAATTCAACTCCCACCTTTAGGAATCTACCATTGCCCAGAGATAGGCAACGTCGTCATGTAGTGACTTTCAAAGATGATTGAGTAAGTCGAGCTAGCTCGTCGAGAAATAACCAAGGGATTGATCGAATGATTCGTTCCCAACTTGCAGGGGTTCGCCGTTGCTCGGAGACAGGCAAAGTCAAGATGAAACTCCTGGAATTAAACCATCAATGTGCTAGCTTCCGGAGGTAGAAACTAATACATGGCTAGATCTTTGCCCATGATCGTTAAGAATTCAGTATTGCTTGGAAATAGGTAGCTTTAAGAAAGGATTCTCAGAATTGGATAATTCATTCATTAATTTCCGAATATTGAAACTGGTGTCCGACTGGAATTTTACAACCGCGCAAGCTACCAAGTAGGATATGCTCGGTCGAGGATAAGCAAGGATGGTCATGAAGACTCGAAAACAATTATTATTATACTCTCCTAATCTAGGACACAAATAGGAAGAGCGCATATAGACAAGGGGAAATCGAATAATTTGCCCTAATGATATTTCTATCCCATCAATGCCTAGATTTTGGCATTGGAAATGAAAAATCCTATGAATAGGGATAACCACTCAGCGAAACTGTATGGACATGAAAAGTAAACATTCAAACTACTACCTTATGATAATAGGGAGTAGAACAGAACTTTGTTTATTCAAGGTTCGTGGCTGGTTGAAACAAACTTGATCAAACACGAATAGGAATGTGTTACTGCCTAATGATAGGCAATGTCAAGAAGTTATAATGATTAAGGAGTCGGTCGAATAATTCAACCTTGACCGTTGGGAATTTGAAGTTGTCATGTGATACGAAACTTCAATAAGGACTGACCATGTGAAGGTCAGTCGGAGGATTCAACCCCAACTTACAGGTGCTGGCTGTTGCCCAAAGTATGTCAGTATCGCGAAGGAATGCTCGAAATTAAGAAATTAAACTGTCAATTCCCAAAGACGGGAACTGGCATACAAACTTGGTTCCCACGACCGTACTAGAAGCCTAGTAGGACACTCTTCATCGAGGATAAGCGAGGATAGTCGTAAAGAACCCTGGACAGGTGTTACAGAAATCCATCAATCTAGGATCAAGTTGGGAAAGCATGATTGGACTTGGAACAGTTGGATAATTTTCCCCATAATGCTCAACTCCCAATAATGCCCGAAGATTGACAATTAGAAAAACCAATTCCATGAACATGATTAAGTTCACGGTAGAAATACATAAACACAAGACAAATACCGCGATAAATGCTCCCCAACAAAAGGGAGCAACATGAAACTTGCCCTATTTGCAGTAGAAAACAGTCGAAGGAAAACTCAACCTATACAAAACAAGAATAACCAAGGAGTTCGCCCAATTGTGATTTTGTTTTGCCAAATGGAACACATTGGCAACAATAAACAGGGCTAAATGATGGAATATAACCATAGCAATTGTAGGAATTATATTTTTATGCACAAAGTTGTAATAAATAATCATATTGCATAGGAACGGGCATATATAATAGGAAGACTATAGTAGAGACGGTTATATTATATACTTAAGTAGTTATAAAAATAGGCACAATATATAAAAGGGAAGAAAGTAAATTTAATGTGGATTACAAGACAAAAGTGATCTTTCATTGCTTGAACTTTTATGTACAAGAATTACAGGAGTCAGAAAAAGCACGACCGGTTTGCAACAAAAGAGCTATCACACCCATAGGCTTTAGGAACCCATGTTGGTGACCTCTATTTTAAAGCATCCCCAATGCAAGGATGGTTTGGCACCTGAATTGGTGGGTCATCTAGAACCCTTAAACTGATGCACTTGTTTAGATATGGAGGCAGATTTTGCAATGGCCCCGCTAGAACCACCATGCCTTATAACTCAGTGATGATCGAACGTTCAGGCCCGACAAGTATAGAGGGTGAAACCTGAGCTATGGAAGACCAACCTTCGAAAGAGTAGACATGCCCTCATCGGATTCAAAACGCAGCGATCAACAAGTCATCCTGGACTGCAAAACTTGGCTTTCAAAATGGTCGGGTATGTTTTATTTCAAATATCAAACCCGTGCAAATAATGTCTGAAATCAAAAGGACGTCGACATGTGTTGACCAATCAGATTTCAAATCTTGATCGAGTCAAGCGAAAGTGTTAATCTATACAGTATGAAATTCGTGTCCTATAGCGGCAAACATACTATCCTATGTAGATATCTCGCTCGTGCTAGAAAAACGAGCCATGCCATAGGACTAAAATGTACGTTAGATCTTATCGGTTATAGTTAGATAATCGATAATGGAACCCTTATCTGTAGTAATGCGGAAGCCTTTCTTTTAGTGGAACACTAGAAGTATAGTTGTTGAAAATATTTGTCGATCTAATCGTTCGAGTTTGGAAGCCCGTCTAATATGAACGTCCTTGGAAACGAACCGTCCTACTAGAATTCGAATGACGGTGAGCGATTGCTTGAGCTTTGATAGGAGTTAGTCAAACTCAAGGTGCCAAGCATCATTTCAGAATGACCTAAGCATGTCCTAGGTTAAACTTGAGGCCATCCTAGGTCAAATTTGAGTCAAACGCTAACCAAACTTCGGCTGACCCCATCAATGTTCTCTAAATCACCGTCTTCGATATTGACTGCCAAGACATGAAAGCTTTGTCGATCTTAGGTCAAATTGAGATTCAAATTTAGATTAAAAGACAAAAGAGATCAGTGGCAAGCACTCTAGAGTACGTGGTAGAATGGTGAATGTAAGAAATTGGTAACGATCTGAAGCTTGAAGAAGTCGGGGATAGATAGTCGACACGAACAAAAGGAAATAAGTAGTGTAAGAAGAAATTATCTAAGTCTCGAAAATTTATACTCAAGGAATACAAAAGCACTCGGTACCAAGATGTACCATTCGGTACCAAGTTGAATTTACCAACTAAAAGTTAAGAGAGAAGCACAGGGCAGGTTAGGGGATACCCAACTTAGGCATGGAACATTCTCTAGAGTGTAGATCTTGTCCTTAGTATGGAAAATGCCATTTCGACTGTATAAAGCGGTTGAACGGGCATCTACAAAACAGAGGCAATGCTACAAAGAAACTCTTGGATGATCAATGAGCATGGATGGATAACAGTAAACACTTATCTTATTCCAAAGCATGCTTCATTTTCAATGAAAGCATATTATAGGGGCAAGTGTTATCCGACATTTTGACCAAGTAGGTTCTCACTGGAATTAGAACGTCAAGATTAAGATGAAATGATTGATGATTCAAGGACTTTAGAAACATCATAAAAAGACGAAAAAATGAAATATCTAAAAATGAGCGAAAGAGGTTGACTTGAGTTTTTCAACTTGGCGCTTAGGGTTGCACCCGAGTCGTACCTGAGCTGAACCTAGGAAAAATGAAGGAAAACTTGAGTTGAGAAATAGCAAGGTAAGACAACATGACTTAGAGTCGGTCCTGTGTCAAACCTGAGACAGGCTTAGGTTAAACACAAACCTCTCAGTACCGAGTTGTTTCAATTGACCTCTCAGTACCGAATGTTATTTTTCTTTGGTCGGACACACAAAACTCTCAAGTCAAACTCCAAGCGATCGTTACTAGGTTGAACTCGGGTTGGACCAACAAAACATTCAGGTCAGACTCTGAAATGACCCTCACCATTTTACTTTAATTTTCAAAGGATTTTTTTTCAATATCCAGGATCCAAATTTTTACCAATATAAATATATCAGTGTATTCATAAGATATGCACATACATACGAGGATGCATGTGTCTCTCTTGGTTAAATCAGAGTTCGTATAAATAAGAGCTTATTCTGTTTGGCTTGAATTTGAATCAATCTTCCCATAGTTAATTTCCATTTTTTTTCTTTTGATATTTGTAATATATGAATAGATCCTACTCATATTTATTCATAATATTTTTGTTCATATTAACTATGATTTACTAGTGATTTATTTTGACAAAACAATCTCAGAATATATGGCCTTTTCATAGTTTAGTTAAAAATACTTGATACTTGATTAAGGTCAGAAAATGATATCTATATTTATTATTTTCAATTCATGGTTTTCTTTGAGTCTCTCCTATTCTTGACTCAATCAATATGACCTACCATGTGTTGATCATTTGATCACTCGTTTTCTGGATTTTCTATGATTAGAGTACTAGACTTGAAAATGTTATAAAAGTGTGCAATCACTATGTTTTACGGTGAACCAGGTCTTGAATGCAAAATGCTTCCTGGATTGGTAATATTAACCAGTTAAAATGCACAGTTGACAAAAGTTTTTGAAAGAGAGTTTTGGTGAAACATTTGCTAAATAGACAAAGAATTTTTGAAATGCATATTACTTCCAAATTACAGACCAACATGATCAACCAAGACTCCATTCTTTTGAAGCTGGTTAATTCTTGTGACTGTGTCAACCAGACACTCAACCAGGTCAATTTAAAATGCCATTCATTTGCAATGTATTTGAAGACTTTTTAAGATACATACACTTCTCAAAGCAACTCACAAGTGGACTTGAATTCTTTTACAAAATATCCATAAGGAGTAACTAAATACTCAAAGAATACTCCTAGTTAAAAACTAAATTTTACTTCAAAACTTATTGCTTTTAAATGAGTCAAGCCTGACCAGTACATAATATAAGTTTTGTATGAAATCTGCAACGAGTCTCCTGCATAAGTGATTGTACACACAAATATTGATTTATATAGTTGTCATAATCAAAACGATGAAAATTGAGATTCCAACTCCCTTTTGATGATGATAGCTATATAAGTATAAATAATGTATTTCCATAAAAACTTACATAAACGCTGCTACTCCTCCTGTCAATATGCATAATATTTTAAGCTTACTTTCTCCCCCTTTGTCATCGACATAAAGAAGGATAAAAAAAATAAATGCACGTAAACATTGTAGAGCATAGATTAAAACACATACTCGAGATGTCATTACGAAAAGAAAATCACAATATCCATACAACATTACATAGACAACTAAAAGAGAATCATTGAAGTTTTGAAATAATATAACGAAATGGAAAACAAAGTTCATAGATTATAATAAAACTAGATAGAGATAGAGGGTTCATCATCATCAGTATCCGAACTTGAAGATGGCCATTGAAAGGGAGATAGGTTGTAAGGTTCAGTGGATATAGGATCTGAAAAAGAGATTTTATCCCACATTCTATCAAGAAATCCTTTTATGGAGTTGAATTTCTTCTCCGTCTTCCTTTTAAGAGATTTAATTTCCCAATGAAGTTTTGATTGATTTCTGAAGAGGGTGATGATAGCTTGTCTAGAGGAAGTTTCGAGCCAACAACTTGAATGGAGTCATCGTCCTCTTCTTCTTCTTCATGTTGGATATGCGAAGATGAGGGAATACTAGTGTCACGAGGTTGTGGAACACCTTATTGAATATTGTGAAACCATTCTTGAAAATAAATGATTTGTTATGGAGGAGGCCGGGGAGGAAGACCCATCAATCCTAAGGTTTTTGCGCATAACTCGCTAATACTTGAAAACTCGAAGTTCGACATTGGAATGCCAAAGTTGAGAAGGATACGTGCAATATAAGCGCCATAATGGGTGGTCTTATATTTTCTTCGGATTGTGATGTCTTGAAATTCATCTAAAATGATTTTTCCCTAGTTTACTTATTGGTTGGAGTAGATTGAATAGAGGGCTTGAAAATCTCTTTTATAAACTTTTCATAACTTCCCGTTCGGGGTTGTAGGTAGCAAATGAAAGCACGGTGAATAAGGCGTGCTTATGGCCTTAAGGTGCTAGGTGATATTGCACTTAAATTGGTAAGGTGATCAGACAAGAAATGATGTGAAACTTCATCCCTATGATCCATATCAACTTCAATATCATATATACCAACACCTTGATAGGAACAGTTTAAAATATTGCCTAATATTTCCAAAGGCTAAAAGATTTTAGTACCACAAACTACTGACCAAACACAATCTTTTCGATTTTGAGGATTATGGTGGTCTAGATTCAGATTTGCAAGAAAAAGTTTAATCAAAAAATGGTTAATTCTAGCATTATTAGGAGCATATCCTATGAGATTATCAAAGTGGAATTGCTTGGCCATTTCTCTAATTCAATAAGCAGCGAAATCTGGGAAGTTCATGAATTCCCCTTCAAAAATGTTGGAAATTTTCATAGAATTATAGCAGGAGACTCTAATATCATTCCAAAGCCATCGACGAATCTGGTCTTCGGAAGGACCAGAGGCGGATTCCCTTATGCATTTTGATCTATGAGCCATTTGACTATTTTTTTTAAATAAGAGAGAATTTTGAAAAAATTGAGTTAGGGTTCGGAAGTGAAGGGGAAAAGGTGAAAAGATGAATTTATATTGAGCGTGTTTTATTAAAGGTCGGATGGAATCATGATTCAGAACATAGCAAGCAGTTGCTACAGCTTCTGCCCAGAAATGTGTTGGTAATGTGCTTCTATTTAATAAAGTTCTTGCACATTCTTGTAACGTTTTATTTATTCTTTCCACAACTCCATTTTGTTGTGGTGTTCTAGGAAAGGAAAAATTATGATAAATTTCCTTTTTATTACAAAAATGTTCAAAAGCTTCATTTTCAAATTCACCTCCATGATCACTTCTAATATTAGTCATTTTGAAATTTTTGAGATTTTGAATTCTCTTTGCAGAAATCTTGAAATTTTCAAAAGTATCACTTTTATTTTTTAGGAAAATAGTCCAAGTATATCCTGAGAAATCATATACTATAACAAATACATATTTACTATGGTTTGTAGATTGAATTTGAGTTGGACCAAAGAGATCCAAATGCAATAGTTCTAGTGGTTGTACAGTAGAAATATTTTTCTTAGTTTTAAAGGATGATTTTGATAATTTTCCTAATTGACAAGCATCACAAATATTGTTTACTTTAAAGTTCATTTTTGGTAAACCTTTTACTAAATCATTTTTAGATAATTTAGTTATAGCTTTGAAATTAATACAACAAAATCTTTTGTGCCATAACCAAGGATCATTTTATTTGGCTATTAAACACATATTAGATTCATATTTAAAACATAAATATTTTTATCTAAAATTCAAAAATAAGATTTTTATTTTGATAAAAAATGCTACACTTGTTTTCAGAAAAAGAAATATTGAATCCCTTGTCACACGATTGGCTGATGCTATGTAAATTATGCTTCAAATTTTTAACTAATAAAACATCTGTAATAAGAGGTAAATCAGATATACCGTTATTCCTCACATCGCATTTGCCGATGACATATCCTTTGGAATTATCTCCAAATGTGATAGAACCTCCATTTGAGTAATTATTGTTTGTTAGCATCCCTTTGTTTCATGTCATGTGTTTTGAGCAATCACTGTCTAGTATCCATTTTCCTCTCTTTTTAGATGGTACGTACAAAATACAAATTTAACATTACCCACCATTTTATTTTGGGTCCTAAGAGTTAGGTCTTAGGAAGCCCAACCCAAGAGGGTTCAGAATTCCTTTTGAAAAGAAAATCTTGATTTTAATGAATGGTTTTAATGAATGGTTTTATATACTTATTTCTAGTCAAAGAATTATTTTTTAGAAACCCAGATTTTAATTGATTTAGTAAAATTTGAAACATTAGAACTAGGTTTTTCAACTTTATTATTCCTTTTATATGAAGAATTCTTTTTCTTTAGAATAATTTTAGAGGATTGTTTATATCCTAGTCCTCTTTTATTTGAAGCAGTTTGAAAATTTTCTATAATTTTTGAAAGATTTTCTCTGCCTTTATTAAAATTAGAGTCATTTTTAGTAATGTCTTCTAACTTTTCTTTAAGGCTAGAGTTATCTAACTTTAAAATTTTGACATTTGATTTAAGGTCATGATTCTCAATTAATAAAGAATCGTTCTTTACTTTTTGAGTTTCTATCTCTTGACTTAGCAGAGAAAGTTGAGATGTCATATTAGAACAAGTTCTTGAGTAACTTGAAGTTCTTCTTCTAAAATTTTCTTTTCATCTCTTAGCATTTCTACTTCAATTTCAATTTTATTCAATTTTTCAAGAGTTACTTTGTACTCTATTTTTCTTTTTTATTTATCAAGTAATTCTGAATTCATTTCCAAAAGATCATTAAAAGTTAGATCACTTACCTCATCTTTTGTGGCCATAAAGCAAATGTTGGCTTGTTCCGAATCACTGTCCGAGTCACTTTCTGATGATGAAGATGATTCTCTATCGTCCCACGTGACAGAGAAAGCTTGGTATTGTTCTTGTTATTTCTAAATTTGTTTCTCTTTCTAAATTTCAAAAACTTTTTGAAATTTTTAGCAATGAACGCCATATCTTCTTCATCTGAATCTGATTCATCTTTTTCTACCTGGAATTCTATATTTTTCTTATCTTGAGCCTATACTCATTTTGCCTTTGGAGATTAACTTCATAAGGTATTAGATTTCAAATCAAATCCTCTGGTTTTATGGTCGAAATGTTGTTAGATTCTTCGATTTCTAAGACTTTTCATTCCCACTCATCCGTTAGTGAGTTGAGGATTTTTGAAACAATATCAAAATCTGTATAAGTTTATCCAAATGCTATCAAAGAATGATATATATCTTGAAATCTAGGGTACATTTTATTTATAGTCTCATCTTGCTTCATTTTAATATTCTGGAACTGATTTTTGAGCGTAGAAATTTTACTTTATTTTACTTTGTTTGTACCTTCATGTGTAATTTTGAGCGTACACCAAATTTCATGAGCAGTTTTACAAATGCTTATTCTATTAAATTCATTTTTGTCTCATACACAATACAACATATTCATAGCTTTAGCATTTGCAGTAGCGTCTAATTTTTGCGTGCTAGACCATGACTAATATTCAATAGTAGTAATAGTATATTTAGATTGCATAATGTTCCAGGTTTCATAACTACTTGCTTGTATATAGATTCTCATTCTAGTAGCCTAATAGTTATAGTTCATTCCATTAAATAGAGGTGGTCGTGCAGTAGATTGAACTTCTAAAAAGGTAGTGTTAGCAGCAGTGCTGGTGTTGTTTTCCATATTAAAACAATATCAGATAACTATGTTACAGTTATATGATAGCCTTGCTTCGATATCAAATGAAAGTGGATTTGCTATAAGATCGTGTAATATGGATAAACTACCTGTGCAGAATAAGTAAATAGTAAAACAGTAAAGTAAATGACACCAGAGATTTTTATACTGGTTCGAACTCCCATTCTACGTCCAGTCCAAAACTTCTTATGGAATTAAACTAGCAACCCTCACTTAACCCGGAGGAATAGGTTTACACCGCCTGAGCAACTGAACATGACTTCTACCGCCTAAGCAACCGAATAGGAATTCTACCGCCCGAGCAACCGGACATGACTTCTTTACAAATAAACAAAAGTATCCGACTGTAGTATACTCTTTAAGTAGCACAGATAAGTCAATTAAGTACAATCTTCCTATAATCTTCTCCTTTACGATATATAGTGTGATGTGCTTGAGAAATATGGAAGATAGAGTGATCAACGATCAGAAATTGTATACTGTTTGAGTGCAAATTGAAAATAGAGAGAAAGAGATAAGAATTCAAGAATATTAAAATCAGTTAAGTTGTTTGTTTATTGAATTCTGAAATCTATTTATAAAGTTTAAACAGTTGTAATTATTCATGAAAGATAACGCTGAAAAGGAACAGGTGCAACTGTTGATTTGATAAGTTTCTCTTCGATGACGAGAAGTGTCTTTTCATAAAAATAACTATTGAAAATATTCAACTAACTGAAATAATAATTCAGCCTTCTAAATTTAGTAAAATCGTAAACAGCAAAGAAATAGGCAAATTTTGGCCTAAAAAAGCCGGTTGAATTAACTCATTCAGCCATCTAAATATCATGAAACAATAAAATTGTTTCAGCAAATAGACGGCTGAATGATTTATTCAGCCGGCTGTTTTCAGCCTTTTGTGCATGTTTGAGCATGTTTGTGTATGTTTATATATATATACACCATTCAAGAGAGATTTTAACATATTTATAAATAGTATACAGACTCTAAACAAAAGACTATCAGCTTCAATATACTCTGAATACGAATCTACAACGAATCTCCTGCGTAAGTGATTGGTACACACAAATATTGATTTATATAGTTGTCATAATCAAAACGATCAAACTTGAGATTCCAATAATTATGCCAAGAAATGCGATAGGTGCCATAAACATGCCAAATTCCTAGTTCCCCGCCTACCGAAATCACTCAGATGGTCAGTCCATAGTCATTTGCCACATAGGGCATTGATATAATAGGGTCTTTGCCTCTGGCCAAAGGTGTTGCGAAGTACGCCATCGTTGCAGTTGACTACTTTACTAAATGGGTGGAAGTCAAGCCCCTTGCTACTATCACGACGGAGAAAGCAATCAACTTGTGCGCAACATCATCTGTCGCTTTGGCCACCCACGAACGATTATAACTGATAACGAAGCGTAACTCGATTGTGTCAAGTTCAAAGAATCCTGTCAATGCTACCGCATCCTGAAGAAGTTATCAGTAGTAGCCCACCCTTAAGAGAATGGACAAGTCAAAGAAGTTAACAAAGTCATCAAGTCCATTTTGATGGAACGATTGGAGAAGATTGGTGGTAAGTGGGTCGATGAGCTTCCCATGGCCTTATGGGCATATCAAACTACCCACAAGTCCATGACTGACCATACTCAGTTTGCACTTTCCTATGGCTCCAAAGTCGTCACTTCAGTTGAGCTAGAAGTTCCTTCTCACCGTGTGACTTATTATGACCCAAAAACAAATGACATCCTACTCGCAGAATCTCTGGATTTATTAGACGAGAAGTATGACGAGGCTGATTTGAGGGCAACTACAAATCGTAGTCGAGTCACCCAACTATACAATGTCAAGGTCCAACCCAGAACCTTCGAAATTGACGATCTCGTACTTAAGCGAATTTATCCGGTCCCTTCACACATGAAGCGAACATCGAAAGGACCGTATGTCATTGAGAGGAGACTTGGAGATGGCACGTTCAAATTATCAACTGTTGACTGTCTCACTTTACCAAGGGCATGGAACAGCGATAGTCTCAGCCATTATTACACATAATTGGCCTTTATTCATTTAGTCTGTTTTCCTTTGGAATTTATTTATGCATCTTTTGAATTTGAACTTGTAATAAGGCAACTGACTTTGCCATGCTTTCTTATTTCAGCAATAAAATGCAGAGTCATCAAGCCAGATTGGCGATTCTTGAAGTGCATTATGTGACCAACACGATATACAAAGAGTTAAGTTTCATCTTATAATGGGACTTATTCAAATAGGGAGTGATCGTGATCCGACCGGTCACTCGCTAAGTGAAACCCCAAGATTGGAGGCAAATGATGATAAAATAAAGAAGGATTGAAACACGACGATCCATCTGCCTACGACTTCACCCTCGTTCTATCCAGGATTGAGGAGGATGGATCCATACTTCCATGACCTTGCCTAAATCCGGGCTTGAGGAGGATGGATTCGTCCATCCATGACCTCACCTTCATTTTTCCAAGCTCGAAGAGGGTGGATATGTAAATCTACGACTTCACTTGCCAAATCAAGATGGATGTGATCTGGCCATCCAAAACCTTCACCAACTCCTTGTTCCTAGAATGCGAACGAGATCCTAATAGCTAAATAAAGTGATTAACTGTCTCTCAGCTGACTCTAGATTCCCTGAGCGTGAACTAGAGTATAAACACTGAATGGGTGTAACTGACAGCTCATAAATTAACTTATGTCCCTGGAGTGTAGATATAATTCTAAGCAATAAACGGGTGTGACTGACCACGCGTAAAATAACTTAAGTCCTCGGAGTGCAGATATAATTCTAAGTATTAAATGGGTGTGACTGATCGCCCGTAAAAAAACTTAAGTCCCTAGGAGTTCGGATATAATTTCTAAGTATTAAATAGGTGTGACTAACCACCCGTAAAATAACTTAAGTCCCCGAAGTGCGGATATGATTCCAAACATTGAGCAGGCGTGATTGAACGCCGGCATACAAGTTTAATCCCCAGAGTGTGGATGTGAATGCCAGCAAATGAGTGAGTGTGATCCGACTACTCAAACTCATTTCACTATAACTTTGTTCCGATTAAGTTAAATTAAAGTTAGTGAAGGCAGATAACGACTAACGACTGACTACTTCAATTCACCATAGAACTGAGGGCATAACTCAAGTACTAGCCACTGGTTGAGACAGCACAACGTTAGGACTCGACTCGACGTTTTATTATGACCTGAAGCCATGACTTCAAGACTTAACGACTAGACTCATGTTCAATTTGGAGACTAAGGCCTCACGAGTACATTGAATGGAAATGCGAGTACTAAAACACTTAGAAAAATGAACATAGGGTTATGCTAAAAAAAGAAATTTTATTTCCACTATTCTTTAAGAAATTAAGTACAAAATCTGTTCAAAGAATTTCTATAGGCGGGGGCCAATCCAGCATCTATACATGGCCTACAAGAGAAAAAGAAAAGCTTATTCTAGCAACCTAAAAAAGGAAGGAAACAAAAATGTGAATCTATGCCTTCGGTTTTTTATCCTTTTTGCTTTTCTTCGGTGTGGACCCTCTCGAGCTGCCATTCAGATGTCACTTTGAGCCTTTACCTCCCCGGCCTGCTCCAGCTGGCTTGTCTCTGGCCGAGGGAATTGAAGCAGTCTCCTCCTTGGAACTCACAGGGACCAGAATATCCTTTGTGTGGAACTGGAGGAATGGTGGCACCCTCAATGCTAGAAGAATGAAGCGTGCTGGTATCGATGATGATGCCACCCCAAGAAGCAACAAGTATCAAGACCAGATTAGGACCCGCCATGCCACCGCCAGCTCTATGAGCCTGCTCGGCTTGCTCTATCTCAGCTTTAATTTCCTCCATTATCTGCTCGATCCAGTCTGCACGTATGCCTATTGGAATGCTACTGGTCGGGCCCGAGGATCCCCTTATAATCACATGTTCATCTATGTTGAAAAGTATTTCGATACTCGGATCACTTTGTTGGTTGAGGAATGCTTCCATCAGTTGATCATCAAGAATGCAGTTGCTTGCATGCATCTCCCTAGCTGATGCGATGACCGTCATGGTTGTAGCCTCTGTTACTAGCGCCTCCTATGCATGATGCATTTCTTGAGTTGCAGGAGGATGAATCGATGCAGAATCTAGGGCTGAATAAAGATAGGAGAAAATATTGGTAATATCTTCTGACAGTGTTCCAATGTTCGGACGAAGGAAAAAAGTATCCAGAATACCTTCCTTGGGTTGGCTCCCATGCTGAGCTGATGTGCCTTCTGAACTGCACTTGATTATTAGGGAGAGATTCGGCCTATCAAGCTCATATCAAGGAATAACTGGAGGATTGATAGAAGATGTAGGCTCAGACTGAGACATTGGGGAACTTCGAAAGCCGCTTCATGATGTTCAATCCTGGATCCTTCCCCGGCTTCAAGAAACTTGACGACCATTGTTTCTTTCTCAAGAACGACAGTTGTATCATGGAGGACTTTAGGCTCATCTCTGACCAGCGCTAGAGTTTATAGTTCAAAATTATCGACAATTGTGACATTGCGGATAGCCTTTTCGTCATCGAGCAAGCGATTCCAAGCCTTGTATAGTTGGAAAGGATAATCTTTGCTGAGCTAGTTTAAGTTGCGGTTTCTTCAGACATTGGCATTGTACGTGACCATGAGATCATCATATTCATTCTCCATCATGACCCCCACCGCTTTGATTTCCCTTTCAATCTTGGCATCGACTTCCTTGGCCTTTAGGTTCGCTACATCGCTCTCTTCCCCAAGCCTTACCATCTCCTTACATGCCTCCTAGGCCATTTCATTAGCTTGATCCTTCTCTTTAAGGGCATCGGCTAGTTTTTCCTTTAGCTCGCCTACCTCTTTCAGCGCAGCATCTCCCTCTTTCATAACAACGGTATTACGGTGGCCCATTTCTTCCACTAAGTCCATATGGGTCTTTCTCATGTTTTCCATGGATTGCTTAGCCACTTCGGCTCTCTGGTCAGCCTCCATCTCTGATTTCCTTGAAGATTCAAATTCATTATTAAGCACCTCTATTATTCTACCTTTCTAAATAAGGTTGCTCTCCAGTTTTTCAATTGTTTTAGCTCGCTCAAAAGCTGCCGCCGAAGCCTTTTCTACAGCCTTAACACACTCCCGTACTGGTTGTACACGTCATGCACATAATCTTGTACCGGTTTTTTTGTATCATTTGGGATTCTTTTCAAGTTTGGAGGAAAGTAGAAGCCATCGAAACAAATATTCAGGAAGTCTTTCTTCAACTTGGTGAATCGAATGGTTCTCTTCCTTATGGGCTCTATGGCATTTTGTTCTGTGATGATAAGGGATTATGTTTTAGATCAACGACATTGATCGCTGGATTTCGAAGTGTGAGGTGGCACTATTTGATGCATAGTTTCGAAAGATGGTCTACCGGAGCCAGATGGTTTCGAAGGTCCTTTTGGTGTAGGAGATCGCGACCGAGAGCGGCCCTACTTTGATATGGCCTTTAATTCTGCTTCTCACGGTGCTCGTGCTTCTGGCTAGAGTGATGGTCGCGACCATAGTCTCTCTCACTTCAATGCCAATGTGATTCAGAGTATGAACTAGAAGAGTGGTGTGAAGAGTGAAGATTGCTAAGCGTAGGCCCTTGTTTCACCATCATGTCTATAAAATGAAAAGAGAAGTAGAATTAGTTGTCTCTAGAGATTGAGAAGCATATGGTTAGAAGTCGTGTAGTGTCGTGAAGTGTGTGTATGCATGTGCGAATGCCCCAACTTACCGATTGTAGTAGCTTTGCTTATTGGAGTTTTATCCCCTACATCTATTGATAGTAGGTCTGCACTAGTTCTTGATGGGGAGTGAAGTCCCTCCAACAAAAGATCGTGGGATGAAGATATGTCGTCTGGGATAGAAACATCCGACAATCCTCTCAACGAGCTTTCTGTTTGCAGAGAGAAGGTCTCCAGATCTATAGAAGTTGCAATGGGCTAAGTTATTACAATGGTCTTATGCCTCTTGGCTTCATGGACGAGAGTTTTGCCCTTTCTTTCTAATGATCGAAGGCCCTATGGAGGCACGACCGCGGGCTCATGTTTAGCTGTTATACTCTTGTCATCGCCCAGTTCAGTGATTGTAACTCTAAGTGCACTCTAAGTTACCTCGACTGGGGGGATGATAGGAGCCCGTTTTCCTCTGCGCCTTACTGGGACCACTCTAGGAAATCCTGTTAGCCCAATGCTCTGACCTCTCTCAATGATCCCAACGGCGATTAAATTATCATCGCTAAGAACTTCATCTATTTCTCTAAGTTCAACGACCCGTGAATGTGCAAACATGAACAGGAGTCAAGTTAACGTATGTGCATGTATGCCGAACTAACGTTTGATTTTCAAAATTAGTAGGAATTGAATGCTTACCTAGTGACAACCAAAAAAATAAACAAAAAATTGCTAGTGCTCGAACTACAGTTACAACATAAAACTGCATGATCATAGGCAGTCTACAATTAAACATTTATATTACTGGAAATTAATCCAAGGTTACATCTCTTGACGAAAAGATGACATTTACTCAGCAAATCAGATAGAACATTTCCAGAATGAAGATTGCGACTTTTAAAAGCACGTCATGTTCACATAGGATGTACTTTGGGGGGTAAATGTTATCCCGCCTTTTGGCAAGACCATGACACCAAGTACTTGACTAGAGATTGAAGACAATCCATCCCGAAGATCGGTTATCTACAGGTTCATGATGGATACAGACAAACTTGATCCGAGTCCGGATTGAGCTTCAATTAGCATGATATGACAAACAAATCTATTAAAGGCAACATTCCAAATTTCAGGTCAATGGAGTTCGTATACTCAAGTTATGGATCGATCAGTGTCCATACGGAACACATCAATTTCGTATCTATCTAGTTCGTATCCATCTGGTTCATCCATCCATCATCTATTTCGTATCGATCACTCTTCTTACAGGTACGAGGACTGGGGTAGGCATCGATACAAAGGTAGGATGTGGGCATCGATACAAAGGCATGATGCAGGCATCGATATGAAGAGAACAACCTAAGATGGATACGGAGAAAGCGGTTGAGCCAAAGGAAACGACCTCTTGGCATGAAATATGGATCTCTCCAGAATTCTTGCTCCACGTCATCGACACGGAATCCATCGATACGCAAGCATCGATACGAATCCATCAACCAACTTGCAAACTCAATCTTGGATTGATCATAACTCAAAAAATATAAGTCCAAATGCTATGAATTTTTCACATGAGCTTGCTTACAACCTCAAGAGTCTCCCTAATCGATCGTAGCTTGAATGGAGCCAAACTTGATCGATACGAAGATAATATGGATCGATCCCAACCAACCCTAGACCGATCTGATGGGCCCACCCACGTGTGAGAAGTGGTATTTCGAGGTTTGAGGGAGATATTTCCAGATCTCTCCTATAAATATCCCCGTCGCGCCTACTGAAAAAAGACTTTCGGCTCTTCTACACCGTTACTCTGCTGAAACTCTATTGTAACTTGAGTGCCAGTGATTTGTACTATTGTAATCGGTTGAGAATCTTCAATAAAGAGCAAACTATTCAAAGTGGACATAGGCTACAACGCCAAACCACTATAAACTCTCGTCTCTTTCTATTTCTGCATACTATTATTGGTGTGATTGTTAGATTAGCCTCCTTTTCCATTTAATTTCTTCACTCTAATCTCTTCAATTACATCGGAAGAGTGTTGTGCCTAATTTTGGTACAAATAATTAATAATTATTATTTCTTAATTATCTAATGGTAATTAATTGTTATTTATTAATTATTAAAAAAATAAATATTAAATATTATAAATAATTATTTAATATATTTTATTACTCGCTACTTATTATTAGTTAAGAGCAATTATTTATCGGTACTTAATAATTATTAAAAATTATTAAATATGAAATATTACATTTTAATTATTAATTATCAATTATTAATTAATAAATATATTTTTTATTACCTACTAATTATTATTTCTTATTTATTAGTTATCACTTATTACTACTTAATTATAATTAAATATTAATTATTAATTATTCAATAGAAATTATTTAATATTAGTTATTAATTATTAAATGTATATATTTATTATTAAATGTAATAAATACATATTAACTATAATTTACTAGTTATTAACAACTAATAATTACAAATTATTAAACATAAAAAATAATTATTAAATACAGATTGTAATTAGTAACTAAAAGTTATTTATCAATAATCATTGGTTCTAAATTCTAAATAATTACCTATCTAAGTTTTTATTTATTAATGATTATAAACTATAAACTATTTAAGTAAGTATTAAATATTTTCTATTAATTATAAATTATTATAATACTTTAAGCAATCTTAAACGTATTCAAAATTTTATTGTAAACCTATCAGTAGAAGTATTCTTAAAAAAGTTGTAGTTAAATGATATTTAGTTGGAAAAGAACCTTTTTACAACACTTTAAAACTGTCGTTAAAAGGGTGTTGTGACGACCTTTTCAAAAAAGTTGTAAAAAAGTCATGTTTTACAACGTTTTTGGACAAAACATTGTAAATAGTCATTTTTTATAAGATTTTCTGGAAAAACATTGTAAAAATGATGTTTTCTACTACTTATTTTCTGAGAACGTTGTAAAAAAGGGTTTTTTACAATGTTTTAATTATAAACGTTGTAACACTAAAGTTGTAAAAGTTGAAGTTATTGATGTGGGATGCTGTTTATCGTAGATGTTTCCCTATTTTTTGGAAAGAGTCGCTTCTATGTGGTTCGTTAGGCTCACGCCAAGGTCTATATCTACTTTTGATGAATTAATCAAGAAGTTTTTGGAGTAGTTTAGGTCCCATGCTGCTCGACCAAAGGACGTGATGTCTGTATCTGGCTTGTCTTAAGGACCCAAAGAGTCATTGAAGGGTTTCTTGAACCAATTCATCATCACTGTTACAGAGGTTTCAAAGGGAGATCTTGTATTCATGGCACTGGTCCATGTAATTCACCCAATACGGATTTTGGTAGGTAGCTGAAGTTAAAACAACCAACTACTATGGAAGAATTCGATCAAAAGGAAAACCAATTTTTGCGGTCAGAGGAAGGAAATCTAGCTTCAGGGAATATTAACGATAGAAAGTCAAAGGAGGTTACCAAAAGTAACATGGCAATTCATGTTGGGAACTCTGGTAATCAAAAGAAGAGGAATCAATGCCCTGGCGGTTGGAGTAACAAAAATAGGAAATGCCCGAGAAATATGAAACCGGAAGATTACACTCCTCTAAATGATTCGTTGGAAAACATATACCTTGCTACTTAAAGAATGAAACAATAAAAAATCGCCCAAGAGGGAGGCGACTGAGCAAGAAAGGTCCTTTAGAAAGTACCGTCATTTTCATAAGACCCATGGACACAACAAAAATGAGTGTCGACATTTGATGGATCTCATTGGAGAACAAACAAAGAACAAGTTCCGTCAGTACATTAAAGAGCCATAGGATAGCGGTCAAACTGCAACACCCCCAGGGCCGCCTGCTCAGGTGAATCAGTCCGGACCAAGCAAAGAAGGGCCTAGGCAGAATGATGGAATGTTTACGATCAACACCATAATTAGAGGACCTCATCCAGTGGAGAAAAGCTGAAAGGGGAATGGAATGGTACAAAGCTTGCTAGAACACATACCATAGGAGGGCTGCTTTGCTATAGAAGGTGAAATTTCAATCAAGCAGCGGAGGATGATAATTAATGACATTGTATTCAGGAATAGGGATGTCGATTGGGTTGAAGCACCAATTTTCAACCTCATGGTAGTAATAGTTGGAATTGGACCGACAACTATACGTCTAGTCTTGGTAGATATTGGGAGTTCAGTGAACATACTGTTCAGGAGAACGTTTGATCGAATGAAAATCAACATGAAGGAGGCGACAACTTGTAAAACAAAGATCCAAGGCTTTACAGGAAGATGAAAATAACCAATTGGGATGATTGACTTACCTGTTGATTAGGAAAAGGATATTGTAGGATGTTACAAATCCAAAAATTTGTTATCGCAAACAAATACTCGACATACAACCCTTCTTAGGCCGACCAGCTCTGGCTGATTTCAGGATAGCTTTGGCGCCTTAGAGTTTAACGATGAAATTCTCCATGGAAAACAGGGTTGGAGTGGTGAAAGGAGACCAGAGCATTGAGTTCAAGGACTTCTGCAGCCTATACAGAATTAAGAAGAGCCACTCCATGATGGTGCATTCATAGGCAAATGCACAAACGGAAGCAATGAACAAAATCATCAAATCCACCTTGACAAAGCGATTGACTAGAGCTAAAGGCAACTGGGTTAACGAGCTTCTACTAGCACTATAGGCTTATAGGATAACAAATAAGTCGGTAACTTGACACTCCAAATGGATGGGAAAATAGACCTCCAACCTTCTAAGAACCCATTGACCAAAGATAGGTGATGCTGGGAAAGTCCAAACCATTGGGTCGATGGGGAATATCAAACCCCAAACTTTTGAGAACTGGCATTGCCCGGAGATAGGTGATGCTAGGAAGGTTCAAATTGTAGGGTCGATGGGGAAAGTCGACTCAAACTACTGGGTCATTAGGGAAATTGATCCCCAAACTTCCGTGAACCAACGTTGCCCAGAGATAGGCGACGCCGAGAAGGTCTAAACCATTAGGTCGATGGGGAAAATCAACCCACAATCTTTTAGGAACCGACATTGCCTAGGGATAGGAAACGCCGGAAAGGTCCAAACCACCCGGTCGATTGGGAAATTGACCCCTAAATTTCTAAGAACTGGAATTGCCCGAAGAGAGTGGCACTAGGATGGTTTAAACAGCCAGGTCAATGGGGAAAATCGACCCATAATCTTTTGAGAATCATTGTTGCTTGGAGATAGCGACGTTGGGAAGGTTCGAACCACTAGGTTAACGGGTAAAATCGACCCTAAACCTTCTGGGAACCAGCATTTCCTAGAGATACGCGATGCCGAGAAGTTCCAACCTGCCCGATCGATGGGGAAAATCAACTTATACCGCCAAGTCGATAGGGAAAATTGACCCCAAACCTTCTAAGAACCGGAGTTGCCCGGAGATAGGCGACATCGAGAAGTCCAAACCACTAGTTCGATAGAAAAATCAACCCCTAACCTTCTCGGAACCAGCATTGCCGAAGATAGGCGACGTCGAGAAGGTCCGAATCGTTGGGTCAATGGGGAAAATCAATCCCCAACCTTCTTAAATCCGGTATTGCTGAGAGATAGGCAATGTTGGGAAGGACTAAACCACTAGGTTACTGGGGTATCAAATTAAACCGTCGGTTTGATGGAGAAAATCGACTCCAAACCGACTGAGAACTGGAATTACCTAGAGATAGGCGAAGTCGGAAAGGTCTAAACAGTCGGGTTGATGGGGAAAGTCGACTCATATCATTGGGCTGATAGGTTAAATCGGCCCCAAACCGTCCAGATTTTTATTTGCCCGAAGATGCTAATGACGAGAAGGTTTACCGCATTCAATCAAATCTTCAGGAATTCGTCGCTTCCCGGAGAGAAGCATTAACGAGAAGGTTTTCCATATTTAATCAAACTTTCAAGAAGCCATCGTTATCCAAAGATTAGCATCGACAAGAAGGTGAGGCAACCCACTCTTTCAACAATCTGGCATTGACTGAATATAGGCGGCGCCATGAAGGAAAACTCTAACCTTCAAGAATATGGCATTGCTCGAAGATTGGCAACTTTAGGAAGGCAAACTACGACTTCAAGAAACTAGCATTGGCTGGAGATTAGCTACCCCATGAAGATGAATCCGCAGCAAGAATCTTTCATTGCCCAAAGTGTGGGAACATCAGGAAGAATGATAAACTAATGGGTCGATTGGATAATTCAACTCCCACCTTTAGGAATCCACCATTGTCCAGAGATAGGCAACGTCGTCATGTAGTGACTTTCAAAGCTGATTGAGTAAGTCGAGCTAGCTCGTCGAGAAATAACCAAGGGATTGATCGAATGATTCGTTCCCAACTTGCAGGGGTTCGCCGTTGCTCGGAGACAGGCAAAGTCAAGATGAAACTCTTGGAATTAAACCATCAATGTGCTAGCTTCCAGAGGTAGAAACTAATACATGGCTAGATCTTTGCCCATGATCGTTAGGAATTCAGTATTGTCTTGGAAATAGGTAGCTTTAAGAAAGGATTCTCAGAATTGGATAATTCATTCATTAATTTTCGAATATTGAAACTGGTGTCCGACTGGATTTTTACAACCGCACAAGCTACCAAGTAGGATATGCTCGGTCGAGGATAAGCAAGGATGGTCATGAAGACTCGAAAACAATTATTATTATACTCTCCTAATCTAGGACACAAATAGGAAGAGCGCATATAAACAAGGGGAAATCGAATAATTTGCCCTAACGATATTTCTATCCCATCAATGCCTAGATTTTGGCATTGGAAATGAAAAATCCTATGAATAGGGATAACCACACAGCGAAACTGTATGGACATGAAAAGTAAACATTCAAACTACTACCTTATGATAATAGGGAGTAGAACAGAACTTTGTTCATTCAAGGTTCGTGGCTGGTTGAAACAAACTTGATCAAACATGAATAGGAATGTGTTACTGCCTAATGATAGGCAATGTCAAGAAGTTATAATGATTAAGGAGTCGGTCGAATAATTCAACCTTGACCGTTGGGAATTTGAAGTTGTCATGTGATACGAAACTTCAATAAGGACTGACCATGTGAAGGTCAGTCGGAGGATTCAACCCCAACTTACAGGTGCTGGCTGTTGCCCAAAGTATGTCAGTATCGCGAAGGAATGCTCGAAATTAAGAAATTAAACTGTCAATTCCCAAAGACGGGAACTGGCATACAAACTTGGTTCCCACGACCGTACTAGAAGCCTAGTAGGACACTCTTCGTCGAGGATAAGCGAGGATAGTCGTAAAGAACTCTAGACAGGTGTTACAGAAATCCATCAATCTAGGATCAAGATTGGGAAAGCATGATTGGACTTGGAACAGTTGGATAATTTTCCCCATAATGCTCAACTCCCAATAATGCCCGGAGATTGCCAATTAGAAAAATCAATTCCATGAACATGATTAATTACACGGTAGAAATACATAAACACAAGACAAATACCGCGATAAATGCTCCCCAACAAAAGGGAGCAACATGAAACTTGCCCTATTTGCAGTAGAAAACAGTCGAAGGAAAACTCAACCTATTCAAAAAAAGAATAACCAAGGAGTTTTCCCAATTGTGATTTTTTTTTGCCAAATGGAACACATTGGCAACAATAAACAGGGCTAAATGATGGAATATAACCATAGCAATTGTAGGAATTATATTTGTATGCACAAAGTTGTAATAAATAATCATATTGCATCGGAACGGGCATATATAATAGGAAGACTACAATAGAGATGGTTATATTATATACTTAAGTAGTTATAAAAATAGGCACAATATATAAAAGGGCAGAAAGTAAATTTAATGGGGATTACAAGACAAAAGTGATCTTTCATTGCTTGAACTTTTATGTACAAGAATTACAGGAGTCGTACCAGCACAAGCACGGCCGGTTTGCAACAAAAGAGCTATCACACCCATAGGCTTTAGGAACCCATGTTGGTGACCTCTATTTTAAAGCATCCCCAATGCAAGGATGGTTTGGCACCTGAATTGGTGGGTCGTCTAGAACCCTTAAACTGATGCACTTGTTTAGATATGGAGGCGGAATTTGCAATGGCCCCGCTAGAACCACCATGCCTTATAACTCAGTAATGATAGAACGTTCAGGCCCGACAAGTATAGAGGGTGAAACCTGAGCTATGGAAGACCAACCTTCGAAAGAGTAGACATGCCCTCATCGGATTCAAAACGCAGCGATCAACAAGTCATCCTGGACTGCAAAACTTGGCTTTCAAAATGGTCGGGTATGTTTTATTTCAAATATCAAACCCGTGCAAATAATGTCTGAAATCAAAAGGACGTCGACATGTGTTGACCAATCAGATTTCAAATCTTGATCGAGTCAAGCGAAAGTGTTAATCTATACAGTATGAAATTCGTGTCCTGTAGCGGCAAACATACTATCCTATGTAGATAACTCGCTCGTGCTAGAAAAACGAGCCATGCTATAGGACTAAAATGTACATTAGATCTTATCGGTTATAGTTAGATAATCGATAATGGAACCCTTATCTGTAGTGACGCGGAAGCCTTTCTTTTAGTGGAACACTAGAAGTATAGTTGTTTAAAATATTTGTCGATCTAATCGTTCGAGTTTGGAAGCCCGTCTAATTTGAAAGTCCTTGGAAACGAACCGTCCTACTAGAATTCGAATGACGGTGAGCGATTGCTTGAGCTTTGATAGGAGTTAGTCAAACTCAAGGTGCCAAGCATCATTTCAGAATGACCTAAGCATGTCCTAGGTTAAACTTGAGGCCATCCTAGGCCAAATTTGAGTCAAACACTAACCAAACTTCGGCTGACCCCATCAATGTTCTCCAAATCACCGTCTTCGATATTGACTGCCAAGACATGAAAGCTTTGTCGATCTTAGGTCAAATTGAGATTCAAATTTAGATTAAAAGACAAAAGAGATCAGTGGCAAGCACTCTAGAGTACGTGGTAGAATGGTGAATGTAAGAAATTGGTACCGATCTGAAGCTTGAAGAAGTCGGGGATAGATAGTCGACACGAACAAAAGGAAATAAGAAGTGTAAGAAGAAATTATCTAAGTCTCGAAAACTTATACTCAAGGAATACCAAAGCACTCGGTACCAAGATGTACCATTCGGTACCAAGGTGAATTTACCAACTAAAAGTTAAGAGAGAAGCACAGGGCAGGATAGGGGATACCCAACTTAGGCATGGAACATTCTCTAGAGTGTAGATCTTGTCCTTAGTATGGAAAATGCCATTTCGACTGTATAAAGCGGTTGAACGGGCATCTACAAAACAGAGGCAATGCTACAAAAAAACTCTTGGATGATCAATGAGCATGGATGGATAACAGTAAACACTTCTCTTATTCCAAAGCATGCTTCATTTTCAATGAAAGCATATTATAGGGGCAAGTGTTATCCGACATTTTGACCAAGTAGGTTCTCACTGGAATTAGAACGTCAAGATTAAGATGAAATGATTGATGATTCAAGGACTTTAGAAACATCATAAAAAGACGAAAAAATGAAATATCTAAAAATGAGCGAAAGAGGTTGACTTGAGTTTTTCAACTCGGCGCTTAGGGTTGCACCCGAGTCGTACCTGAGCTGAACCTAGGAAAAATGAAGGAAAACTTGAGTTGAGAAATAGCAAGGTAAGACAACATGACTTAGAGTCGGTCCTGTGTCAAACCTGAGACAGGCTTAGGTTAAACACAAACCTCTCAGTACCGAGTTGTTTCAATTGACCTCTCAGTACCGAGTGTTATTTTTCTTGGGTCGGACACACAAAACTCTCAAGTTAAACTCCAAGCGATCGTTACTAGGTTGAACTTGGGTTGGACCAACAAAACATTCAGGTCAGACTCTGAAATGACCCTCACCATTTTACTTTAATTTTCAAAGGATTTTTTTTTCAATATCCAGGATCCAAATTTTTACCAATATGAATATATCAGTGTATTCATAAGATATGCACATACATACGAGGATGCATGTGTCTCTCTTGTTTAAATCAGAGTTCGTATAAATAAGAGCTTATTCTGTTTGGCTTGAATTTGAATCAATCTTCCCATAGTTAATTTCCATTTTTTTTCTTTTGATATTTGTAATATATGAGTAGATCCTGCTCATATTTATTCATAATATTTTTGATCATATTAACTATGATTTACTAGTGATTTATTTCGACAAAACAATCTCAGAATATATGGCCTTTTCATAGTTTAGTTAAAAATACTTGATACTTGATTAAGGTCAGAAAATGATATCTATATTTATTATTTTCAATTCATGGTTTTCTTTGAGTCTCTCCTGTTCTTGACTCAATCAATATGACCTGCCATGTGTTGATCATTTGATCACTCGTTTTCTGGGTTTTCTATGATTAGAGTATTAGACTTGAAAATGTTATAAAAGTGTGCAATCACTATGTTTTACGGTGAACCAGGTCTTGAATGCAAAATGCTTCCTGGATTGGTAATATTAACCAGTTAAAATGCACAATTGACAAAAGTTTTTGAAAGAGAGTTTTGGTGAAACATTTGCTAAATAGACAAAGAATTTTTGAAATGCATTTTACTTCCAAATTACAGACCAACATGATCAACCAAGACTCCATTCTTTTGAAGTTGGTTAATCCTTGTGATTGTGTCAACCAGACACTCAACCAGGTCAATTTAAAATGCCATTCACTTGCAATGTATTTGATGACTTTTTAAGATACATACACTTCTCAAAGCAACTCACAAGTGGACTTGAATTCTTTTACAAAATATCCAGAAAGAGTAACTAAATACTCAAAGAATACTCCAAGTTAAAAACTAAATTTTACTTCAAAACTTACTGCTTTTAAATGAGTCAAGCCTGACCAGTACATAATATAAGTTTTGTATGAAATCTTCTCTTATATGAATATAATACTTTTCCAGATTTTCATAGATAATACTTTGGACTCATTTTCTTGATCACTACTCAGATTATCCTTCAGTTTTCAATTCTTAACACATAACAAAACTCAACAGAACACAACTAGTTCAATCAAACATAACAAGTTCATACATATTAGGAAAATTTGAGAACACAACTCTCATGAATACATGTAGATAGGTCATTATATGCTCTGATTAAAACTAGAAAGCATGCTCATTCATTCTTTCTCATTAGCCATACTTTTCTTCTTACTTAGGTTCTTCATTCCCTGAAAGAGCATTAGTGGCTGCCTCATTTTAAAATGAGACACCCCCATATGCCATGAGCAAACAAGGGCCAGATCTATGATCTGGTATGATCAATATTAATATATTCATGACATTAGCAAATAAGTGATACATGAGTGCTGGCCTGTTGCTTCAGTAATTTCTTAAAATTAACTATATTACTATGTTTCAGATGAATTGTTATGCAAGTATAATAACTTCATAAATCAACCATTAACAAATACATAATTATGCAAAGCATTCACATTAATCAGTAGCATATAGAAGCACTAAAACAACCATGGTTCCACTCCAACAAATCTGGGAAATATTCATATTCCTATTTCATGATTTATGGGTTGCCTGTATATATCAATTTATATTCTGGCCTCATCTGCTATCAAGGAATCAATGGGACACACTGCAATGAATTAATTCACATCATTGCATAAAGATCTCAGGGCTTAAACAAACCATGTGCCAACTTGCATACTTCAAATATGACAAGCATTCCAGCAGCCTTCTTGGCTCACCATTTCTAGTTCATTTACTAATGGTATCTTTTTAATCCTATCTTCAGATAGCTAAGTGCACATGTCAATGTATTCCTGAAAACACCCCATACATCTTGCAAGCATATTTTTCAAAGGCAAACAGATAATTATTTTCAAGAATATTGCTAATAGATATCTTGTCTTTAAATTAAATATAAGAATATATACAACAACTAAGAATAGAGACATGGCAAGTTTAGTTATTATGATTTGCAAGTAACTATGATTGAACCAGATTCAAGATCTAGCTGAATCACAATTTTTGACTTGTGAGTTTCTGCTATTTGATTAGGGACTCAGCACATAGAAATCTCTATTGCATCCCTTATACCTTTTTCTTAAGCCTCAGCACTTATACTATGTATAATGCAGCTTACATCATTTTCTCTATTAAAATTTTCATGCCATAATTCCATATTAGTTGTAAGTATTCTTCCATGATTTCAAGGTTTGATGCCTTAGCTTTTCAAAAAGTAATGAAACAGTAGCATGCACTCCCATAACAATCTTCATATCAGATCAAAAACTATTCAAAAACTCCCATAACATATTTAATAAAACTGTTTTCAACAAAACCAGAAATATGCAAATAAAAATATAAAAGATTGGCTGCCTCATATCAGGACTTACTGCCATGAATATAGTGAGATTACTCACCTAAGTATTTCCTTCTAATTGATCCAGAAAATCCCTGAATGTTTTTCCCTTCCTTTAAAATATTTTCTTATTTTAAGTATCTCGGGTAAAATGATTTTTCTTGCTATAACTACTTATTTATATGCATATTTTCACTAGGGTTTTTATCAAGACAAAATTCCATTTTTGTCCTGGCTAACATCATGCATTTTGCATTTTGCATTTTGTATTTTCACATTTTCATCCTTAATACCCCGGCTGCATTTGTTAGTTATGGGCAGTACTTCCCTCTTTTTACTTTTTAGAAAAATGTCTATTTTTGATTACCTCACACTTACTCAAGTCATGATAAAAATGTGACTTGGTCATATTTTATTCTTTTGTTCATTTCTAAAAATCCTCTTTGCTATTTTTACCTACACATACATACTTACTTACATTGTATCTCATGTCATTTTGATGCTATTTTTCTTGCTTAGTTCCAACATATTTCTACTCATAGAAAATATACATGTGTATAGTTATATATGTATTTATTTAATTTTCCTTGCTTCACAGAAAAGTATATGTTCATATACCTATATTTCATATTTAATTTCAATATACATATATATATATATATATACACATATTCAATTTCAATATGTATACATATTCAATTTTACAGAAAATATTTAATTTCAATATGTACAGAAAAATATATTTAATTTGGTTATTAATTCACATTTCAAAATCACATTTGAAATGCTTTCTTTCTTTGTTTATTTTTTTTAAAGAATTTTGGATTCTTTCTTGTGCCATTTCCAGTGTGCATGTGCACACATACTCTTGCACATCATTCAATCCAGAAATCCCATCATAATGTAATCTAAATATTTCAAAACTGAATTATTTCATTAAAATAATTTTTCACAAAATTTTGGGGTATTACATTCACCCCTCCTTTTAGGAATTGGGTCCTCACAATTTTCTATTACCTCTAACAGGCATTCACTGATTCTAGGAAATTTATCAAACACATGCATAAGCAAATAAATTCAACCATAGCAACCATACATATTAAATTTCCAGAATTTTTTTTATAAATAAAATTCCCTTTAATTTGCAAAAAGCTTAGGATATTCCATCCTAATCTTGTCCTCTAACTCCCATGTACAATCATTAGGATCAAGACTCCACTGGATCTTTAACAGCTTCAAAGTTTTGCTTCTCAATTTCTTTTCTTCTTTAGCCAAAATCCCTAGTTGTTCTTTCTCATAAACCAGGTTAGGGTTGATCTGTGCTTGGGTAGGCTTTTCTAGAATTTCTTCCTTATCATGTACCCATCTTCTAAGTTGTGACACATGGAATACATTGTGCATTGCTTTCATTTCTTCTGGTAGTTCCAATTTGTATGTTAATGAGCCTACTCTTTCCAGAATTTTATAGGGTCCTACATACCTTGGTGTGAGCTTTCCTTGCTTGCCAAATCTCAAGACCTTTTTCATAGGTGAAACCTTGATGAAAACAAAGTCACCCACTTCATATTCCACCTGTTTTCTTTTCATGTCTGCAAACTTCTTCTGCCTGTCTTGAGCTATTGCCATTCTCTTCCTTACTAGCTCAATTTTCTCTGTAGTTTCTTTTATATACTCAGGTCCTAAGACATCTCTCTCTCCTGTCTCCACCCAACATATAGATGATAAGCATGGTTTGCCATATAAAGCTTCAAATGGTGCCATCCCTATAGTGCTTTGATAACTATTATTATATGTAAACTCAGCTAAATGGAGATGGTCGTCCCAGTTGCCTCCAAAATCCAGTGCACATGCCCTCAATAAGTCTCCTAAAATTTTGTTCATCACCTCAGTTTGTCCATCGGATTATGGATAGTATGCAGTGCTTAAGCATAATTCACTTCCCATGGCCTCTTGAAAACTTTTCCAAAATCTTGATGTGAAGATGGTATCCCTATCACTCACAACAGTTTTGGGAATGCCATGCAATCTTACCACTTCCTTCATGAACACTTGAGCTAATTTTGGTGCATTCCTTTCTGATTTCACTGGGATAAAGTGTGCCACTTTAGTTAACCTATCTACTATTACCCATATACTTGTGTTTCCTCCTTTGGATCTAGGCAGACCATCTATGAAATCCATAGATATATCCTCCCATTTCCACTGTGGTATGCTAAGAGGTTGTAATAATCCTGATGGTCTTTGTGTCTCTGCCTTGACTTGTTGGCAAGTCATACACTTTGCAACATGTTTAGCTACATCTGACTTCATTCCCTTCCACCAATAATTTCTTTTTAGATTTTGATACATCTTTGTACTGCCTGGGTGTATGGAGTACTTACTCCTATGGTATTCACTTAATATTTCCTCCTTCAACTCCATGTTTTCTAGAACACATATTCTATTTTTGTTCCTTATATAACCATTTTTATCAACATGGTAACTTATCACTTCTTCCCCTTTTGATATGAGCATTTTCTTCTCCAATAAGTCTGGGTCTTGTTCTTGCATTTTCCTATCTTCAAAATTAAATCTGATTGTAAGGTTATTAAACTCAGTCTCCCTTTATTCTCATCTTCTTCATTTGTCGCCATATGTATCTCACTGCTTGCTTCAATTTCTAAATCAGCAAGTATAGATAAATCCTTAAGTTCTTCCATCATCAACATAGCTACTTTAGCATGTTGTCTACTCAAGACATCTGCAACTTTGTTTGCTTTACCTGGTGTATAAAGTATGTCTAGGTCATAGGCAGCTAGAAACTCTACCCATCTATGTTGCCTCATGTTCAAATCTTTTTGTGAGAAAAGATATTTCAGTGCCTTATGATCTGTGTACAAATTAAATTTGGCACCTAATAAGTAGTGTCTCCAAAGCTTCAATGCATACACCACTGCTGCTAGTTCAAGATCATGGGTTGCATATCTGGTTTCATGTGGTTTTAATTGTCTGGATGCATAGGCTATTACTTGATCTTGTTGCATCAACACAGCTCCTAGCCCAGAACTACTTGCATCAGTGTACACAATTAAATTCTCATTTCCTTCAGGTACTCTTAGTACTAGTGCATTAACCAATGCTTCTTTTATCTTGATAAAAGCTTGTTCACATTTTTCAGTCCATACAAATGTTTGATTCTTTCTGGTTAGATTAGTGAGTGGTGATGACAATTTGGAAAAATCTTTTATGAATATCCTATAATATCATGCCATCCCCATGAATGATCTAACTTCACTCACAGTGCTTGGTCTCTTCCATGCTTGAATAGCTACAACTTTATTGGGGTTCACAGAAATTCCTTTAGCAGAAATGACATGACCAAGAAAATGTACTTCCTCTTTCCAAAATGCACATTTTGAAAATTTTGCCTTTAAATCTTTTTCCCTCAATCTAGATAAAACCAGATGCAAATGATTTTCATGCTCTTCTACTGTTTTGGAATAAATCAAAATATCATCAATAAAAATTAGCACAAATTTATCCAGATAATCCCTAAATATTCTATTCATTAAATCTACAAAATATGAGGGGCATTTGTCAACCCAAATGGCATAACCATAAACTCATATAGACCATATCTAGTGTTGAATGCAGTGTACTTAACACTTGAGTCCTCAACTTTCATCTGATAGAACCCAGATGCTAAGTCTAATCTAGAGAATATTTTAGCTCCACTGAGTTGATCAAAAAGATCATCAATCCTAGGCAATGGGTATTTATTCTTGATGGTGACCTTATCTAACTCCCTGTAATCTATGCACATCCTCAAAGTACCATCATGCTTCCTTACAAACACTACTGGAGCACCCCAGCATGAGTTGCTTGGCCTTATAAACCCTTTACTTTCTAATTCCTCTAGCTGGTTTTTCAACTCTTTCAGTTCGCTTGGCCCCATTCTGGTGGGTTTCTTAATTATTGGGCTTGCTCCTGGAATGAGGTTGATTTAAAACTCTGATGGTCTATGGTATGGAACACCCTTAACTTCCCCAAACACATCCACATATTCATTGACTATGGGAATTTCTTCAATGGAAGGTTCACTGAAATCCTTTTCCAAGTCAATTAAATGATATAATTTTCTTTCTTTGGCTACTTCACATAAAACTGTGATTCTCTGGCCTCTAAGATTTTGCAATGATATGGTGGATGAGTCTAAATTAATTATGGCTTTAAATTGCCTTAACCAGTCTACCCCTAATATAACACCTATATTTGGGTAGTTTAAAACATATAAATTGGAAATAAAAATGTTTCCTCCTATGTTTAATTCCACATCCACACAAATCATGTTTAAAACACTAGAACTCCCTAGTGGACTTTGTACTAGCAATGGGGTTTCAACTAATATGCAGTTCAGTTTTAGCATCTTAACTATTTCATAGGAAATTAGAGAATGAGTTGCCCCAGTATCATATACTACTGCTATGGGTATGGTGCAAATAAGTAATGTACCTTCCACTTGACCATGATTTTCAGCACTAGTCTCCACTGTGGATCTGCTTTTGCCTTCCAGATTTGCCAATTTTCCTTGCTGTTTGTACTCAGGATAATTTCTCTTCATATGCCCCTCTTTCCCACATAGGTAGCACTTGAAGGCTCCTCCTTTTAATTCTGGGCACATTGGTTTGATGTATCCCTCCTTTCCACAATGATGGCAAACCAATTTCTTCTTAGCATCATTGGCCTTAGTGTCACTGGCCTTTTTGTTATCTGTTTCCTCCTTCTTCTTGTCATAAGGGTGGTATCTTCCCTTATTCTTCTTGTTATTGTTGTTCTTAAAATTTCTATACTTCTCTCTTTCCTTGTCATGCTGCTCAAATTTTAAAGCCAGATCTATCACTTGATCAAATGTCCTATCAACATAAGGTAACATGGCCCTGCTAAGTCCTGGGTTCAAACCTTTAATATATCTATCATTTTTGGATGCTTCATCAGCCACTAACATTGCTCCATATTTGGATAATCCCTCAAATTTGTGAGTATACTCAGTGACATTCAAAGTTCCTTGTCCGAGTCTAATAAACTCTTCAAGTAATGTGGTCTTAACTGATGCTGGTACAAACCTTGCCTCCTACATCTCCTTGAATTGATTCCAAGTGATTTCATTTTCAATTCTCCCAGCTACAATCACCTCCCACCGGCTTAAAGCTACTCCTTTCAGCTGTCTTGAAGCCACTTGCCTCTTCCTTTGATCATCAAGCTGCATGTCATTGAAAATCCTATCCAGTGTTCTCAACCATGCTTGAATTTCCATCACATTCTCAGTCCCTTCAAAACTCTTGCCTCCCAAATTTATATAAGCCTTTCATAGTTTTGAAAGTTCCTCATGTGGATTCTCATGCCTATGCCCAATTCCATCCCTTAAAACCCTCATAAACTCTTGCATATCAAGCATCTGTGGTACACTTGTTCCTGCATTGTGATGAGATCCCCTTCCTACCATGGTCTGATAACTAAGTTATGGGCAGATGGGATTAGCATATTGTGAGTATTTTCTATAATTAATATTCTCCTATCTAAATTATTTCATCCAAACCAAATAGACATAATATATTTCTATAGTACTCAACAAGCAATACAACCATTTGCTCTGATACCAAATGAAATGACCCTCACCATTTTACTTTAATTTTCAAAGGATTTTTTTTCCAATATCCAGGATTCAAATTTTTACCAATATAAATATATCAGTGTATTCATAAGATATGCACATACATATGAGGATGCATGTGTCTCTCTTGTTTAAATCAGAGTTAGTATAAGTAAGAGCTTATTCTGTTTAGCTTGAATTTGAATCGATCTTCCCATAGTTAATTTCCATATATTTTTTTCTTTTGATATTTGTAATATATGAGTAGATCCTACTCATATTTATTCATAATAACTTTGATTATATTAACTATGATTTACTAGTGATTTATTTTGACAAAACAATCTCAGAATATATGGCCTTTCCATAGTTTAGTTAAAAATACTTAATACTTGATTAAGTTCAGAAAATGATATCTTTATTTAATATTTTCAATTCATGGTTTTCTTTGAGTCTCTCCTGTTCTTGACTCAATCAATATGACCTACCATGTGTTGATCATTTGATCACTCGTTTTCTGGGTTTTCTATGATTAGAGTACTAGACTTGAAAATGTTATAAAAATGTGCAATCACTATGTTTTACGGTGAACCAGGTCTTGAATGCAAAATGCTTCCTGGATTGGTAATATTAACCAGTTAAAATGCACAGTAGACAAAAGTTTTTGAAAGAGAGTTTTGGTGAAACATTTGCTAAATAGACAAAGAATTTTTGAAATGCATTTTACTTCCAAATTACAGACCAACATGATCAACCAAGACTCCATTCTTTTGAAGCTGGTTAATCCTTGTGACTGTGTCAACCAGACACTCAACCAGGTCAATTTAAAATGCCATTCATTTGCAATGTATTTGAAGTATTTTTAAGATACATACACTTCTCAAAGCAACTCACAAGTGGACTTGAATTCTTTTACAAAATATCCAGAAAGGGTAACTAAATACTCAAAGAATACTCCAAGTTAAAAACCAAATTTTACTTCAAAACTTACTGGTTTTAAATGAGTCAAGACTGACCAGTACATTATATAAGTTTTGTACGAAATCTGCTCTTATATGAATATAATTCTTTTCTAGATTTTCATAGATAATACTTTGGACTCATTTTCTTGATCACTACTCAGATTATCCTTCAGTTTTCAATTCTTACCACATAACAAAACTCAACAGAACACAACTAGTTCAATCAAACATAACAAGTTCATACATATTAGGAAAATTTAAGAACAGAACTCTCATGAATACATGCAGATAGGTCATTCTATGCTCTTATTAAAACTAGCAAGCATGCTCATTCATTCTTTCTCATTAGCCATACTTTTCTTCTTACTTAGGTTCTTCATTCCCTGAAAGAGCATTAGTGGCTGCCTCATTTTAAAATGAGACACCCCCATATGCCATGAGCAAACAAGGGTCAGGTCTATGATCTGGTATGAGCAATATTAATATATTCATGACATTACCAAATAAGTGATACATGAGTGTTGGCCTGTTGCTTCAGCAATTTCTTAAAATTAACTATATTGCTATGTTTCAGATGAATTGTTATGCAAGTATAATAACTTCATAAATCAACCATTAACACATACATAATTATGCAAAGCATTCACATTAATCAGTAGCACATAGATGCATTAGAGCAACCATGGTTCCACTCCAACAAATCTAGGAAATATTCATATTCCTATTTCATGATTTATGGGTTGCCTATATATATCAATTTATATTCTGGCCTCATCTGCTATCAAGGAATCACTGGGACACATTGCAATGAATTAATTCACATCATTGCACAAAGATCTCAGGGCTTAAACAAACCATGTGCCAACTTGCATACTTCAAATATGACAAGCATTCCAGCAACCTTCTTGGCTCACCATTTCTAGTTCATTTACTAATGGTATCTTTTTAATCCTATCTTCAGATAGCTAAGTGCACATGTCAATGTATTCCTGAAAACACCCCATACATCTTGCAAGCATATTTTTCAAAGGCAAACAGATAATTATTTTCAAGAATATTGCTAATAGATATCTTGTCTTTAAATTAAATATAAGAATATATACAACAACTAAGAATAGAGACATGGCAAGTTTAGTTATTATGATTTGCAAGTAACTATGATTGAACCAGATTCAAGATCTAGCCGAATCACAATTTTTGACTTGTGAGTTTCTGCTATTTGATTAGGGACTCAGCACATAGAAATCTCTATTGCATCCCTAATACCTTTTTCTTAAGCCTCAGCACTTATACTATGTATAATGCAGCTTACATTATTTTCTCTGTTGAAATTTTCATGCCATAATTCCATATTAGTTGTAAGTATTATTCCATGATTTCAAGGTTTGATGCCTTAGCTTTTCAAAAAATAATGAAACAGTAGCATGCACTCCCATAACAATCTTCACATAAGATCAAAAACCATTCAAAAACTCCCATAACATATTTAATAAAACTGTTTTCAACAAAACCAGAAATATGCAAATAAAAATATAAAAGATTGGCTGCCTCATATCAGGACTTACTGCCATGAATATAGTGAGATTACTCACCTAAGTATTTCCTTCTAATTGATCCAGAAAATCCCTGAATGTTTTTCCCTTCCTTTAAAATATTTTCTTATTTTAAGTATCTCGGGTAAAATGATTTTTCTTGCTATAACTACTTATTTATATGCATATTTTCACTAGGGTTTTTATCAAGACAAAATTCCATTTTTGTCCTGGCTAACATCATGCATTTTGCATTTTGTATTTTCACATTTTCATCCTTAATACCCCGGCTGCATTTGTTAGTTATGGGCAGTACTTCCCTCTTTTTACTTTTTAGAAAAATGGCTATTTTTGATTACCTCACACTTACTCAAGTCATGATAAAAATGTGACTTGGTCATATTTTATACTTTTGTTCATTTCTGAAAATCCTCTTTGCTATTTTTACCTACTCATACATACTTACATACATTGTATCTCATGTCATTTTGATGCTATTTTTCATGCTTAGTTCCAACATATTTCTACTCATAGAAAATATACATGTGCATAGTTATATATGTATTTATTTAATTTTCCTTGCTTCACAGAAAAGTATATGTTCATATACCTATATTTCATATTTAATTTCAATATACATATATATATACACACATTTAATTTCAATATGTATACATATTCAATTTTACAGAAAATATTTAATTTCAATATGTACAGAAAAATATATTTAATTTGGTTATTAATTCACATTTCAAAATCACATTTGAAATTCTTTCTTTCTTTGTTTACTTTTTTTTTAAGAACTTTGGATTCTTTCTTGCGCCATTTCCAGTGTGCATGTGCACACACACTCTTGCACATCATTCAATCTAGAAATCCCATCATAATGTAATCTAAATATTTCAAAACTAAATTATTTCATTAAAATAGTTTTTCACAAAATTTTGGGGTATTACAGACTCCAAGAAATCGGTACCGAGTATAACTCAGGTCGGACACACAAACCTCCCAGGTAGAATTCAAAGCACTCCAACCTTTGGACGACTTCAAGCAAGGCCTAAAGCAAATGGACAAATCACTCAGGTCGGACACCAAGTCAGGTCAACCCCAACCCAAAGCTCATGATCTTTACCGACCTGGTTTTCATCGGCATGGTTCATTCCAATGTGATTAAAACTATCTAGAATAATGATATGAAGTAACTCAACAAATTGTGAAGACAACTGAGCAAACTGGACCGCTCGGTACCGAAAGGAACTACTTGGTACCAAGAGCTTTTCTCTCCACTTTGGATCTCCAAAACCTCTTGTACTTGAAGTACTACCTCAAGAGATTGCTATGGAGTGCATTTCCCAAGAGTAGATGAGAAAATCCAAGGATTATTGAGAAGAAAGCAGGACAATACAAGTATTATCGGAAGAATCATCGGAATCAACTTAAAGTCTATAGAAAAGAGCTTGAAACACATCGTATAGAAGATAGGAGAATAGGGCAAGTAAAGGAGGTGAATTTGCACAGAGCAAAACCACTCGGTACCGAGATATTTATTTGACTTATAGGCCCTTGTGCTTATTTGTGTATTGTTAGACTTGCTTCTGGACTTCAATGTAAGCAGGATCTTGAACTTATGCAGCTGTTTCTCTATAAATTCCAACCCTACTACAACTAAAGAATGATCTTAGACTCTGCTCCTACATCTCTTATCTCTCCCTCACAATAGTTACCTAAGAAGATACTATTGACAGTTCTAGGCTTAAGAACTTGTTAGTCCCTTGTAATACTGACTCTAATTCTCTCTGAAGTCCATAATCAATAAAACTATAAAGTAGACATAGGCCAGAGATTACCGAATCGCTATAAAAATCGTGTATTTTGTCGTTCTTTTTTTTTAACTATTTTACTACTGTCTACTACCGCTATATCTTATAGGTTCCCTACAATGTTTCTTTAGATGTAGATCCACTTTTGGCATCAACGTTGTCAATTTTTCAATTCAGTTCATTTGTATATTTTAATCGATAAACATTTTGTCAATAATTTTAAATGCACAAATTTATCAATGTAGATTACTATAACATTATATAGCATACGTTCTTCCAATATTAGAAAGGTTAAATGTTATCATTTCATTTTTCTAATAAGGCTCCTACTAGTGTTTTATGTTTTACCAAACCCTAAGTAAAAACATAGAGGTCTTTCGAATTCACTAGTGGGTGTTAGGACTTGTCCGTCTTGGAATTCTGACCTTAAGTTTGCTCAACAAGTCATAGCTCCATAAACAATGGATAACTCCTTAGCGGTTGTATCATATAAAACTCCTAATCCTTGGTGCCTTGTCCTTATCTCATTTCGACCTCGAGTTTTCTCAACAAATCAAAAGAGATTATTCACTTGTACCACCATATCGCGACGGCCTAAGTTTAGTATACATACCTTGATTTTCCTAAAAAAAATACATATAGTTATCTTACCTTATCTATTCAATGTATTAGTAATACTACACATAACATCCCCAGCTTGAATTTGCTCGACAACTAAGAAGTATGCTAGTAATTTATTAATATGTGTGTGTTAGAGGACAATATTATATTAGAGATTCATAATCTTCAATATATTATATTGAGTGATATTAACTTATGGAATAATGCATTTCTTATGAAATACCCTCGTGATTCAAGTGTCGAACACCTTGAAAATCACGATATACATACATTTACATATGTATTTATTCTCCAAGTTTATTTAGGGTTTCTTTAATGTTCCACATTTAGTTTATATATTCGTCTCATATAAGTTTTATTATTATATAACGTTTATATTTCTTATATAATAGTCTTACATATAACATTATATTAACTAAATCTTACTTAATCTATTTTAATTAACTATTCAATTAACTTTATATTAATATTCCAATACAATTTTTATAATGCACATGTCTATCTTAAGCTTTATAGTATATATTATAACCATTATAGTAATACCTATATACCATATATAGATACACACACACTATAACATTTATAGTATAACACATATATCATATATATGTGTATTTTTATTTAATAAATTAACCTTTAATTTATTTAATTAATTAAACAACTTTAATTAAATTATATCAATTTCAAAATTTTATTTTATATACATACATGTACACTTATGTTATCTTAAACACTTTAAAATAACATAAGATATATTAATATATATAATAAATGCATAAAAGTATTAATTAATTAAATTATTTAATTAATTTTATTAATCTTATTAACAAATTTTAAATTTCAAAATTAATATTTAATTTTTTTCAAACATTTTGAAAATTTCATTATCTTTTCAAACATTCTGAAAACTTATGTTGTATTATAACTTTTATAATAAACATATTTTATTTTAAATTTAAAATTAAAATTTTTTATTTTAATTTTCAGGACAATTAAGAAAATTAGCCTAACGTCCAATTCAAATTGGCTTTTCTATTAGAGGCAACATTTGGGCTCACTTCACCTTTTAGGCAAGGCCAATAAACAAGTAGGATAGAGTACTTAATTATCCAATTCAAATCCTAAACATACCTTTCTAGGTACCGTACTAAGAGGAAAATCTTAATTAGTTAGACCTAACATGAGTAATTAAGACCACATAGGCTATTGGACTCCGATACCGGTGAAGGAACTATTGGGCCAGCCCATAGTGGAGTTAAAGGGTAAATTTCAACAAATTCCTTTATTTGATCTTTTATGGGCATATGAGGTCTAAATTTATTTATAACTTTCCTTGGTTTCATTTAAATAAAATCAATATTTTATTTTATTTCATAAGTAAAAGGAGTTTTAAATTTAATTTGAATTTAAATATATAATAATGAATATATCAAATACATTCATATGTGGTGTATATAATTAATATTTACATATAAAGGTGTTGGTATTTACAACGCAATAGACATATTCACCCTTTGTATATGCCTTTATTGTCCATAGTTCATTTTGGAATTATATAAAATAATAATATTTGTGCATATATAGTTTACTTATATTTACTTCTATATAATATGTTAGAAGCTTATTTTACCTAATCAAAGTTTACATATATATAAAGGGACGAGGAGAGAAAAAGGTGGAGGAGTTATCAAATTTCATTAATTTATCTTTAATTCTGTTTCAAAACAATTTGAACACTCGAAGACATATATGTATGCATATATAAATAACTATAAACTAAGTTTTATATTTAAATAACATATGTATGTCTATATATGTAAGACTTTGTAATCGATTACATATTTTAAGATTAACATAACAAATTGAAATTAACTTTAACATAATAGGGATTCAAAGGGTTTATAATGTTTTTTTTCACAAAAGTCCACTTATGTTTGTTTTCTTTTTAATTGAAACAACTTTTTAAACAAATATCAACAACAACAAAAAATTGTATTTAAAACAACAAATATGTGAAACATGCATTCAATCTCTAAAGAAATTTTAAACAATTTACATATATAGTTAATTTATAGTTGGGTATATAATGACGTACAAAAGATGTCAATCAATTAAATTAGTTTCCAATTCCAAACTTCTTGTTTATTTGTTTGTCTTTCATAAAATACTAATTTCCAAAACAATAACAAAACAAGATTGGACAAATTAAGCATATACAAATTATTTGTAAAATGAATTAGATCTAAATATACGTATAATATGAACATATCATGAAAATGCTATAGCAAATGTGGGATCTACTTATATTATCATAATGAATATACAATCAATTCACATGTATCAGATCTGAATTTTGGGTTAACTGAATGGACAAACAATGAGATTGGATTTAAATTAATTAAGTTAATTAACATATATCAAATCTAAACTTAGGTCAACATAATGAACAAATGATGAGATAAGATGTAGCATGTATAGGATTTAAACTTCATTAACATGGTGAATATATAATAAGATAAAATTACAATTACCTAAGTTGAAGTCTAAGATTTGCACCTTAAATAAAGAATAAGACTCTGATTCGATTGAATCAACCTCTGTCTTTTGAAAAGATCTAGAGGTAAACACCACCTTGAATGTTAATGATTTTATTTGATTAGTTTTATGGAATTTTATTTATCATGGAGTCCGTGAAGGGAGAGGAGGAAAGCAAGAGAAAGAAGATAAGATGTTTTGTAAGGAAAAGAATAATGATGAGAGAGAATATGTTTCAAAGGAAACATTGAAACCTTTCAATTTTCTCTTTTAAAACCTCCCAATTTAATTCGTAGTCAAATCCAATCAAATTTTTTCCCTTCTCTTCATATTTTAGGTGGAAGAAATAGAATTAAAGAGAAAAGGACAAAATTATTAAATAAATGAGATTTAAGCGAGTCGGAAAGAGAGTAAATGACGGAGATTTCATTCCTTCTTTTAATTGCTTCTTTGGATTTGAAAATCCTATTTGAAAACTCTTCCCTTTTTCATCATGCATGTAGGTCTCAAAAAAAATTACAAAAAAAACCTAGCAATTAATCTATTTAAATCCAGATTAAATATTTTATCGATATTTTATATCAAAACGTGCATTTATAACTTTTATACACACTTTAAACAAATCAAATAAAGTTTAGTACTTAATATTTCATAAATATTAAGTAATTTAAAATAATTTATAAATGAATTAAATTGTGTGGTTTATTTGAAGTATTCATCATTATGGTAATGCGACTCAAAAGTGTAAACTTAGTCAGCGATTAATAACGATCAATTCAAAAATTAACGTTCACACATCATCTTAGCTAGTAGTGTGACATTTTTCTTGAATTTATTATTTACACATCCTTTTGGTAAAATCCAATTTTACTTATTATAAGCAGTACCTGATAATGACGATCATTTACACCAATTCTCTTCATTAAAACTATATCACCTTGGATTTATGGAATTCGTTAATTGTCAAAATTCCAATATCATCCATATTCAACACCATAGCCTAAAAACAAAGTCCTTGATTTAATAATAAAAATTATCATTAACTAAACTACTCTAGCAAGAAACTTTGACTTTGCGTAGATATCAGTTGGCCATGATACTAAACTTATATAACAGAAGAGACGAATCTTTTCTTGAATAGTGTTTCACTTCCAATGCTTCCACTCGACCCAACTATAGTCATTTAATGGATGTCATACCATGATTAAAATATAATCAAATCGGAGTTTCCACAATGAAGGTCAACAATATTCTTAAGTCGAGAGAACTGTGTAAATTGTCACATCGATATTTTTTGTTTGACCTTGGTTATATTAACCAATAGAAAACTATCGAGTGGGTCATTCCATAGTTATCCAATAACAATCAATATGTAACCATGGTGACCTAACTGCCATAAGTAATACACTGCTCAACGTTTAGAGAGCTTTACATACTCTAGTCTTAATGGATATATCGATATCCAGTCTCGATACATGTAAAGACTCGAAAATTAAATCGCCTTGTTATAAATATTAAATCGGTTTTAAGAAAATCAAATCCCAGCTTTCAACTCTAGATTTATTTAACATAATAAAATGTTGAATATAATTTAAAGAGGGGTTTTAAGGAAGTTTTCAAAATAATATACTTTAATGGTCATGTAGAAAGACTATACCCTATTACCTTAAATAAATAGGAAGTACCTAAGGAGTTAAGGGAGGTAAGAAGGAGGAAGTAAGGAGGATTGTAACCTGACATTTTTTTTAAAGGGGAGGCTCCAACTCAAGTTCTTTCATTTTTCCCATTTTTTTCCATTTTTTGGTTACTACCCTCCATTTTTCAACAACAAAGAAAGAAAAAGGATTTCTCCATTTAAAATACAAGAATTCGAGGTGTAGTTGCTTGCTTTAGGAGCAAAAGAAGAGTTGCTTGTTTCAAGAGTCTGATTTAATCCAACATTAGGAAGTTGAGAATTCACGATTTGAAGTACTAACTTTGATAAATGAAAATTTGAATTATAGTTGCTATGAATATCTGTTTACCTCTTATTACCAAAATATGTAAATGTTGGTCTTATGTTTGAAAGTATATAGTAGTATGATCATTGAATGCAAATTTAAAAACAAGAAACGGTACCACCATTGATTTTCCATGTTCTTTTTCTTTATCTGCCTCCTGTTTCTCTCTATTGTATACAAAACTTTACTTATTTCCATTCAAAAATAAGTAGCTTTCAGATTAGACAAATTTAACCAGATTTATAAAAGTGAAGTTGTTTGTTTATGTGTCCAGTATTTTTTATAAAAATAATCGCACTAATATTCTTGAAGCGAAAAGTCAAAAATCGATAATTTACAGTAAGGAGGTTTGGTATCATCGATTTTCGACAAATACAAATTAACCTAAGGAGTGTACGATCGTCTTCGTCATAGATTAACCAGATTTTTAAGTTAGTTCTCAAGGTTTTATGAGGTAAGATAGAGGCATAGGGATCAAATGAATGGAATTTGATCATTGGTCAAATTCGGGCCATCCAAGTGATGATAGGGCAAATTATTGGATGTGGAGAAAGGCCGGCAATGCGGTGATTGGAAAAAATGGTCGTATGGTTTACGATGGGGTGGTTTGGCCAGTCGAGCTCCAGTAGGGTTTGGATGGGTTTCGGATTTGCATCCAAGCGCGGGGTTACGGTGGCCAGTGGGGGTGATCAAAGATGTGTGGGTCGATGGTGGAGTTTGATGATTTTTTGGGGGTGGCAATGATCAAAGCGCCAAGCAGCGGAAGGGGTGTTGTGGTGGAAGGAGGTGATTATGTGGAAGCGGGTGGATTTTGAGTTTTTCGTTAATGGGTCAGATTTTTAAATCAACCACTGTAGGCCGTGACGAGGCAACGGACGAGTCGAGAGGGTCTAACGGCGTTTGCTGGTGGAGTCAGAGGGGAGCGACGATGGTCGATGTCGTTATGCATGAGCACAAAAACGTATACATGTAACACTTTTGATGAAGGATGTGAGCTTTAGGGAAGAAGGGTGCGGCCTTGTTTCTTGGGCCGGGTTCTATTGTTTTGGGTTTGGGGTTTTTAAGGATCTTGGTAATATATCGATTAAAGGATTAGTTAAATAATTAATAAATTAATTTATTAATAAAGTATAAAAAATTAGGTTAAAGAATTAGAGTTTAGAAATTCATTATTGAAGTTAGTAATTTTTGATCAAGAAAGTTGTAGAAACGATTAATTAAGATAAAAGTAATTAATTTGTAGTTAATCAAGTTTAATTATTTAAATTAATTATTTAATTAGAGTTAAGTATTTAATTGATCGTGATTTAATGGAAGATTAATTATTCACTTAATTATTACTTGATTAGGATTTAATTATAAGTGAGTTTTATTTAGGTAAAGTTCAATTAAAGTTTAATCCTTAATTAATTTTAAATTAATTAAGGTTTAATTATTGGTTAACTTAGACTTAGCCAAGCTTAATTAAGATTTAAATTATTAGTTAAATAAATCAAGACCTAACTAAGCTAGTTTAAGCTTATTTATGATTTTAAATTTGACTTAATTGAGATTGATTAAGGATTAATTAAGTTTTAACATAAGATTGAATTAAAGTTTATTTATTTTATAAGTTCTTTAACATTCTACTAGTAAATTATTTTGAACTAACTTTATTATCTATGTGAATTGTTTTAAACTAAAGGATCTTTTTTCCATGCTATTAAGTAGTTAAAGGAACTAAAGTAGTCTAATATTATTGAAAGTAAGTCGACTTATATTTATCACAAATATCACACTTCGGGAACGTGATGAATAAAAGGAAGTTAATTTCGATAAGCGGGTCATGGCAATTTAAGCATATGGAACATATGTTCATATGTAAATCTTTACACCCTAATAGTAGGATTGCCCATTATAGATAACATGACCCTTAAAATTTATTGAACGTTCGTTGGAAGAGACCGGGATCGGATAGCAGTTATTATCCAAAAACCACTTCTAACCAACTTAAGCGTTCGAATTGGAAGTATCAAAGTCAAGATCTAGGATGAAGAACTTGAATCGCAAAGGCTATTGTAACTAATCCTGAGGGTGATTCCAAAATGGATGTAGTCGAAATAGTGCCTTCACTTCGTTCATCTTTCAAATGACTTGTATGGATGAATTATGACATTGTGTCATCGATTGGAAGGTGTAGAGTTCCAAGAGGGAAGTGCTATATAAAGGTAAAATGTAGCCTTAAGCACCATCAATCGAGAAATGAAAAAAATTAGGCATGCAGCATGGCCATGTGGGTTGCTCCCATCAGGTTATGGTCATCCCAAATCTAGATCGATTACTATCTACTCATGTATGCTTCAGGCCTAAAGTGGGGTGATCATATTCGTACTAATAGTCAAGTGGTAGGCTTCTAGAGATGTACCATCGAAAGGTAGTTCCTTACCTTGTTTAGTATGGAATCCATTCTCCAATAAGCACCGTATAGGCTTAATCATGTCCAACTATGTTGAAATGTGAGATGCAAGCTTTCAACTATATTCATATTTTACTTTGACCCTGAGACACTGTTATAATATCAATGGATTTTTTATAGAAAATGTTTTGGTTATCGTAAGGTAAAACCTCGTCCGTGTTTATGTGTGGCATGGTCTTATGAGACGTCCTTGAGTTTAAAAGAGTTTTAAAGTAAAGATTAAGTTATTTGAGTTCTTATACTGAACCCATGTTTGACCTGGAGTTTTCTTTTCTTTTCCATAAAACTCATGGGTGATCAAATTTATATGAGTAGCCAAGTAGTTCAAGTTTCTAGTGATTGCATTTTAGAGGAGCTGGAGCAGGTGGATTCATCACTAGTTAACTATCATCTTTTTTCGCTTTGTACGAATATACGATCTATGTAATGTGTAGGGGTAGGTAGCTATAAATGCCCGGTTGGAAGTTGAAATGTAATAACCCTGATATATTATTACCATGGAATTGACTATGTATAACCTTATGTTATCTATTATATATTAATATACTGCATTGTGAGATTCTAAGGTTGTGTAGTTTTTGCTTACCTTTCTTTTTATTTACCTTAACGGTTCGCGTTTCTTAGTAAGAAAGGCATGTTGTTATAATATATCCCGACTAGGAATATTTAAAGTGGTATATTTATTGTCATTGTGATAAATTACTCACGGTTACAACACTTTGTAACTATTATCACAAAACATACCATAAACATACCATTTATTTCGACAAGATTGGTAATAGATATATGTAACAGATTACATAATTACCACTAGGGCATACCCTTAACTCCATCATATTTATTTTGTAGGTAATGGAGGATATTCTTTTAATTTGAATTATGTTATTGATTATTATTTATTTGTGGATAAGGGAATCATACTCAAACAAAATAAATATAAAGTTTATTTTGCTACATTTTTTTACTATATATTAGCTTACTACTTAGAAAGCCATCATTTTGATAAACATTTTCTTATTTAGGGTAGAATAAACAGGGCATACATGACATTTGATATCTTCCATGTGTTTAATAATAGTATAGCTTGATAGTAAATTTATTTTGAAATATTTGTTATCAACAATTTAATAAGATATTTGATACTGTTTCAGATCATTTTTCCCGAATAAATTTTGCAATTATTTGGTAGAAACAACACTATTGAATGTTGTTCTAAACCATAACAATTTCGTTATTTTTGCCTATCGTATTTCATTTAAAAAATGTATTAATCACCATATTTACATAAAAGAATATATTTAATATGCGTTTGTGGTAGTTTATGGCAGAGTTAGAGGTATGTCTTAGGGGCAATTTTGTAACTTATTATAAATTGTTAACTCTATAATAAAATCTGATTTGAAATAAAAGGTGTTTGTTTTTCTATTATATTTATTATATTGTGATATATTAATTAAATGATCAATAATATATATATATATATATATGTATGTATGTATGTATAATAGAAAGTTCTTAAATAATATGTTATGTGATAGTTGTTATAAAGGGTTGTAAGCATGAGAAAATTATCACAATATAAAATAATACACTATTTTAAATATTTCTAGTCATAATGTTTCGAGAAAGGATATCGATGCTTCCATTGAGACCAGAGTACATGATGAGGAATCAGGGTAATTTGAAAATGGTTTAAAGGGGTGAATACCAAAAAGATTCCATTTTGGATCTTTGCTCGACCTACAAAGTCTAACGGATTATAAATCCAATCTAAAATTTACTTCAAATAAAATTTTATTTTACTTATTCTGTTTTAGAAGGAGTTTAATTAATTGATTTAATTATACTTAGTTTGATATTTATATAAAATGGAGTGTGTCGAATATACTCTTGTGCGTGTAAGAGTCACTTGTTTTGTGTTAGTATTTTGGTAAATGAAGAGTTAATTTTTTATTTATAGGATACTATTTGATATGTCATAAATGTTATGAATGTGCAATTACTTAGGAATGACACCTACCACTTTTGATTTGACTAAATTTGTATTTGGTTGGTTTATGAGTATATTTAAATATACACATGTGAGTGTATTGCAAGTGCAACATATAAATAGTATGCATGGTTAATGTATACATTTGTAGATGTTGGGATTTACACTGCGACAGACACATTTGTCCTCTATATATGTCTTTGTTGTCTATGATTTTGTTATGAAACTGTATATATATATATCACTGTGTGTGTATGTGTGTGTTTTTGTATGTCTTAAAATTAATTTTGACATATTTTATATGCTTTGAAATTTGAAATTAACAATTTGATATCCAACTGTGACTTAGGAAGAATTCAAATTAGGTCTACAATTTTAAACAAAAGTCCTTTTATAATTACTAAACTAAAATAATCTATATATGTGTGTGTGTGCATAAGAAAAAAAATATTTTTATTATTGAAAATAACATATATATATATATACATAAATAACTTATATTCAATTTTTTTTCTTAAACACTAATTTCCAAACAATATCGAACTGGATTAGACAATATAGGCATATATAAATTCGTTGTATAAGATATGGGATATAAGTTATACTAACATGATGTAATATATATAATAAAATGATATTGGAAAATTACCTTATGAGTAGCCTGAGATTCACACCTAATATGATTGAATAACACCTAGATTTAACTGAATCAACCTTCGTATTTTGCTACAATCTAGAGACAAACACCATCATTGTATTAATTTTGTTTTGTTTTACTTTTGGGAATTTTATGGCCTTAGAGCCATGGAATTTTCGACTAAAAATGAACAAAATGAAAGAGCCCAAACAATGACAGATGATGTGTTTAAGTAGACATTTAAGAAGAGGAAAAGGTGGAGGTCTTTTCTCAATTCTTTACACATTCTTTTAACACCATTTCAAAATGATTTTGAATACTCAAACCTACCTCTCCTTACTTCCTAGGCTAGCCATGATTGAGGCTGTATGGGCCTTCTTCGGCAATTCCCAAACTCATTTAGTAATTAATCGATTTAAATCAAATTTATATATTTGCCTATGTCGTATATCAATATGTACATATACAAATTTTATATACACACTTTATTAAATACTAATGGCACTTAAAAATCAAATAAAACTAATATTTCATAAATATGAATTAAATTGATTAATTTGCAATAATTATAAATTAAATAAATTGTATCGTATTTGAAAGCATTATTCATCATTATGGTTGTGTGACTCAAAGGTGTAAATTAAGTTAGTAATTAACATCGAACAATTTAAATATTTAATACTCACACATCACCTTAGATAATGATGTGATAGTTTGGTCGAATTTATCGGTTACATCTTTTTGGTAAAAATTCAATTTTACAACTGTAAGTGGTACGCGGTAGTAACGACTATTTATACCAATTCTCTTCATCAAAATTATACCAGTTTAGGACTTAGGAAATTTGGCTTTGGTCAAAATTCCAACATTGTCCACATTCAACTCGATTAGTGCAAACACAAAGTAAATGGTTCAATAACAATAATTATTATTAACCATACTTCTTTGGCCAGTGACTTTGAATTTGTGTTAACAACAGTAGATCGTGATACTAACCTCATATAATCGAGTAGATGAATACTCTATTAAATAGTGTTCCATATCTAATGCTTCAATTTAGACCCAACTGTAGTCGTTCAATGGTCGCCATACCATGATTTAACAATAACCAAAGTGGATTATCCACTTTGAAGTTAACCATTATTCTCAAGTCAAGAGAACTATGTAATATCGTATCTTTGAGATTCTTTGTTGACCTTTAGTTATATTAATCAACAAAAAACTATCGAGTGTATCATTCCATAGTTATCTAATAATTATAGTACACAACCTGTTGTGCCCCCAACAATGACGAGTAATACACTGCCCAACATTTAAAGAGACCAGAGAGTAACACACCCTAGTCTCAACGGATGTACATGTATCATGTCTCGAAACATCTTAACTAGGAAATTTTAAAAGAATATGTTATTTTTAATGTGATGTATTTCTCATAATTACAACACACTGTAATTACTATCGCATAACATATCCTTTGAAGATTTTTTATTTAGTATACTCAAATTACATAATTTATTCATATAACATAATATGACAAGTATATAATAGAAAGAAGAACGCCTTTCATTTCAATCAAGATTTTATGATAGAGTTAATAGTTTATAGTAAATTACAGATTAGCCTCTAGGCATATCTCTAACTCTATCAATATCCTACTTGCTATTAGGGTCAATTATGGAATCTCAATCTCATCCCTTTAATCTATTTGTTGGGAACTGATCGAGCTAGTCCCTTGATGAATGGATAAGTTATGTTGTTTCAATCATTCACCATGTCAATCATCTTTCATCAATGCTGATAAACTGCCTTTACCATGTGGAACTTCTCAAAGTATGTTTCTTGACTTCTAGTAAACACCAAGTTCTTTCGTGGTATGTATCACGATATTGTTGTCATATGAAAATGACACATGATTCTCAATGTTTAGAATCACTCTTAGCTTAATTATATATTCATGCATTTATACACAAACACACATACATTGCTTTCATTGTGGCGCTATTCAAGGCGATGTGCTTATCCTATTGGTCAAACCAGCCATGACCTATTTGTTTGAAACATTTCCAACTCAAATCTTCTTAATAAGGTTTGATCATGAATTTAATATTGACATATTATACTTGATATTACTTATGAAGTTCTATAACAACCCATTCTGAAATGGTGCTAAGTTTTGACCCAATAAAAGCACATCAAACTTTAGGTCCATTCCAAAGCTGGTTGTTGGCTGGTAAAAATTAATACAAAGAACAATATACAGAGCTATCTATCTATGCTTTCAAAATCTCACAGTGGAAGGAGTAAAATATAATAATGAAAATAAGTACCCAACTCATAGAAATCAAATCTAAAAAAACAATCCCAAAATATCCATAATACAATGTCACAAAATAACATAACATATCTAAAATTTAGGTACATCTGGATATATCAAAAAATAGATAAATAACTAAACTACCACAAAACATCATTGCCGCCTCCATCTTCTTCATTAGCATTGCTTCCCTCAAACCCGTGGGTGGTGTTGAGGAGGGAATCAAACCAACAATGTTCGATGAAAGAAAATCTCAAACCTTACAATAATAGTATTTAGGTGGTATCGATTAGATAAGTAACATGTCTTACGTATCATATACTTTATCCTACTAAGTATACCTCTACTGTAAGCCAAAGGGTTTTCCAATCCAACTCCATAACATATCGTTAACTATAGGCCAAGGGCCCTTTCCAGTCTGACTTCAAAACTCTAATGTGGGTACAATGCAACTACCATCAATCATGTCCTAACAATGCAAGAGAAAGCACATAAGCCACCGAATACCTCTTTAATGGGAATTAGGCAGACTCTGACCATTTAATACCTAAACCCTAAGCGAACCCCTCTACGATACTCCCTAACTGACATTGTAAGAAATCTCATCAGGCCAATGGTACTTCTTTTATGGATAGAGCCAGACCCTGCAATGCTACTTAGCACCTCAACCCCAAAGTGACCCCTTGCATAGATTTCCCTCTACCGCATCTAAATGATAATCCTGACAAATTAATACTTCTCGAATAGGAAGGGGGCAAAGCCTACAACAGCCACTTAATACCTTCAACCAAGAAGCAGACTTGTATTAGGATATTTGTCTTATGGCCTTTAATCTAAACCATAACGTCTCACATTAGTCCGACCATTTATAAGTGCTGGTATTTATCGTACTTAATACAAGAGTTTCTTTCTATTTCCTATTACTCTCTATTTACGATTTATCGTATTTAGTATCTTATCAGACTACTTAATGTATTTACTGGATTTGACTACTTACTATTTTGACATTGTGTTTGGATATTTTCTTAGATGACTATTTTCAGTTTTACATTTTTCTACTTTTCCTTGTGAGATCTAAATGTGTAGTATGTCTTAGACTTTATCATTGCGTCTTTAGTCTCCAAAATGTTAAAAAAAACTCTGACAGCTCGTACTTCTTGACATCGACCTGAATCCAAAGTCCCTTTAGAATTTGGACCAGTGTGTCGGGTGGGCGGGTTGTCACGGTTGGTATCAGAGCCTAGGTTTGAAATTCCTTAGGGATTGGGGGCATATTGAGAGAATGTACACTTGAAAAGTTTTTCAAAAAAAAAATTCAAAAGTTTTCTAGAAAGATTTTTGAAATGGTTTCCAAAATGGGTTTCCAACGTGTGTATATATGTAAGTATATACAGATAAAAGCTTTTCAAAGGTTTTATGTATATAAGTGTAAGACAAATAACTCTTTCCCTTATCCTTGCAAGTACCATCCATGGAAAAGTTGTTAATAAATTCTAAAATCCTGTTGGTTGCGACTCAAGCGATGTAGTTGAGATTTCAAGTCTGAACAACTTGATTTAGTTCCATCAGTATCTATAGGCAAGAGGACATGATGAGCTTAACCCTAATAGAGGATCCATGGAGTTTGTGCCAAGTGCAGTCCCAACCCATCCATCTTCCATTGATTTTGTCAAGTAATGTAAGGACTTTGTGAGCCTAGGAGGGAAACCATATGTAGGGACCGAGTCGTATGTAGATTTGAGGATATGGATTCGGATTTTTGATAGGATTTTTGGATTTATGGATCGTAGAGATGATATTAGGAGGCAACTTGCCACTTAGCATTTGTAGATGGAGGCTCTGAATTGGTGGAATGTGGCAATTGCTGAGACTGATGAGGGAGAGATTACTTGTGGGAGTTTAGTCGACGATTTAAGATGAAGTTTCCAGGGCTGAAGAGGGAGTATCGTTGGAGAAGTTTATATATTTACAGCAAGTAGAGGTGTCAATGAAAGAATATGTTAATCAGTTTAACGAGTTGGCTAGGTTTGGAATGAAGTTGATCGATATCCCTCACAAGAAGGCTTTGAAGCTTATGAAGGGACTGAATCAACCTTTTTAGGATTTGGCCCTTAGTCATATTTCCATGGGTGCGACTTTTGATGGATTAGTGGAGATAGCTTTGTTGAATGTTATTTCCAAGGGGGAAGTGAAAAGTGAGCCTAAGAAGACGGGAGAAGCAGCAGAACCAGCACAAGGGTGGAATGGGATCCAAGAGAAAGATTAAGAAGCAATAACTGCAATGTAGGAAGTATGGTAAGAAAGGGCATTTAGTAAGGAGTGCAAGATGGAAAGTTTATAGATTAAGTGTTACGAATGCAATCAATTCGATCACATGAGGTGAGAGTGTCCAACACCTTAGAAGACCTCTACATAGGTGGTTTCAACATGCGCATTGGACATTCTTCCTAGCTCGAGTGCACCTCCAATTGCGGACAAGGGGAAGAAGGTCGTAATCGAAGGTGTATTAACTTTATCCAATTTATCTATTTGTACCTGAGGGTAGACTTGTGGATGAGTCACACTTAGACACTAGCATAATTACGAACCATGTAGTTGTATCAAACCCCATTGAAGGATTAGCTTATTTGCCTATGATAATAGGGGTTTGAAATTGTTTATTTTAGGGGTCAAGTTTGATTGCAATGCTTTTGTCTAAGGATATTATAGGTTCGCTTTGATTTTGGGCATGTATTAGATGACGATGTATGAGGCAACTTTGGATTATGATAGGAAGGTTGTTAGGTTGGTTACTTATAGTGGATGCAGTCTAGAGGTTTAGTTATGTTGAGTTACCTATATTTATTAGACCTATCACATGACGAGTTAGATTTAGTTTATTTAGTTAGAGACTATCTAGATGTCTTTTTCGAAAACTGGTCTCCTACCCCAGAGAGAAATCGAGTTTCGGATTTATCTTATGCAGAATGCCCGACCTATGCCTTACCTTTGAGGCATATGGCTCCTAAGATGAGAAGCGAGCTGAATAAGCAAGTGAATGAGCTCTTGGAGAAGGGCCACATTAGGAGGAGTACTTCAGAGTGGATAGCACCAGTTGTCTTCGCAACCAAGGCATATGGTTCTCCAAGGCTTTGCAGGGATTATCGGGAGCTGAATAAGTAATGAAAAAAAATCGTTACCCGTTGCCCTGCATAGACAATCTCTTTGACCAATTGGTTAGAGAAAAGGTGTTCTTATAGCTTGAATTGACTATTGGATTCCATCAATTGTGTCTGATTGAGGATTTTATTCAAAAGACTACTTTTCGTACACTCGATGGACTGTATGAGTTGTTAGTCATGCCCGTCGAACTTACCAATACACCTGCCTACTTTGTTGATTTGATGATTTGAGTTTCCAGAGGGTTGCTTAATAAGTTCATGGTGGTTTTTGCGGATGACATATTAGTCTATTTGAAAAGCGAGGAGGAGCACAAGTTTCATTTAGAAGAAGTGCTCTATACACTCCATGAGCATAAGTTAATAGCGAAGTTTGCCAAATGTCACTTTTGGGGTGGGGAGGTATTCATTTTGGGACATGTCTCTAAAAGCGGGCTGGCGGTCGATCCTGGTGAAGTTGCTACAATATAGGATTGGCCTATGTCAACGAATGCTATGGAAGTGAGGTGTATCCTTGGATTGGCGATCGACTATAGGAGGTTCATGAAGGAATTCACTAAAATCTCTGCCCCTCTAACCCGCCTTACTAAGAAGAATTTGGTTTTCTCGTGGGATGTAAAGTGTGAGGATGCTTTTATTAAGCTGTAGAAGGTGTTGACTAGTGCACATATTCCATTATTACCCGATGGTATGAAGGCATTCACATTGTATACCAACGCTTGTGGGTTAAGAATGAGTGCAGTTTTAATGCAGAAAGGGAGAGTGGTGAACTATGTTAATCAATAGTTAAAAGTCCACAACAAAAACTATCCTACCCATGATTATGAGTTGGCAACCATTGTCTTTACATTCACTCATAGAGACACTATCTCTTAGGAAAGCTGTTTGAATTGTAAATGAATCATAAGTCTTTGAAGTATATATTCTCCCAGAAGGACTTGAATTTAAGGCAGCAAAGGTGAATGGATTTTTTGGCATTGTATGATTTTGATATTTCATATACTTCAGGCAAAGGAAATATTGTAGTTGATGCTCTGAGTAGGAAGAATGCGGTGTTGAGTCCTATGTTTTTAGGATGGAAGCACTTGGAGTTCATTTCTACATTTAATTTTCGACCATTGCCAGATATCACTCCAGGATTGTAAAAGCTTTGGATGTGCATCCCACACTTATGGATCACATTAGGATTAATCAAAAGCAAGACAATGAGCTATTAGATATTTTTGAGAATCTTGGTAGAGGAGAGCGGTTGAGTCACTTGAAGTGCTATACCATTGACTCGAAGGAGTGGTTATGGAGAGATGGTAGATTATATGTTTCTCTCGTTATGGATTTGATTGACATGATACCAGCCAAATCTCATTGCTTAAGGATAAGCATTCATCCCGGTGGAGACAAAATGTACCATGATATGAAGAGAGTCTTTTATTGGCCCTAATATGAAGAAGCATTTGGCGAAGTACGTAGCCCGATGTATGACTTGCCAAAGGTTAAAGTGGAGCAGAAGAAGCCGACAGGATTATTGCAGCAATTGCATGTTCCGTAATGGAAGTGGGATGGTATTTCTATGGACTTCATCAATGGACTACCTAGGAGAAGAAGAGGGAATAAGAGTATTTTTGTCATGGTCGACCGACTAACTAAATGCACTCATTTTATTTCAATTAGGAGTACGAGGGCGGCTTCATTTTTGGCAATACAATACATGAGTGAAATCATTAGGTTATATGGAATTCATTCTAGCATCTTTAGTAACCAAGATCCACTTGCACTAGCGAGTTTTGGAGTAGGCTTTAGGTATGGAGTTGAGCTTGAGTACCACTTATTACCCACAGATGGAGAGATGGATAGACGGAGAGGGTAAACCGAGTGTTGGAGGACTTGCTTAGGATGTGTATCGTGGATTTTGAAAGCCCTTGGGAGGATCACTTGCCATCAGTGGAGTTTACCTATAAGAACAGCCATTAGGCGAGTACTGGGATGGCACCATTCAAGGCGTTATATAGGAGGCCTAGTCGATCACCATCTTGCTGGTGGGACATTATGGACAGGATTATATTTGGACCGAATATGGTGTGATAGGCATCAGAGAAGGTATACTTGATCCATAGAAGAATGAAAACCACACAGGGCATAAGTCTTATGCTGATATGAGACGCACAGAGTTAGAGTTCGCATTAGGGGACATGTTTTTTTTCAACATCTCACTGTTTAGGCATGTTATGAGGTTTGGTAGTTTGGGAAAGCTAGAATCGAGGTTTGTAGGGCCTTTTCCAATAACTGGTAGAGTTTGGAAGTTAACTTATAGGGTGGAGCTTATCGATAAGTTTGCAGGAGTACATGAAATTTTCCATGTGTCACATTTGAGGAAGTGTTTACATGATACGACGGTCGTAGTCAAGCGGAGTCAGCTAGAGGAGTTGAAGGTAGAGAGAGTCACTTGTTCGTTATGCATCCACTAGTATTCTTTAGTTTGGTACAAGGCGACTCCGCAATAAAGTTATCAATCTTGTTAAGATCCAGTGGGGAGACGATCCAGCGGAGAGTATGTGGGAGCCTGGGGAGAAGATTCGAGCTACCGTTCACAAATCTTTTTCTGGTATGTTTCCATTTCAATTGATAAGTTTATACTACTTATGCATTAGGTAACAGCTTAGTACACCACATATGTAGGTACCATTGAATGTTAGGAATGGTTGTGAATGCTTCACTAGGGCATATTTTAGATTATGGGTGTTAGTGGATGTATTTATTAAATTGATATTTGCACATGTAGGCTATGTTCTTGAGTTAGCATACACTCACACACCCCATCCCTTATTTTATTTCATTGGATTATATGAATATAGTAGTTGCATATGGATTTAATGATTGCGCATACATATAGAATCACCAATATATATTTACATAGGATGTTGCATATATTTGGATACATTTCAGGAGGTCGACTAGATCAGGAGACCGCCTAACTTTTGCATTAGTGTGGGTTCATGCGCATTCTATTCATGCATGTACATATTGCATTAGAAATTTATACAAGGACAATGATTGCCAGTGGTTAATGGATAAGTAGATAGTTGTAGTATTAATTTTTGTATGCACGATATATTTTTCCATCCTTGGATATTTCGAGGACGAAATTCTTTCAAATGGGGAGAAAGTAACATCCCGAAAATTTAAGCGAAAATTTAATAAAAGATTTAAATTGAAATATAACAAGGATAAAAATAAAATTTTCGCAAATGTCCAAATTTGACTACAGAACTTTCACTTTTGTGTTTGTAGTGATTTTTTGAAAAAATTTCATTTATAACATTTTGAAATCAGAGCTAGTACGAAAAAGTTATAAATGTTTAAAAATTTGGAAGCAGAATTAATTAGATAAACAAGTAAGGAAGGAAATATAATAAAAACAAAAAGCTCCATTAGTCGATATCGTGGCCTTGATTGGTCAACCCCTAGCGGTCAATTGCTCTAAGGAAAGTGGTCGACCGGTCGGCCTTATGTGGCTAGGTTTCGGTTAGGCCAATTATTCAGATTTGATCGTATTTTCTAAACAGTTGATGTTCGTTTGCACCCCTATAATTACAACGCTAAGCCGAAACCTAATTTACAAAAATTAGAATAGAATTCCAGATTATACCAAATTTCTATCTCTTCTAAACTTGATTTCTCAAATCACAAGTTTCTTCAAACTAAATAAAATAAAAATAGAGAGATTTAAGAAGATAAATTCAAGCGAAGATCTAGCGAACAAAGGAGATTCCAGATGTAATTCATAGGAAATAACTTTGGTTTGAGGTGAGTGAGTTTGTTGTTAGTTAGATGATTAACATATAATTAATTTTAGTACACCTATTTTGATCCAGAATTGTTTTAAATCGAATTAGAAATGTTGTTAAATTAAATTGGGCATTTAACAGTGATTAAAACCCATATGATTATGACCCCTTTTCTTCTAATCTAAATCTGTTATCTAAGAATTGATTCCAGTTGACCATACCCTTTTGGTTAAATTAACATAAATAGGTAACCTTGTTGATGCTAGACCTAGATTTAATTAAGGGTACTTTTGGCGCAGGTCCTTATTAAGTTTCAAAGTTCACAAAAAGTCCTTCACTAAATTTCAGTGTAAATTAGGTCCCTGTTTTTTATTCACGATTATTGCAGAGCATGATGCAACATTTCATAAAAGTTGCTAACATTTTCGCAACTTTTTTGTACACTGTGAACATAATGTATGAAAGTTGCTTAAATATCAGCACTTATTTATAAAATTTGCTGACATTTCAGTAACATTTATGTACACTGTGAACATAGTTTATGAAAGTTGCTAAAATATCAGCAGTTATTTATAAAAGTTGCTGATATTTCAGCAATAATTTTTCTTTGTTTTTACAATGAAACTTTGACAGGGAAAGTTGCTGAAATATCAGCATTTATTTATAAAAGTTGCTGACATTTCGGCAATAATTTTTCTTTGTTTTTACAATGAAACTTTGACAGGGAAAGTTGCTGAAATATCATCATTTATTTATAAAAGTTGCTGACATTTCAATAATAATTTTTCTTCATTTCCAGAAAATAGGGACCCGCTTTAGAATGAAACTTTGACAGGGACCCGCTTTACAGTATGGAAGAACGATAGGGATGCCTCCCTAATTTCCACTTTAATTAATTAATTTACTAACACTTAGAGAAATTGTATATGAAATTGGGACGATTATAAATTGTAAGTATATAAATAAGGGTTACGATATGTCAAATTTTTTGTAATTTAAGTTTACTATAAATGGAGATGCCTAGGGTTAATAAACAAAACAAACTATATTGCAAAATTAAAATAGTAAACATGACGACCAGTCGACCGCTCACCAGAGCTGGTCGACCGCTCCTGGAGCAAGCGGTCGACAAGTTACCGTAATAAGGCAATGCCTGAACCTCGGCCTGAGGCCTAGGTTATAAATAAAAGACTGGTGTGTATATATTTATGAATGTTAGTATAATTACGGAAGCTAGTTCCCTATGTGGCAAAACTAGGATATTTCGAGACAAGATAAATGCTATTTATCTGGCACGGTCGATATTCGACTGGGGCGACTCTATCGTAAATTGCACTCACGGAAGGTTCTATGGTGGTTGTGCAAGACTAACGATTATGCCCGATGAAGCATGCGGCCCAACATTAATAGGAGTTCCTTGATATTCATGATGACACAACATGATATTGTGTTGTTAGTGAATCCCGACACAGTGCAATAAGAGGCATTACGTTGACGCTTTGGCGAGTCGTCTTTGCGAGCTCCCCTCAAAGCGTAACTAGGATATGTGTGGTCATAATGTGGGAAATGTAGTCCTATGATGAGAATCTTAGGTAAACTAATGTTAGAAGTTACGTGGAGTCATAATATGGAAACTGCGGTCCCATGGTTGAAATTGTAAGATAATCTTATGTTGGAGTAATTCCAATAGCTATTAGCCAATCATTAGTTATCTTGAGGTCTGATTAGTTGTTTGACCATAAGTAAAAGTCTGCACAAGCCATTAGTATAGCTGTGTATTGAGCTAAACCCCTTAGATAAAGAAAACAAGCAATTCAAGGGCAGTTGTAGGACATCCTAGGTTACGTGGAGAATTACTAAAGTCAACTGCATGTGATCACCATATATTAATGATGCAACTTATTCACCGGCCTTTTGTTTGATCCACTCCTTTTCTTTCTTTTTCTCCACCATAGGAGGATGGGAAAGCATGTTACAGGCCTAAAGATATTACTTGGAGAGGCGAGCTTGGCATCGAAGTTGCTTTTTATTTCATGTTACTCCCCATGTACTGTTTATCATATTTAGTATCTTATCAGGTTACTTTATGTATTTATGTATACCGTGGATTTGACTACACGCTGTTTTGAGACTATGTTTTGGATATTTTCCGAGATGACTGCTTTTAGTATTTATAATTTTCTATCTTTCGTTGTGAGATATGAAAGTGTAATATCTTAGATTTTATCCTTGTATTTTAGTCTTTGAAATGTTTTAAAACACCGACAGCTTGTACTTCTTCACACTAATGCAAGTCCAAAAGTCATCCTAGACTTCGGACAAGTATCTCGGGAGGTACGGGTTGTCAAAACTACCATATACACACACACACACATATATATATATATAATCTCATCGCTTTTACGACTTAAGGCCATATAAGTAAAACTCCTTATTTCTCTTTTAATTATGGGTTAGTTTCCATAATTAACCTAACCATCCTTCTTATAGGATTTAATGCTAATTACTAACTGATTTATTCTATACGATGTGAATTATACGTTGCTACTTATACCCTATTAATTATATTTATACATACGTAATATTTTAATATACTTAGCGAGATAGAACAAACTTGTAGATGTATTCAAAAATGGAATATTACCAAATATATTTTATGTTAATATAATAGAATCATTGCCTCTATTTCAAGAAAAAAAAACTTACAATCTAAACCAATTGTATTTTATTATACTTTTAAATATACAAACTTAAAGTGAAAAAGGAATTCATACTTGTCTAAATTACAAAAATAGGCGATGCATACTAAGAATAATAGAATCCATCCTTTACACACTATTTCTAAATTTATTTTTCTTTTAAATCCCTTCATCACAACAATGGAAATCAGAAGAGGCGGTTGAATAGTGTGACGACCCACCTCCTCAACCCTTGAAAATAGAAACTAATACAATCTCGGTATTCACGTGCCGAAATCCAAGTGCCGGAGAGGCAGATTAGCATGGGATAAAAGAAAATAAAGACAAAACAGAATCTTACACGAATGGAATAACATATATTATTTCAATATATATGATCTTTACAACGGAAATTTTAAATACCTGTATCAGAATACATCTTATAAATCATCCTGGATAGTTATAAATCTCTGTCCTTAAAAATGTTGAATACAATCAGTAAACTGATGTAGCGGAAATAGAAAACTATCTATAGGAACATCTTCAACTCCAAACTACAAGTTCCATCACGATGCTCTAAGTTAAACCTGACTACTTGGCTGCCCAAAAAATAGAGAACCCAGAGCTTAAGCGAAAAGAAAAAAACCCAGATCAGTCGTAGGACTACTGGGACAAGCCCAAAATACAGATATTTGAAAATAATGGGTGTCTTATAAGACCACGCTGCACAATATGGAATGGGTTTTTACCTTATGATAACCAAAACATTTGCTACGCAAAATTAGGGATGTTATCTTTAATGATATTTTCTGAAAATCCTTTCAAATAACATATTAATCATAGCTGGAATTGGTACGTTTGTTGAAATCGAAAGCATAATAGGTCTACAACTAAAACTGTAAAGGCTCGTACTAGAGAATGGATTCCATAGAACGATAAGGTAAGGGACTACCTTTCGAAAGTACATCTCCAAAAGGATGCACCTGAGGTTCCAACCTCTACCAACACATAGTCTACCTTTACCATAGATAATACCGAATATGACATCACCCCGGTCATTCCCGATCCATCCAAGAGATCTCATAGCATACACAACATACCCAATACATAGAGGGTGATCTAGAAATGTGATGACCGTATCCTAATGGGAGCGACCCACTTAGCCCTACCATATCTACCCTGTTTTTGTCATTCCCAGATGATGAGGCTCGAGGTAATGATTATCTTTCTCATAGCACACATTTCATTTGAATTCCACATTGCCAATTCCATCACACACTATTGATTTCCATAAATGTACAGCCTCTAAGCTTGAACATTTCAGAGAAGGATGTTAAGAATATGAGAGTAACATTCTACACCACGGAACAGATGTACGTTTGTAAAAATCAATGTACATGCATTTTAGAAATGCAATTTTAAACATTTGTCCATAAAATATTTCGAGGAACTCTCCTACTACATCCTGTCAGCAATTACCCTTAGGATTAGTAACGAGCAGCCCTTACATCGAAGATCTAATGAAGATACTACTACCACATATATATGATATGGGAAATTTCCTCCAAGGGTCAGTGAAAGGCAGCCCTACATTCCATCTTCTAATCTATTATCATTCCATGTCTTCACTTTGAAAGTGTATATTGGTTTGAAGTGGTTTTTAAATAGGAATCATCCAAATCCGATCCTAGTTCCTTCGAACCAATCATTGATAAAAAGATGTTAAGTAAATAGGTGCTTATCATTTGATTAATTACTTTCTCTTTATCAAAAAAATTATCTTATATATATATATATATATATATATTTGAATATATTTAAATCGTCATTGCGTGTAAATTAAATTTACTAAACATAAGAATGTTAATCGTGAGTGATCGCTCACCTTTCGAGGCTATGGAAACAATGACAACCAAGAGAGTAACATGAACACACAAGCGACAAAGCAAGAAAACTGTTGCTGAACGAATTCGGATAGTGGCAGAACAATGCGAAGCTACGAACAATTGATGTAATACGAACAGCGAGCACACAAGGCAAAGCGAAGCGAGTGAACAAAGAAAATAACTTGAATCTGATAATCAAATATGTGTGTGTGTGTGTGTGTGTTTGTGCGCGCATGTGTGTTTATGCGCGCATGTGTGTAATATATATACTTATTTTTAAAAAAAAGGAGAAGAGGTAAATGGTTTCATGGCGAGTCCGGTCATAGGAGGAAAGTAGATTGGCTAGTTCGAAGGGGAAAGGAGTTATGCTTAGAAAAGCGACTGTCAGGTGGTCATTGACAGTGGGAGGCGGGCTTGATGGGTGGTGTTCGGTTCGAAGAAGGTGGGGAGGTGACTGCTGCATGTTGGGTAGGAAGCAAGGCGTGGCAGCGAGGCACAGGTTTGGTGGAAGGAGAGAAAGGCAGGTTTGGGTCTGGCTAGGCGGAGGACAGGGTAGGGTGTAGGATGTGGCCGTGGAGCATGGAATGGTGGGTTGGCGGATCTGCTAAGGGGTGCGTTCGGATCTGGTGGAGGCTGACAAGGCGCAGAGGGGTTGGAGCAAGGTCAGGGAATGTGTTTGGACATGCGGAGTTCGACTGTGGAAGGGTTGTGGCAGGCAGAGTGCTGGAGGGAGGCTCGGTGCATGCTGTCTTCTAGTTCTGCTGCATGGCGGTATGGTGTTCAACGAGCAAGGAGATTGATAGGTTGGCTTGTGGTGGACATGGGTTGTGGCCAGAGGGAAGTCGAGGCGAAGGGGCTTCCGGGTGCGAGGCCGATAGGGCAGAAATGGTTGGTTCGGTGTTCGTAGTAGGCTGTGGAGGATGTCGAAAGGCGGAGTTGCGACTACGTGAAGTGGATGGCGGGCTGTGGTGTGGGGACATGGACGTTCGGTGGACAAGGTGAAGAGTGGGTTCTAGAGGTATGAAGGGGCGAGTAGGTTTACATGAAGGAGATGGGCAGTTATATTTCTCAAGAAAATACATATGCTTCTTTGAATTTTTTTTAAAAACAAGAGTCAGAACGAACAAAAGAGAAGGGAGAGAAAAACGAACCATTATAATAAATCGAAATGGTGGGAATGGTACTAGTCGGCCATTGAATTCTGGAAATATTTATGGCTAGTGGTTATTAACTATACCAGATGAACAAACGAAAGGACATAGAAAGCCCAAATGACTCAAATGCAGAACCGGTACGGCTGATCGTTTTACAGATTTCACCGTCTACCGGACATTGAAATGCACAAACGAATATACTGTTGAAATCAGCAAGACAAGACAAATAGAATAGTACATAGATATGAGAGATATGACCTACCGATCAAAACTCGATATTTGCTACCAAAAATGCTGTTAAACCGTCGAAAATAATATAAACGGAGCAAGAGCGTTCCAAATTTGGCGAAACGAAATATATGTCTCATTTAGAAAATGATTTACTTTTTTCTTATGTAAAAATATTTAGATTTCAAAAATATTTTATTTCCAGCAAATTTTAGACTGATTTTAAATTTTAAATTGAAATTTCACGAACAAACAAACTTACATATTTTCTGATGAAAATCTACCACTTTCTATGCTTCAATAGACGCATACCAAATATCAAATTTTCATTACCAAAATTTATTGTTTATTTTCATGAAAAAATTAGTTAATTACGGTATTTAAATTGTTAAAATTTCGGGTTATTACACTCTCCCCCACTTAAAACTTTTCGTCCCCAAAAAGGAACGAGATAGGAGAATAGAAGCAACAGAAAGGAAAGATAGATTCAAAATACATAGTACCAGATACAACAATTAATTTGAAACCATATAAATTTCATTTTTGGAAATCTTATTACTTACATTTATATTGTATGCTATTCAATTACATGTTCTCGTTACATTCAAACTTTTTCAGGTAAGTTTTATTAATATTTCCAAATATAATTGAGCACTATACAAATTTACCTTTTATTTACAACAATTCTATTAAGCAAAATTTAGTTTGAACATTTTTATTACTTAAGTTTTCTCTTGTATAACCTTCAATTACATATTCACATTACATTTAACTTTTGAATATTTCAGGTAAGTTATATATGTTTTAGAATGCAATTGAGTATTATACAAATTAATTTTATCCTAGTTCAACTGTTTCAAGTTGTTTCAATTCCATTTCTCATTTTAGACACTCCAATTATTCAAAAAATTTGCTTCATTTCAATCATTGAAAACCATCACTTAACATAAAACTAAGAGTTAAATTTCCGATTTCACTTCAAAACATTTTGAAATAAATATATACATATATATTTTATACATCAAATCATACTCAAGAAATTCAAATCAAATACATTTTTCAAACAAAAGTGTAGCAAAGCTACTAAGTGGTCTTCCCACTTTGAGACTCGAAAATGAATGTCGATGATGCTGCAGTCATCATCGACATTCATTTTCAGCGACATAAGAGAAGAGTAATGACTTACTTCTTTTAAAATTCATTGGAAACAGTTACCATTCAAAAATACTTTCAAATAATATATTTTCTTCAAAACTTTGAATAACAATTTTTAAAAAGTACCGAAAATTAAATTCTCAAATCCTTAATTTAAATTCATTTCATTTGCAAATCAGATATATAAACCATGTTTTAAAAATTTCATCTCCTTATAACATACAACAATAGTTAACGGTTTAGGGATGTTGACAAAATAATAAATGATATTCTAGTATTATCATTTCTAACAACCAATTCATTTAACTATCTAATTTTAATAAAATTATGCTTTCATATATAAAATATAATCATACATAAAATTATTTCATTCACCAATTTTGAAAATAATATTGTGTCAGTTTTCTCTGTTCAAGTGTTTTGGAATCCTATCGATAGCGTTGGCCAAACGAACAAATCAAAACCCAAAATTCAAACTTAACAACTCAAACAACACAATATAAAATATTTTTATATCAATTACAAATATGCTCCCTCGTATGATGATTCAAGAATGGATTTTAGAACAAGGGTAGAGATTCAAATTTAAAGGGACCCTAGTCAAAGAGGATCTAAGTTCTAACTAAGAAGATAGGTTCGAGAGGAAAATAAGATAATTAAATTATAAAAGAGGAAAGATGGATAGACTTATATTAATTGTGATGACCTTAACAGGGTGAACTGAGACTCCATTTTTAGGAACAATGTGTCCAAGAAATCAAACTTCATCCCTTTAAAAATGGCATTTAGAAAATTTGGCTTTCAACTGATGACTCCCAAGAGTTTCCAGCACATAGCCCAAATGTGACTTATGTTCCTTCTCAGACTTAGAAAGACGAGATTATCATCAACGAAAATCAGGACAAACTTGTTGAGAACATCACAGAATACGTGATTCATGAGATCGATGAAGAAAGCTGGAGCACTGGCTAATCCAAAGGGTGTGACTAACCATTCATAGAAACCATTCTATGTTTGGAAAGCGGTCTTGGGAATGCTCTCCTCGACTACACGAAGCTGGTGAAAACTGGTAGCAGGATCGAGCTCTAGAAATAAGATCGATGCGGAATTCAATTTTCCATTTAGGAGGTAGAGAAGTGACTTCACCAAAAACATCAGGATAATCCCTGACTATCGGGGTGGAGTCAAGATCACTAGGCTGAGCATCAAGCGAAAAGAAAAAACTGCCTGCATAATCCTGAGGCACTCGACATACGATCACAAGAGAATTTCCCTGGTCATCTACTAAAGAAACGGTTCAAGATTTGAAAGAAATAACAACATAAAAACCAAGGACATAAATCTCTGGTAAGTCGATGCCTGTTGTAAAGGAGTTTCACTCCTTTTGCAAATCATACTAAGGTAAGCGGGACCGTCTATGAGATTAGTCATACATAAGGATGAAGTTGCCAATTGAGGTTGCAAGATGTGCTCAAATTTGTTACAGAGATCAACAGAAATAAAGCTATAGGATGCTCGAGTATCAAAAGAACACGAACAGGAAAAACATAAATGAATTTTAGAACAAAGACAAAGTTCCAAAATTCAAAAGAAATCCAAATCAAAGAGTATCCTAACAAAGAATTTCAAGCTCGAACGAAGATGATTCTATAATTAATTTTACCCATTCTTGGGTATCACTACCCTATCTCTAATGATTTTTTACTCCATATGCTAAGTTTTGCCTAAACCAGAGCTCTGATACTAGTTGTAATGACCTGCCATTTCGAATCATTCAAAACGTCAATAATCCACACATGTCAGACTTGAATTGCTCAAGACAACTGATTGTTGATTTATATTTGGCAAAACTTAGTATATACAGTAAATAAATCGATCACCGAATCACGGCCATAGAGAAATACAACAATAAACAGTGGAATAGATAAATAGTAGTTCAGGAAGCTACTACAGAACATTAGAGTCTAAAATAAACACAACAGATATCCCAAATACATAGGAGTTTCTAAAACAAAAGCAAATGACAAGACAGAACATAAACAATAAGAAATAACTGAAAACTGAATAGATAAAGATAGATCTCCAAGCAAAGCTCCAAGCTCCAAAGGCGAGTCTCAAATGTTGTGACACTCTGTCTGACCTAAGCATAAAGCAATGCATAAAACGCTCGAGTTAGGATTAACATTCTCATGCAAGTAAATCAACTCAAGTGAAATGCCCAAGTGAAAATGCAATATAACTTAAAGGATGTTTAGGATTTCCATCCTTTAAAGATCTATGAAACTACCTATATACATAATACAATATGCTACATAGATAATGTCTACAGTAAAGTAGTATTAAAATAGCATTAAGGCGTTACCCATATCCCCCTTAACACATTTTATTTAATGTCATGGTCTATACAGTACTATAAACTCCACCAAACCGGTGGGCTATCAGGGAGCACGCTATAGGTACGACACAAACCAAACTCATAATTGGTGCATTAAGGCATATGACAAGGCACGCGAGGCAATGCCATGATAGGATTCTACTGTTTGCACTCCCAGACTGGTGGTAATGCATAGCAGCTACTACCGCCCACCTTGGAACACACTTTCATAATCAAATCGAGGGGTGGCCACCAAATCAATCACAAAGTAATAAATATGGTATCGATAAAATATGCTCGATCGGAGAAGCGATCTCACTTGGCTCGGTATAGCTACTGTTTTAGTCATATCAAACTAACTCAAGGGAGTCAGGGCTGCATTCATACTTCACATAGACGTTCGCCATACCATCCTACTTTGTTTTGGATTCTCCACCATGTGCACATTTGTTAAAGTGGTTTTCGGTATTGGCAGAGAGTATGACAATATCCAATCGCGGTCTCTTTAATAACCAAATGCTTATTTCACACCGTCGTTATTTTTACATTTCAAACAATTCGTACTTCATCTCAAAATATCATATTCATTTCAAAATCATTTCACTTTCGAAATCATTATTCTCTTTAAACCCGTTTTCATTTCCAAAATCATAACCACAAAATAGTTTAAACCATTATATTAAAGTATTCGCATTAAATCCATTAAATCTATATCATAACATTTCCAACCTAAACTGCTTGAATATTGAAAGTAGCTTATATATTGGAATAGTTATACATTAAAATAGTTATATTTAAAAATAGGTTATAGATTAAAATAGTTTATATATTAAAAATAGCTACATATTAAAATATATATATTAAAATTGTTTATAAATTTAAAATAATATATATTAAAATATTTTATAGATTTAAAAGAGTTTATATCAAAAATAATTTCAAATTAGAATTGTTTCTTCCAATTTCACAAATCAATTCAACTCAACTTTAGTTTTAAAATTCAACTTAAATCAATCCCAGTTCAACAATTCCAATTAAAAAGGTTAAAGGTCAAATTTAAATTCTCCATTTTTAATTTATATCGATTTCAAATTCAGGTTTGAACTACAAATTTAAACCACTTCCGATTCAATAGGTTTAAAAGTTTAAATATTCAAACAATTTACGATAACTCAATTTGATAAATTTCATTTATATTTCAAAAATTCAACTTTAATTTATTTGAAAATATTTTACTATTTCCTGGAGATTTGACTAGGCAACTAAGTACTCGGCATTAGCACACTTCTCGGCAATTTATGGATCTTCGGCATTTACATACCGTTCGGCATTTTGAACGCTCGATGCAAATGGTTCGAATAGCATTCGTGAGTACTCGGCATTGGGAAGTGTTCGGCAGTCAGGGTCATTCATCATTTGGGAGCGCTCGGCATCCAAGAGCGCTCGGCATCTAGAAACGTTCGGCATCATAAGAACGTTCGGCATAAAGGAATACTCGGCATGAAGGAGCGCTCGGCATCTAGAAGCGTGCGACATCGAGAAACGTTCGGTATTGTATATCGTTCGGCATCTAAAGGAACGCTCGACGTACAAGGAACGTTCGACATCCATGCACGTTCGGCATCCATGAACGTTCGGCATACCAAGAACGTTCGGCATCCATGAAAGTTTGGCATACCAAGGACGTTCGGCATACAAGATACGTTCAACGTCCATAGACACTCGGCATTCCTGGACTGTTCGGCATTCCAATTTCGTTTGGCATGGGAACAATGTTCGGCACAAATGCCTTGACTCGGCATTTTACCGTTCGGCTTCTCTGGTTCGGCACACAGAGCTTGCTCCATTTGGGCCAAGGTATTCAGCTACCAGGCCTACCAGGGAAGTCCAACCCATCTTCGTCGATAAATAGAGAGGCAGGGGCACAGTGAAAGGGAACGGTTTTTTTTTAGAACACTGGGGAAATTCTGCCGCATTCAACACTCACTCAAGACTTAATCTTTTACTTTGCAATTGTATTTAAGTAACTGGAAACAGATTGTATCTGTAATCAACTATCAAGGAAAGAAATAGAAATTAACTTCAAAGTGGACGTAGGAAGTTATGCCGAACCACTATAAATCTGGTGTTCTTGTTTTTGGCATTTAAATTTACATACCATCTTCTGTTTTAATTTATTATCTTCATTAATCTCTCTGCATAACCTTTCTTAAGGGTGTTAGTGGCCAATTTGGTGCTAACATTTTGGTGCTTTCACCGAGAATTGAATTCTCAGGCTGTTAGGATCTGCTTTGTAGCTACTGGATTGCATAAATCCCCTAGAGGAGATCCAAGATCATTCACAAGGCATCTGTTGATTCTATTCAGAGTTACAACCAACATCTCTATCATAGGAAGACGACGAACCAGATCGGCCTCCCACAACGCAGATGTCCACGAGACTGCTAGCGTACAATAAGTTGGACCTAGAAATCAGCAAGCAACTCGAGGTGCAGGGCACTCCACCCAAAACCAAGCAGAAGTTGTTTCCCGAACAGAGTTCAACGACTTGATAAGAGAACTCAAGGAAAGTAGAAGGCAACTTGCTGAACAAATTCAAGCCAACACTAACCTCATGACTCAGCTCACTCAGCAGCAGCGTCCGAATGCTGGAGGTAACCATGCCCCTTATTCTGAATCTGATAGTTCAACCTCAACTGACGAACCTCCTAGGCGTAGACGCTGTAAGGATGAAGGTGCACAGGCAGGCGCCACAGATCGATTGACTAAGGATCAAGCCCATGAAGAGACTGGACACCCGAATCTCTAAGACCCAAATCAGGCGGGACATCAACCCGCACGGTCCCGTGGGACGGAGCCCAACCTTCCATCCTCCGTACAAACTCCGGACTTGACAGCTATGGTAAGGCAGTTGATGAGAGAGAACCAAGGCTTGACCAATGAAGATTGGGGAGTGTCCAGAAGTCATACTCCCTTTACAGATGGTATCCTACAGGCTGAGTACCCTAAGAAGTTCAATATGCCGACTATCTCAGCTTACGAAGGGAAGACTGATCCTAGGCAGTATGTGATGAGGTACGGATGGATGATGGATTCTGCAAGAGCTAATGATGCAACCAAGTGTAGGTGCTTTCCATCACTCTGTCTGAAATTGCCACCATGTGGTTTACTCAACTTCCCCCACGATCTATATCCATCTTTGACGAATTGGCAATGAAATTCATAGAACGATTCAGGATACACATCACTCGTCCAAAGGATGTGATGTCCTTATCAAGCGTAATCCAAGCACCGGGAGAGTCTTTGAAGGCATACTTGCAGAGATTTCATGTTGCTGCTACCGAAGTGAGCAATCCAAATGTCCACACAATTTTGATGGCGGTAATGCGTGGAGTCGATCCAGATTCTGAATTTGAAGATTGGTTGGCGGGAAAACCCCCAGCCACGCTGGAGCGTTTTTATTCCAAAGCTCATCAGTTCATAAGGAGGGAAGAAGCGCGATGGACAAGGCGAGACAAGGCACCAGGTCCCGCTCAGGAGACTGTGAAAAGTAACGTCGCCATGAAGCAAACCGACGATAATGTAGGAAAAGCTCAAGTCAACGTCCAAAATAAGCCTGGGCAGTCCAATGGATTTGGAGGTGGAAATCCCAAAAAGAAAAGAGAGACGGGGAAATGGAAGTCAAGGATCCCGACCTACAATGAATACACCCCGCTGAACGCATCTCTTGAGAACATCTATTTGTCAACTTGCAACACTTTCCAATATAGAAAACCACACCCAAAGGAATCACAGCGGAAAAAAAGCGGACTGGGAAGTATTGCCGCTTTCACGAGTCTTATGGGCACAACACAGAGGAGTGTAGACACCTCCATGATGCTATAGAAAAGTTGATTAGACAGAAGAAGCTGTAGGAGTTTGTCAAAGACCCACGGGACGGAAGACAAGAGATATCAGACACCGGACGTGGGCCAGCTCCACGCCAATCAGACAACCTGCTCGAACTGTGGGTAGATTGGTTATTAACACGATTGCTGGCAGACCTCATCCTACGGATAAGAATTGGAAGGAGATGGAGCGATATGCTAACTCTTTAAGACATGTGGAGTACGAGTGTTATTCGAATGTGGAGAATGGGACTCCTGCAAAGCAGCAGCGTATGATGGATGATGATATTGTATTCAGGAGTAGAGATGCGGATAAGGTGGAGGCTCCTACTATCGACCCGATGGTCATATCTGTGACAATCGGGCCGGCATTTGTGAAGATAATTCTAATTGAATGCAGAAGTTCCGTTAACATCATCTTCAAGAAGGCATACGACCAAATGAAGCTGGAGACTAAGGATTTGAAACCATCTAAAGCCAGAATTCATGGCTTTAACGGCGCAGCAACGGATGCAGTGGGATATGTGGAATTACCAGTTGAACTGGGGCAAGGCGAGCGTTGGAGGGTGCGAATCCTACCATTCATAGTGTTGGATGTTGACTCTCCAGATAACGTATTTCTAAGACGTTCAACCCTGGCAGAATTTAGTGTAGCATTGGCCCATTGGTGTCTGACGTTAAAATTTCCGACAGACAGAGGTGTTAGAGTGGTACATGAAGATCAGGCGACCAGTCGTGCATGCTATGTGGCTGAGATGAGAGGGGCTCAGCGTAGAGAGAAAGGAAAGATTACGGACAGCTCCGTCCGCATCCGAAATTCTGATGATTGACAAGTAGCGCCCGAGCCCTGGCTCGGGCAACATTCTCGGATCCATAGAGACATAGATCCGAGAGATGATGATGGGGGACCTAGGGAAACAAATGCAGCACCGGCTGAACTAACAATTGACATTCCAGTCAACCCGGATGACCCATCACGAATTCTTAAAATTGGATCACAACTCGACGCTGTGGTGGCCAAGAACCTCACTGACTTCCTCCGAGCGAATCTTGATGTTTTCGCTTGGACACATTCTGACATATGCGGGATTTCTCCTATAACCGCGAGTCATGTGTTGAACATGGACCCAAGACATGTTCATGTGAAACAGAAAAGGAGAGGCATAGACCCAGAGAGGTCCGTGGCTCTCAAAGAGGAGATGGACAAACTCAAAGCCAATGGGTTCGTCCGCGACGCCCTCTACCATGAATGGGTATCTAACCCGGTGCTAGTGAAGAAAGCGAATGGAAAATGGAGAACTTGTGTTGATTATTCTGATTTAAACAAAGCATGCCCGAAGGATAGTTTTCCGTTGCCTAGGATTGACCAGCTGGTCGATTCAACTGTCGGACATGAGTTACTATCATTTATGGATGCATACTTTGGATATAATCAAATCCCGATGCACCTCCCAGACCAAGAACACACCAGTTTTGTCACAAACGTTGGGTTGTATTGCTATGTAGTGATGCCCTTTGGATTGAAAAACATGGGAGCAACTTATCAGCATCTGGTGAATCGGATGTTCAAAGACCAAATAGGTAAAACGATGGAAGTTTATGTGGATGACATGCTCGTGAAGCCACGACAGTCAAACGACCACATCCGAGACTTAGCGGAGATGTTTGACATACTCAGGCATTATGGAATGAAGATCAATCCTCTGAAGTGTTCATTCGGCGTAGTTTCAGGAAAGTTTTTGGGTTTCATTGTGAATGCGTAGGGAATCAAGGCTAACCCGGAGAAGATTCAGGCTATTCGAGATATACAAGCGCCCAGAACCATAAAACAGGTGCAAAGCTTGAATGGAAAGGTGGCCGCGCTGAGCCGATTCATATCCAGGGCCACAGACAAGTGTATTCCTTTCTTCGATGTTATAAAGAAAGGAAAGAGGAATTTCGAATGGACATCCGACTGTGAGGAAGCATTTCGATCTCTTGAAAGGCACTTAGAAAGTCCTCCGGTATTATCAAAATCAATAGACCATGAAATGTTGTACGTATACTTGGTTGTATCCCAGCACGCTATCAGTACAGCCTTGGTTCGTGAGGAAGACCGGGTTCAAAAGCCAATTTACTATGTTAGTAAATGCTTGACATGGGCAGAAAGAAATTATCCAAAGATTAAAAAACTGGCCTATTGCTTGGTGATTGCATCACGCAAGCTTCATCCGTATTTTCAGGCACACTGAATCAGTGTCTATACTGATCAACCTTTGCGGCATATACTCCAACGACCGGAAACTTCTGGAAGGATGTTAAAATGGAATATTGAGTTAAGTCAGTTCGACATTACCTACCTACCGCGAAGGTCCATACAAGGACAAGCACTAGCTGACTTCATTATTGAATTTACTATGACAGACGAATCAAACGACCACAATGTCCTACCTCCCGTTCGATGGAAGATGTACACCGATGGGGCATCTAACGACCCATTGTTCGAGGGTTGGTATTGTTCTTGTAACTCCTGAGAACCGATCAGTTTGCTACGCTTTGAAGTTCGAATTCACAGCAACGAATAACGAAGCCGAATATGAAGCGTTGATTGTCGGCTAAGACTTATCAAAAATCTAGGAGTAAAATCGGTTGAAATCTTTAGCGACTCGCGGCCGGTGGTGTACCAAGTGCGAGGAGACTACCAAGCAAGGGGGCAGAGACTTGCCCCATACTTGGTTCGAGTTTAAGAGCTGCTAGCGGATCTCGAGTATTATGATATTTCACATGTCCCGCGCGAGCAAAACAGAGCAGCCGATTCATTGGCAAAATTCGCAAGCACTGGTGATACGCAGCAAATGGGATTATTTCCTGTTGAGACCCTCCATGCTCCGAGTATAGATATGATGGAGATAGATTTCGCGTTCGAAACCGAAATCGAGAAGGAATAGTGGATGACCCCAATCAGGCAGTACTTGCTAATCGAGATCTTACCCGAAAAAAGGAGCGAAAGGCGACAAGTCCTTCGCAAGGCTTCACGATACATAATGCAGGATGGGGTAATGTATCGAAGGGGATTCTCGACCCCCTTACTCCGGTGCGTGGCCCACGATGAGATAAAACGAATATTAAAGGAAGTCCATGAGGGAGAGTGCGGTGACCATACTGGGGGGCAGACATTAGCAAAGAAAGTCCTCCGTTATGGATATTACTGGCCAACTGTGAATCGGGATGCTGCAGACTATGTGAGAAAATGTAACAAATGCCAGATATATGCAAAAATCCCAAGAGCTCTGCCGACAGAACTCACGCAAATGGTTAGTCCCTGGCCATTTGCAATATGGGGGATCAACCTAGTTGGTTCTTTACCCATAGCCAAGGGTGGAGCGAAATATGCAATAGTTGCAGTCAACTACTTTACCAAATGGGCAGAAGCAGAGCCTCTGGCCATAATAACCACCAAGAAGGTTATTAATTTCGTCGTGCGAAATATCATATGCCGTTTTGGCCTTCCACGGACCATCATTACAGACAATGGAACTCAATTTGAAAGCAAGGAGTTCAAAGAATTTTGTCAAAAATATGGCATTGAGAAGAAGTTGCAGCGGTTGCTCACCCGAAAGCCAATGGACAAGTAGAAGCCGTAAATAAGATAATCGAGTCCATATTGAAAAAGCGTCTGGAAAAGGCTAGAGGCAAGTGGGTGGATGAACTTCCAACAACGCTTTGGGCCTACAGGACTACCCACAAGACCGCGACTGGCCACACTCCATACGCTTTGGCATATGGCACGGAAGCTGTCATACCCGTGGAACTTGAAGTTCCATCACATCGGGTAACTTATTACGACCCCGAGTCGAACCAGAATCTTTTATTGGAATCGTTGGACTTCATTGACGAAAAAAGTGAAGAAGCCAATTTGAGAGCGGCTACATACAAACATAGAGTCGCTAAATATTATAACGAAAAGGTCCGACTGAGAATTTTTGGTGTGGGAGACCTCATTTTGAAATGATTTTTTCCGATCCCATCTCATATGAATCCCGCATGGGAAGGTCCATACGTCATCGAACGGAAGCTTGGAGAAGGAACTTTCAAGCTAGCGACTGTCGATGGTGCGACACTCTCCCGAGCATGCAATAGCGAGCACTTGCGGCGTTATTATACTTAGTCTATTTCTCTCATGTATTAGTTGCATTTATTTCCGGTACACTTTTATTTCTAGTTCTTGGCATGTAGTAAGACAATTTAGCTTGCTTTCATTAATAAAGGCTTGAAGCCATCTTTTCCATGAATTACAAATGTTTCTGCATATGATGATCCTGTAATAGGAAAATGAAACTATATTATTATGGCTGAAGTATGAACACGTGCAGACACTCAAACCTCCAACTCCCCAGAGTGCGGACTGGAGTACTCTAAGTCCACGGAGCGCGGACTCGAGTACAAATGACTTAATCTCCAAGTCCCCAGAGTGCGGATTAGATTACTCTAAGTCCCCGGAGCACAAAATCTCCAAGTCTCCGGAGTGCGGACTGGAGCACTCTAAGTCCCCGGAGCGCGGACTCGAATATAAACGACTCAAAATCTCCAAGTGGTCGGAGTGCGGACTGGAGTACTCTAAGTCCCCAGAGTGCGGACTCGAGTATAAACGAGTCAAAATCTCCAAGTCCCCGGAGTGCGGATTGGAGTACTCTAAGTCCCCGGAGTGCGGACTCGAGTATAAACGACTCAAAATCTCCAAGTCCCCGGAGTGCGGACTGGAGTACTCTAAGTCCCCGGAGTGCAGGCTCGAGTATAAATGACTCAAAATCTCCAAGTCCTTGGAGTGCGGACTGGGGTACTCTAAGTCCCCGGAGTGCGGACTCGAGTATAAATGACTCAAAATCTCCAAGTCCCTGGAGTGCGGACTGGTGTACTCTAAGTCCCCGGAGTGCGGACTCGAGTATAAACGACTCAAAATCTCCAAGTCCTCGGAGTGCGGACTGGAGTACTCTAAGTCCCCGGAGTGCGGACTCGAGTATAAACGACTCAAAATCTCCAAGTCCCCGGAGTGCGGACTGGAGTACTCTAAGTCCCCGGAGTGCGGACTCGAGTATAAACGACTCAAAATCTCCAAGTCCCCTGAGAGCGGACTGGAGTACTCTAAGTCCCCGGAGTGCGGACTTGAGTATAAATGACTCAAAATCTCCAAGTCCCCGGAGTGCGGACTGGAGTACTCTAAGTCCCCGAAGCGCGGACTCAAGTATAAACAATTCAAAACACCAAATCCCCAAAGTGCAGGCTGGAGTACTATAAGTCCCTGGAGTGCAGGCTGGAGTACTCTATGTCCCCAGAGTGCGGATTCGAATATAAGTAATTCAAATCCCTAAGTTCCACGAAGGTGAGCTAGGACACTAATGACTTGAACTTACCAAATCCCTGATGTACAGACTACAAAATATTCTAAGTTCTTGAGGCCCGGAGTGAAAACTGAACAACTCCCAAAGAATTTACGAGGTATATGAAGATTAACCGAGAGGTCTATGTTATTCACAACAGCTTGGATTTAAATCACAATCACCAAGAAAATTAAACGATAAGAGTCTTTTGTAAGACAGAAAAAGGAACTAAACTTTATTCAGAAAAAGTTTCTACTACAAGCCCTCCAAAGTTCGGAGTCGACAATCTATTTACAAAGACTACGGAAGTATATGAAAATAATTATATAACTTAAACTAACTCTCGTTGAACGAGACTAATGATCACTTCTTGTGCTTCTTCAACTTCTTCACCTCCGTTGTCTTCTAGAATGGCTCCTCTCCTGTGCGTTTACCATTGGTACTCTTCTTTGATGGAAGGGTAGCAACTGAAGAAGTACGAGGAACATCCATGGGCTTGGACTCGCCAGGAAGGTTGACCTTCAACGGCTTATTCAAAGGGTCGTCCAGGTCCACAACTCGAGGCTCGACATTGATCTTGGTTGTCTCTCTCTTCTCCTCCTCAAGCCACGCCTTCATACTCAGTTCAGATGTGTGTTCGGAGGCGCCTGTAATTTCTACGTCATAACTCCCATCGATGGGAGAAGAAGTCTCAGATTTGTCCTCATCCAGCGCTCCAATCACCTGAGCATCTGGCCCGAGAGCCTCTCCTGCATGAGTGGCCTCACTTGTCTTTTCCTCCACCTCCTTAGCGACATCGCTCCTCGGAGTGGGCCCGGGATCAGAACAGCATGCGCAAAATCATGAAAAACAAGTATTAGAGTACGATAGCTTCTGGTGGAAAACGAAAGCTCCTGGAATATTAAAGGAAAAAAGAGTTGCCTACCGGGTTCCGGCAGGCTCTCAGCCGTCAAAGGGGTCTTATCCTCCGGAATGGGAGACAGAATATGGACACCAAGGCCAGGGTCCTCCGGATTATAACCAATATACTGCTCAAATGGATCGAGTATCGGCCGATCGGCCGATTGAGTAGGCACATGAGCTAGAAGCACGACTCCGGATGGACCGGTAATAACTTCTTTCCCTTTCTTTGAGGGGGAGCCCCTGCAATAAATAGCTTTAGCTGTTGACAAGTCCGAAGGCTCATTTCCCTTGAGGAATTCTTTTATCAAGGCCCCCTCATCAATCTCTTCGGTACCGTTCTCGGCCTTGCTGATTTCAATTAAAGTCTTCCATGCTTCGGCCAAAGATTCAAGATAGCCCTCGCCCAAAAAAGTCAAGTCTCAGTGCATGAGAACGCGGGACTTGAATTTAGCGATTAGCGGGTCAAACATGCTTTTGACCTCTTCCCTACCTTCCTCTCCAGCCGCCTCAAGATGGGAGTCGATGTCCGCAGACGCTATCTTCTTGCCCTCTTCATGGGCTTCACTCTTTAACGCCTCAACTTTGGAAAGCTCGTCCTCAAATTTTCCTTTTAAGAGTCGAGTAGCAACGATCTCATCACAGTATCGTTGTGACTCTTCTCGGGCAGCTGTTTTCTCTTCCTTCTCTCTGCGGAGCTGCTCCTCAAGTTTATTGACTCGAAGGCTGAATGCGTCCCTCTCCTTTTGGACCGAATCCTTCTCTAGAGCTAGGGCCCCACAACGTTGTACTGCCTCGTCGATTTCCTTTTTGTGAGTCAATTCCAGACGAGTTATGGCTTCGGGGGTGTCCTTGGCGCTCTGATGGGCGACCTCAAGTTTAAACTTGTAAGTTGCAATCTCTTCGTCCTGAGCTTTAATGATATCTTTGTCATGGATAGCCTCAAGCTTCAGGCGATCGATCTCATGTTTTCGCTCTATGGAGACTTCAGAAAGTTTTTCAGCCAAATAAACAAACGCGTCGTGTTGAACATAAACGTCGTTGGTACAGGCGATGGCGCTCTGCTTGACATGTCCAGGAATATGATGAATCGTCGGGAGGAATTTCAGGCCATCAAAGCAGATTTTTGAAAATTTATCTTTAAGCTCGGCCGGCTTCTCCGATACTGTTGGATCTGTTGCAGGAGCAGGAGGAGACGGCTTTGAAATTTCGGCTCTCCTATGAGGATCTCGGGACTGTCGAGTGGAGGAGGAATCGGAGTGTTGGTCCTGGGGGACATCAGATTGCGACCTCTTATGGCCGCGCTTATCTTTGCTTTGCTGCAGGTGAGAAGAGGTATCCTGGTGGTATTTTGGCTGATAGTAAGTTTTCTTCCGAGATGATGAGTCCCGAGAATGATAATCTTTATCGTTGTCACCATTTCTATCCCGACGTCTTTCGGAACCCGAGTCCCATCCAGGTTGATAAAAAATAGACGAACCACGAAGACGATCGAATCCATGTGAGCGCCCCATGTCACCTGCACAGAATTTAAATAACAACGAATTAGCAAAGTGTAGCGTGGCGACGAAAATCTAAGTGCAAATTGAAGTGCAAGTGTTTGTGCGTGTCCTAGTGTTTCCCCCCGACGGACCAGTTGCTTTACTAATGGGAGTTTTTTCCTCCTTGACTTTGGGCTAGAGCGCCTGCATCGCCTCTGATGGGCGAATGAAATTTAAATGCTTCCGGATCATCAAAATCATAATTAAGTAGATCATCGGGTATGGAGAGGTTCGATAGGCCATTTAAAGAACTTTCTAAGTGTTGCGAAGAAGCCTCTTTCTCCGTTGGAATGAGCGTAACTTTTGAAGTTCCGCCAACATTCTCCTTTCTAATCTTGTACGGCAATCCCTTTTTCCTCTTCGAAGGGGAAAATGACGTTTCGATGTCGTGCACTTTGACTATCGGATCCTGAGTGGGATCCAAGTTCTCACCTTGTGCTTCGGGTGTTTCATTCCCTTTAATTTCCCCCTTTTCTGATGCATCAGAGGTGTGACGTGCTGATGACTCAGCTAATTTTTTTCCCTTACCAGAGGAAGGCCTGGGTATGGTGACACCTTGAGGAAGGCTTATTTGATGACCTTTTGCTAACAGTCCGAACCTCGATAGTGACTCGTTTGAAATAAGAGTTCGGATGTCCCGTTCCTCGGCAGGAAGAGCTCTAATGGCTTCGACGGCTTTAGAATACCCGCGACCGTCAGGGCGTGGATTGATACCTGAGAATATGAAAAAAACAGAATTAGAAAAGGCATGGTTTTGACCAAGTATGAACATCAATCAAGAGAAAAGACTTACTTCCTTCCACCCATCTCCTCGCAAAACCAGGAGGGCAAGGCACATAGAACCATTCCTGTTTATACAGGGCAAATTTGCTCCAAGCCCTGGTTAAAATTTGGCATTTGTGGTGCGGCTCGAGGAACACAAAGGAAGGGCTATCTCTCTGCTTCTTGATCATATATATATATATATATATATCTAATATATTTATATGTATATACACATGAGATCTAAGGTTCAAATAAAGATTACTAATCACACGTAAATAAATTTGCTTGCAAAATTAGTTAAAATGTCAAACTCATACAAGTCCCAAACTCCAAACAAAAATAGTTAATATCCTTGGCCAACACAACTAGATTTGCATAAAAAAATATGGGATAATACTAAACATATCTCATGTTAATATAATAGAATTAACTCCTCTATTTCAAGGAAAAAAATCTTATAGTTTAAATCTTTTATATTCTATTCAATTTTTGCAATTACCACTGTTGGCACCAAAATTGGTCACTAACACCCTTAGAAAGATTGTGTAGAGAGATTAATGAAGAAAGCAAATTAAAACTGAGAAGAGAATGTAAATTTAAATGCAGAAAGTAAGAACACCAAATTTATAGTGGTTCGGCGTAGTAGCTTACGTCCACTTTGAAGTTGATCTTTATTTCTTTCTTTGATACTTGGTTACAGATATAATCCGTTTCTAAGTACTTGAATACAATTGTTGAATAAAAAGCTTAAGTCTTGAATGAGTGTTGAATGCGGTAGAGTTGCCCAAGTGTTCTCTCCAATTCTCCCCCTTTACTGTGCCCCTGCCCCTCTATATATAGACGAAAACGGGTTGGACTCCCTGGTGGGCCTGGTATCTGAATATCTCAGTCCAAATGGAATAAGCCTCGTGTGCCGACCTAAACATGCTGAACAACCAAGTGCCGAACCTCCATCCTTATGCCGAACAACATGAGGCCGGATGCTCTTCATGCCGAACACCCATTGGTGCCGAACGATGCTGGATGACAAAAGATAGGTGATGGCCGAACGAGATATGTGCTGGACGGGATGTGGTGTTGAGTGAGGGGTGTAGGCCGAACGAGGCTGGAATACCGAGCAGTCCAAGAATGCTGAGTGGAGTATGAATGCCGAACGCTCCAGGAGCCAGACGTAACCTGTAGGCCGAGTGTTCACGGATGCCGAACATCCCTTGACCGAACGATGTCTCTGGCCGAACGTACTCGGAGGGTCGAACAATCTTTGGTTGCCGAAAGATCTTATGCCGAGCGTTCTTCTTTGGCCGAGCGATATTCAATACCGGATGTTTCTCGATGCCGAACGAGGCGCTCGTGCTGAACGTCCTTGTCATGCCGAATGTTCATTGATGCTGACCGAACTTCGATGCTGAGTGCTTCTTGGATGCCGGTCGTAACGTGATGCCGAACGATCTAGTTTGATCGATCGATAGGGAGGCCGAGTACTAAGTTGCCTGGTCAAATCTCCAGGAAACACTTGCCCCCCCAAAGTGTATTACGTGACCGAACGTAGTACGCTTTGGATTACGTATCCCCCATGCTCCACTTCGAACCTTGGCCCATCACTCTTGGGGATTGCTCTCTTGTGAATACCAGTTGTGGAGGTGTGTGCCAGACAGTGTAGCCAAGGCCAAACGATATAACCGAAGCCGAACATCCCTCGTATCCCGACCAAGCGATGCCGAACAACGTGGCTTTGACCGGTTCTACCGGCTATCGTCGTTTTAACTTCTTCTCCCTTATAAAACCCGGCCCCCTCCTTCTTCCCCTTGTTCTACTTTTACTTCTGCAATCTTGAACTTGTGAACCCCTTCTGTTATCAGATTCTAACGGCCTTACAATCCTTTCTAAGGCTCGATCTACTAATTAGGTATCGATCCTTCCATCAAAGTCCTTTTCATAAGTAGAGGAGTTTTTTATGCCCGAGTCCTCAGGCGATAGGATAAGGTCGTGCCTTGATTAGGATATTTTAAGGGTTCCTAGAGTTAAATGATGAGGAGGAAAGGAGGAATGACTAGAGACGAGTGTACGAGGGAGAGATGTATTGTGGTTCGGCACGGTTTCCTTGTGCCGAACGAGATTGGGAAAAAAGAATAGAGGAGGAGTAGGAGATGGTTAGAATGCCGGACAGTATGTTCTGGCATGACTCACCGAATGATGACGAAGTGTCGAGCGTTGGGGCTCGGCGTAGCTTTGGTTCGGCATGGCTCGCCACATGCCGAGCAGTGGAACGATGGGTTAGGTAGGAAATGTGAATTGGGCAGGATGTCGGGTGTTGTTTCGGCTGAACAGAATCTTGGCTGAACGATACTTTGCCGAGCGCTAACTAGTTCGAGCGATAGTTAGGCCGAACGAGAGTTTGGTCGAACGAGTTTCAGGCCGAACGGTAGCTTGGCCGAACGACAGCTAGGCCGAACAAACATAAATGCCGAACCATATCAAGGCCGGACAAACATAGATGCCGAACCATACCAAGGCCGACAAAGCATAGATGTCGGACCATACCAAGGCCGAACGATCAATCGCCTTGCATAATCATATAACAAAACAAGGACAAGGACTCTAGCATATTAGCATATCGAACTGATCCGAACTATAAACTTCCTAGTTTCAGTAGACATAAATCTGGACTTAAATTGACATAATCGGATAACTTCCCCCAATATTTTCTGAATCCGAAATTGTAAGCACCATAAGGCAGGCTTTTGGAGACGGTCAGCGATGACGGTCTTCGAAGTCGACGATTCGAAGTTCAATTTTATGTTACTAATCCTGTGACTTTCAATTTTTCAATGCTTATATATGATTGATCGGCTAGTTCACACACAACTTGGGGGGAATATTTGTGTTGTTGATTGTAACGTCGAACATTTTTCAAGTATAGTTCACACAGGTGCTTAGCCAAATTCACTATTTATTGGAGATGTCGAAAAAATCCAGCTCCGCCACGATTTCTGACAGACCAGGGCCATCCTCTCGACAGGAAGTCGCAGACATCTCAAATCCATCAACCTCCCCTCCATATAACTTAGCCCCCGATGCCCTGGAGACATCGATCTTCTTGGACAACCCTGTCGATTAACAGGCTTCAAAAATCAATGAAGTTGCGCTCCGGCGAATATGCTCCACCTATGGAATACCTTTTGACAACGTGCTCGTTCCATCGGGGCACAACTGGCCACACTTGCCCCCAGTCGGATACACAGCGTGCAATAAATTCATGTGCTGGGTTGGAAGTGTGCACCGTTCAATTTGTTTCTTCGGGATGTGCTGCAATACATCGACATCGCCCCATCGCAGTTGCACCCAAACGGTCACGCCTTCATCTATGGAACTTACCTACTCTTCGTGACCGTCTTCTCTAGGCCTCCCACTCCTGGCAACATCAGATATATTTATATGATCAAGAAGCGGAGAGATAGCCCCTCCTTTGTGTTCCTCGAGCCGCATCACAAACGCCAAATTTTAACCGGGGCGTGGAGCAAGTTTTCCCTGTACAAACAGGAATGTTTCTATGTGTGTTGCCCCTCTGGTTTCGTGAGGAGATGGATCAAAGGAAGTAAGTCTTCTTCTTGGAACGATACTCATGTTTTGGCCAAAGCTATGCCTATGCTAACTCTTGTTTCATCTTCTCAGGTATCAATCCATGTCCCGACGGCCGCGGGTATTCTGAGGCCGTTGATGCTATTAGAGCTCTTCCCGCCGAAGAACGAGACATCCGAACTCTTATCTCAAATGAGTCACTATCGAGGTTCGGATTGTTAGCAGAAGGTCGTCGGGTAAGTCTTCCTGAAGGCGTTACTGTACCCAGGTCGGTCTCCGGCAAAGGGAAAAAATTAGCTGAGTCGTCAGCACGCCACACCCCTGATGTACAAGAAGAGGGGGAAATCAAGAAGGGTGAAACACCCGAAGCACAAGGTGAGAATTTGGGTCCAGACCAAGATCCTATAGTTAAAGTGCACGATATCGAAACGTCATCTTCTCCTTCACAGAGGAAAAAGGGATTGACGTACAAAATCAGAAAGGAGAAGGTTGGCGAAACTTCGAAAGTTACGCTTATCCCGACGGAGAAAGAGGCTTCTTCGCAGCACGTAGAAAGTTCTTTAAAGGGCTTATCGAACCTCTCTATTCCGGATGATCTGCTAAATTATGACTTTGATGATCCAGAGGCATTCAAACTTCATTCGCCCATTAGAAACAACACGGGTGCTCCAACCCAGAGTCAGGGAGAGAAAACTCCTATTAGCAAAGCGACTGGTCCGTTGGGGGGAAACACTAGGACACACACGAACACTTGCACTTCAATTTCTCGCTTAGACTTTTGTCGACACATTACTCTTTTCTAATTCGCTGTTGTTTGAATTCTGTATAGGTGGTATGGGGCGTTCACATGGATTCGACCGCCTTCGTGGCTCGTCTGTTCTTCACCACTCTGGACGGAACTCGAGTTCCGATGACGTCGAGATAGGGATGGTGACGGCGATAAAGACTATCATTCCCGGGACTCGTCATCTCGGAGAAAAACTTATTATCAACCAAAATACCACCAGGATACCTCTTCTCATGCGGAGCAAACTAAAGACAAGCGTGGCTATAAGAGGTCGCAACCTGATGCTCCCCGGGACAAACACTCCGACTCCTCTTCCACGCGACAGTCCCGAGATTCTTACAGGAGGGGTGAAATTTCAAAGCCATCTCCCCCCGCTCCTGCAACAGACCCAACAGTATCAGAGAGGCTAGCCGAGCTTAAAGATAAATTTTCAAAAATCTACTTCGATTGCCTGAAATTCCTCCCGGCGATTCACCCTATTCTCGGACATGCCAAACAGAGCGCCCTTGCTTGTACAAATGACGTCTATATTCAACATGACGCGTTCGTTCATCTAGCTGAAAAACTTTCTGAAGTTTCCGTGGAGCGCCAGCATGAAATCGACCGCCTGAAGCTTGAGGCTATCCACGACAAGGATATCATTAAAGCTCAGGACGAAGAAATGACCACTTACAACTCTGAGCTCGATGTCGCCCATCAGAGAGCTAAGGACACTGCTGAGGCCATTACTCGTCTGGAGTCAACTCATAAGAAAGAACTTGACGAGGCGGTTCGACGATGTGGGGCATTGGCTCTAGAGAAGGACTCCTTTCAAAAGGAGAGGGACGCGCTCAGCCTCCGAGTCAAGGAGCTTGAGGAGCAGCTTCACAGGGAGAGTGAAGAGAAAGCGGCCGCCCAAGAGGAGTCACAACGATACTGTGATGAGATCGTTGCCACTCGACTTTTGAAAGAAAAACTTGAGGGAGAGCTTTCCAGGGTTGAGGCATTAAAGAGTGAGGCTCGTGCAGAGGGCGAAAGGATAGCGTCCAGCGATATCGACTCGCGTCTTGAGGCGGCTAAAGAGGAAAGCAGGGAGGAGGTCAAAAATATGTTTGACCCGCTAATCGCTGAGTTCAACGTCTGCGTTCTCATGCATCGAGATTTAACTTTCTTGGGCGAGGGTTATCTTGAATCTCTAGCCGAGGCATGGAAGGCTTTGATAGAAATCAGGAAGGCCGAGCACGGCACCGAAGAGAATGATGAGGGGGCATTGATAAAAGAATATCTCAAGGGAAACGAGCCTTCGGACTTGTCTGCAGCTAAAACTATATATGGCAAAGGTTCCCCCTCAAAGAAAGGGAAAGAAGTTATTACTGGCCCATCCGGGGCCACGCCTCCAACTCATGCGCCTACTCGATCGGCCGATCGGCCGATCGGTCGATACTCGATCCATTTGAGCAACATATTGGTTACAATCCGAAGGACCCCAGCCTTGGCATTCATATTCTATCTCCCATTTCGGAGGGTGAGACCCTCTTGACTGCTGAGAGCCTGCCGGAACCTGGTAGATAACTTTTCACTTTAAGATTTCAAACGTCAACACTCTTTAGGAAGGACTATTGTGTTTTAATACTTGTTTTTCATGCTTTCGCGCAGGTCGTTTTGATCCCGGGCCCATTCCGAGGAGCGATGTCGCCAAGGAGGTGGAGGAAAAGGTGGGTGAGGCCAGTCAGGCAAAAGAGGCTCCCGGGCCAGATGCTCAAGTGATTAGGGTGCTGGATGAAGACAAATCTGAGACTTCTTCTCCCATCGAGGGGAGTTACGAAGTAGAGATCACAAGCGCCTCCGAACACACATCTGAGCTGAGTATGAAAGAGTGGCTGGAGAAGGACAAGAGAGAAACGACCAAGATTAAGGTCGAACCTCAAACCGTGGACCACGATGATCCCTTGAATAAGCCGCTGAAGGTCATTCTCCCTGGCAAGTCTAAACCCATGGATGTCCCTCATATTTCTTCGGCTGTCACTCCTCCATCAATGAAGGGTACCAAGGGTAAACGCGGAGGAGAGGGGTCGTCTGAGAAAACAACGGAGGTGAAGAAGGCGAAGAAGCATAAGAAGTAATCATTACTCTCGTTCAACGAGGGTTAGTTTAGATTAGGCATGTACTTTTGTTTTCTTAGTTTGTGTAAATAAACTTTTGATTCCGAGCTTCAAAGGAGTTGTAATGGAAACTTATCTTTGATGAATAAAACTTAGTTTTTCTGTCTTTCCATGGCTCTTGTCGTTCAATTTTCTTTGTGATTGTGATTCAAATCCAAGCTGTTGTGGATATAATAGACCTTTTGGTTCATCTTCATATAGCTCAGAAATTCTTTGAGAACCATCTGTTTTTTCTTCCGCGCCCCAAGCACTTAGAATATTTCCTAATACGCACGCTGAAGGCTCGATGTCTTCAAGTCATTTATATCCAGTCCGTCTTTAGCGGTCCTGGTCATTTAAATCGTTTATACTTAAGTCCGCGCTCCGTGGACCTAGAGTACTCCAGTCCGCACTCCGGGGACTTGGAGATTTTAAGTCGTTTATACTCGAGTTCGCGCTACGGGGACTTAGAGTACTCCAGTCCGCACTCCGGGGACTTGGAGATTTTTACTCGTTTATATTCGAGTCCGCGCTCCGGGGAATTAGAGTACTCCAGTTCACACTCCGAGGACTTGGAGATTTTTAAGCCATTTATACTCGAGTCTGCGCTCTGGGACTTAAGTACTCCAGTCCGCACTCTGGGGGCTCGGAGATTTTTAAGTCGTTTATACTCGAGTCCGCACCCCGGGGACTTAGAGTGCTCCAGTCCACACTCCGGGGACTCGAAGATTTTTAATCGTTTATACTCGAGTCCGCGCTCTGGGGACTTAGAGTACTCCAGTCCGCACTCTGGGGACTCGGAGGTTTTTAAGTCGTTTATGCTCGAGTCCGCGCTCCGGGGACTTAGAGTACTCCAGTCCGCACTCCGGGGACTTAGAGATTTTTAAGCCGTTTGCACTCGAGTCCGCGCTTCGGGGACTTAGATTACTCCAGTCCGCACTCCGGAGACTTGGAGATTTTTAAGTCGTTTATACTCGAGTCCGCGCTCCGGGGACTTAGAGTACTCTAGTCCGCACTCCGGGGACTTGGAGATTTTTAAGTCGTTTAACTCCATTCCGCACTCTAGGGACTTGGAGATTTTTATGTCGTTTATACTCGAGTCCGCGCTCCGGGGACTTAGAGTACTCCAGTTCGCACTCCTGAGACTTGGAGATTTTAAATCGTTTATACTCGAGTCCGCGCTCCAGGGACTTAGAGTATTCCAATCCGCACTCTGGGGGCTTAGAGATTTTTGAGTCGTTTATACTCGAGTCCGCGCTCCGGGGACTTAGAGTACTCCAGTCCGCACTCTGGGGACTTGGAGATTTTAAATCATTTATACTGGAGTCCGCGCTCCGGGGACTTAGAGTACTCCAGTCCGCACTCAGGGGACTTGGAGATTTTTAAGTCGTTTATACTCGAGTCCGCGCTCCAGGGACTTAGAGTACTCCAGTCCGCACTCCGGGGACTTGGAGATTTTAAATCGTTTATACTGGAGTCCGCGCTCCGGGGAATTAGAGTACTTCAGTCCGCACTCTGGGGACTTGGGGGTTTTTAAGTGTCCGTGCGCGTTCGTACGTTAGCCGGTATAACATAATTTTATTTTCTCGCCACAGGATCATCATTTGTAGAGACATTAGTAATTCATGGAGAAGATGACTTCAAGCCTTTATTAATGAGAGCAAGCTAAATCGCCTTATTACATGCCAAGAATTAGAAATAAAATCATACTGGAAATAAATGCAACTAATACATGAAAGAAATAGACTAAGTATAATAATGCCGCAAGTGCTCGTTGTTCCATGCTCGGGAGAGTGTCGCACCATCGACGGTCTCTAGCTTGAAAGTTCCTTCTCCAAGCTTCCGTTCGATGACGTATGGACCTTCCCATGCGGGATTCATATGAGACGGGATCGGAAAAACTCGTTCCAAAACGAGGTCTCCCACACTAAAAATTTTTGGTCGGACCTTCTTGTTATAATATTTAGCGACTCTGTGTCTGTATGCGGCCGCTGTCAAATTGGCTTCTACACGTTTTTCATCAATGAAGTCCAACGATTCCAATAAAAGATTCTGGTTCGACTCGGGGTCGTAATAAGTTACCCGATGTGATGGGACCTCAAGTTAAATGGGTATGACAACTTCCATGCCATACGCCAACGCGAATGGAGTGTGGCTAGTCGCGGTCTTGTGGGTGGTCCTGTAGGCCCAAAGTGCTGTTGGAAGTTCATCCACCCACCTGCCTCTAGCCTTTTCCAGACGTTTTTTCAATATGGACTTGATTATCTTGTTTACGGCTTCCACTTGTCCGTTGGCCTTCGGGTGAGCAACCGTTGCAAACTTCTTTTCAATGCCATATTTCTGACAAAATTCTTTGAACTTCTTGCTTTCGAATTGAGCCCATTTGTCTGTAATGATGGTCCGTGGAAGGCCGAAGTAGCATATGATATTTCGTATGACGAAATTAATAACCTTCTTGGTGGTTATCGTGGCCAGAGGCTCTGCTTCTGCGCGTTTGGTGAAGTAGTCGACCACAACTATTGCACATTTCGCTCCACCTTTAGCTATGGGTAAAGAACCAACTAAGTCAATTCCCCACATTGCAAATGGCCAGGGACTTACCATTTGCGTGAGTTCTGTCGGCGGAGCTCTCGGGATTTTTGCATATATCTGGCATTTATCACATCTTCTCACATAGTCTGCAGCATCCCGATTCACAGTTGGCCAGTAGTATCCATAGCGGAGGATCTTCTTTGCTAATGTCTGCCCCTAGTATGGTCGCCGCACTCTCCTTCATGGACTTCCTCCAGGACTCGTTTTATCTCATCATGGGCAATGCATCGGAGTAGTTGGGTGGAGAATCCCTTTCGATACATTATTCCATCCTGTATTACATAACGAGAAGCCTTACGAAGGACTTGTCGTCTTTCGCTCCTTTCTTTGGGCAAGATCTCTAATAGCAAGTATTGCTTGATTGAGGTCATCCACGATTCCTTCTCGATTTCTGTTTCCAACACGAAATCTACCACCATCATATCTATACTCAGAGCATGGAGGGTCTCGACAGGAAATAATCCCATTTGTTGTGTGTCGTATGTGCTTGTGAATTTTGCCAACGAGTCAGCTGCCCTGTTTTGCTCACGTGGGACATGTGAAAAATCGTAGTACTTGAGATTCGCTAGCAGTTCCTAAACTCGAACCAAATATGGGGCAAGTCTCTGCACCTTGCTTGGTAGTCACCTCGCACTTGGTACACCTCCAGCTGCGAGTCGTTGAAGATTTCAATCGATTTTACTCCCAGTTCTTTGATAAGTTTCAAGCCGGTGATCAACGCTTCATATTCGGCTTCCTTATTCGTTGCTGTGAATTCGAGCTTCAAAGCATAGTAGATCGGTCAGTTTTCAGGAGTTACGAGAACTATGCCAACCCCCGAACAACGGTCGTTAGATGCCCCATCGGTGTACATCTTCCATCGAACGGGAGGTATGACATTATGATCGTTTAATTCGTCTGTCGTTGTGAATTCAGAAATGAAGTCAGCTAGTGCCTGTCCTTGTATGGCCCTTCGCGGCAGGTAGGTGTTGTCGAACTGACTTAGCTCAATATTCCATTTTAACATCCTTCCGGAAGTTTTTGATCGTTGGAGTATCCGTCGCAAAGGCTAATCAATATAAACACTGATTGAGTGTGCCTGAAAATATGGACGAAGCTTGTGTGCTGCAATCACCAAGCAATAGGCTAGTTTTTCAGTCTTCGGATAATTTATTTCTGCCCCCGTCAAGTGTTTACTAACATAGTAAACGAGCTTCTGGACCCGGTCTTCCTCGCGAACCAGGGCTTCGCTGATAGCGTGCTGGGATACAGCTAGGTATACGTACAACATTTCGTGGTCTATTAGTTTCGACAATATCGGAAGACTTTCCAAGTACCTTACAAGAGCCCGGAATGCTTCCTCACAGTCGGATGTCCACTCAAAATTCCTCTTTCCTCTCTTTATGACATCGAAGAAAGGAATACATTTGTCCGTGGCCCTAGACATGAATCGGCTCAGCATTCAAGCTTTGTTTCTGTTTTATGGTTCTGGGCACTTATATACCTCGGATAGCCTGAATCTTCTCTGGGATAGCCTTGATTCCCCGGGCATTTACAATGAATCCCAGAAACTTCCCTGACGCTACGCCGAATGAACACTTCAACGGGTTGATCTTCATTCCATGATGCCTGAGTATGTCAAACATCTCCGTCAAGTCTCGAATGTGGTCGTTTGACTGCCGCAACTTCACGAGCATGTCATCCACATAGACTTCCATTGTTTTACCAATCTGATCTTTGAACATTCGATTCACCAGGCGTTGATAAGTCGCTCCTGCGTTCTTCAACCCAAATGGCATTACTACATAGCAGTACAGTCCCATGTTCGTGGCGAAACTGGTGTGTTCTTGGTCTGGGAGGTGTATTGGGATTTGATTATATCTAGAATACGCATCCATGAATGATAGTAATTCGTGTCCGACGGTAGAGTCAACGAGCTGGTCGATTCTAGGTAAAGGGAAACTATCCTTCGGGCATGCCTTATTCAGATCGGAGTTATCAACACAAGTCCTCCACTTTCCATTCGCTTTCTTCACCAACACTGGGTTAGATACCCATTCGGGATAGAGGGCGTCCCGGACGAACCCATTGGCCTTGAGCTTGTCCACCTCCTCTTTGAGAGCTGCGGACCTCTCTGGGTCCATGCCTCTCCTTTTTTGTTTCACAGGTACATGTTTCGGGTCTATGTTCAACATATGACTCGCAATCGCAGGAGAAATCCCGACATATCAGAATGTGTCCAGGCGAAAACATCAGGATTCGCTCGGAGGAAATCAGTAAGCCTCTCAACGGCCAAAGGGTCGAGTTGCGACCCAATTTTAAGAACTCGTGATGGGTCACTCTGGCTAAGTGGATGTCAATGGTTAGTTCAGCCGGTGCTGCATTTGTTTCCCTGGGTTTCCCATTATCGTCTCTTGGATCTATGTCCCTATAGATCCGAGAATGTTGCCCAAGCCAGGGCTCGAGCGCTACTTGTCAATCATCAGCATTTCGGCTGCGGACAGAGCGGTCCGCAACCTTTCCTTTCTCTCTACGCTGAGCCTCTCTCAGCTCAGCCACATAGCAGGCACGTCCGGTCGCCTGATCGCCGTGCACCACTCCAACACCGCTGTCTGTGGGAAATTTTAATGTCAGACACCAAGGGGCCAATGCTGCCCTAAATTATGCCAAGGCTGAACGTCCTAGAAATACGTTATATAGAGAGTCAACGTCCAACACTATGAATGGTAGGATTCACACCCTCCTACGCTCGCCTTGCCCCAGCTCAACTGGTAACTCCACATATCCCACTGCATCCGTTGCTGCGCCGTTAAGGCCATGGATTCTGGCATTGGATGGTTTCAAATCCTTAGCTTCTAGTTTCATTTGGTCATATGCCTTCTTGAAGATGATGTTAACGGAGCTTCCACAATCAATTAGAATTCTCTTCACATACGCCGGCCCGATTGTTGCAGATATGACCATCGGGTCGATGGTAGGGGCCTCCACCTTGTCCGCAACTCGGCTCCTGAATACAATATCATCATCATCGTTCGTTGCTGTTTTGCAGGAGTCCCATCCTCCACATTCAAACAACACTCATATTCCGCATGTCTTAAAGAGTTAGCATATCACTCCATCTCCTGCCAATTCTTATCCGCAGGATGAGGTCCTCCCGTAATCATGTTGATAACCAATCTACCCAGTTCGTGCAGGTTGCTCTGGTTGGCGTGGAGCTGGCCCACGTCTGGGGTTCGATGTCTCTTGTCTTCCGTCTTGTGGATCTTTGACGAACTTCTGCAGCTTTTTTTTCTAATCAACTTTTCAATAGCGTCATGGAGGTGCCTGCACTCCTCTGTGTTATGCCCATAAGGCTCGTGAAAGCGGCAATACTTCCCAGTCCGCTTCTGTTTTTCCATTGATTCCTTTGGGCGTGATTTTCTATACTAGAAAGTGTTGCAAGTTGACAAATAGATGTTCTCAAGTGATGCGTTGAGCAGGGTGTATTCACTGTAGGTCGGGATCCTTGACTTCCATTTCCCCGTCTCTCTTTTCTTCCCAGGATTTCCACCTTCGGATCCTTTAGACTGTCCAGGCTTGTTTTTGACGTTGGCTTGAGCTTTTCCCGAATTATCACCATCTTACTTCATGGCGATGGTACTTTTCACAGTCTCCTAAGCAGGCCCTGGTGCCTTGTCTCATCTCGTCCATCGAGCTTCTTCCCTTCTTATGAATTGGTGAGCTTTCGAATAAAAATGCTCCAGCATGGCTGGGGGCTTTCCTGCCAACCAATCTCCAAATTCAGAGTCTGGATCTACTCCACGCATTATCGCCATCAAAATTGCGTGGTCGTTTGGATTGCTCACTTCAGTAGCAGCAACATGAAATCTCTGCAAGTATGTTTTCAATAACTCTCCCGGAGGTTGGATTACGCTTGATAAAGACATCACATCCTTTGGACGAGTGGTGTATATTCTGAGTTGTTCTATGAATTTCGTTGCTAATTCGTCAAAGCTGGATATAGATCGAGGTGGGAGTCGAGTAAACCACATGGTGGCAATACCAGACAAAGTGATTGGGAAGCACCTACACTTGGTCGCATCATTGGCTCTTGCAGAATCCATCATCCATCCATGCCTCATCACATGTTGCATGGGATCGGTCTTCCCCTCATAGGTTGGGATAGTCGGCATATTGAACTTCTTGGGGTACTCGGCCTGCAGGATACCATCCGTAAAGGGGTATGGCTTTTGGCCACTCCCCAATCTTCATTGGTCAAGCCTTAGTTTTCTCTCATCAACTTCCTGACCATAGCTGTTAAGTCCGGAGTTTGTATGGAGGATGGAAGGTTGGGTTCCGTTCTATGGGACCGTGCGGGTTGATGTCCTGCCTGATTTGGGTCTTGGAGATTCGGGTGTCCAGTCTCTTTGCAGGCTTGATTCCCAATGCCTGCTTGTGCATCTTCCTCCTTACAGCGTCTACGCCTAGGATGTTCATCAGCTGAGGTTAAGCTATCAGATTCAGAATAAGGGGCAGGGTTTCCTCCGGCGCTGCTGTCGAGCGAGCTGAGTCATGAGGTTAGTGTTGGCTTGAATCTGTTCAGCAAGCTGTCTTCTACTTTCCTTGAGTTCTCTTATCAGGTCATTGAACTCCGTTCGGGAAACGACTTCTGCTTGGATTTGGGTGGAGGGCCCTGCACCACTGGTTGTCGGCTGATTTCCAGGTCCAACTTGTTGTACGCTAGCAGTTTCATGGACATCTGCATTATGAGAGGCCGATCTGGTTCGTGGTCTCCCATGGTAGAGTTGTTGGGTGTAACTCTGAGTAGAATCAACAGATGCCTTGTGAATGATTTTGGATCTCCTTCGGGGGATTTTGTAATCCAGTAGCTACAAAGCAGATCCTAATAGCCTGAGAATTCAATTCTCAGTGAAAGTACCAAAATATTAGCACCAAAATTGGTCACTAACACCCTTAGAAAGATTGTGTAGAGAGATTAATGAAGAAAGCAAATTAAAACTGAGAAGAGAATGTAAATTTAAATGCGGAAAGTAAGAACACCAAATTTATAGTGGTTCGGCGTAGTAGTCTACGTCCACTTTGAAGTTGATCTTTATTTCTTTATTTGATACTTGATTACATATATAATCCATTTCTAAGTACTTGAATACAATTGCTGAATAAAAAGCTTAAGTCTTGAATGAGGGTTGAATGCGGCAGAGTTCCCCCAGTGTTCTCTCCAATTCTCCCCCTTTACTGTGCCCCTGCCCCTCTATTTATAGACGAAAATGGGTTGGACTCCCTGGTGGGCCTGGTATCTGAATATCTCGGCCCAATTGGAATAAGCCCCGTGTGCCGACCCAAACATGCCGAACAACAATTGGTGCCGAACCTCTATCCTTATGCCAAACAACATGAGGCCGGACGCTCTTCATGCCGAACACCCATTAGTGCCGAACGATTCTGGACGACGAAAGGTAGGTGATGGCCGAATGAGATATGTGCCAGACGGGATGTGGTGTTGAGTGAGGGGTGCAGGTCGTGTTGAGTGAGGGGTGCGGCCGAACGAGGCTGGAATGCCGAGTGGAGTATGAATGTCGAACGCTCTAGGAGCCGGACGTAACCTGTAGGCCGAGCGTTCACGGATGCCGAACATCCTTGACCGAACGATGTCTTTGGTCGAACGTACACGGGGGGTCGAGTAATCTTTGGTTGTCGGACGATCTTATGCCGAGCGTTCTTCTTTGGCCGAGCGATATTCAATACCGAATGTTTCTCGATGCTGAACGAGACGCTCGTGCCGAATGGCCTTGTCATGCCGAACGTTCATTGATGCTGACCGAACTTGGATGCCGAGTGCTTCTTGGATGCCGGTCGTAACGTGATGCCAAACTATCCAGTTTGACCGATCGATAGGGAGGACTAGTACTAAGTTGCCTGGTCAAATCTCCAGGAAACAACCACCTTGGAGTGAAAAAGGGATTCATACTTGTTATTGAAATGGTAGTACAAACTACAAATAGTCAAATTCGTACTTTACATACTTTTTCTAACTTTATTTATTTGTAGAATCCTTTAAAACTATAAGAGAAATCAAAAGAGATGCAGTGGAATAGATTATAAATTGATTAAATCTCAAGCACGGATCTGACTCCACTATATAAAACAAACAATTGAAATTCTAACATATTCAAATATCAACATTTTACTTGGAGAAATCGTAGGGGTTTTAATATTTAGGGTTTTCGTTTATAAAATTCCCTAAGGCATACATCAAATCCAAACAGATATACAGAATTTCCAAAAAGGGAAAAACTGAAATTTCCACTTACAGATAATTGCTTGCTTCTAAATTGAATTTGATTCACACCATTTCTATTTCCCTTTCAGATCTTCTTCTTTTGGTATATACAAAAAGTGGATTGTATATAGAGATTAGATTATATTAGATTCAGAATTAGAAACTAGATATGAATAGAACTAGAAATCAAAAAAGATAGACATCTAAACCTCGTATCTGAAAATCCTAGTTTATTTTGAAATTTGAAGAAGAAGTAATTTGGCAGAGCTTCACTGTTGTTCCTAGAATTTTAAGAAAAAAGTGGGGGATGGGGTTAGACCTCTTTCTATAGAGGTAAGAATGAACTAGAACTGTCGGTTTTAAATAATAAAATCCAGGCCATTCAGGCCAATCAAAATAATTCGATTTTTCACCTTCATCGATCGACTACGGACCTTGGGCGGTCAACCACCGCCAAAGGGCGGTCGGTTGATCCCCTTTTATTGAACGTGTTATTTCCTTCCATTTTTATTTTTATTTTCTACTTAATTTACTATATATGTTACCCTTAATTATGACGTTAACATAAACGTTAAGTAACCCTTAAAGTTAAATATTTTAAAATCCAAAATTTAAACCTTTCAAATTTAACATGTTTGAATATTTTAAATTTGGAAACTTCAAACGTCCATAACCTCTTTGTTTGAACTCTAGTTACAAAACTTAATATATGGAAATTGATTGGAAAATTGCGATGGACGCATTGGTGCAAATCCCGTACCAAATTTTAACATTTACAAAATTTTCACTTTTAGCTTTACTTTAATAATTTAATTTCTTATTAACTTTTACGGAGTGTTACACTCGCTTTTCCTTAAAATGGATTTCGCCCTCGAAATCCCCAACGGAAAATAGTGTAATGTGCATTCAACAGCCATGTTATACAACCAAGATATCTATACAACCATCTACTCAACCAAAAATGCAATGTGATTATACTATAGGTGAGCTCAATCCTAGCATGGATGCAAGATCATGACATATAGGCATGCATGAAAGCATCATAAATATACATAAAATTCTATTTGAGTGCAAAAATAATAGTAAAATTTCTGGCAATCATCTCCTACCATCCAGTCTAGCAACCATGATGCAACCAAATTTTAAATTTTGGAGCAAAAAGTTTACCAGAGAAAATCTTGAGATCATAAACCTTCATTTTATTCTTTAGTTTTCCATGTGCTTGCCGCTGGCATAAGGGGGGCTATCAACTCCGTCTCAACATCTATTAACTGATCAGGATACATTACATTGGGAATGTCATGCAGACATTTCTACAAGTATGAAACATGAAAGACATCATGGGCTTCTATTAATTTGTCCAGAAGCTCTGCCCAATAAGCAAGTTTCTACATCCTCTCTAGACTCCAGTAAGGCCCAACGAACCTTGGTGCCAACTTCTCAGATGTATGGAACCTCATAATCATCCTAAGAGGGGAAACCTTGACAAACACTATATCCCCAACCTAAAACTATAATTCGTTTCTTCGCCCGTTGGCATAGGACTTATAACGGTCCTGTGCGGCCTTCATTCGCCACTAATCACTTCTGCTTTTTTCTTTGGCACGTCAAACACCTTGTGACAACTTCTTCCACCTTCTCCTTCCTCTCTATCCAATAGAAAATTCTTTTTATATCCCTATTCATCTTATTTCTTTTAGGTGAATAGTAACGCTCCACAAGCTTTGGGATTGGAGCATTCTATCCTAATTTCCTTATTAACTTCAAGTCATACCCCCGGTTTATTGCTAGTTAAGTGTCCTTACGAAATTTGCGTATTTATGTTGTTCCTCGATAGGTGATATTTATTTAGCAGTCTAATTCCATCCATAAAATCAATGCAATGATAAAATAGGAACAAGTCTTATACCATATCAAACACTTTCCCTAAAGGAGACAACTAGCGATCATAACCAAAAAATTATAAAAGAAAATTTTGTTGGAAGCTTCCATTAACCATCAACTGGTGTCAATGATGTTTGGGTCCTAATGTTTTTTAATAGATCAAGATGGATATTCCTAGAATGACATTCCACCATCACCCACCTTCCTTAATTCGTCTCCTTAGGTTTAATAAATATCTGTCACCCATAATAATTGGTCATTAATGTCAAAATTAGGCAATCTCTAATAAATCCTTATATAATTCCTTTAATCTATTTAACTATTTCAAAATCCTCATAAATGTCATATTAATCTTATTAATCAATTCTCATAAATGCCATAATAAACCCACTAATCGGTTCCCATTCAATTCCTTGTTAATTCTCTATTAATAACAAATTTATTGCCCGTTAAATTTGTAATTAATGTCCATACATCATAATCTGTTAATTGCTAACTAATCTGTATATAGTCATAAATTAGGCCATATATAGAATTATTTTTGTGTGTTAAGTGTGGTTGTGTGTGTGTATTTCATATTTCGTTTAATTCCAAACTAGAACATTCTTCAAATTTTAATTTATCGAAGTTATCCTTCTAAATAATGACTACCACTAAAAATTTTCATAAATTAACCAAAGTGAGATCTTTGCTTTGTTTGAAAGCACAAGGAACTATTTCTTTCTTTTTATTGAAATGGACAGTGTAAACTATAGGAAAGAATATCCATATATTACATAACTCTTTTCCTTATTGGTATATTCCCTGTTAATTCAAAAGGCACACTTTTGTACATATTTTGGAGTTGGATAATTTATGGAATTTACACGGAACCTGCTCCAAATAAATCAAAACACAAAAATTTACATTCCAAGTCAACTAGAGCAACCTAACTTACAACTCAATTATAAAACTGGAATATCTTTACGACTTTACCATTATTCTGCCATTAAATATTTAGGACCGATTTCAAATTTCCAAATCAGGTTGTACATAATATTCCTATTTTATTCATATCTCAGAATTTTTTCATTGCCTTACTTAGGTAGTGGTCCCTCTCTGCTCCAAGAAAAATCTTTTTTTCACTATTACCTTATACGAAACCTATATCTCTGAAAATATAAACTTGGAAACCTTTTTTGTCAATTTCAAAAATTTCTTAGTTCCCAAAAAGAGCTATGAAATTTTTTCCTTTTTCTTAACCAACTTTTCCATTTTAAGGACTTTCTACAACGGTGACTTATTTCTAAAAGTTGGACTTCTAATTCAAAACACTTAGAACACAAATATTAAACCGAACTATTATTAAATCAAAAATTCAAAATTTTCTTAATTTCACGAAGGAGCAAAATAATTTCACTTTGCGAAAAATTTCTACAACATACAAAATAATTTTCAATAAAATATTTTCCTACAAATAAACTCATTACAATAAATTAGAAATCAGCATTTATTACCCCTTGAAATGATGGCCTATACTTAAAAAAAGTTCATTGACTGTCATTTTAAGGATATGTTTTATTATTTTCCAAATTTAACTCCTTCTAAACCTGTTATAAAGACTATAACTTTAATATCATTTCAAAATAACATGTTTTTCTTCATTAGACATTCCTTATTTCAAAGATATTTCTAGTTATAATACAATTATTTTAGTACACCACATGCATGCCAAATTTCTAATTTCAAATTGTTATATTATCCCAAGGAAATATATCAACATCAATTGCTTTATTACTCAAAATGTACTGTCACTTAACTAATTTCTTTTTATAACTCTGTTTATGCCTTATTTAAACTTATATAATCTTTTGCAATCTTTTTATTATCAATCGCAATTTATTTCTTTTTCATTACCATTTAAATTCAATAATATCTTATTGTTATTCAAACAATTTCTAAACAAAAGAATGAATATAAAATTATCGTCTTCACGTAAATGATTTTCCTTACAACATTCACGAAATTATCCCAACTCAATTATTAATCATCATTATTTAATCCCATCAATTTTTTTAAAAAAACATCTCATATGTAACGACCTGTATTTTTAGCTATTTTAAATTATAAAATTTAATACAATTATTGAACAGAAATGGTTAGAAATAAAAATTTATGCTTTATTTATGTAATTTATTTAATATGAACTTGAATAAAAAATTTGAATAACAAAATTCAATAAGATAAGAGATGATAATTTACATTAGAAAGTAAATTAAATAATATTGAATTGTAAGTAATTGCATTAACGTTGAATTATTGTAAAATGAAAGTAGTTCTTTTATTATTTAAATTCATTTTAAAGGTTAAACTTTATAAGTAAATAACTTATATTTAAAATATGGTGATTTATTGGATAATTAAATTGTTTAAATTTAATATTGGAAATTATTTAAATAATTGAATCTTGTATTCAATTTTAAAGTTAACATTCTTCATTCTTGTTTAAATAAAATTTAAATCAACTTTCACCGTCTCAGAGTCTGACGAAACTAGTTTCATCGGATCCGTAATAGTGAGTTATTATAGCATTTCAAGTTTCATAGAGATCGGAGTTATTATTTGGCCGTGCGAGCTTGAAACGCGTAGAAATTAATTTAAGGAATTTAATTAAAATAAATTGATTTTGAAATGCCATCTTCTGAATATGACGGAATCTTTTCTCGAAACAGTTCGAAATGGAGGTTAATATATAGAATACCAGGCGACACGCTTCGTTTGGGTTCGGAAAATTTATATGTGAATTGGCTTGGAAATTTATATGTAAGGACACTTTTATTTTCATTTTCACAAACGAAAACCGTAACCCATCTTCAGCCGCGTTCTTTAAGCATTAATGGTAATATTTCTTCATCTTCCTTTCTCAATTTCTCCAAATCCGTTCATCGTAATCAAATGCATCCAAAAGGAAAAGTGAATCCCAAGGAGATCTACAATCTGTTCGATTGCATCAAGATGAAGCTTCTAAGATCACCAAAATCGACTGAGGAAGGTCGCATGAATTTTCTCAAATTGTGAAATGATTGTGGCAGTGGAAGGGCCAGGGATTCTGGAGATGGTGGAGTTGGCGATGGCCGTCGCGGTGGTGAGGCTGGATCGACGCTCGACGGCCTTGGGTAGCATGTGCACATTAGGGAACGGCCATGCGATGGGTTCGACGACCTGGAAGCTGTGAGCAGAGAGAAGGTGAGGCAATGTTAATGATTTATTTTATTATTTTAGTTGATTAAACTTTAATTATACCATTAATGCTAATTAAATCGTAACTTTTGCATACGATGTCCGATTCTAGCGAAATAAGTCGCATTGCGATCTTATCGACGAAGACAACGACATGGAATCAAATTGGTATTTATTTGACTTTGGAAAATTTTCATTTTAAAATAAAGGTGAGTTTTTTAAACACTCACGAATGACTAAAATATTTTTATGTTAGTTAAATTGAAATCATGAAGTGATATAATTTTATTGATTGTTGTTTGGTAATTTAACTGACATGGAAATCGACATAGAAATTTATATGTTAAAAATTTTGAATTAACAGTTAAATTGAAATTGGAATTAAACTGCTAGTTAGATTCCCGAATATTGATAACTAGTTAATTGTTGTGATATATTGACTATTTTGGAATGTTGATTGTGATGGATGCTATTGGTTGATATTTTGGATGATTTGGATGTTTATTTATTTTTATATATTTCTGTTATCACCGTTTATATTATTGATAGTATATAAATGATTTGAATTATTTCAAATAAATTAAGAAATACGTTGAAATGATATATACCTATAACACTTTGTTTTGGATTGAAATGATATATATCCATCCCTGAAATTAAATCGAAATAACTTATCACTTGGCCATAGAATTGAAAATTATACACGGATACTAGATTGGTTAAATTAAATGGTTTTAAATTCTTGGATTTGAATTTATTCCAACGATTTTTTTATAAAAATAAAATTGAATGGAAGTATGGAAATTGAATTATTTGTGAACACGAGCTTGAAATGTTGAAATTTAAATTGGTTAAAAGAAATCGTTTAAAGAATTGAATTTGGAGGTCTGAAGTATAATTGAAATATGATTTGAATTATGGAAATCCAATTTATTTTAAAGATTGAATTTTATTCAAACTTCAAGATTTGTCTAAGAAAAAGGTATATGAAGCGATATTTCAAATTTGAGCTCGAAATTGAATTATTTTAAAAGATTTGAACCTTAAATTGAATGTTGAAGTTAAATTGATTTTAGTGATTTAAATCGGTACTTAGAAATTAAACTCGATATTGATATAAATTGAAATGGTTTAAATTGAGAATTGAGTTGAAACATAAACTATTTGAATCAAATCAATGAAAATCAAATTTGTAATTAATTCAAATTGAACTCGAATCAAAATTTATTTGAATTGAAATTGAACTTAATTCGAATTGAAATCAAAATTGAGTCGATTTGAATTGAATTGAGATTGAAGATGATTTGGAATTGAATCAGTTTGACTTTGGAATTATTTTCAAATAAATTATTTTAATACATGCGTTTTAAAATCTATCTTTTAAAATATTCAAATTATTCTGATTTTCCAAGCTATTTTACAACAGAAAGGGGGATACCCTACAATAGCCACTTAATACCTCAACCCCAAAGCGGACCTCATCCATAGATTTTCCACTACCGCACTCAAAAGATAATCTCAACCATTTGATACGTCTTGAATAGAAAGGAGGCAGACCATATGACAGCCACTTAATACCTTCAACCCAAAAGCAGGTCTGTACTAGAATATATGTCTTATGACCTGTAACCCAACCATGATGTCTTATATTAGTACGACCGTTCATTGGTGTTGGAAACAAGATTATGTGTACAGGCTTAGCCTGTAAAATTAGGACTAACCTTGTGTCTACCGTAGGTGTTTATTCTAGGCGATGTCTAACATCAATCCCAAAGTCATAATACTGTAGCTGGATAGACTTTTGTATGCATTTGACTGACCTCACATCTTTATAACTTGGTCATATTTTCGCTCTCCTAACACCATATATATAATACAATATCTCACCGCCTTTATAACTTAAGGCCATATAAGGAAAACTTCTTATTTCGCCTTTAATGGTGGATTAATTGCCATATTAACCTTAACTTCCTTCCTATAAGATTTAATGCTAATTACTAACCTATTTATTCTATACAATGCGAATTATACAGTATTATATGTTATTAATTATATTTATACTTATGCAATATTTTAGCTAACTAAATATTCCTAAGCTTGCGTAGAAATATTCCTATTCTAAGATTAAAGCTTCCTAAACTAATTGTTAAAATTTCAAAACTCTCATATCCATACAAGCCTAAGTTCCGTACAATAATTTACAAAATAGCTAATAACCTTAGCTGGACTAAGTAATCGTTTAGTAATCCAGTGGCGGTCTAGACGGACTGTTGTTGTATATATATTCAAAAATGGAATAATAACAAACTTATTTAATGTTAATATAATTGAATTAGCGCCTCTACTTCAAGGAAATGAAACTTCCAGTTTAAACCGTTTATATTCTATTCTACTTTTACATACACAAACTTGAAGTGAAAAATGAATTCATACTTGTCTGAATCATGGAAATAGGTGATGCAAATTACAAATTGTAGAATCCATACACTGCACACCATTTCCATTTTTTTTTCCTTTCAGATTCCTTCGTCACAGCAATAGAAATCAGAAGAGGAAGTTAAATAGAAAATAAATTATTTAAATTGCATCAATAATTGAATTCTACAATATTAACATAAGACAGCTGAAATTCCAATAACTCCAGGAACTGACATTTATTTAGGGGAATTAGGGGTTTTAAAATTTGGAGTTTTCGTATGAAAATTTCCCCAATGCATAAAAAAAATCCAAACTTTTACTACGCAAACTACTAAAATATGAAAAATTAAGATTTTCACTCACATAAAGTTTCCTACTTTCTTCAGATTTGATTCACACATTTGTCTAAATACTCCTTCGGATTTCTTCTAGAATATACAATCATTCAAATATATATAAATTAGGCTTGGAATTTAGAAATTAGGAAAGAATAAGAATAGAAAACGTGTGTGTGTGTACCTATTACCTTTTTCGCTTGATTTGAATTCTTGAATGTAATCGAAAAAGAAGATTGATGGAGTTCCACTAGTGTTTTAAATATTTTTTGAATAAAAGTGAGAGAGGACTAACCACTTTTTTATAGTGGTTAGAAGGCATTTGGACCATAGGATTTAAGTTGGTTCAAAATAATAAAATTCAGGTCATCCCTGGCCTAACCTAACCCTTGCGGCCATCTATTTACCAATCAACTGCTCTTCCCTAAGCGGTTGACCACTAGCGGTCGACCGACCTAGAGAAGGGGGTCGATCGGTCTCTTATTTTTTACCATGAATTATTGTTTGTCATTTATTTTGATTTCTTTCCTCTTTTATCTAGTAACATCAACGTTTCTCCCCAACTTTAATTTGCCCAAATGTTAAACTATTTATTACAAATTTAATTTCCACGTTAATGTTATTTAAATTTAAAATTTGAATTCGTTTGAATTATTTTAAATTTGAAAACTCCAAATATTAATAACTATTCTATTTGGGCTTCGATTACAAAACTATATATGAAAGTTGATCAGAAAATCACCACGAACACAATGGTTTAAATTTCGTGGCCAATTTTTTTAATCTACATAATTTTCATTTTAGTCTTATTTTAATTAATCAATTTCTTATTAATTTTTATAGTGTGTTACAAGCTCAAATCTGAATACTTCTTCGTAAGAAGTTCGTTGTTTTTGTAAACAATTCTCTAATATTTCACAAATAAACGAAAATAGTCTTAACTACCATTTAGTGATCTTAATTCAGATTTAATACTTGCTTTCTGTATCAAGTACACAAGCTAAATACGATATTGTATGATATTTTAGACAATACAACATGTATGATAATTTCTATTACCCATGCATAAAGGAGCCATCCTATATGTTCCATATTAACATTTTAATATGGTATTTATGCATCGCGTCAAGGATATTCCCAACATCCATTTAGACTGATTATAAAAGATATCATTTACAAATCCAATGTTGGGTATTAAACAAACAAACCATAACAATTTTAACTTAGGTACACATTAGCAATCATAAGTTTGTTGTTTACATATTAGAAATATTCTAGTGCCTTTATAGTTCTTTCTTATAAACACATTCCTTTGTATTTTGGTCAAAAATAAAATTATTTCGTATCAGTTCGTGGACCATATCCAAAACAAACAAACTCAATATCACTCCAACTGACTTCGACACACTTTGATTGTTATGTGTAAAAAAATTATTCTAAATCATTATTTAGAAATTTCTATTTCAACCACATACGTACCAAAACTTAAAGTCATACTAGGCGACAATTTTATGAGTAAAAGCCAAATTAACCTAAACACATTCAATGAGGAATCTGTTACGCTAATTTCAATAATTGAAATTTACAATGTTATTCTAATCAACGTTGTTCATTATATTTCAACTACATTGGTCTTCTTCTAAAAAACATATTTGTGGCCGATGGGTCGTATCACTTTGGGTACAACTATCAAAATCATATTTTGATATAGTACTTTGAATATATTCAAGATTTTTGCATCATATTGTCTACCAGAATCAATACTATTAATGGTTTTATTAACAATCGAGGAATATTTATTATCAATACTGTTAAGAGACTCGTAGTTTCTTTTAAATATGTGAGGAATTTTATTAGATATTCTAATGTGTTAGGTCAGATTTGGTTTGGTTACTTTCATTTTATCCCTCGTAATTGGTTTTATCTTTAGATCATATCCAAATCCATTTTACTATCTAAATTTCTAAAAGAAAATCCGTTTCTATGAAGTTGACGTTTATTAGAAAACTAATTATTTCTAAATGCAATAGAATAAGAATTTACGAACATTTTATGAATCGCCTTATATGTATGAAACTAATTTGGTTTTAGTTTACAAAACTTATGTTCAAAACATAAGTTGGTCATCCAATGATGATCGACCCCAACTCCTTTTAGGGCAGTCCATGTAAGATCCCTCATAAACAATAATTACGTGCAGCCTTTCAAATTGCATAACCATGAAAGTCTACAAGGTGGATCATGTAGTGTATATGCAAGTATACGTGACAAAATGTATGATGCAACTAAATAATATTAATCTAAGTAAATATAGAATAAGCACAACAGAATTTTTATACCAGTTCGGACCTCCCATCCTACGTCCAGTCCCAAATCTCCCCTTCGGAATTCGACTATCAAAAATCCTCGCTTCGACCGAAGGAATAGGCTTAGTTACAATAAGTTGTTCTTGTCAAATGTGTGTTCTAGTATAACACGGATGTTGACTAATTAGTACAATTTCTTTCAATATAAATCTAAAGAATATTGTCTATAAAGAACTGAGTATATGGAAGAGTGAATACAAGTAAAGATTACCAGAGTGTTGAGATCAAGAATATAGTATAGAGTATCGAATTAGAAAGCGTAAGTAAGTAAGTTTTTTTTCTCTCCTGATTCTTGATGCTATATATAGTTGTAGGTAGGTATCTTGAGTAGTTGCATCTATTAATGAACGCTCTAAAGTTGCTTTTGTTGATGGTGAAGAGTTGTAGTGAAGAGAAGTGTAGATGTCCATTCGCATGTGGCAGTTGAAGTTCTTTTCTGAAGTCCGAGTTTGAATTTAGACGTATGGTATTTTCTTCAATCGTCTGATACTATATATTTTTTGAACATGGTAAATTTTCAAACGTCTGAGTACAATAACCAGACATCTAGTTTAGCCTGTTTGTTGTTCCAGATGATTTTTCCAAACGTCTGGCTTGTACACCTAGATGTCTGATACTGCTGCATGTTTGTTTTGTGCATCTTTTCTTTTGCTTCTTTGTACCTATCAACTTGTAGCCTCTTGTAGTGTCCTTTGAGCCTTGTTCTTGTCTTTCTAGTGATGTTGTTCTAGCAAGTACCTGTTTATGTAAACATATATGTATATTTTATTTCCATTGTATAGTTGTTATCATCGAAACCGTAGATTGGATTTCCTAACATTCTCCCCCTTTTTGATGATGACAATTATACAACGTACTTAGATATAATTTTATAAATCTCTCTCTGAATGTGTTCTTACCATTATTTCTCCCCCTTTGGCATTATCAAAAATTATTAATATCTATAATTATGTATACACTTTTAATCCGTAATTTTTACTAATTGCTAGAAAGTTATAACAATTTACTATAATTACGAATAAGTAACAAACCCAAAAGCACTTTTTATAATGATTAAACATAGTAATTATATACATAGATTTTTGATTTCAATACAAAAGTTGAAACCTATTAAAAAATATCTAAGGATCTTTTGGGGAAGCTTGAGCTTGATCATCTCCTTCATCTTCATTCTTTGAAGAACTAGCTTGTTTTTTAGGAGATGTTGGAGTATGTTCGAGGGGTTCTTTTTTTCCTTCAAAAAATTTAGAGTGTTTTGAAGGAGAAGGAGAAGGCACTGGAGTTGGCCAATCTTCAGAAGGTGGTGTGGAGCCACAGACTCGTTGAAGAACCTCTTTTAGAACGGATAAAGTTATTGAAAGCGATGATTCAGCTATGGCTAGGCGAGAAGCAAACGTTGTTTCAAAGCTATCAATACGCTTAGCCAATAATCTTTGATTTCTTGATAGGAGAAGTTGATTTTGGAGAGTTAAGTCTTTAGTACTTTCATTTGGATTAGTCTCAGTGTGAGTCTCCAAAATATCATCTTGGCCTGGATAGTCAAAAGATGCAGGAGGAGGAGTTTGTTCATGATGTTGTTCCTCTTCTTGCGATGGTTATGGTGGTTGTTGATGATGTTGATGCCTAGCTTGTCCGGCTTGTTGACGACGTTGCGTCCACTCTTCAAATGACATAAAATCCGAAGGATTTTATGGTAAATGCATAAGAGAGAAGAATTTTGTGGAGGCGTACTTGGGAGAAATCTCTTCAAAAGTTGATAAATACGATGGAATGTTGTAAGCTTTCAGAAGATGCATGATGTAGGAGGGTAGATGACACATGGACGTGATCGAGTCCAATAGTGTTTAAGCTCATCAAATACGAACTTCGCCCAATTTACCCTCGTTCCACTAAAGATGGCATATAGAGATTTGTGCTATAATTCCGTTATTTGTTCATGACTGCTAAGGCGAGGAATGATTGTATTAATAATCATCATGGTGAGGAGTCTTGCCTTAGGTCGTAAGTGTTTGGAAGCAAATCTTGGCATTTCATCTTTCCAAATTTGATGGGCAACATTATCTTTTGGTTTTAGGCGCATATCCGGGATGTTATATAAATCTTCTCTAGAATCGGGACAACCTAGAGTACGGCCTATTATTCTCGGAGTTAGATGAATAGTGTTGCCGTAAGCACTTGACCAAAGCCAATTATCATCATTTTCGGTATTCCATACGGTAGTGCTATCGATATTAGCATAGAAAAGGAATATGGCGAGCTGATCGATTTGTATATTATTGGGATTGAAGGAAATTAATGTTTCTAACCCAGCATTTTCACACATTTCATCCAAATCGTACATAGGAAATTTAAGTAAATTATAGAAAGAACCTATATGTAGCTTCTTCTTCTGAATATCGTCGTATCTTTTGATTGAATGAGGCACTCTATTCATCCATCTCTTAATTTGATCATCAGAGCACACTTGTGGGTTGAAGGATGTGGCTTGCTCTTGCTTTCTTTTTGAAATTTTAGGGTTTTTAGTTTTGGGCGCCATGATATAGTGTAATTTATGGAGTTAGCGATTTGGAAAGTTAGGGTTTTGGATATGAAAGAGAAAAGAAATGAAATGTGAGGTAAAAATATTTGAGTAAAATAGTCATTATAAGGTTACTGAAGGCTGTCGATGGAATTTCAGACGTCTATGAAGTGAATCAGACGTCCGATTTAACCTAGAATAAAGACAATAAATATGGTCAGACGTTTGGAAGTTGTTGGCAGACGTCTGGAGTGGATATAGTTTGTAAATTTTGAAGACAGAAAGTGTTGTAAGACGTCTGGATATAGAAACATACGTCTGGAATAGGCAGAAGTGTATTTTTTGAAGACAGATTCTTTTCTCAGACGTTTGGATATAATATCAGACGTCTGAAAATGTCCTGAATTTGTATCTTAAGGAGGCAGATACTTTGTTCAAACGTCTAGTCACTATTTCAAACGTATGAAATAGATTGTTTTGTAATTTTTATTAGGAAGAGATAATTTTCAGACGTTTGGAAGTTTATATCAAACGTTTGATACATACACAATAAAAAAAATGATGTTCCACAAATATGTCGGACGTCTGAGGGCATTCTATAGACATCTGAAATCTTTAATATGTCTATAAATACTCTTATTTTTGAAGGTTATGCATGAATTTCGAGAGATCAATTTTATTGACACATAATATTAATATTTTTGAAAACAAAAACAAATATAAGTAGATAAAAAATACAATAAACAAATTTATTGAGATGAAGATGGAGCATTACGATCTTCAGAGGTGCTATCCTTCTATGGCTTGAGTGGAGACCAAATATTTCCACTTTCGTTGGTTCTTGAGGAACCAGAAAATTGCCTAGGTGGAGGATCCCAAGGTGTACGATAAGATGCAGAAGGATCCATAGGATTGCAAGGAATCGTAAGTGGTTCATGTACATCCTTTTTTCGCAAATTGTAAAATTTGATCGCTACTTGCTCTAGAAAACTTAGTCGTCGTGCAGTGACTTTTTGTTCAAAGTATAATTCTCGTTGTAAATCTATTTGTTGCCTTTGGTAATGATGTATCTCATTGATTTTCGCCTTGGTGTTAGGAGAGACAAATAGAGATCGTTTGGACTGTTTTTGTGATAACCCGAATTTTGAATATCTGTTAATTGGTAATTACTGGGTTAGTTAATGGAAATACTAACTTTAACTATTAAAATACTGATTTGTTAAGAATGAAACAAACAAATCTAAAAATTTATATTCATATCTGGGAAGATAATTACTTACTAATCTCCTAGTACGATTATTTAAAGATGGGCAAAATTTCTTATCTTCAACATTAATTTAATAATATGTTTGTTTAAATCAATATATATATATATATATATATATTTGAGTTGATTTTTTTTAAATTGGATTTTTAAATTGAATTTGGGTTTAAACTTGAAATTACAAATTCTACATTTTATTACCTATATATTGTACAAGTTGTATATGAATATAAAGATATAAAATTATGCATATTTAAAGAAAAGTTGATAAATATAAATACATATTAGTATAAATACATATATAACATGTGAGGTATTTGAATATAAGTTTGAACACTTGTAAAATATCTCATTATTGCATATTAACACTTGTAAGGAAGTGATTATTTACATTGACAAATGTAAGCTTAAGTTTTACAAACGGCATTCTTGGGTAACATGTAACTAAAAAATCTATTTTCTTCATGTTGCAAATCTGAAACCAGCAAAAGAAAAAAAAGAAAAAAAAATCAATGCAAAGATCAACGTCAAATTTCTAAACCCAGATCAGTTTTCAAGCTTCAAACTTGAGCAAAGCTATGCAAAGAATCAATCCTACTCAATATCAATTCAGGAATGATCTGATCTAATCAAGTGCAGCTCTCTCCTCTGTTCCTTAGCTGGTGAGTAAACTAATACTCATTTAAATGCTAAATCTTGTTTGAAAAGTTATGCTTGTGAGTAAACTACCTTCATAAGGATTCAAATCTATTAATTTGTTTGAATGGCTGTGAATTTTTCTTGTGTATATATGTAAGAAAAGGAATGCATGCTTGTGTCCAGGCATATACATGCCTCCGTAAAAAAGAAAATTACAGGGTAGATTACATTAAAAATTAATATTTCTTTTCCTGATCACTATGAACACTTGATGTTTAAAAGAAATTTGTGTGTGTTGACATCATACATATTCTAAAAACCAAAACAAGTAAATTTAGTAAACAATTTATCTAGAAATTCAAATTTACAGTGGAAACTTAATTTTAGTGAAAAATAAACTTGTTTAGTTCTGGAATTTAAACATGCAGACTCGATTGTTGTTTGAAATTATGAATTTGAGCAGTTAAATTGAAATTTTTAGCAATCTATGTTTTGAGAAATTTACAGATGAATGTTTTCCCTTTAAAAAAAATTCTACATCAATCTAGTCAACTGGAGTCGACGTGGCTTGACTGGAGGATGTTGGCGTTCACTAGAGAGGTGTCGACCGTGGCACATTTGGGTTTTTGGGCCTAGATTGGGGCAGTCGATCGATGTTAGGGTTTTGGGCATGGGTTCTATGATCGACGAACGCAAGAAATCTGGAGGGTGTTGGAGCAAACCGGAATGCGTAAGGTTTGGTCAGAAGATAGCGTAGCAAGTGAACTTCCGATTGGTGAAGGGACGTGATGGTCAGAGGTGTTTGGCGTGTGCCGATCGTCGTTTGGTAAGGTTGGTGTTTTATTCCTGTGTTCCAAAGGATGATGATAATGTTCGATTTTTGATCAAAGAGGTTTCTGACTTCTACGATTATCGCATTTGAGTATGGAGTGGTAGAGTGACTGCATGGCGGTGTCACGATGGATTGATGGTCGGGGAGGAGAACGTACACGTACACGACGTGCGCGTATGTCTCCAAGCGGAATTTATCCAGGTAAAATAGAGATTTCCAAATTCTTTTGTGTTCATGTGATCGGCGAAGGTTTTGTGTTTGCAGAAGTGATGATCGAATTCTGGAGTTGAGTTTGTGTCGAATTTGGTTTGGGACATCGAAGTTGGATCTGGAAAAAGAGGGCTGTTGGAAGAGGATGGTATCGGATATTGCTCGCTCTTTTTTTTGGATTGGGCTATGGGCCGGTTTGGGGTTATGCATTTTAATAACATCAGGGTTGTATAGGAATGGGCTTCGGGTTTTGGCCCACTGTTTTTCTTTGTTTCAAAAGCAAAATTGTTAATAAATGAATTTGGATAAAAAAAATTAAATCAAATAAGTTTTGAAATTTTAAGATTTATCTATAAAGTTAATCAAGATTTGAAAATTTATGACTAATTAATTAAGTGAAGTAATTAAGAGTAACTAAGAGTAAGTAATCAATTTAATTAATTAATGATTAAGGGTTAATATAATTTATAATTAAAGATCATAATTAATTTATAAATAATCTAGAATTAATTAATTAAGTAATTAAAGAGTAGATAATTAAAAAATTAAAGGTTACTTAACTAGTAATTAAGAGGTACTTAAATTGTAAAGCTCTATTAATTAATAATTAGGTTTTATTAATTAATACTGGAAGGATAAATCAAATAGTAATTAAGGGTTGATTAATTGGTAATTATGGATTAATTCATTTGTACTGAGAGATATTGATTTATAATTAAGGTTATTAGTCAAATAGTTAATGGATAATTAATCCGTTAATTAAAGGTAAACTAATTGGTTATAAAAGTAATTAAGGATTGATTACTTTGTATCAAAGGAGATTAATTAATAATTAAGGTTAATTAATAATTAAATAATAATTAACCTATAATTAAAGGTTTATTAATTGATTAATAGGGTAATTAAGGGATAAATTACCCAGTTGTAATTAATGAGATGAATGTGATTAATTAATTTGTTAATTAATTAAAGATAGTCACTTGGTAATTGATTAAGTATAATTACTTAATGAGATTGATAAGTGTAATTACTTAGTGAAGTAATTGATGGATAAATTACTGAGTGTAATTAATATAAGATTAATTACTTAGGAGAAGTAATTAAGGATTTATTACTTGGTGTAATTAATTAAAGGATTAATATAATTAATTAAGGAGTTGATTAATTAAGATAATTAATTACAGGATGATTAATTACTGTTTATGATTGATTAAGGCTGATCAATGGAAGTAATTAATTAAGGATCATTAATTATGTAATTAATGAAAGTAATTAAAGATTAATTCCTGTAAATGGTTAAGAATAATTAATTTGTGTAATTTATTAAAAAGGATAATTACTTTACTAATTAAAGATTAACTAGTCAAGGATGATTAATTGAGATTGATGAATTAAGGAATGATTAATCAATTGGGTTGTGATTAATTAATGTTAAATAAGCAGGATTAAGGGTGATTGGTGTAATTAATTTAATTTGTTTAAATTAATTAGAATGGAATGACTAATTTATCTTGCTTATGAATGATTGAATAATATTGTATGCCGAAGATTAGTGGATATCTCTGATATGTAATTTGTGATGCTAGGTGATATGAGATGATTGGTTTAAAAAGTGATAATGTGGTTACCTATCGATGATAAATTGCAGTGTAAGGAGTGACATCCTATTTGAAGTTAATTGTATTTCACTTGAATAACGTGGGTTCAGATGGTTTTGAATTCGAAGAGACCGGAGTCGGGTATTAGTAAATACCCGAAACCACTTCGATTCTTTATAGATTGATATGTGAAATCAATAGGCTAGTATGAAATGATTTAAGTGAACTGGACCATTTAATCTAAGTTCCCGTACTTAGAAATTGATGTGTGATGTAAGTGATGTCTATAACCATTTGTGAATTTGTAATTGATACAAGTTACCCGGGTTATATATAAGTTGTATGCTTTTGTAGTTCTTGTTGGATGGGTTTACTCACGCTGGTTTCCAGCCTGACCCAGGTGTTACTTTGATGTAATGCTCGGGTCAGACCGAGTATTACAGATTTTCAGGTAAGGACATTCTGGAACTCAGGAGGCGAGCTGGAGGGCAGGAACGTATGGAGTGTTTTCCGCTGTGATATGTTATTGTATAACTAGGACATGTCGTTTTAAACTGTCCAGTGATTGATAATGGTTGTAACTCTGATGTATAATAATGTAAGTGTACTGATGCAGTTCTTGTTTGTAAAACTGTTATTTATGTGATATTATATTTTGATCTGCTGCGAATGTGAGGTTTCTGTGTTATGGTGTTTTTGTTTTCTTATTTTTCTTCTATCTCTACTTCTTTTCCCTAACTATCTGGAATTTTCGCGATCGAAAATTTTGGGTCGTTACAGTTTTTTATCGGGAGTGAATCTCGTGTGGTAGGAGGACCACTTATAGGTTGGCTCTTGACTTGATGTAGGAGTAGGAAGTCGATGAGGGGTATCTGCTGAACTATCCGAGGTTGGTGTTGAGAAGGAAAGTTCTCGAAAGACATGTTTTTGTTTTCTTTTGTTAAAAGGAATATGAAATATGTATATATATTTTTATTTTTTGTTTTGTAAAAAGAAAGACTATTTATACATGATTTAAAAGGTTATACATAGTTAATTTCAGAAAACAAATTTCTAAAAAATTGTTGGTCAGTGTTAAAATTTTTGATTTGTGGATAAAAAAATTTAACCAAAAATAGAATCAATGAAATGTAGAACTTGCTGAGAAGATCATTAAGAGAACATTCCTAAATCACGTCATAGTTTAGCAAACGTTGGTTCATTTAGTGGTTTTGTGAAAATATCTGCTATTTGATTCTCAATATTTACGTATTCTAATGTAATAATTCCTTTTTCTACATTGTCGGGTAAAAAATGATGTCGTATATCTATGTGTTTAGTACGTGAGTGATTTACATGGTTTTTTAATAGAATTATTGCACTCGTATTATCACAATATATTGGTGATTTATCGATAAATTTTTCGAAATCTTTAAGTATTTGTTGCATGTAAATTACTTGTGCACATGCTAAGGCCGTTGAAATATATTCGCCTTCGTAAGTGGATAAAGAGACACAGTTTTGCTTTTTGCTAAACCATGAAACCAACGATTGTCCGATAAAATGACACGTTCCGTTAGTACTCTTACGATCTGTTTTACATCTACCAAAATCCGCGTCACTATATGAAAAAAGTTCAAACGATGATCCCTTAGGATAAAACAGATCGTATTCTCTAGTACTAGATAAATATCGTAAGATACGTTTAACAGCCCTTTGGTGAGACTATTTTGGTTTTGCTTGAAATCGGGCACAAAGACATACGCTCCTTATAATGTCGGGTCGACTAACCGTCAAATATAGCAAGGAGCCAATCATACTACGATATAATTTTTCATTAAAATCTTTTCGGTTATTATCTTTTTCCAAGTGAACACTAGTACTCATTGGTGTTGGTTTGCTTGAAGTTTTATCCATTCCAAAATGACGTAATAAATCATTACAATATTTTTCCTGATGAATAAAAATACCATTTTCAATTTGTTTTAATTGTAAACCTAAAAAGAAATTCAATTCACCCATGTGAGACATTTCAAATTCGTTTTTCGTAATATTTGAAAATTGAGTACAAAGATTTTCGTTAGTTAAACCAAAAATAATACCGTCTACGTAAATTTGTACAACTAAGATGTCATTATTTTTTCATTTAATAAATAAAGTCGTATCTATGTTACCTATTTTAAAACCAGATGTAATTAAATGATTCTTAAAACGTTCGTACCAGGCACGATGGGTTTGCTTTAAACCATATAGGGCTTTGTGCAATTTAAAAACATGATCGGGATATTTTTCGTGAACAAATAATGGAGATTGTTCAACATATATGTTTTATTTAATAAAACCATTTTAAAAGAACACTTTTGACATCCATTTGAACTAATTTAAAATTGTGATAACTTGCAAAAGCAAGTAATGTATGTATGGCCTCGAGTCTTGCTACTGGAGTAAAAGTTTCATCGTAGTCGATACCTTTTTCTTGATTATAACCTTGAGCGACTAAACATGCTTTATTCCTAACTATATTTCCGTTTTCATTTGCTTTGTTTTTAAATACCCATTCTGTTCCAATATGTGATTGATTTTCTGGTCTTGGTACTAATTCCCAAACATTATTACGTTCAAATTGATTTAATTCTTCTTGCTTGGCTATTATGCAAAAATTATTATTTGAAGCTTCTTTATAATTTTTTTGGTTCAAAATTTGACACAAATGCAATATGACTTATTTGGTTAAGTTGATTTCTAGTTACTCTGGAATTAAGATCCCCAATGATATTATCTTTTGGATGATCTTTTATAATTCTAAGGGGTGACACTAAAGTATCATTTGTCTCATTATTAGATGAGTTTGTTGTATTTGTTATTGGAATAATTTCTTCATCGTCATTAGTATGATGGTTAAGAAAAATTTCATCAAATGAAACATGTAAACATTCTTCAATTGTGTTAGTAAGTTTATTAAAAATTCTATACGCCTTGCTACGATCCCAATATCCAACAAAGATTCCTTCCTCGGCCTTCGGGTCGAATTTTCCAAAATTATCTTTTGTATTTAGTATAAAACATTCTGATCCGAAAGTTTAAAGTATGATACATTAGGTTTTCTTCCAAAAAGTATTTCAAAACAAGTATGTTTAGTCATAGGTCATATGGTTACTCGATTCAAAACATAACAAGCTGTAACAATAGCTTCAGCCCAAAAATGTTTTGGTAAACCACTACTATTTAATAGTGTTCGAGCACATTCTTGTAACGTACGATTTTTTCTTTCTACTACACTATTTTGTTGAGGTGTGCGGGGAAAAGAGAAATTATGACTTATGCCCTTTTTATTACAAAAATTAGTAAAAAGATCAATTTCGAATTCTCCACCGTGATCCCTTCGAATATTCTTAATTTTCAAATCCATCTGAGTTTTAATTCTTTTAGCAAAAATTTTAAACATACCAAAATTGTCACTTTTATGTTTTAAAAATAAGGTCTATGTTTATCTTGAAAAATCATCTACTATTATGAAAACATATTTGTTGTGATTCATAGATCGTACTTGAGTTGGACCACATAAATCTAAATGTAATAATCCTAATGGTGGTTTTGTAGAAATATTATTTTTAGATTTAAAAGAGCTTTTCTTTTGTTTACCGATTTGATAACCGTCACATAAATTTTCTACTTTATAATGTATTTTAGGTAAACCTCTAACTAGCTCATATTTTGCTAATTTATTGGCGTATTTAAAATTAATATGACAGAATCGTTTATGCCACAACCATGGATCATCATGTTTGGCAGTTAATCATAAGTTTGAATTTCGATTTATATTCATATTTAAGACATAAATATTTTTGTTTCTAAAACCCTCAAAGATAAGTTGTTTTCTATTGTCAAAAACACTTCATATATCTTTTTCGAAATTAATTTGAAAACCTTTATCGCATAATTGACTAATGCTAAGTAGGTTGTGTTTTAAATTTTCTAATAACAAAACATTTGTAATAATAGAAGAGTTAGAAATACCAGAGTTGATGACTTCTCCGATGCCAACGACGTGTTCTTTTGAGATATCTCTAAAAGTTATCGTTCCACCATTGATGTATGCTATATTTGATAACATTTTTGAATTTTCGGTCATATGCTTGGAGCAGCCACTATCAAGTATCCATTTCTCCTTATTTTTTATTTTGGGCACCTGCAAAATAAAAAATGATTTAATTGGTATCCATATACTTTGTTAGGGTCCTAAATGTTAGGAGGAGCAGGTTGCCATACCCAAGAAGGTTTGGTACCTTTATAAACATAATTTTATTATAGACTACGTTGTCTAGAAAATTATTAATATGTTTTTGTCTAATCAAATTAGTATCTGCCTTAGGAATCCAGATTTTTATATTTTTGGTATTCGTATTAGACTTAGGTGATCTTTTAGTATTTTGATAAATAAAACTATATTTCTTAATATTATTCCTTTTTATTTAGGAATATTTTTAAATCCTATTCTATTTCTATTACCTGACGGTTTTGAAGTTTTGATAAGATTTCCAAATCTTGTTTTCCTTTATTAAATTTTGAAACATTATTTTGCAATTTTATCTAATTTTCCTTTTAATTCAAAATTTTCAATTTTCAATGTTTCTATATTATTTTTCAAGTTAATATTTTCTTTTAACAAGTTATACTTTTCTAGTTTAACTTTTCCAGAATCAATAGATATAGTCTCATTTTCAACTAAATTACTTTTATTTATTTTTTCTTGAGATAATTCTTGTTCTTCCTCTAAAATAATATTTTTCAGTGTACAATTTTACTAAGCAGTAAAGACAAAATTCTGTGCAAAACCCTAATTCGCCAATCTCCTATTTCGCTCAGCCGCCACCCATAACCTGCCGCTCTAACATCTGATCCTCAGTGCTCCTGATGCTCTCGCCACTAACGGCGGCTCCAATACCCAGCCGTCCCCCAGATGCGCCGTCTACATCCATGGATCCTCTACCTGGATTCCAGCAGCTTCCACGCTCAAGCGAATCACCTACTGACAAAGATGGCTTCACCATGGTAGTAAGAAGAAAATGGAAACGAGATCAAAATTGCTGGTCTCAGCCAAAAACTGGCGTCAAGGAAAGTTATAATTCTCCCCACAACGTTGCAAATCAACCTCGTCAACCCACATGCACAAATACGAGTAAAAGTTCTCTGAATACAGCAAATAAAAATGACGTCCACTCCTCACATAACGTATACAAATCTGGCCAAAATAAGTGGAACTTTACTACTACATCCAGTCGAGCGTGGAACGAAGTGGTTAAAGGCAATAACATTCCTGTTTCCATCCCATTAAAATTTTATTAGCCCCGTGAATTAAACGACATTCAATGTGCCAAAATGTCTGAAGAAGTTGTGATAAAAGCAAAAAAGCAGTGGGATAATGCAATAGTTGTATACGTTGTGGGCCCTAAACCATACTACCCATACTTTAAGGATTACATTCTTAGAGTCTGGAAACCAGATGAAGATTTCTCAGCCTATTCGAAAGAAAATGGTTTCTATGTGATAAAATTCAACAAAAAAAAAGACTGTGACAAAATTTTAGAAGGAGGCCCATATTTCTATAATAAAAAACTGATGATGATGAAAAGATGGTCTCTAGGAATGCAACTTAATAAGGAACTTCTACACACAATCCCAATTTGGATTCGACTCCCTAACCTTCCCCTTGACTATTGGACAGAAGAAGGAATTAGCCATATTGCCTCGGTTCTTGGCACTCCAATTAGATTGGACAAAGTTACTGAAGGTATTATCAAAATTGCTTATGCGAGAGTGTTAATTGAGATAAATAACTCGTTTAAATTTCTGACGAAAATCCCCATAATTACCGAAGATGATAAAATGATCTGGCAAGAGGTGAACTATGAATGGAGACCATCGCTGTGTTCAAACTGTGCAAGTTTTGGCCATGCTGAGATGAACTGCCAATTTAATAAAGTGTGGCAACCTAAACCGAGTAAAGTAACACTCAATGAGGATAACTCTGAGATGATGATTGATAACAATGGGAACAATCAAGAAAATGAGTCAAACAATAATCATAAAACTAAAGGAAATTCGCCTGATCCGACAATGATACAAGAGTTTACACAAATTGAAAATCTAACAGGTAATAATACTCAAGTCACAGATAGCATAGAATCCTCACAGTTTCTCTCTGATGCAATACAGAAAGTCCAATCAAACTCTGTAGGTTTGAATATTATTACAAATCCAAATGCTACAAATATGAATACAGAATCAATACCAACTCTACATAATACAAATGCTGACATAGAGGTGGCAAACAATGATTCTAATGAGAGGTACAAAACCAACTGGTAGTAGACAATAGCCATGAATCCACAGAGCAAAACAACTCCTCTGCCCGAATCCCCAAATCCAATAATACGCGCAAAACAAGGACAGATGAAACTCCATTTGAATTCAAAGCTACCTCCAATCTAGATGTTATAGACAACCCTGCGTGGTATTCAATTGTCAGTCAACTAAAAGGTAAGAACAAAATCTCAAAAAAAGCAAAGATACTGGGGATGGCTGCTCCCCTAGAAAAAAGTAGCATCCCTGATAGCCACTAATAGATGGAGTTCCTCTTCTGGAACATAAGGGGTATGAATGCCCCAGCTAAACAACTCGAAATTAGTAGAATTTTGAGTAGCAACAGATTTTCGTTTATTAGTATACTTGAAAATAAATTAACAATAGATAATATTGATAGATTTATGAATAAAGTCCAACCTAAATGGAAGTTCTCACATAACATGTTAGATGGACAGAAAAGTCGTATTCTTACAATTTGGGATTCCAATCAGTGGTCTAATATTATCCTACACACAAATGACCAATTCATTACTGGTATGTTACATAGCTCTAGTGGATTAAGTGTGTTGTGTACATCTGTCTACGCACACAATGAGGAACTGAGAAGAAAAGAGTTATGGAATTATATCATTGCTCTATCCATGAATGTTAACCTTCCTTGGATTATAGCAGGAGATTTTAATGCTATACTTTCAACTACAGACAGAATAAATAATGGCATATGCTCTGATGTGGGTGACCAGGAATTCATGGACTGCATAACCAAATCGAATATATTTGAACCAGAATTTTCAGGAAATTTCTATACATGGAGGGGAGGTTTTCAATTTTCTATTCATAGTAAAATTGATAGAGTTTTTGTAAATTATCTGTGGTCTGGAAAATTTAAAAACTATGGAGTAAACTTCGGTAATCACTCCATTAGCGACCATACCCCGATTATGATTAAGCTTTCTAATCAAATAATGAAGAAAAGAAGAATACCTTTCAAATACAATAATTCTTGGCATCTCCAAAGAGGATATCAGAGCAGTATTCAACGTGCTTTGGAGCAGGAGTTACTAGGCAATGCACTTTATAATTTTCTCTGTAAATTAAAAGCAGCAAAGGTAAACCTGAAACTTTGGAATTCAAATAGAAACAATATTCACTCTGAACTAGACAAGTTAAAGGAAGAATCCAATGATATTTATAAGAGTTTAGTTCAAGACCCCTTAAATAATTATCTTATCGATGAATATGGTATGAAAAATGACCAGATATACGATATAATGAGGAGTATTGCGATAGAGAATGAACAAAGAATGAAAATAAACTGGTTGACTAAAGGAGATAAACCCACAGAATTCTTTTTCTCGAAAATCAATAACATTAATCCAACTAGGGGGAACAATCTCATACTCAACGATAATGGCTCTTGGTCATCAACATCAGAAAATATAGCTCGTTCGGCATTAAAATATTTTTCAGATCTGTTTTCTTCGCCTATAGACTTGGTTCAATTTCCAGACATAATTTGCAAGAAAATATTATCAGAAAATGCAAAATCAAATTTATGCAAACCCTTTCTTATGGAGGAAATTAAAACAGAAACTTTCCAGATAAATGACAATAGTTCCCCTGGTCCAGATGGAATGAACTCCAAATTTTACAAATTGCATTGGGAACAAATCAAATATGATATATGGAATGCAATGAATTCTGTTCTACAATCTGGGAAAATTATTAGAGAAATTAATCACACGTTTATCTGTCTTATCCCAAAAAAACCAAATGCAGTGGATATGAGTGATTTTAGACCAATCTCTTTGTGTAACGTGACTTATAAAATCCTAGCTAACCTCCTATGTAACAGAATGAAGCTATTGATGAATGATCTTATCTCCTATAACCAGAATGCCTTCATACCGGGTAGAGTTATCACAGAAACTCCATTTTGGCTTATGAAATGATTAGAGGTTTCAACGGGAAAAATACTAACAATTTATGTCTGAAAATTGACCTGAGCAAGGCGTATGACAAAATTAACCAAGCTTTTATTCATCATATGTTGATCTCTATGAATTTTCCCTCCCCATTCGTGGAACTCATATATGAATGTATCTCTACTCCCACATTCTCGGTTTTAATAGAAGGGTCACCATATGGTTTCATCTCTAGTTCTAGAGGATTACGACAAGGTGACCCCCTTTCACCATATCTATTTGCCATCACTATGGAATTTCTGACAATTAATATGGATATGGAATTTATCAAAGGCAATATCAAACCCATATACCAAACTGAACCCCTGATTACGCATCTGATGTATGCAGATGACATTCTCATCTTAACCAAAGCAACTATTGAAAATACTAACTGTATTAAGCAGGTGTTTCAAGAGCTGAATAACATCACAGGGTTGGAACTAAACACCAACAAAACCACTTTGTTTCTCAGCAAAGGTGCCACAAACAAAGCCCAAATTGCTCAAATCCTTAATTACAAGATTGGCAATCTGCCAATAATTTATTTGGGCATTCCTTTATCAAATAACAAATCAAGAGCTAGAGACTTTGGTTGGCTGATAGACAAAAATAAACAAAAAGTTTAATCATTGGCACAGCAAAATGCTTAATATCAGTGGAAGAGCTGAATTAATAAAAACAGTCATTTATCCTACACTACAGTTTTGGCTTCAGTTCACACAGTTTCCACTGACTGTAACACAAAGAATTAACTCCTTATGTGCTAATTTTTTATGGAAATCTAAAAAACATCAAATGAAATGGGAAGATGTGTGCAGAACCAAAGCTGAGGGAGGATTTGGTATAAGGAAAATTGAAGACATTTCGAAAGCTGTGGCTACAAATCTTCTGTGGAAACTGATTAATGGTGAGACACTATGGGCTAAATGGACTTGAAACAAATACTGCAAAAATGCAAACTTCTGGACTGCTAACATAGATCTTGCTGCTTCTTACACTTGGAACGCTTTACTCAGAGCAAGACAGTGGTGCAAAGGACTTATTAACAAAAATATTGTTAATAGGGACTCTACAAACTTGTGGTTTGATCCTTGGATCAATGGAACCTCACTAATTGAAAAAACTGGATGGAATGCTATGGATGTAGTGAGAGGTTATGACAAGAAAGTGTCTGTTCTGATATCTAACAATAATTGGAAACAGCACTTAGAATATGTCCCTATCCAGTTTCATCAAATTATCCATAATATCAACATTCAGCAACAAATGAGTAAAGACTACTGGAGTTGGACCCCCAGTAACAATGGTCAATTTTCCCTAAAATCAGCTTGGAACCAAATCAGAAACAAAAACCCAGAATTATTCTGGACAAAAATCATATGGGGGAAAGGCTGTGCGCCTAAAATGTCAACTTGTGCTCTATTAGCCATACAAGATAAATTGAAAACAAAAGATCGTGTCAGCAGATGGAACACAGATATTGACCAACGGTGTAACCTATGTTCTACTGACTTCGAAGACAGAGACCATCTCTTTTTTAATTGCCCATATTGTCGTAATCTATTGGAGACTATCACGCACAAAATCAACATAAAGGTAAATCGAAACTACAATATCAATGACATACTAGACAGCATAAGTAAGAAAAAAAGGAAGCAAACTCTATTAACCCAAATTGATAGCATTGCCTTCACTTCCCTGATTTGGAATATATGGTGCGAGAGAAACAATAGGATCTTTAGAGGGGTGGAAATGCCTGCTACCATCAGAAGCACCCTGATAATTCAAGAGATTAGAACGTTACTGCATCACTTAACCATGAATTCTGAAATAAACGCAGAAACAAATCGTATCTTTGAACAATGGAATGTCACTAAGAGGTCTCCTTTTCCTCATCAGCCTCCCTAACTTCATACTTCCCCCCTCTTGCAACCGTGGTTGCTTTAGAGATTGGTTTTCTTTCCATACCTACCGAATTTTGTTCCTCCGAGCTTCCCAGATCTATTATTTTGAAGAACGCGACATTCTCTTTCTTCTGGATGAAACAATGTCTTTTGAGATGGATTACCCTATGTGGCTGTTGAAAGCATTGCCTCCCCTTCACGTGATGTTAGGACTTTGTTTTTCTAATTTTTGATACACTTGCTATTTGTGAGGTTTGTTTCCTTTGTTTGGGACCAAGTTGTTTCTACGGATGGTTTTGAGTGCGGTTTCTCGTTTGTTTTACTCCTCCATCTGTTAAACAATTTGGTTTTTGTTTTTCCTATATTGTAATGTTAATATATGGAAGTGATATGTACTCTTTTTCCTTGTAAGGCACCCGTTTAGGTTAGGGGGATTACAAGATTTTAATGAGGCATATCATGGAAATATATGACCTTCTGTTAATAAAGTACCCGTTTTTCAAAAAAAAAATCATCTTTTAACATTCCTATTTCAAGTTCTAGTCTATTTATTTTGGTTATGTGTTCTTTATTCAATTTTTTAATTTGTCTAAATTTATCATCTAATTCCACGCTAAGCTCTAATAATTCACTATAGCTAAGTTTGGGACATACCTCATCAGTTTGTGCCATAAAACATGCATTAGCTTGTTCTTCGTCACTATCGCTGTCGCTATTTGATGATGATGAAGAATCTGAGTCATCCCATGTTACTTTGAAAGCTTTCTTCTTTTTTACTTTTTCAAATTTGTTCTTCTTTTTATCATTGTTGAGCTTGGGACAATCTTTCTTCATATGTCCAAATTGATCATATTCGTAGCATTTGATTGACGTTTGATTTGTTGAGCTTGATTTTCGTCTTTTCTGAAATCCAGTCATTTTCCAAAACTTCTTGAATTTGTTGTTGTTTTGGCAATAAATACGATTTCTTCTTTGTCTAAGTCGGAGTCTTCATTTGCTGTTGGAAATGCTATGTTTTTCTTCTTCGAATTTCGGTCTTTTCTTTCCTGTAGATTAGCTTCATAGGAATTAAATTGTCTATCAATTCTTCAACTAAGAGTGTTGAGAGGTAATTAGCTTACTGGATAGCTAATACTTTTCTTTCCTACTCTGGAGTTAAAGAATTGAGTATTATAGATACTAAGTCAAAATTTGTGAATTTAACTCCAAGTGCCATCAAATCGTGTTGAATAGTTTGGAATCTAGAGTACATGTCCACTATAGATTCATTTTGTTTCATTTTAAATGATGAAAATTGATTTGTAAAATTGAAATCTTAGTTTTTTTAGCTTTTTTTGTGCCTTCGTGTGTAACTTGTAAGGTACGCCAAATATCATATGCGGTGTTGCATAACATGACACGTGAAAATTCATTCTTATCTAATGAACAAAATAAAACATTCATAGCTTTGGCATTATTAGAACCTGTGGTTTTTTATGCATCATTCCATGTGTTCATAGCAATGTCAGGTGCTTCGTATTTATTTTGAGTGGCTGACCAAATTTCTAATCCATTAGCTTCCATAAAAATCCTCATATGTGTTGACCAATATGCATAATTAGAACCATTAAAAACTGGGGGACATGCTATGGATTGTCCTTCTTGAAAAATACTTACCATATTAAAGTGATTCAAATACGTGTTACTGTATTTTGATCAAACCTTTCTCTGATACCAATTGAAAATCTACATGGTGGATCGTGTAGTGTATATGCAAGTATATGTGACAAAATATATGATGCAACTAAATAATATTAATCTAAGTAAATATAGAATAAGCACACCGGATTTTTTATACTGGTTCGGACCTTCTATCCTACGTCTAGTCCCGAAGCTCCCCTTTCGGAATTTGACTATAAAAAATCCTCGCTTCGCCCGGAGGAATAGGCTTGTTATGATAAGTTGTTCTTGTCAAATGTGTGTTCTAGTATAACATGGATGTTGACTAATTAATACAATTGCTTCCAATATATACCTAAAGAATATTGTCTATGAAGAAATAAGTATATGTAAGAGTGGATACAAGTAAAGATTACTAGAGTACAGAGATCAAGAATATATGAGGGTATAGAATTAGAAAGCGTAAGTAAGTAAGTTTTTTTGTTCTCTTGATTCTCGATGTTATATATAGTTGTTGATAGGTATCTTGAGTAGTTGCATCTATTAACGAATGCTCTAAAGTAGCTTCTGTTGATGGTGTAGAGTTGTGGCGAAGAGAAGCGGAGATGTCCGTTCGCATGTGGCAGTTGAAGTTCTTTTCTAAAGTCCGAGTTTGAATTCATACGTCCGGTATTTGCTTTAGACGTCTGATACTATATATTTTTTGATCATAGTAGATTTTCAGACGTCTAAGTGCTATAACCAGACATCTGGTTTAGCCCGTTTGTTGTTCTAGAGGGACTTTTTCATACGTCTGGCTTGTGCACCTAGACATCTGATACTGGTGCATGTCTGTTTTGTGCATCTTTTCTTTTTCTTCTTTGTACCTATCAACTTGTAGTCTCTTGTAGTGCCCTTTGAGCCTTGTTCTTGTCTTTCTAGTGATGTTGTTCTAGAAAATAACTATATATATAAATATATATGTATATTTGATTTCCATTGTGTAGTTATTGTCATCGAAACCGTAGATTGGATTTCCTAACAAACCTGTCAACTCCTTGACCTAAAATATGTTAGGGTTTCTTATAAACCCTTATCTGGTATGATCTCGTAAGTTATGCTTTAGATAAAATTAATTTTAAGCTTAAGTACTTACTCTTAAATGCATGACATTAAAAGAAGTTAACTTGGCTTCATTCATTATTAATCGTGGTTTATGCAATAAAGTTCTATTACTCCTTACCTACACATCGTTATGTATCATATGGAGGAGTGACTTTTGAGACAGAATCTTATTCGTTTTAGGTACATTTGGAATCCTTTTCCAATGTACTCAGATAATTGATTGATTGAAAAAAAAAATTCCTTTTACACGTTACAATTTCTACTTCCGTTTTATATTCTATGAACTTATTATAGACATACTACTACATTTGTATCAAATACACATTCACTTCTATGATAATTCCTTGATGAATTTTAACGAAGTATGTAGAACGTTTTGGTATCATTAGACTTATGACTACATAGATCTATATGTATCAATTTGAAGAGTTTACCAACTCTTTTATCGCTCCTACTGAATAGGTGTTTTGCACTTAATTGTTTGAGATACGATTCACAAGTATCATATGATTCATAATCATATGATTAAAGAATTATTTCTCAAAACCATCGCCTAGTCTATAATTCTAAAAGTATTATAAAATTTCAAACACTTTTGCATTTTCTAATACGACATTTTTTTTTGGAAACAAATACCATAATTAAAGTTTTATCTTATATCGAATATTCACGATATTGATATTGAAATAAAACTATGTCTATTTTCAGTCCATACCAAAAATAATATTATTTCATAAATAATATTTTGTACATTTATGAATTTTTTTCATAACTTGATACGACCAATAAGAAGTGTTTTATGATATACTCCCATTATTTTTGTCATTACTATATTAGCGCATGAAATACAAAGCTCTATTCAACATTTCTTATAGAGTTTTGTTTCATACACTGTAACTAGTTTATAGTCAAGAGTTACAGATCAGATATCTTAAACTCAAAGAAGTAAATCTCTTTAAAAAAATTCTATACAAAAATACATTTTAGGATAGAAATCATAATTTTCGCTCCTTGTGAAGTATCTATTATTATTTTATACAATTCTCATTTTCGATGTCTCCTCATGGAGAAAAGGTGACAATGCACTCTATTCGTCCCAACCGTGCCTTAAATTACATCCACTTCTGTACATTCATTTCTTTTCCAAATGACCGAACCATTCAAAAGGAAACCCTTGCTACAAGATCGTAACAAACTCTTTACAAAAAGCGCATTTGATCATCCTTGCGTTTAAGGATATCAAATAAGTTGCACTTTATGTAAACTGATCAAAATGAAATTGCAGTGCTTGAATTCCTAGGTACATCTTATAGCTCTTGGTCTACTGCTACATTTAACACAACAAGACCTTATTGCAATCAATCATATGGAATGCACGATCTTGGATCATATTTTACTTTCTTATTTCGATTAAACTAATTTCATCGAGGTTTCGTACATAACGAATCGCGAAAATTCGCTATATAATATTTATATATGATTGAATATGGATCACATATCCATATTCTTATATTGATTTTAGAGTTCGAAACTCACTAAAGACAATACACTGTCTCGAGTAAATACGCACCTAAGTGTCCATGATACAAATGTTTTAAGAGCCGTATAATTAGACGCTTGCACATGTCCTGAAGTGACAGCATGCCAAAAGGATTTACTGATAAGTATATCTTTATATTTCTATGTCAATCTTAATTTTGTTCATTTGTATATTCTAACTGGTAAACATTTCATCAATTATATTATTGCGCAAATGTATCGAAGAAAGTAGATTAGTTTAATTTACACATAGCAGACGTTCTTATATTATTATATAGGTTAAATGTTATGTTTCATTTATCTAATAAACTCCCACTATACTTTTATATTTCTCTAAACTCTAACAGAAATATAGAAGTCTTTCGACTACTAAAGTGAGTGTTAGGAATCGCTTGTCTAACCTTAGGTTTGTTCAACAAATCATAGACCTACGAACAATGAACCACAATTTATCAATTGTATCATATAAAACACCTAACATATTTCCTTTGTCCTAATCTCATTTCGACCTTGAGTTTGCTCAACGAATCAAAAGAGATCATTCACTCGTACCTACCGTTTCACAATGACCTAAGTATAAATGTATGTACCTTGAGTTTGCTCAACGAACACGTGTATACACACACACACATTTTACCACGTCTATCAATATATTTATAATACTACACATAAAATCTTTAGCTTGAGTTTTCTCCACAACTAAGGAGTATGTAGGTAATTTATTAATATATAAATGGTAGAGAACAACGCTTATATCAAAACTTCAAGTTTTTTAATATATTTAGTTGAGTGATGTCGACTTATAGAATAATGTATTTCTTATGAATTACTCTCGTGATTTAGGTGTCAAACACATCTAAAATCACAGTATACGTACTATACATATATATTTCTTCCTTAAAGCTATCTTAGGTATATTATAGTTCCACCTTTTACTATACATTCATATTATATAAGTTTAATTCATGCATATAGTTTATGATTTTAATTAAATTATATAATATTATTATGTATAATTTTATATTAATTTTATCAATTAAGTCTTAATTAATTAATTAACAATTTAATTTAATTTTTTTTATTTTAAGTATTTTTAAATTGAATACACACACAAAAACTATATTAATCGTAATATACATATATCGTAATACATGTACATTATGTTATTCATTAATTAACGTTTAATTAGTTTACTTTAAAAAAAATTGAAAATTATTTATTAATTACCTTAAAATGAGATAAATTCATATATATCATTATATATGTTTTTAATTTAATTAATTAATTATTAAATTAATCCAATTAAATATTATTATAATTTTTGAAAATAATTAACTATTTTCAGAATAATTTATAACATTTATAAAATTTCTAATATATTTTAAATTTAACCTATTAAATTTAAAATATTATTTATAATTGAAAAAATGACTATGATAATTAGTCAAAGGCCTAAACGCAATTCGGGCCTTTATGTTAGGGATAAACTTTGGGCTTATCGCATCTTTTGGGCCAGGCTAGTAGACGGATAGGGCAGAGTGCTCGATATCCAAATCTGGCTTTTAACTCTACTTTTCTAGACACCATACTAAGTGTATACTTTAATAAATTAGTACTAATATTACTAATTTAGATTGCATAGGCTATTTAACTCTGATATCAATGATGAAATTGGGCTAGCATGAAGCAGAATAATGAGTGAATTTCAAAAAAAAATAAGGTCTTATCGGGCCTATGAAGTTTAGACTATTTTTGATCTAATCTAAATAATTTTAAATAAAATATTTATTTAATTTAATTTGTTTATATAAAGGATTTGATTTGATTTATGTAATATAAAATATGTGTATCAAATACACATTTACATGTATAGTGTTGTGCAACATATAAGAGTGTACATGGTTTAATATGCCCGTATATAAGTTTTAGGATTTACACCGCAACAGATATATTTGTCACCTTATATACATATTTGCTATTCGCAATTAGTATATTATATATGTGTGTGTGTGTGTGTATCTATATATATTTGTACATATATACGTTCTTACATATAAAGTGTATATATGGGTTAATTTTTTTGTTTAAAATTGTTAACCAGTTCATATGATTTAAATTAATATCTAAAATATCTTAAGGTAGTATTAAATTTAAAAGTTAGACCTAGATTTAAAGAAAAAATATCTATTTTAAATTCGATATTCAAATATTGATGTGTTTATATGTTTTCTTTTACATATGTATGTGTGTGTATTGTTTTTTTAATAATATTTAAAACACTTTAAATTTAATTTTAAAATTTATAAACTATCAGTTAGTAATTATAAATTACATATGTCAATATAATTTTGGCTGAAACATTTTCTGTCAATTTTTTTGGTAATATATACAAATTTTGTATGGATTTTTGTGTGTGTGTATAGTTTTTTATTGTTAACAAACCCGTACATATTTTGTTTATGTTTTTAAATATAAATCCACGTGGATTCACATTAATTCTTTTAAATGCATAGTAATTTAGAATAGTTTAAAATATATTTATAATATGTATTAATGTTTTCTGGTATGTCTACACATACACATGACTATAAATTAATCTAAACGTTGAATGTTGAATGAGCTCCCCCTGTATTCAATCTAAACTCCTCTAGAATATGCAACCAACAAGAGAGGATAATAGTAACCATAAATAAATTTATTTGATTTGAATGTAATTTGGAAATGAAAGGGAAGAACTCATGTAATTTGCAACCACGATGGAGAAATGTCATACCAAAATGAGTGAGAAAGAGGTGTTTAAATAGGCATCCAAGTAGAGGAATAAGTAAAGATCTACTCTCCACATTTTACTCGGTCTTTTGTGCCAATTCAAATCATTATTTAACCATTTAATCATTCCTTCCATTGCTCCTACGGCCGACCAATATAAAGGGCTTCATGGCTTACAAAATTTCAATATCCAATTAGTATTTAATTAATTTAGATCTAATTTAAATATTTATCGATATCATATATTGATTCATACTCATATAACTTTTATATATGCATACTAAATCAAATAAAATTTAATAATTAATATTTCATAAATACTAATTAATTTAATTAATTCATAAGAACTATAATTTAACTAAATTGTGTGGTATTTCGGAGCATTCAACACTGTGGTTGTGCGACTCAATGGTGTAAATTCAATTATCAATTAATACCAAATAATTTAAATATTAACGTTCATGTGTCACCTTAGCTAATGGCATTTGGCCAAATTTATCACTTACACATTTTTCGATAAAATCCAATTTCACAATTTCAAGCGGTATCTGGTAGCAACGATTATTTACACTAATTCTCTTCATCAAAACTATATCACATTAGGACTTATAGAATTTGGTTTTGGCCAAAATTTTAGTATCGCCCACATCAATTTGTTTAATCTAAAAACAAAGTTCTTGGTTCAATAACAGCAATTATTATTAACCGAACTGTTTTGGTAAGAGACTTTGACTTTCAGTTGACTATAGTTGACTTTGAGTGGATTATAGTTAGCAGTGATATTACTCCATGCAACTATAATCAAAGTAGGGTACATACATTGTAGTTCAACAGTATTCCAAAGTTGAGAGAACTGTATAATATCATTACTTCGGGATTCTCTATTTGATCTTAGTTATATTAACTAATAAAATACTCTCGAGTGAGTCATTCCATAGATATCCAATAACCATCAGTACCCTTTAGTGCCTCCAGTAGCCATAAGCAATACATTATCCAACATTTAGAGAGCGCTACGTACTTAATCTTAACAGATGTATCAATATCTTGTCTTGAAACATCTTGAGAAATATTTAAAACAATATGTTATTTTTGATGTGATAAACTTCTCATGAATACAACATAGTGTAATTACTATCACATAACCTATCATTTAAGCATTTTCTATGTAATATACTTAAATTGATTAATTAATTAGCTTATCATAATATGACAAGTATACAATAGAAAGCAAAACACTTTTCATGTTGAACGAGATTTTGTTACAGAGTTAATAATTTATAATAAATTATAGAATTGCTCCTAAGGCACACCCCTAAGTTTGTCGGTTAGTTCATCGTGTTTGGCTCTAGGTTTGTATAGAACGGATTTGGATTATATTTAAATGCATGCATGCACATGCACACACACAATACATACATACATATACATGTACATACGTACATACATATATAGATATAATAAGGTACAATCATATGAGCATTCTCTAAACATCAAAAGCATGTGTTTTCATCTTTTTTGAAAATGATTCTTTATTGCTATTAAAAAATCATATACTTCAATAATACGTCTCATCAAAACCATACAACCTCATAACCTAGATGAGTGCATGCAAGGAAAAATAATACATACTATCTTCGTATATTAACTTACAACTGGAATAGAAAATAAAATACAAAGTAAAATTGAACTAGGAAATCTAATTAGAGGAGGAGACAGCTACAACAAAATTACTCAAAACCTCTTATATGAAACTCCTAGCTCAATGTATAAGTAAGAAATACTTACAACACATTTGAATTAAAATAAACTAAATGACATAAATGTTATGTCAATTAATTCACATCCGTCCCACTTAAAGCACATCTCTTTCTTTGTTCTTTCAATTTTCAGTTTTAATGGCAGATCTACCCTAAACTCCATAAAGCACCTGGAGTCGTCATCCTTTAAGCTTGACGAGCCAATCTCCTCTTGATTCCCATCTTCACCCGTGATTGTCGAGCTGATTGGTAGTTTAAAAGTTAAATAATATTCCCTAAAATGGTTTACCAATATCAAAATAAGGGACATGTCAAGCACTAGCTCAAGTAATTAGTGACAAAGTTGTAAAAATCGTTAGGCGGACGCTAGCCGTTAAGTACAAACCAGGAATAAATTGTTTAGGCAGGGTCTAATCAGAGCTAGGCAATATTGATAACTTATGTATTTTGAATAAACTTTTAGTGTTTTGTTTAGTATATATAAATTGGAAATTTAGGATTGTAGATGTACTTATCAGCGGCCAACGAGGTAAGACCGCCTAAAACTAGCACGTTGATGCTTACATGTGGCACTAAAAATTAAATAATGCCTAACCAGTGCCTATATACATGTTTATATTCTTACATGAGGCGGTAAACCTTATATAGATGGGTCTAGGCGAATCGTCAGACAGTAAGCCTCACCTAGCATCCAAATGGGGCCTATGCGGAGGCCTATAAGGATTTTTTTTACAACAGTGGTCAATGGTAAGACGTTCTAGACAGAGATTGTAAAGTCCTCGGGTTTGGACACCTAAAACCTCAACATGAGTGATCTACTTGAATTATGTATCACAGTTGTTCTAAAAAAACGATTAAGTGGCATTTTATGTATTTCGATGGACATTTTGAAATAAATAATTGATATTTGAATGAATTTACGTGGATATGTATATGAACTGAGGTTTCATATGCCATTACACATAAAAAATGCAAGGCAATTATCTAAAAATTATTATGCATATACATACCATATTATCATATCATGTTTACCAGTCAAAAATTAAAGTTATTAAATAAATAATTTGACTTCTTTATAATATTAGGTCCAAAATTAAGATGTACATGTATCCATATATTTTTGATTCGTTAAATTAAAGGCTGATGCAAGGATTAAAAAATCTTAGCTATTATTTAGTTATTTGAATGTAAATAACACTTGATTAACATTTATAACTAAGCAAAAATTAAATAAGAGGTGATTTTAACATATGTTTGTGACTAATCAAATTATTCAAAATAAAAAGAATAATATATATGTATATATTTTACATGTGATCATGGAAAAGACCGTCATACAAATATATTAAGCATAAATCGATACAAATGAAAATTATGCTTGCAACCTTTATTTTTTTCAAAAACACTAAAAAATCCTTCAGCCTTATTAGTATATAATGTACCCGGCTTCCAAACCACGCCCAACCCTCAGCCTTCAGAAAAACATTTATAGAAATGTAAAACATGGCCGCGTTTTTTTTCACTTACAATTTATACAATGCAAGGTTCATTGTTTACAGCGCAATCAACCTGACATGGTTTCGTTCATTGCATTCGTAAAATGCAACTTACGTAAACGTTTTCAGTTTATATGTTTTTGCTAAAATAATTTGATTATATATATAAATAATATATTTTATACATCTAGATCGGGTAAAACATACTAAACTAATACTTTTAGAAGTACTATCAATTATGCATTTTTGGTTTCTTTATTGAGACTTGCATATTAGAAGTGCAAGCACTACAAAAAAAATACTATTTTACAACACTAGTTCTGCAACACTTCTCCAAAGTGTTGTAAAAGTGTTAGACCGTTTATAACATTTATGAAGAAAAATGTTGTAATAGGATTTTCCAAGCAACGTTTTTTGTACTACTGTTGTAAAATAAAAGTTATTTAAAATGTTTGTTTAAAATGTTGTAGAAAACTATTTTTCACAATTATTTTAGGGGTTTTTAGGCTCAAGAAAAAAGTTAGAGAAAAATTTAGTCTCAAGGACAAGAAGTTTGTTTTTTAGGCTGAAGGACATTTTTTAGTGTAAATCACAGAATGATAGTTGTAACTATCATTTTCAGTTTACACTCAAAAGTGTCCTTCAGACATAAAAAAAAATTATTGTCCCCGAGACTAAAATTTTTTGCAACTTCTTTCTTGTGCCTATTTACCTGATTATTTTATTGCATTGATTTGTGTTTGTTTTTCATAACAAATTTGTAATGTTGTCGACTACGTAAATAGAACCATGTTTTTTAATCATTGTAATTTAATAGTATTCAAGAATATTTATCAAACATTGTAAATTCAAGGCTAAAAAACAATAGTAAATTCTATCTAATTTTTATTTTACAACGTCTGCATAATGTTAGCACAATTCTTTTTTTGAACAACGTTTATTTTACATTGCTACAAACATTATATTTATCAACTTTTGCTTTATGTAGTTAATTCTCATATTTCTACAACATATTATTAACATTGTCATAAATGTGTACTATAACTTTTATATGGTATTGTTAAAGGCTATAATAATGATAACAAACTACATATGCTATAAAAAAAAATTTAACAACTTCAAACTGACATCATAAGCTTTTGTAATATAAAAACGTTTTAGTAATATTGTAAAAAAACCGTGCTTAGTAATTTTTGTCTCATAATGTAAAGTATAGCATTTGACAACAGTTAGTTGGTATTGTAAAATATTTCACTAAGAATCTTTTATTGCTGATTTAAATAGTTCATTAAGCAATTTTCACTTCAAAATGAACCAACATACTTCTTGGTGTTAGGAGGAGGAGAACATACATAGTCGAAATGAAATTTAAACCTTTTATAAAATGTAAAATCGCATTTTTATCTAAACATCTATTCATCAAATAAATAAATTTTGTTGCTTTTAAGGTTTCAAATTTTCGCTTTTATATCATTTTCACATTTATAACCTATTTTAAAACACATACTTGTATATTATAACATTAAATTATAAACGATTTGCAAATTTGTCAATTTAGACCTAATGAGCAATCTAAATTCTTATATAAGATTTCTAGTCTAAATTTTATCCAAACTTCCCTTATTTTCCCAGAAATCATTTATTTTGCTAAATAAATAATTATTTCCACTTCAATTTCCATAATAAATCTATTTTACTCCAAAAAAAATTAACATAAGCAAGTCCACCTTCTTACTTCATTGAAATAATTTCAAAATGCTTTTTATAATATTTGTGTATTCCAAATCATCCAACTTATGGACCGAAGAAGATATCAGCCATATTGCTTCAGTATTGGAAATCCTATCAAAATGGTTCATGTAGAAAAAAGCGTGATAAGAATACTATATGCTAGGGTTCTAAATTAAATCAAAGAAGATTCCTATTTTCCAAAAAAATGTCCTTCATTGATGAGAATATTAAGTTTAATTTAGAAAAGTACAATATGAGTGGAGCCCTGATAATGTAATAACCATGGTTGTTTTGGCCATAGTGAAATACTTTTCCCAACCTCATAAATATGAGTTCCTTGAAATAAAAGAGTAAACATGAACGATGACTTTATGATGCAAGTAGACCAAGCTGAGATGTAGAAAGATACATGAAATATTGATATCCAAAACACCATGCAACCCCAATCAAAAAATAGTCAAGGTCTGAATAGTTCACAGTCTCAATTTTTACATCAGAATGTCCAACTCATGAATACAAATTTTACATAAAGGACAACTGCGACTAAGCAAAAGGACGATAGGAAAATGATGATAATATCATTATAAATGGAAACTCATCAAACCACTATGAGAATACAAGTGAGAGTAAGTAGGCATTACGAGCAGAGTAGCAGTGATACAGCAACCCTTGATGCAGATTCTTCAATCCTTCACTGTGAAGACAACTGCAAGATAATTTGAAATAATGCTTGGTGTTATAGAACTTAATAATGATATCAATAAGGCAGATATAAATGCAAGCAAAATCAGAGAATCGAATTATGCAACACATAACAAAATGAATAGACTATTCACTAACCATGAATTCCTTTCCAAATTTTCAAACACAGATGCGCAGAATTTAAACCACGCCAACAGTGATCACTCCCTTTGCTAATTGCATTAGCAAATTAGTACACGAGCAAGGGGAATTCGCCACTCGGGTTTAACAATGCAGGGATTCAATTAAACGGTTATGCTGATATTAGGCCTGTCAAATGGGTTGAGTTGGGTCAAAATGGGTTGGGTCGAGTTTGACCCAACTCATTTATGACCCATTATTTTTTACCCACTTATGACCCTAGCCATATATAACCCAACCCGTTTAATAAGCGGATTACCCATTTAACCCATTTAAAGATTTAGAGGCCGTTTGGATTACAATAAATAAGTTGTTTTTTGCTTATAAAATGAAAAAATTAAAAAGTCAATATGGATAAACAAAATCTACCGACTTTTAAAAGTCATTTTTCAACTTATTGCAAAAGCAATTTTTTTTGCTTTTCGACTCACATAAGTCGATTTTTTATATGAAAAAATTCTTAAAAAATGTATTTTCAAATTTCAAAATTTCACATTTCAAAATTCAAATTTAAAATTTTCAAATTTCGAAAATTCAAAATTTAAAAATTTCACAGTACAAAATTCAAAATTTTAAAATTCAAATATCAAATTTTCAAAATTCAAATTTTCAAAATTTCGAATTTTAAAATTTGAAATTTCAAAATTTTGAACTTTAAAAATTCAAATTCCAATTTTCGAATTTAAATTTTCGAATTTTGAAATTTGTTAAAATTTGAAATTTTGAATTTTGAAATTTAGAATTTTGAATTTTAAAATTCGAAATTTTCAGTTTTGAATTTTAAAATTGAAAATTTTAAAATTTAAATTTTGAAATTCGAAATTCGAAATTTCGAAATTTAAATTTTGAAAATTTTAAATTTGAAATTTTTGGAAATTTCGAATTTTGAAATTTGAAATTTTAAAATTTTAAAATTTGAATTTTAAATTTTGAAATTTGTGGAAATTTTGGATTTTGGAATTTGTGGAAATTTTGGATTTTGAAATTTTTGGAAATTTCGAATTTTGAAATTTGAAATTTTGATATTTAAATTTTCAAATTTTTGGAAATATCGAATTTGAAATTTGAAATTTAAATTTTGAAATTTTTGGAAATTTCGAATTTGAAATTTGGAATATGAAAATTTGAAATTTGAAATTTAAATTTTGAAATTTTTGGAAATTTCGAATTTATAATTTGGAATTAGAAATTTTAATTGCAGTCTGAACAGAAAAAATAGCGGCTTCTACAGTAGGTGAAGTTCAAATATGAAGATGCAGTGGCCTGTTATTTTTTAAGTACAACTGTCAATTTTTATGAAAACTACATTGTATGTTTAAAATTCTTATTTTTCAAATTTATATTAAAATTTAATATTTTTAATAAATGGGTAAATGAGTTATCCACTTATAACCTTTTTAAAAATGGATCAACCCAACCCATAACCCATTTAATAAAATTCATAAATGGGTTGACCCAACCCATTTAAAAGTAGGGTAAATGGGTTGGGTTAATAGGTTGGGTCATATTTTGACAGGTCTAGCTGATATTATTATCCATGCATGGCAAACACCATTTGAAGGAAACTCACTCCTCATGTTATTTCACAAATTAAAGAATATCAAAGGGTTATATAAATAATGGAACAATGGTAGCTCAAGAACTAAGATAGGTTTGTAAGTAATATGAGGGGAAAAACAATGAACTATACCTTCAGATGCTATTTACCCAACTGATGACAGAATATAAAAACAATTTGCTAAACTTGAGCTAGTAAATCAAGGTCACATAGTGGAAATCCAACTGAAAGCAAAAAATTGAATGGCCATGTGACGATGATCGATTTTCAAAATTCTTCTACTCGCACTTGTCAACCAACAAAAACAGAAAAAACGTGAAGCAATTACTGGATGCTAATGGAAACTGCATCAATGAATAGACAAAACGTTCTAACCTTGCGGCGAAATACTTCATAGAATTGTATAATGTTGAGCATAATTTAGAGAATTTTCCCAAAACAACTTGTAAATATATTTTTTGTCAGATCAGGCAAGAACTAATGTAGAGGTCTATGTCTCAATAGCCCTTTAACTTTCAAATAATCTTGAACTTAACCTTGCACTTTTGATGGGCTCTCATCTCATGGTTCTCCAGTAGTTCCACAGACTTGAACACTGACTAAAACAAAAGACGGGATATGATAAGATAACACAAATAGTGAACAAAGAAAATTTTAAGCATAAGTGAATAATACTGGTTGTTATGATCCTTTCACCGAGAACAAGCACAAAACCAGGAGGATGCATAAAACAACTTTTTGGAGCAGTCGTTTGAAACTGAAAACAATGACAGTTAAGCTTATAGGAAGAACATATCGATTTGTAACAATAATATACCAACAGATATATATCTTTAAAGCTACATGAGATTTTGTAGTATTCATAATCGTGGTTCGCTCTGACTTGCTTCCCTTATTCGTCTAAAAAAAAAGAATTCAAATATATACTAGTCGAGGAAAAAAAGTCATATATGAGAGTTAAAAAGTCATAATAATGTTATATGGATAATGGACCACTGAAGCGTCATTATGGGTGCGAGTAGATGATGCCCAGATTGGAGATCTACTTTTTCATGGGCAACTACAATAAAGCAGAGTTTGTATGTCAGCACAACTTTAGCACTTGTGCAGACCTCACTTACTCTTCTGTAGAACTCATGCCTCATACTGGCTTACGTTTTTCGGTACTCATACTTGGTGATTTTCGGCTCTTTCTCCACACTTCAGCATTGCCTTGGGGCACCCACCCTTCCAATCAACTTAAATTAAATTTAGCCTGTAGCATGCATCCAGCCAGGCAAACTGTCATGTGCCTTCTATATTCAGCTCGCCTTGTCCTTAGGTACGCTTATTTCATTTTGGGCACCATTCAAAGCATATGCATAGCTACATTTTGCATTTCAGTCAGCTCACCGAGTCCACATGCAGTCAACCATTTCAGCTTCTCACCGATCTCGCGGCGCTTGTTCTGCTCTAAGTACCAGCCTCAATCTACTCATCAACTCAACCAGATTAGCCAACTGCTGATGTCACAGCATCTTTCGGTTGAGCTGGATGCTTTCTTATATTTCTAACCATAGATGCAGCACCTAAAACCAATATAATCGTATGCAAAAGTAATAACTGCTAATTTTATTTATTCGAAAACTTCAACCTTATAATACCATTAATGTGTATAAGCTTACTGTTTGAGATGCAAGACCTAGAGCTTGGTCACGAGTTAGACTAGTAGCCACACCACCATCCACTAGGGCTTCTGTTGCGAAGAACACACGTGTAGGCCCGCTTCATCTTATGCTATGTCAGCCTGCTTCTCAGCTTATCCTGTCCTTGCATCTGTTGGGCTATTCCATTTTCATCCATGCTTCATCTCAATCGCAATGCATTTTAAAACTCAGTTCAGCAGCTCCCTTGTCATGCATACTGCAATCTGACAATGCACTCATATTAAGTCTAAGAAAACAAAATGATGAATGTAAGATTCTAGGCAATAACGCTAATACTATAATGTCGCCCACTTATTCAATTCGGTGCAAAACTCAAGGATCGAATAAAAAAGAAACAAAATTTTGGAGGAGAAAAAGACATCGATCTTTGAAAACGTTGAAAGCGACGCTAAGGTTAAATTCTCTGAGCGCTAATAATTTGATGCATAACATTGATTACCCCAAGATTTACAGAGTTTAAAACCAAAATATCTATGTGTCCCATGTACCGTACGTTAACAAGATTGATGAGCCTACAAGGTTTTACAATCTGGTTATGCATCAAAAAAGCAAAAACAAGAAAATTATTTATACCAATTTATTAACATTGTATGGTATAATTGGTGTGCATAACATGTTACAAGTTGCACAGAGAAAACGAACAGTATGTTAGTCCTTGGGATGATAGTTTTGATGACAACAACCTTAGAATAAGATTATAAAATATAAATACTAGCATTATAGTTTAGATATATATGTATATGCATGATGGTTTTGATGACAACAACCTTAGAATAAGATTATAAAATATAAATACTAACATTATAGTTTAGATATATATGTATATGCAGAATTTAACCATGCAGGTACCAAGAATAAAGACTGTACGGTATAGAGATTCAAGGTTGAAGATATTAAGATTGAAGACTCATGAGTATCAAGAGTTCAAGATTTCAATAATAAGTAATTTAATTAGAAATTTTGTTAAAACTCCTAGAAAAGCACTAACATCTTAAAATCCAATTTATTCATGAAATGTAATCCACTTCGAGCCCGTTAAAGGGATGAAACCCTAAGTAGGATGGAACCTACACAAATCTAGTGGAACATTGTTTTGTATTCGCTAACTTTTATTCAAAATGTTTTACAAAATTATATCTTGTTTTCAAAATGATTTCAAAATCTTCCTTTAAAAGAATCAAAAACATCTATGCTGGTTTTAATACTTTTAGCCTTAAAATAATCCTTATTTTCATAATCAAATTATCCTTGGTTTTAAACTATCTTTTAATTATAATATATTTAACTTTTAAATATTTATATTTAGATTTAAATATAAAATTATAGTAAAATTATATATATATATATATATTATTCCCTATATTTATTGATGTATTTTAACTATATTCAAGTATATTTATAAAGTTTAAAATAGTTTTAATATAAGATAGGAGTTATTTTCAAAGAAAATCAAATCATCAAAATTTCCTTTGGCATGTCGACATACTCAAGTACCTCATGTCGACGTGATAGCGGTTAATTTCAAAATTTTGAATTTCAAAGGAAGTGTCTATTTGTCATATCCTTTCACGAATGGACATGGCTATTGTTCTACTATAAATAGGGATGGTTTAGAACGAATTTGTAATCATATTTTTCTGGTTTTCACTCCTCTTCTTCTCCCACATTTCTTTATACATATTCTTACCATTACTCTGTCGAAATCAGCAATGAATCTAACTAGATCATTTCTGGTTTGATTCTCTATCACATCTCAACAAGATCTCAGTGTGATTATAGCCTAGGAAATCATTTAGGTGAACTTGTTGCCCCTAAATCAAGTATCTCTACACAGAGGATTGTGAATCCGGAGTGGTGTACCTCGTAGCCTTGAAATCGAGGATGTAATTGTACAATTTCTTTTGAAAGGAAATCCCTACTTATGTGTGGGACTGAATGTAGGGTAACTCCGAACCAGTATAAAATTCGGTGTGTTATTTCATTTATTGCTTTTACTTTATTTCTACATCTATGTTTGTTTCTGTGATCATATATGTGTCTGAATATTGTATACTTTTGTGTCAAATTAACAAAAACTAAAAAAGATTTAGTAATTCCTTAAAACACTATTCACCTCCCCCTCTAGTGTTAATCATAGCCTTAAGATCCGTATTCCGCTTTTCTCACACAGTACAAATTTGAAATATATATCTATAAATAAAAAACAACGTTTATTATAAAAGATAATAAAATAAAATTATTACCAACTTTTACATGAGAATGGAGAAAAAGCCTAAAACAAAGCAAGTGGATTTTTTCCCCTCAGTGATCTCATACTGTGAAATTTAATTGAAATGCTCTCGTGGATTCAACGTGAAATATGAAAGCATCATGCACATTGTTACTTATAAATTTAAATTATACGTAAAAGGTTAATGGCGCCGATAATTGTCAGGATCTCCAATATAAGGATACTCAAGCATTTCAATGTAAAGTTTATGAAGATTTAGAAAGGAAACAAAACAATAAAAATGTTAGGGTAGGAAAGATATAAGCTCAAAGATTCTCCTTCCCCTCTTTCTTTGTCCGGGCTTAGGACCTACAATGTGAAATAGACATTGACGGAGTTAAAAGGGGTTAAAATTTTAAGATGCATAACATAACCAAATAAAAAAGTAAACGAATTATACTGAACTATCAATTGATAAATCAAATGCTACCTATTTTTATTGCATATCCTGCATTTTTATAGCCTTATGCATTTCCTGCATTTTTTTAATCAATTTTACTGAACTGCCAATTGATAAATCAAAGGCTACCTAATTTTATTGCATTTCCTGCATTTTTATAGTTAAGCATTTCCTGCATTTTCTGTCAATTCTAGTGGACTGTCAACTGATCTATCGTGGAACATTGAAATAAATGGCTACCGTAAGCTGTGACACCCCACCTCGAAACCCACATTAATAAAGAGTATTACTAGGTAATACTGTCTGCTAATGCATAAATAGGATTGGTTAGGAGCGACCATCTATAACTTTGTCTTAAACAGCTACTGAATATGTCGACTAATGCTTTAATTTTTTTCCATCTCAAGTGAATCGACATATTCAATAAATGCTTAACACAAAACTACAGATGGCTAACGGATCTATCAGAACAAAATACAACAACCAAATGCACATCACTTCACATAACAGCATATAAACATATATATACATATATACATTTTCATGCTTTACAAACATTTTGATCACTAATAAAAGGATAATATAAGTTATAAAAACATTTTTATTATTAAAGACCCTTATTTTTACTTAAATAACCAATTTTCACCAATGTATACACAAAACTCCATTTTTAATACCAAAATTTACACAATGTGCAGCTACGTACTTGCATATACCGATCTATCAAATGCTATTGATTGATCATGGAACATGCTTCTCTATACATTTATGAGCACGACCAATTTTATGTGCATCATCTCGTCATGAAGATTTTTTGATCAATTATTTTGATTTTTTTGTTGGCTTCTTACCAAAAAAGACACCGAATTAGTTAGTTATAAAATACATTGTCATTTGTTTACCTCATGACTATCATTGAACATCTACATTGGTTCTCGAGTTACATCATATCTCAGTTTAGGTTGGACATTTTCGAAAATAAAAAGAAAAAAGCCACTAAAGTTTCCATTGTCATATTCATCACTCTCCACTTACTTCCACATACCTTTTTTTCCAACATATCAACGGTTGCTTTAATCAGTGGTTCCACTCAAAAATTCATATCTACATTTGTATAATTTTCTGTATATCATAAAATGATCTTTACAATTACTTGAATAATTACCGTATTTTTTTCTTCTTCATTGCAGTTAAGTATATTTGTCTCAGGCTTGTTTGAACGAGGTACTAAACAAATAAAGAACTGGAAATAAATGATTCAAATTGGTTGGAATATAAAGTTTCAAAATAGATAAATGTTCATATTGATAAACAAAATCCAATTTCCTCTCATAAATATACATCTACTTCTTTACAAAATTATTCTACAAAACTTTTATATATATATATATATATATATAAACAGAGGAAAAAAAGAAAAAGATAATATCATTGCTATTACCTGTGTATAATTAGTTAAATTTAAACGAGATCATCACTTTGATGATCCATACAAATTAAATGGGAGGAGAGCAAGCAAATTAAAATATGTATAATCATACGGTGGAAAAAGAAAGAAACGTAACTTAAATGTGAGTCTGCATGGAGGCGTACAATGAAGGGATGCTGGGGTTAGAGGCACAAACACTGTATTGACATGATACCAAATAGGCCAAAAACCAACAAAAAGTTGATGAGCTGCAAAATAGGCTTTGGCTATAGGCTTGAAAATTAACGTGATTCAAAACATACGTAATCCATATAGAAGGCTTTGGCTGTAGAATGCAAGGGAAAGTGACACACTCACAGAAGCAAACTGCGCTGAACTAGAGGGATAAGCACACACAAACAAGCTGGACATGCACAAATGAGCTGATGCAATGTGGTTCCTGTATGGGCAGGCTGCGGTAGAGGACAGAGAAGAAGATACCTCTCCTACTAAAAAGATGAAAATTGGAGCGGTTGAGTGAGGCGAAACTTGTGAGAACTGACAAGGGAGGTAAAGTGAAGCAAGAGGCCGACAAAGTTTCAGGTTGGCGAAGAGCATGCTGGTATTGAACTGATGTGGACGTATCCAGAGATGCATATGCTGGTCTTGAGAACTGATGAGTAAAAAATGCTAGTCACGTGAAATTGAGAAAGGTGATGCAGTATCTAGACTGAGAGCACTGAAGTGAGAGCTGAATCACTGCACAGAGACTGATGATGCTGGTGCAGCATGAATTATTTTTACAATAATATTCTTGTAATTAAGATAATAATATTGAATAGTTGTAATAAACTTTATTCAATAATAAATATGTTTCATTGCTACAACTATATAAACACTATAGCAAACAGTTTTGGATATTAGATTATTTGTACAAATATATCATCGTTAAAGATAAAGCTTACAATGTTTTTGAAATGTTATACAAAATTTTTATGCTACTTTTTTGAAGTATTGTTAGAATTATTGTTGCAGTAGTTCTGAATAGTTCGCAAAAGTATATCTACGATGTTTAAACATGGTTTAAATAAAAAATACGACATTTAGAAAGTGTTATGTTAAGATATAATAATGTTTTAATAGTGTTGTATAAAATTTGAGTATGGATTCCTGTGAATGTTGCATATGTTATTTTATTAAGGTTTTAGTATTGTTTTAAAATTATGTTTACAACTTTTACATAGTGTTGAAAAATCAAAATACATTGTTTTATGAATGATGTTTATAAAATTTGAGCATAACTTATTCTGAATGTTGCTTGTGCTATTTTTATAACATTTTAATATGATTTTAAAATTTTGTTTACAACGTGTACACAACATCGAATTCATTAATGAGGTAGAAAAAATTTCATCGATATTTATATTACATCGTAGAAATATATTTTACAATACATATAAATTATAGTGCAATGTATTTCTAGTTGATATATTGGATATGTGCCATGGTACCGAACGTTGCAAACATACTATTTACTGCATCCTAAACAACACTAAATATGTGTTGTGAAAGATCTGTATTTTATGCAACTATGGGTATGACAACGGTATAATTAATGTTGTCAATGTGTTTTAACAATGTTAATTCACCATTGTAAAAGATGTTTTTCCTTATAGTGAAGCAACTTAAATCGTAACTATTGCAATTATTTTGAAGATTTTGGATTTTGATTAATTATGTAGATTACTCATAATTATTATAAATTTGTATGCGATGTTAAATTTATGATATAAAACACAAAAGATTTATCTTTCGTATCATGATTAATAAAAAGTGTGTTGTGACGCCCCACCTCTATACCTCACGCTAGCCAAGGACACTACGGAGTAATGTCGTCAACTAGCACGAAAAATAAAGCTGTTGAGGAGCGACCTTCCGTGTAATTACTTTGTGCGAGCACCGATATATCAGATAAGTATAACATGCATTTCATTTTAAGAGGAAATCCGACATACCGATACAAACTCAAAGCTACTACACAGTGGCTATATGATCTTCGGAAACAAATATATAAATAAGCATAACATAAATCAATCACAGATATTCATATCACAAAGGCAGAAATAGATATGAATAAAACACATAGAAGCGTACATAAGAGTAGTGGTCAAATAAGATCCACAATATCACAAAAGAATAGGTGCAAGTACTAGACAAAAGAATAAGTATACATCAACGAGTCTCTATCTCGTATGTATAACAACAAAAACTACTAAACTAGAGTAGTTAGTCAAAAGGCATATAATGTTCTCAAAAGAGGAGTCAAGCAGAAGCATGTTGAATATGCGCTTTGCGCTTATATGATTTTTGTTTGATGATAATAAACATATATACATTCGTTTAAATGTATTTGTTAATATACTATTCTACTTTTCACAGTTTAAATAAATATTTGTTGAATAAAATAAATTACACAGAATTTGAATTCAAACAGATATTTTATTCAAATAAATATTTATTACAATTTTGAATAGTACAATTTCAAGCTCTCACTATAACTATACAACTTTGATTACATCACATTTTTTCACATTTACATCAGCACCTCACTACATATCACTCACACTCGTATTTATCTTCAACTGCATTCCGGTTTGAATCCAGCATCTGAGCAATCTGCAAAAATATAAACTAACGCAGTAAAATTGAAAAAAAAATATTTTTGCAATTCAAAAATAAAAGATAATTTTTGAAAATATGATTTGCCTCAGTTATTTGGGTTGTTCGTCATGATTTAAATTTGAATTCATCATACACGAACAACTTGTGACATACACAGTGTATTACTGTATATGCCACAAGGCCGTGCACGCCGATATATACACTTGATTGATTTACAGGGACATGTGAGCACAGGTCAAACCCAAATGAAAAACCGGGTTCAACTCACGTGCAATAACATTGAAAATCACGACACAAGCACAAGGTCAAATCCGAGTTTTTTAAAACTGGATACAACACAAGGCAACATGACATGAATGGAACGAAGACCAACAGCAAAATAGACTGCAACAATCATGTATGCAGATCAGGTCCAGTGCCAACAAACAACAAGTCTCGACCAAAACAGTTGCAACATGGATATCACAAAACAAAACTCACTGGAATGAACAAGCATGCACATACACCAGAAGCTCAAGTCAATGCACAGTACAAACATATGTACAGCAACCCAACAGTGATACAAGTATGCAACAACAAGAAAACCAGTTCAACGAGCATGACACAGCAACAAGGCAACAGTTACTCAGATGTACAACAAGTCCAAATACATCAATAATGCATGAAACAATGAAACAGTTCAAAGCTTCAACAAATCAGAACAGCCATACATGAAGTGAATCAAGTTCAGCAGTGCAATGACCAAGCATTGACCAATGAATAGATGAACAAAATGACCAAGTGTAACTGGAAACAATAATGGATGCAAACTACAAATACATGATACTGTTCAATATCCAAGACTCAAGAATGCCTCATTGACCATATGCCAAAACTAACAGCTAGTGATATATGCAAACAAAACAATGCCACTGCAGATTAGACATGAATGGTGAGTTGAAACTGACCAGCATCATCTATGAACTGAACCGATGGCTATATGGATTGAATGAAATGGGTAAAGGCACGTAGCTGCTCGAAATCTGAAGTGCAAATGGCGTGTAATTGAACTGAGAAGTTAAATGAGAAAAAATAACTGAAAAGATAAGCTGAAGTGATAGTGCAGTAGAAAGGAGACGCTGAGATAAATTGAAGTGTAAACATAAATGCAGGTGCCATGAACTGCCAAGGCTGAAAGCGATGATTGCCATGGTTAGGATTAACATTTTATTTTGTCAATTTCAGCAATAGTGATGCTTCAGTTGTTACTGGACTACAGCACGACCAAATAGCCAAGATGAAAAACCAGAGTTCAATGCATATGAGACCAGCAATGCTCAAGACCACACAGGCATATATGTCAAGTAAGTACTACAAAGACCATGTCGAACGCAGAAACAAGTCAATGCAACATGAACCAATCAGTAGCATATACTATAAGGATGAACACAAACATTGCAGAGATGACCGAAGTATAATACTAATCAAGCCAAAGTCAACAGTATAATGATCGGAGTCAAAGCCGTGGATAGCAAGAATATACACGCATATGAAAAAGTCAAAATCAAAGCCGATGACTTTAAACCATGTCAACCAAGTAACCCAAATTATACGTATATGAAAAAGTCAGTGACATCTCAATCATCAAAACAAAATCGAGCGGCCAAAGCACAGTGAAGATGAATTCAAACAAAATTTATACGAACGCAAAATTAGGGTTTTGAATCCTATATAAACCCTAGGATCATCATCAACAAATCCATTCGAGTTCGAGCTTAACAAAGAACAAATCATCCAACTCGAATCACGATCGAGTTCAAGCATCAACCAGTAAAGAAAAAGGGATAAATTACGTACCGAAATCGCAACAGCGAACTCGATCAAACAGAAGCGGCCAAGAGCGAACGAAAGAGAACGAAGCACACGAAAAGGCGCAGCTTCAAAACCCTAGTTTGGATTGAAGAGAACGAAGCCCTAAATTTGCAAGAGGAACGGCCGCCATCACGAGCAAAGAAATAAAAGAGACGGGTTGAATTACAAAGGGGCCGGCCTATTTTCTAAAAGAGTTTTAATTAAGGGCTTTAAATTTTTATTTAGGGTTATTTGTTTTTATCTTTTAGTTGTTGTTTTTATTTATTTTTCGAATCGAAGAATTTGTAAATCACCACCTAGGGATTAGGTCGTGTCAGATTGTCTAGTTAGAATTAGTTCAGTGAGCAGGGTGTGCGAGTTTGCAAAGCTCTATAGGCGGAAGCAGAGTTTGCGAGTAAGCAAAGTTCTATTATAGGCGGGAGCAGAGTTTGGGAGTAAACGAAACTCTATAGGCGGGAGCAGGGTGTGCGAGTCTAGTAGAGTGTTTGTGAGCGGAAGCAAATGTTTGCGAGTCTAGTAGAGTGTTTGTGAGCGGGAGCAAATGTCTGCGAGTCTAGTAGAGTGTTTGTAAGCGTGATACTGTTTAATTCTAATAGAAATTTGGGAATGCAGCAGTAGGCAGGGGTTGCCGAAGCTGGGTAAATTTTGTGTGTGATTTACTTTTCAGCATATTTATTTCTGCAGTTTGTTTATGTGTTTTAAATTGAGAAGATTTGCAATAACCCTATTCACCCCCCTCCCTCTAGGGTTAATCTAGATCCTACAAGTGGTATCAGAGCCCGGTTTTTTTTTTATAACTCTAGAGTCATGAATCCACCAAATAATATTTTTGATGAGGATCGTTTCAATATTATTCCTTCTATTTTCGATGGAACAGATTTTTTGAATTGGAAATTGAAAATGGAATTTTATTTAAAATCTGTTAATATTAAATGTTGGGATATTATTGAAAATGGGTGTGATATAACAAATAAGGAAATTATCTCGATTAATGCTCTTGCTATACATATATTATATTCTCATATTAATCGTGATAATTTTTATTTCGTTTCTCATTGTGAAAATGCACAGAAAATTTGGAAAACTCTCGATGCAATATATGGTGCAAAAGTCAACAGCAATGAGAAGTCCTCCACAACCAACTCAGAAATATGCTTAACAGGATTGGTAAATAGCAGTTGTGATGAGGATGATGATGATGGAGCAGCCGAGCTGGCATTACTAATGAAGAATTCAACAAGGAAATTTGCAGCCACGTGGAATAAAAGCAATAGCAGTGAAAGTGAGAAAGCAGATATGTGCCTTCATGGGAATATAACCGATAGCGACGACGACGAGCCAAGCGAGGTATCAAAACTTACTCACTCTGAATTACTTATTTATTTCCACAAAGTAAATGGCTGTTTTGAACGACTTAGGGAAAAATACGCTAAACTTGAATCACAAAAAGACACTTTGATAGAATTAAATGAACAACTTGACCAATTAGTTAAAACCTATCAAAGTAGGATCCCTAAGTGTGATAAGTGTCCAACATTTGAAGAAGAAATTAAAAAATCAGAAATTAAAATGAAATCACTTGAAAATGAAATTCTGATTTTAAAAATTGAAAATACTAGAAGAGAGAATTCTATTAAAAAGTGCACACAATTGTTAAACGAAAATGAATCTCTCAAAATACAAGTCCAACAATTGTCAACGACTTTAGATAAATTTTCAAAAAGCGAAAAATCGTTGAATATGCTATTAGGAAAGCAAACTGTTAACACAGTTAGAAAAGGACTTGGATATAATCAATCTAAAATTGTTGAAAACAAGATTAATCAAGAATATTCAATGTGCACGATTTGTAGAAAATATGGACACAATCACAATAATTGTTGGTATAGACCCAAACATGTGAAAACTATACCGATTTGGGTTCCAAAAGGCACAAATATAAAATCTTTGAAAGTCAAACAAATTTGGGTGCCAAAAGGAACATATATAAATAGTTTTGGGTCTCCAAAAACATATTTTTCATATTCTGCCACTAACAACCATGGACCTATAAAAACAAATAGGTCACAAAAATCTTTCATCGTGTAGGTGTGGTGGCAGGCTAAGGAACAACAACGGTGTTCTCTGGATTTTGGCTGTTCCAGAAACACAATGGGCGACAAAGCAAAGCTCCTTAGCCTAGTATAAAGGTGACAGAATCACAATGGACAACAACGAAAAGTTATCGTAAAGGTAAAACAGGTAAAATTGTTTTGAACGATATATTAAATGTGATAATCTGCACCGTATTCTGAATGAAATCAGCCAAAGATTGTGATGTTGAAAAAAAGATGATTTTTTAATTCTGACTTATTCTTAATTGATATGATTTCTTTTGACTTGTTCTTACTTTGATTTGTGCTTAAAAGTAGACCAACCATCCTTTCATCATCGAACTTAATCTGTTTGGTCAATTTATGATGTTGATTGATTACTGTTTACTCATGCTATAAAAAGGATTTTAAGAAATTTTTGAAATTGTTGAAACTTTATGAAATTATTGAAACTTCAAGAAATTGTTTTGAAATAATAATGAAGTTTTAATGACCGTTGATAGTTGTTCATCCTATGGTTTCTAAGTTTAACACTATGAAATTTGTTTGAGTGGTAACATGGCTTCATTTCATGTTCCGTAATGGAAGTGGGATGGTATTTCTATGGACTTCATCAATGGACTACCTAGGAGAAGAAGAGGGAATAAGAGTATTTTTGTCATGGTCGACCGACTAACTAAATGCACTCATTTTATTTCAATTAGGAGTACGAGGGCGGCTTCATTTTTGGCAATACAATACATGAGTGAAATCATTAGGTTATATGGAATTCATTCTAGCATCTTTAGTAACCAAGATCCACTTGCACTAGCGAGTTTTGGAGTAGGCTTTAGGTATGGAGTTGAGCTTGAGTACCACTTATTACCCACAGATGGAGAGATGGATAGACGGAGAGGGTAAACCGAGTGTTGGAGGACTTGCTTAGGATGTGTATCGTGGATTTTGAAAGCCCTTGGGAGGATCACTTGCCATCAGTGGAGTTTACCTATAAGAACAGCCATTAGGCGAGTACTGGGATGGCACCATTCAAGGCGTTATATAGGAGGCCTAGTCGATCACCATCTTGCTGGTGGGACATTATGGACAGGATTATATTTGGACCGAATATGGTGTGATAGGCATCAGAGAAGGTATACTTGATCCATAGAAGAATGAAAACCACACAGGGCATAAGTCTTATGCTGATATGAGACGCACAGAGTTAGAGTTCGCATTAGGGGACATGTTTTTTTTCAACATCTCACTGTTTAGGCATGTTATGAGGTTTGGTAGTTTGGGAAAGCTAGAATCGAGGTTTGTAGGGCCTTTTCCAATAACTGGTAGAGTTTGGAAGTTAACTTATAGGGTGGAGCTTATCGATAAGTTTGCAGGAGTACATGAAATTTTCCATGTGTCACATTTGAGGAAGTGTTTACATGATACGACGGTCGTAGTCAAGCGGAGTCAGCTAGAGGAGTTGAAGGTAGAGAGAGTCACTTGTTCGTTATGCATCCACTAGTATTCTTTAGTTTGGTACAAGGCGACTCCGCAATAAAGTTATCAATCTTGTTAAGATCCAGTGGGGAGACGATCCAGCGGAGAGTATGTGGGAGCCTGGGGAGAAGATTCGAGCTACCGTTCACAAATCTTTTTCTGGTATGTTTCCATTTCAATTGATAAGTTTATACTACTTATGCATTAGGTAACAGCTTAGTACACCACATATGTAGGTACCATTGAATGTTAGGAATGGTTGTGAATGCTTCACTAGGGCATATTTTAGATTATGGGTGTTAGTGGATGTATTTATTAAATTGATATTTGCACATGTAGGCTATGTTCTTGAGTTAGCATACACTCACACACCCCATCCCTTATTTTATTTCATTGGATTATATGAATATAGTAGTTGCATATGGATTTAATGATTGCGCATACATATAGAATCACCAATATATATTTACATAGGATGTTGCATATATTTGGATACATTTCAGGAGGTCGACTAGATCAGGAGACCGCCTAACTTTTGCATTAGTGTGGGTTCATGCGCATTCTATTCATGCATGTACATATTGCATTAGAAATTTATACAAGGACAATGATTGCCAGTGGTTAATGGATAAGTAGATAGTTGTAGTATTAATTTTTGTATGCACGATATATTTTTCCATCCTTGGATATTTCGAGGACGAAATTCTTTCAAATGGGGAGAAAGTAACATCCCAAAAATTTAAGCGAAAATTTAATAAAAGATTTAAATTGAAATATAACAAGGATAAAAATAAAATTTTCGCAAATGTCCAAATTTGACTACAGAACTTTCACTTTTGTGTTTGTAGTGATTTTTTGAAAAAAATTCATTTATAACATTTTGAAATCAGAGCTAGTACGAAAAAGTTATAAATGTTTAAAAATTTGGAAGCAGAATTAATTAGATAAACAAGTAAGGAAGGAAATATAATAAAAACAAAAAGCTCCATTAGTCGATATCGTGGCCTTGATTGGTCAACCCCTAGCGGTCAATTGCTCTAAGGAAAGTGGTCGACCGGTCGGCCTTATGTGGCTAGGTTTCGGTTAGGCCAATTATTCAGATTTGATCGTATTTTCTAAACAGTTGATGTTCGTTTGCACCCCTATAATTACAACGCTAAGCCGAAACCTAATTTACAAAAATTAGAATAGAATTCCAGATTATACCAAATTTCTATCTCTTCTAAACTTGATTTCTCAAATCACAAGTTTCTTCAAACTAAATAAAATAAAAATAGAGAGATTTAAGAAGATAAATTCAAGCGAAGATCTAGCGAACAAAGGAGATTCCAGATGTAGTTCATAGGAAATAACTTTGGTTTGAGGTGAGTGAGTTTGTTGTTAGTTAGATGATTAACATATAATTAATTTTAGTACACCTATTTTGATCCAGAATTGTTTTAAATCGAATTAGAAATGTTGTTAAATTAAATTGGGCATTTAACAGTGATTAAAACCCATATGATTATGACCCCTTTTCTTCTAATCTAAATCTGTTATCTAAGAATTGATTCCAGTTGACCATACCCTTTTGGTTAAATTAACATAAATAGGTAACCTTGTTGATGCTAGACCTAGATTTAATTAAGGGTACTTTTGGCGCAGGTCCTTATTAAGTTTCAAAGTTCACAAAAAGTCCTTCACTAAATTTCAGTGTAAATTAGGTCCCTGTTTTTTATTCACGATTATTGCAGAGCATGATGCAACATTTCATAAAAGTTGCTAACATTTTCGCAACTTTTTTGTACACTGTGAACATAATGTATGAAAGTTGCTTAAATATCAGCACTTATTTATAAAATTTGCTGACATTTCAGTAACATTTATGTACACTGTGAACATAGTTTATGAAAGTTGCTAAAATATCAGCAGTTATTTATAAAAGTTGCTGATATTTGAGCAATAATTTTTCTTTGTTTTTACAATGAAACTTTGACAGGGAAAGTTGCTGAAATATCAGCATTTATTTATAAAAGTTGCTGACATTTCGGCAATAATTTTTCTTTGTTTTTACAATGAAACTTTGACAGGGAAAGTTGCTGAAATATCATCATTTATTTATAAAAGTTGCTGACATTTCAATAATAATTTTTCTTCATTTCCAGAAAATAGGGACCCGCTTTAGAATGAAACTTTGACAGGGACCCGCTTTACAGTATGGAAGAACGATAGGGATGCCTCCCTAATTTCCACTTTAATTAATTAATTTACTAACACTTAGAGAAATTGTATATGAAATTGGGACGATTATAAATTGTAAGTATATAAATAAGGGTTACGATATGTCAAATTTTTTGTAATTTAAGTTTACTATAAATGGAGATGCCTAGGGTTAATAAACAAAACAAACTATATTGCAAAATTAAAATAGTAAACATGACGACCAGTCGACCGCTCACCAGAGCTGGTCGACCGCTCCTGGAGCAAGCGGTCGACAAGTTACCGTAATAAGGCAATGCCTGAACCTCGGCCTGAGGCCTAGGTTATAAATAAAAGACTGGTGTGTATATATTTATGAATGTTAGTATAATTACGGAAGCTAGTTCCCTATGTGGCAAAACTAGGATATTTCGAGACAAGGTAAATGCTATTTATCTGGCACGGTCGATATTCGACTGGGGCGACTCTATCGTAAATTGCACTCACGGAAGGTTCTATGGTGGTTGTGCAAGACTAACGATTATGCCCGATGAAGCATGCGGCCCAACATTAATAGGAGTTCCTTGATATTCATGATGACACAACATGATATTGTGTTGTTAGTGAATCCCGACACAGTGCAATAAGAGGCATTACGTTGACGCTTTGGCGAGTCGTCTTTGCGAGCTCCCCTCAAAGCGTAACTAGGATATGTGTGGTCATAATGTGGGAAATGTAGTCCTATGATGAGAATCTTAGGTAAACTAATGTTAGAAGTTACGTGGAGTCATAATATGGAAACTGCGGTCCCATGGTTGAAATTGTAAGATAATCTTATGTTGGAGTAATTCCAATAGCTATTAGCCAATCATTAGTTATCTTGAGGTCTGATTAGTTGTTTGACCATAAGTAAAAGTCTGCACAAGCCATTAGTATAGCTGTGTATTGAGCTAAACCCCTTAGATAAAGAAAACAAGCAATTCAAGGGCAGTTGTAGGACATCCTAGGTTACGTGGAGAATTACTAAAGTCAACTGCATGTGATCACCATATATTAATGATGCAACTTATTCACCGGCCTTTTGTTTGATCCACTCCTTTTCTTTCTTTTTCTCCACCATAGGAGGATGGGAAAGCATGTTACAGGCCTAAAGATATTACTTGGAGAGGCGAGCTTGGCATCGAAGTTGCTTTTTATTTCATGTTACTCCCCATGTACTGTTTATCATATTTAGTATCTTATCAGGTTACTTTATGTATTTATGTATACCGTGGATTTGACTACACGCTGTTTTGAGACTATGTTTTGGATATTTTCCGAGATGACTGCTTTTAGTATTTATAATTTTCTATCTTTCGTTGTGAGATATGAAAGTGTAATATCTTAGATTTTATCCTTGTATTTTAGTCTTTGAAATGTTTTAAAACACCGACAGCTTGTACTTCTTCACACTAATGCAAGTCCAAAAGTCATCCTAGACTTCGGACAAGTATCTCGGGAGGTACGGGTTGTCAAAACTACCATACACACACACACACACACACACATATATATATATATATAATCTCATCGCTTTTACGACTTAAGGCCATATAAGTAAAACTCCTTATTTCTCTTTTAATTATGGGTTAGTTTCCATAATTAACCTAACCATCCTTCTTATAGGATTTAATGCTAATTACTAACTGATTTATTCTATACGATGTGAATTATACGTTGCTACTTATACCCTATTAATTATATTTATACATACGTAATATTTTAATATACTTAGCGAGATAGAACAAACTTGTAGATGTATTCAAAAATGGAATATTACCAAATATATTTTATGTTAATATAATAGAATCATTGCCTCTATTTCAAGAAAAAAAAACTTACAATCTAAACCAATTGTATTTTATTATACTTTTAAATATACAAACTTAAAGTGAAAAAGGAATTCATACTTGTCTAAATTACAAAAATAGGCGATGCATACTAAGAATAATAGAATCCATCCTTTACACACTATTTCTAAATTTATTTTTCTTTTAAATCCCTTCATCACAACAATGGAAATCAGAAGAGGCGGTTGAATAGTGTGACGACCCACTTCCTCAACCCTTGAAAATAGAAACTAATACAATCTCGGTATTCACGTGCCGAAATCCAAGTGCCGGAGAGGCAGATTAGCATGGGATAAAAGAAAATAAAGACAAAACAGAATCTTACACGAATGGAATAACATATATTATTTCAATATATATGATCTTTACAACGGAAATTTTAAATACCTGTATCAGAATACATCTTATAAATCATCCTGGATAGTTATAAATCTCTGTCCTTAAAAATGTTGAATACAATCAGTAAACTGATGTAGCGGAAATAGAAAACTATCTATAGGAACATCTTCAACTCCAAACTACAAGTTCCATCACAATGCTCTAAGTTAAACCTGACTACTTGGCTGCCCAAAAAATAGAGAACCCAGAGCTTAAGCGAAAAGAAAAAAACCCAGATCAGTCGTAGGACTACTGGGACAAGCCCAAAATACAGATATTTGAAAATAATGGGTGTCTTATAAGACCACGCTGCACAATATGGAATGGGTTTTTACCTTATGATAACCAAAACATTTGCTACGCAAAATTAGGGATGTTATCTTTAATGATATTTTCTGAAAATCCTTTCAAATAACATATTAATCATAGCTGGAATTGGTACGTTTGTTGAAATCGAAAGCATAATAGGTCTACAACTAAAACTGTAAAGGCTCGTACTAGAGAATGGATTCCATAGAACGATAAGGTAAGGGACTACCTTTCGAAAGTACATCTCCAAAAGGATGCACCTGAGGTTCCAACCTCTACCAACACATAGTCTACCTTTACCATAGATAATACCGAATATGACATCACCCCGGTCATTCCCGATCCATCCAAGAGATCTCATAGCATACACAACATACCCAATACATAGAGGGTGATCTAGAAATGTGATGACCGTATCCTAATGGGAGCGACCCACTTAGCCCTACCATATCTACCCTGTTTTTGTCATTCCCAGATGATGAGGCTCGAGGTAATGATTATCTTTCTCATAGCACACATTTCATTTGAATTCCACATTGCCAATTCCATCACACACTATTGATTTCCATAAATGTACAGCCTCTAAGCTTGAACATTTCAGAGAAGGATGTTAAGAATATGAGAGTAACATTCTACACCACGGAACAGATGTACGTTTGTAAAAATCAATGTACATGCATTTTAGAAATGCAATTTTAAACATTTGTCCATAAAATATTTCGAGGAACTCTCCTACTACATCCTGTCAGCAATTACCCTTAGGATTAGTAACGAGCAGCCCTTACATCGAAGATCTAATGAAGATACTACTACCACATATATATGATATGGGAAATTTCCTCCAAGGGTCAGTGAAAGGCAGCCCTACATTCCATCTTCTAATCTATTATCATTCCATGTCTTCACTTTGAAAGTGTATATTGGTTTGAAGTGGTTTTTAAATAGGAATCATCCAAATCCGATCCTAGTTCCTTCGAACCAATCATTGATAAAAAGATGTTAAGTAAATAGGTTCTTATCATTTGATTAATTACTTTCTCTTTATCAAAAAAATTATCTTATATATATATATATATATATATTTGAATATATTTAAATCGTCATTGCGTGTAAATTAAATTTACTAAACATAAGAATGTTAATCGTGAGTGATCGCTCACCTTTCGAGGCTATGGAAACAATGACAACCAAGAGAGTAACATGAACACACAAGCGACAAAGCAAGAAAACTGTTGCTGAACGAATTCGGATAGTGGCAGAACAATGCGAAGCTACGAACAATTGATGTAATACGAACAGCGAGCACACAAGGCAAAGCGAAGCGAGTGAACAAAGAAAATAACTTGAATCTGATAATCAAATATGTGTGTGTGTGTGTGTGTTTGTGCGCGCATGTGTGTTTATGCGCGCATGTGTGTAATATATATACTTATTTTTAAAAAAAAGGAGAAGAGGTAAATGGTTTCATGGCGAGTCCGGTCATAGGAGGAAAGTAGATTGGCTAGTTCGAAGGGGAAAGGAGTTATGCTTAGAAAAGCGACTGTCAGGTGGTCATTGACAGTGGGAGGCGGGCTTGATGGGTGGTGTTCGGTTCGAAGAAGGTGGGGAGGTGACTGCTGCATGTTGGGTAGGAAGCGAGGCGTGGCAGCGAGGCACAGGTTTGGTGGAAGGAGAGAAAGGCAGGTTTGGGTCTGGCTAGGCGGAGGACAGGGTAGGGTGTAGGATGTGGCCGTGGAGCATGGAATGGTGGGTTGGCGGATCTGCTAAGGGGTGCGTTCGGATCTGGTGGAGGCTGACAAGGCGCAGAGGGGTTGGAGCAAGGTCAGGGAATGTGTTTGGACATGCGGAGTTCGACTGTGGAAGGGTTGTGGCAGGCAGAGTGCTGGAGGGAGGCTCGGTGCATGCTGTCTTCGAGTTCTGCTGCATGGCGGTATGGTGTTCAACGAGCAAGGAGATTGATAGGTTGGCTTGTGGTGGACATGGGTTGTGGCCAGAGGGAAGTCGAGGCGGAGGGGCTTCCGGGTGCGAGGCCGATAGGGCAGAAATGGTTGGTTCGGTGTTCGTAGTAGGCTGTGGAGGATGTCGAAAGGCGGAGTTGCGACTACGTGAAGTGGATGGCGGGCTGTGGTGTGGGGACATGGACGTTCGGTGGACAAGGTGAAGAGTGGGTTCTAGAGGTATGAAGGGGCGAGTAGGTTTACATGAAGGAGATGGGCAGTTATATTTCTCAAGAAAATACATATGCTTCTTTGAATTTTTTTTAAAAACAAGAGTCAGAACGAACAAAAGAGAAGGGAGAGAAAAACGAACCATTATAATAAATCGAAATGGTGGGAATGGTAATAGTCGGCCATTGAATTCTGGAAATATTTATGGCTAGTGGTTATTAACTATACCAGATGAACAAACGAAAGGACATAGAAAGCCCAAATGACTCAAATGCAGAACTGGTACGGCTGATCGTTTTACAGATTTCACCGTCTACCGGACATTGAAATGCACAAACGAATATACTGTAGAAATCAGCAAGACAAGACAAATAGAATAGTACATAGATATGAGAGATATGACCTACCGATCAAAACTCGATATTTGCTACCAAAAATGCTGTTAAACCGTCGAAAATAATATAAACGGAGCAAGAGCGTTCCAAATTTGGCGAAACGAAATATATGTCTCATTTAGAAAATGATTTACTTTTTTCTTATGTAAAAATATTTAGATTTCAAAAATATTTTATTTCCAGCAAATTTTAGACTGATTTTAAATTTTAAATTGAAATTTCACGAACAAACAAACTTACATATTTTCTGATGAAAATCTACCACTTTCTATGCTTCAATAGACGCATACCAAATATCAAATTTTCATTACCAAAATTTATTGTTTATTTTCATGAAAAAATTAGTTAATTACGGTATTTAAATTGTTAAAATTTCGGGTTATTACACTCTCCCCCACTTAAAACTTTTCGTCCCCAAAAAGGAACGAGATAGGAGAATAGAAGCAACAGAAAGGAAAGATAGATTCAAAATACATAGTACCAGATACAACAATTAATTTGAAACCATATAAATTTCATTTTTGGAAATCTTATTACTTACATTTATATTGTATGCTATTCAATTACATGTTCTCGTTACATTCAAACTTTTTCAGGTAAGTTTTATTAATATTTCCAAATATAATTGAGCACTATACAAATTTACCTTTTATTTACAACAATTCTATTAAGCAAAATTTAGTTTGAACATTTTTATTACTTAAGTTTTCTCTTGTATAACCTTCAATTACATATTCACATTACATTTAACTTTTGAATATTTCAGGTAAGTTATATATGTTTTAGAATGCAATTGAGTATTATACAAATTAATTTTATCCTAGTTCAACTGTTTCAAGTTGTTTCAATTCCATTTCTCATTTTAGACACTCCAATTATTCAAAAAATTTGCTTCATTTCAATCATTGAAAACCATCACTTAACATAAAACTAAGAGTTAAATTTCCGATTTCACTTCAAAACATTTTGAAATAAATATATACATATATATTTTATACATCAAATCATACTCAAGAAATTCAAATCAAATACATTTTTCAAACAAAAGTGTAGCAAAGCTACTAAGTGGTCTTCCCACTTTGAGACTCGAAAATGAATGTCGATGATGCTGCAGTCATCATCGACATTCATTTTCAGCGACATAAGAGAAGAGTAATGACTTACTTCTTTTAAAATTCATTGGAAACAGTTACCATTCAAAAATACTTTCAAATAATATATTTTCTTCAAAACTTTGAATAACAATTTTTAAAAAGTACCGAAAATTAAATTCTCAAATCCTTAATTTAAATTCATTTCATTTGCAAATCAGATATATAAACCATGTTTTAAAAATTTCATCTCCTTATAACATACAACAATAGTTAACGGTTTAGGGATGTTGACAAAATAATAAATGATATTCTAGTATTATCATTTCTAACAACCAATTCATTTAACTATCTAATTTTAATAAAATTATGCTTTCATATATAAAATATAATCATACATAAAATTATTTCATTCACCAATTTTGAAAATAATATTGTGTCAGTTTTCTCTGTTCAAGTGTTTTGGAATCCTATCGATAGCGTTGGCCAAACGAACAAATCAAAACCCAAAATTCAAACTTAACAACTCAAACAACACAATATAAAATATTTTTATATCAATTACAAATATGCTCCCTCGTATGATGATTCAAGAATGGATTTTAGAACAAGGGTAGAGATTCAAATTTAAAGGGACCCTAGTCAAAGAGGATCTAAGTTCTAACTAAGAAGATAGGTTCGAGAGGAAAATAAGATAATTAAATTATAAAAGAGGAAAGATGGATAGACTTATATTAATTGTGATGACCTTAACAGGGTGAACTGAGACTCCATTTTTAGGAACAATGTGTCCAAGAAATCAAACTTCATCCCTTTAAAAATGGCATTTAGAAAATTTGGCTTTCAACTGATGACTCCCAAGAGTTTCCAGCACATAGCCCAAATGTGACTTATGTTCCTTCTCAGACTTAGAAAGACGAGATTATCATCAACGAAAATCAGGACAAACTTGTTGAGAACATCACAGAATACGTGATTCATGAGATCGATGAAGAAAGCTGGAGCACTGGCTAATCCAAAGGGTGTGACTAACCATTCATAGAAACCATTCTATGTTTGGAAAGCGGTCTTGGGAATGCTCTCCTCGACTACACGAAGCTGGTGAAAACTGGTAGCAGGATCGAGCTCTAGAAATAAGATCGATGCGGAATTCAATTTTCCATTTAGGAGGTAGAGAAGTGACTTCACCAAAAACATCAGGATAATCCCTGACTATCGGGGTGGAGTCAAGATCACTAGGCTGAGCATCAAGCGAAAAGAAAAAACTGCCTGCATAATCCTGAGGCACTCGACATACGATCACAAGAGAATTTCCCTGGTCATCTACTAAAGAAACGGTTCAAGATTTGAAAGAAATAACAACATAAAAACCAAGGACATAAATCTCTGGTAAGTCGATGCCTGTTGTAAAGGAGTTTCACTCCTTTTGCAAATCATACTAAGGTAAGCGGGACCGTCTATGAGATTAGTCATACATAAGGATGAAGTTGCCAATTGAGGTTGCAAGATGTGCTCAAATTTGTTACAGAGATCAACAGAAATAAAGCTATAGGATGCTCGAGTATCAAAAGAACACGAACAGGAAAAACATAAATGAATTTTAGAACAAAGACAAAGTTCCAAAATTCAAAAGAAATCCAAATCAAAGAGTATCCTAACAAAGAATTTCAAGCTCGAACGAAGATGATTCTATAATTAATTTTACCCATTCTTGGGTATCACTACCCTATCTCTAATGATTTTTTACTCCATATGCTAAGTTTTGCCTAAACCAGAGCTCTGATACTAGTTGTAATGACCTGCCATTTCGAATCATTCAAAACGTCAATAATCCACACATGTCAGACTTGAATTGCTCAAGACAACTGATTGTTGATTTATATTTGGCAAAACTTAGTATATACAGTAAATAAATCGATCACCGAATCACGGCCATAGAGAAATACAACAATAAACAGTGGAATAGATAAATAGTAGTTCAGGAAGCTACTACAGAACATTAGAGTCTAAAATAAACACAACAGATATCCCAAATACATAGGAGTTTCTAAAACAAAAGCAAATGACAAGACAGAACATAAACAATAAGAAATAACTGAAAACTGAATAGATAAAGATAGATCTCCAAGCAAAGCTCCAAGCTCCAAAGGCGAGTCTCAAATGTTGTGACACTCTGTCTGACCTAAGCATAAAGCAATACATAAAACGCTCGAGTTAGGATTAACATTCTCATGCAAGTAAATCAACTCAAGTGAAATGCCCAAGTGAAAATGCAATATAACTTAAAGGATGTTTAGGATTTCCATCCTTTAAAGATCTATGAAACTACCTATATACATAATACAATATGCTACATAGATAATGTCTACAGTAAAGTAGTATTAAAATAGCATTAAGGCGTTACCCATATCCCCCTTAACACATTTTATTTAATGTCATGGTCTATACAGTACTATAAACTCCACCAAACCGGTGGGCTATCAGGGAGCACGCTATAGGTACGACACAAACCAAACTCATAATTGGTGCATTAAGGCATATGAAAAGGCACGCGAGGCAATGCCATGATAGGATTCTACTGTTTGCACTCCCAGACTGGTGGTAATGCATAGCAGCTACTACCGCCCACCTTGGAACACACTTTCATAATCAAATCGAGGAGTGGCCACCAAATCAATCACAAAGTAATAAATATGGTATCGATAAAATATGCTCGATCGGAGAAGCGATCTCACTTGGCTCGGTATAGCTACTGTTTTAGTCATATCAAACTGACTCAAGGGAGTCAGGGCTGCATTCATACTTCACATAGACGTTCGCCATACCATCCTACTTTGTTTTGGATTCTCCACCATGTGCACATTTGTTAAAGTGGTTTTCGGTATTGGCAGAGAGTATGACAATATCCAATCGCGGTCTCTTTAATAACCAAATGCTTATTTCACACCGTCGTTATTTTTACATTTCAAACAATTCGTACTTCATCTCAAAATATCATATTCATTTCAAAATCATTTCACTTTTGAAATCATTATTCTCTTTAAAACCGTTTTCATTTCCAAAATCATAACCACAAAATAGTTTAAACCATTATATTAAAGTATTCGCATTAAATCCATTAAATCTATATCATAACATTTCCAACCTAAACTGCTTGAATATTGAAAGTAGCTTATATATTGGAATAGTTATACATTAAAATAGTTATATTTAAAAATAGGTTATAGATTAAAATAGTTTATATATTAAAAATAGCTACATATTAAAATATATATATTAAATTGTTTATAAATTTAAAATAATATATATTAAAATATTTTATAGATTTAAAAGAGTTTATATCAAAAATAATTTCAAATTAGAATTGTTTCTTCCAATTTCACAAATCAATTCAACTCAACTTTAGTTTTAAAATTCAACTTAAATCAATCCCAGTTCAACAATTCCAATTAAAAAGGTTAAAGGTCAAATTTAAATTCTCCATTTTTAATTTATATCGATTTCAAATTCAGGTTTGAACTACAAATTTAAACCACTTCCGATTCAATAGGTTTAAAAGTTTAAATATTCAAACAATTTACGATAACTCAATTTGATAAATTTCATTTATATTTCAAAAATTCAACTTTAATTTATTTGAAAATATTTTACTATTTCCTGGAGATTTGACTAGGCAACTAAGTACTCGGCATTAGCACACTGCTCGGCAATTTATGGATCTTCGGCATTTACATACCGTTCGGCATTTTGAACGCTCGATGCAAATGGTTCGAATAGCATTCGTGAGTACTCGGCATTGGGAAGTGTTCGGCAGTCAGGGTCATTCATCATTTGGGAGCGCTCGGCATCCAAGAGCGCTCGGCATCTAGAAACGTTCGGCATCATAAGAACGTTCGGCATAAAGGAATACTCGGCATGAAGGAGCGCTCGGCATCTAGAAGCGTGCGACATCGAGAAACGTTCGGTATTGTATATCGTTCGGCATCTAAAGGAACGCTCGACGTACAAGGAACGTTCGACATCCATGCACGTTCGGCATCCATGAACGTTCGGCATACCAAGAACGTTCGGCATCCATGAAAGTTTGGCATACCAAGGACGTTCGGCATACAAGATACGTTCAACGTCCATAGACACTCGGCATTCCTGGACTGTTCGGCATTCCAATTTCGTTTGGCATGGGAACAATGTTCGGCACAAATGCCTTGACTCGGCATTTTACCGTTCGGCTTCTCTGGTTCGGCACACAGAGCTTGCTCCATTTGGGCCAAGGTATTCAGCTACCAGGCCTACCAGGGAAGTCCAACCCATCTTCGTCGATAAATAGAGAGGCAGGGGCACAGTGAAAGGGAACGGTTTTTTTTGAGAACACTGGGGAAATTCTGCCGCATTCAACACTCACTCAAGACTTAATCTTTTACTTTGCAATTGTATTTAAGTAACTGGAAACAAATTGTATCTGTAATCAACTATCAAGGAAAGAAATAGAAATTAACTTCAAAGTGGACGTAGGAAGTTATGCCGAACCACTATAAATCTGGTGTTCTTGTTTTTGGCATTTAAATTTACATACCATCTTCTGTTTTAATTTATTATCTTCATTAATCTCTCTGCATAACCTTTCTTAAGGGTGTTAGTGGCCAATTTGGTGCTAACATTTTGGTGCTTTCACCGAGAATTGAATTCTCAGGCTGTTAGGATCTGCTTTGTAGCTACTGGATTGCATAAATCCCCTAGAGGAGATCCAAGATCATTCACAAGGCATCTGTTGATTCTATTCAGAGTTACAACCAACATCTCTATCATAGGAAGACGACGAACCAGATCGGCCTCCCACAACGCAGATGTCCACGAGACTGCTAGCGTACAATAAGTTGGACCTAGAAATCAGCAAGCAACTCGAGGTGCAGGGCACTCCACCCAAAACCAAGCAGAAGTTGTTTCCCGAACAGAGTTCAACGACTTGATAAGAGAACTCAAGGAAAGTAGAAGGCAACTTGCTGAACAAATTCAAGCCAACACTAACCTCATGACTCAGCTCACTCAGCAGCAGCGTCCGAATGCTGGAGGTAACCATGCCCCTTATTCTGAATCTGATAGTTCAACCTCAACTGACGAACCTCCTAGGCGTAGACGCTGTAAGGATGAAGGTGCACAGGCAGGCGCCACAGATCGATTGACTAAGGATCAAGCCCATGAAGAGACTGGACACCCGAATCTCTAAGACCCAAATCAGGCGGGACATCAACCCGCACGGTCCCGTGGGACGGAGCCCAACCTTCCATCCTCCGTACAAACTCCGGACTTGACAGCTATGGTCAGGCAGTTGATGAGAGAGAACCAAGGCTTGACCAATGAAGATTGGGGAGTGTCCAGAAGTCATACTCCCTTTACAGATGGTATCCTACAGGCTGAGTACCCTAAGAAGTTCAATATGCCGACTATCTCAGCTTACGAAGGGAAGACTGATCCTAGGCAGTATGTGATGAGGTACGGATGGATGATGGATTCTGCAAGAGCTAATGATGCAACCAAGTGTAGGTGCTTTCCAATCACTCTGTCTGAAATTGCCACCATGTGGTTTACTCAACTTCCCCCACGATCTATATCCAGCTTTGACGAATTGGCAATGAAATTCATAGAACGATTCAGGATACACATCACTCGTCCAAAGGATGTGATGTCCTTATCAAGCGTAATCCAAGCACCGGGAGAGTCTTTGAAGGCATACTTGCAGAGATTTCATGTTGCTGCTACCGAAGTGAGCAATCCAAATGTCCACACAATTTTGATGGCGGTAATGCGTGGAGTCGATCCAGATTCTGAATTTGAAGATTGGTTGGCGGGAAAACCCCCAGCCATGCTGGAGCGTTTTTATTCCAAAGCTCATCAGTTCATAAGGAGGGAAGAAGCGCGATGGACAAGGCGAGACAAGGCACCAGGTCCCGCTCAGGAGACTGTGAAAAGTAACGTCGCCATGAAGCAAACCGACGATAATGTAGGAAAAGCTCAAGTCAACGTCCAAAATAAGCCTGGGCAGTCCAATGGATTTGGAGGTGGAAATCCCAAAAAGAAAAGAGAGACGGGGAAATGGAAGTCAAGGATCCCGACCTACAATGAATACACCCCGCTGAACGCATCTCTTGAGAACATCTATTTGTCAACTTGCAACACTTTTCAATATAGAAAACCACACCCAAAGGAATCACAGCGGAAAAAAAGCGGACTGGGAAGTATTGCCGCTTTCACGAGTCTTATGGGCACAACACAGAGGAGTGTAGACACCTCCATGATGCTATAGAAAAGTTGATTAGACAGAAGAAGCTGTAGGAGTTTGTCAAAGACCCACGGGACGGAAGACAAGAGATATCAGACACCGGACGTGGGCCAGCTCCACGCCAATCAGACAACATGCTCGAACTGTGGGTAGATTGGTTATTAACACGATTGCTGGCAGACCTCATCCTACGGATAAGAATTGGAAGGAGATGGAGCGATATGCTAACTCTTTAAGACATGTGGAGTACGAGTGTTATTCGAATGTGGAGAATGGGACTCCTGCAAAGCAGCAGCGTATGATGGATGATGATATTGTATTCAGGAGTAGAGATGCGGATAAGGTGGAGGCTCCTACTATCGACCCGATGGTCATATCTGTGACAATCGGGCCGGCATTTGTGAAGATAATTCTAATTGAATGCAGAAGTTCCGTTAACATCATCTTCAAGAAGGCATACGACCAAATGAAGCTGGAGACTAAGGATTTGAAACCATCTAAAGCCAGAATTCATGGCTTTAACGGCGCAGCAACGGATGCAGTGGGATATGTGGAATTACCAGTTGAACTGGGGCAAGGCGAGCGTTGGAGGGTGCGAATCCTACCATTCATAGTGTTGGATGTTGACTCTCCAGATAACGTATTTCTAAGACGTTCAACCCTGGCAGAATTTAGTGTAGCATTGGCCCATTAGTGTCTGACGTTAAAATTTCCGACAGACAGAGGTGTTAGAGTGGTACACGAAGATCAGGCGACCAGTCGTGCATGCTATGTGGCTGAGCTGAGAGGGGCTCAGCGTAGAGAGAAAGGAAAGATTACGGACAGCTCCGTCCGCATCCGAAATTCTGATGATTGACAAGTAGCGCCCGAGCCCTGGCTCGGGCAACATTCTCGGATCCATAGAGACATAGATCCGAGAGATGATGATGGGGGACCTAGGGAAACAAATGCAGCACCGGCTGAACTAACAATTGACATTCCAGTCAACCCGGATGACCCATCACGAATTCTTAAAATTGGATCACAACTCGACGCTGTGGTGGCCAAGAACCTCACTGACTTCCTCCGAGCGAATCTTGATGTTTTCGCTTGGACACATTCTGACATATGCGGGATTTCTCCTATAATCGCGAGTCATGTGTTGAACATGGACCCAAGACATGTTCATGTGAAACAGAAAAGGAGAGGCATAGACCCAGAGAGGTCCGTGGCTCTCAAAGAGGAGATGGACAAACTCAAAGCCAATGGGTTCGTCCGCGACGCCCTCTACCATGAATGGGTATCTAACCCGGTGCTAGTGAAGAAAGCGAATGGAAAATGGAGAACTTGTGTTGATTATTCTGATTTAAATAAAGCATGCCCGAAGGATAGTTTTCCGTTGCCTAGGATTGACCAGCTGGTCGATTCAACTGTCGGACATGAGTTACTATCATTTATGGATGCATACTTTGGATATAATCAAATCCCGATGCACCTCCCAGACCAAGAACACACCAGTTTTGTCACAAACGTTGGGTTGTATTGCTATGTAGTGATGCCCTTTGGATTGAAAAACATGGGAGCAACTTATCAGCATCTGGTGAATCGGATGTTCAAAGACCAAATAGGTAAAACGATGGAAGTTTATGTGGATGACATGCTCGTGAAGCCACGGCAGTCAAACGACCACATCCGAGACTTAGCGGAGATGTTTGACATACTCAGGCATTATGGAATGAAGATCAATCCTCTGAAGTGTTCATTCGGCGTAGTTTCAGGAAAGTTTTTGGGTTTCATTGTGAATGCGTAGGGAATCAAGGCTAACCCGGAGAAGATTCAGGCTATTCGAGATATACAAGCGCCCAGAACCATAAAATAGGTGCAAAGCTTGAATGGAAAGGTGGCCGCGCTGAGCCGATTCATATCCAGGGCCACAGACAAGTGTATTCCTTTCTTCGATGTTATAAAGAAAGGAAAGAGGAATTTCGAATGGACATCCGACTGTGAGGAAGCATTTCGATCTCTTGAAAGGCACTTAGAAAGTCCTCCGGTATTATCAAAGTCAATAGACCATGAAATGTTGTACGTATACTTGGTTGTATCCCAGCACGCTATCAGTACAGCCTTGGTTCGTGAGGAAGACCGGGTTCAAAAGCCAATTTACTATGTTAGTAAATGCTTGACATGGGCAGAAAGAAATTATCCAAAGATTAAAAAACTGGCCTATTGCTTGGTGATTGCATCACGCAAGCTTCATCCGTATTTTCAGGCACACTGAATCAGTGTCTATACTGATCAACCTTTGCGGCATATACTCCAACGACCGGAAACTTCTGGAAGGATGTTAAAATGGAATATTGAGTTAAGTCAGTTCGACATTACCTACCTACCGTGAAGGTCCATACAAGGACAAGCACTAGCTGACTTCATTATTGAATTTACTATGACAGACGAATCAAACGACCACAATGTCCTACCTCCCGTTCGATGGAAGATGTACACCGATGGGGCATCTAACGACCCATTGTTCGAGGGTTGGTATTGTTCTTGTAACTCCTGAGAACCGATCAGTTTGCTACGCTTTGAAGTTCGAATTCACAGCAACGAATAACGAAGCCGAATATGAAGCGTTGATTGTCGGCTAAGACTTATCAAAAATCTAGGAGTAAAATCGGTTGAAATCTTTAGCGACTCGCGGCCGGTGGTGTACCAAGTGCGAGGAGACTACCAAGCAAGGGGGCAGAGACTTGCCCCATACTTGGTTCGAGTTTAAGAGCTGCTAGCGGATCTCGAGTATTATGATATTTCACATGTCCCGCGCGAGCAAAACAGAGCAGCCGATTCATTGGCAAAATTCGCAAGCACTGGTGATACGCAGCAAATGGGATTATTTCCTGTTGAGACCCTCCATGCTCCGAGTATAGATATGATGGAGATAGATTTCGCGTTCGAAACCGAAATCGAGAAGGAATAGTGGATGACCCCAATCAGGCAGTACTTGCTAATCGAGATCTTACCCGAAAAAAGGAGCGAAAGACGACAAGTCCTTCGCAAGGCTTCACGATACATAATGCAGGATGGGGTAATGTATCGAAGGGGATTCTCGACCCCCTTACTCCGGTGCGTGGCCCACGATGAGATAAAACGAATATTAAAGGAAGTCCATGAGGGAGAGTGCGGTGACCATACTGGGGGGCAGACATTAGCAAAGAAAGTCCTCCGTTATGGATATTACTGGCCAACTGTGAATCGGGATGCTGCAGACTATGTGAGAAAATGTAACAAATGCCAGATATATGCAAAAATCCCAAGAGCTCTGCCGACAGAACTCACGCAAATGGTTAGTCCCTGGCCATTTGCAATATGGGGGATCAACCTAGTTGGTTCTTTACCCATAGCCAAGGGTGGAGCGAAATATGCAATAGTTGCAGTCAACTACTTTACCAAATGGGCAGAAGCAGAGCCTCTGGCCATAATAACCACCAAGAAGGTTATTAATTTCGTCGTGCGAAATATCATATGCTGTTTTGGCCTTCCACGGACCATCATTACAGACAATGGAACTCAATTTGAAAGCAAGGAGTTCAAAGAATTTTGTCAAAAATATGGCATTGAGAAGAAGTTGCAGCGGTTGCTCACCCGAAAGCCAATGGACAAGTAGAAGCCGTAAATAAGATAATCGAGTCCATATTGAAAAAGCGTCTGGAAAAGGCTAGAGGCAAGTGGGTGGATGAACTTCCAACAGCGCTTTGGGCCTACAGGACTACCCACAAGACCGCGACTGGCCACACTCCATACGCTTTGGCATATGGCACGGAAGCTGTCATACCCGTGGAACTTGAAGTTCCATCACATCGGGTAACTTATTACGACCCCGAGTCGAACCAGAATCTTTTATTGGAATCGTTGGACTTCATTGACGAAAAAAGTGAAGAAGCCAATTTGAGAGCGGCTACATACAAACATAGAGTCGCTAAATATTATAACGAAAAGGTCCGACTGAGAATTTTTGGTGTGGGAGACCTCATTTTGAAATGATTTTTTCCGATCCCATCTCATATGAATCCCGCATGGGAAGGTCCATACGTCATCGAACGGAAGCTTGGAGAAGGAACTTTCAAGCTAGCGACTGTCGATGGTGCGACACTCTCCCGAGCATGCAATAGCGAGCACTTGCGGCGTTATTATACTTAGTCTATTTCTCTCATGTATTAGTTGCATTTATTTCCGGTACACTTTTATTTCTAGTTCTTGGCATGTAGTAAGACAATTTAGCTTGCTTTCATTAATAAAGGCTTGAAGCCATCTTTTCCATGAATTACAAATGTTTCTGCATATGATGATCCTGTAATAGGAAAATGAAACTATATTATTATGGCTGAAGTATGAACACGTGCAGACACTCAAACCTCCAACTCCCCAGAGTGCGGACTGGAGTACTCTAAGTCCACGGAGCGCGGACTCGAGTACAAATGACTTAATCTCCAAGTCCCCAGAGTGCGGATTAGATTACTCTAAGTCCCCGGAGCACAAAATCTCCAAGTCTCCGGAGTGCGGACTGGAGCACTCTAAGTCCCCGGAGCGCGGACTCGAATATAAACGACTCAAAATCTCCAAGTGGTCGGAGTGCGGACTGGAGTACTCTAAGTCCCCAGAGTGCGGACTCGAGTATAAACGAGTCAAAATCTCCAAGTCCCCGGAGTGCGGATTGGAGTACTCTAAGTCCCCGGAGTGCGGACTCGAGTATAAACGACTCAAAATCTCCAAGTCCCCGGAGTGCGGACTGGAGTACTCTAAGTCCCCGGAGTGCAGGCTCGAGTATAAATGACTCAAAATCTCCAAGTCCTTGGAGTGCGGACTGGGGTACTCTAAGTCCCCGGAGTGCGGACTCGAGTATAAATGACTCAAAATCTCCAAGTCCCTGGAGTGCGGACTGGTGTACTCTAAGTCCCCGGAGTGCGGACTCGAGTATAAACGACTCAAAATCTCCAAGTCCTCGGAATGCGGACTGGAGTACTCTAAGTCCCCGGAGTGCGGACTCGAGTATAAACGACTCAAAATCTCCAAGTCCCCGGAGTGCGGACTGGAGTACTCTAAGTCCCCGGAGTGCGGACTCGAGTATAAACGACTCAAAATCTCCAAGTCCCCTGAGAGCGGACTGGAGTACTCTAAGTCCCCGGAGTGCGGACTTGAGTATAAATGACTCAAAATCTCCAAGTCCCCGGAGTGCGGACTGGAGTACTCTAAGTCCCCGAAGCGCGGACTCAAGTATAAACAATTCAAAACACCAAATCCCCAAAGTGCAGGCTGGAGTACTATAAGTCCCTGGAGTGCAGGCTGGAGTACTCTATGTCCCCAGAGTGCGGATTCGAATATAAGTAATTCAAATCCCTAAGTTCCACGAAGGTGAGCTAGGACACTAATGACTTGAACTTACCAAATCCCTGATGTACAGACTACAAAATATTCTAAGTTCTTGAGGCCCGGAGTGAAAACTGAACAACTCCCAAAGAATTTACGAGGTATATGAAGATTAACCGAGAGGTCTATGTTATTCACAACAGCTTGGATTTAAATCACAATCACCAAGAAAATTAAACGATAAGAGTCTTTTGTAAGACAGAAAAAGGAACTAAACTTTATTCAGAAAAAGTTTCTACTACAAGCCCTCCAAAGTTCGGAGTCGACAATCTATTTACAAAGACTACGGAAGTATATGAAAATAATTATATAACTTAAACTAACTCTCGTTGAACGAGACTAATGATCACTTCTTGTGCTTCTTCAACTTCTTCACCTCCGTTGTCTTCTAGAATGGCTCCTCTCCTGTGCGTTTACCATTGGTACTCTTCTTTGATGGAAGGGTAGCAACTGAAGAAGTACAAGGAACATCCATGGGCTTGGACTCGCCAGGAAGGTTGACCTTCAACGGCTTATTCAAAGGGTCGTCCAGGTCCACAACTCGAGGCTCGACATTGATCTTGGTTGTCTCTCTCTTCTCCTCCTCAAGCCACGCCTTCATACTCAGTTCAGATGTGTGTTCGGAGGCGCCTGTAATTTCTACGTCATAACTCCCATCGATGGGAGAAGAAGTCTCAGATTTGTCCTCATCCAGCGCTCCAATCACCTGAGCATCTGGCCCGAGAGCCTCTCCTGCATGAGTGGCCTCACTTGTCTTTTCTTCCACCTCCTTAGCGACATCGCTCCTCGGAGTGGGCCCGGGATCAGAACAGCATGCGCAAAATCATGAAAAACAAGTATTAGAGTACGATAGCTTCTGGTGGAAAACGAAAGCTCCTGGAATATTAAAGGAAAAAAGAGTTGCCTACCGGGTTCCGGCAGGCTCTCAGCCGTCAAAGGGGTCTTATCCTCCGGAATGGGAGACAGAATATGGACACCAAGGCCAGGGTCCTCCGGATTATAACCAATATACTGCTCAAATGGATCGAGTATCGGCCGATCGGCCGATTGAGTAGGCACATGAGCTAGAAGCACGACTCCGGATGGACCGGTAATAACTTCTTTCCCTTTCTTTGAGGGGGAGCCCCTGCAATAAATAGCTTTAACTGTTGACAAGTCCGAAGGCTCATTTCCCTTGAGGAATTCTTTTATCAAGGCCCCCTCATCAATCTCTTCGGTACCGTTCTCGGCCTTGCTGATTTCAATTAAAGTCTTCCATGCTTCGGCCAAAGATTCAAGATAGCCCTCGCCCAAAAAAGTCAAGTCTCAGTGCATGAGAACGCGGGACTTGAATTTAGCGATTAGCGGGTCAAACATGCTTTTGACCTCTTCCCTACCTTCCTCTCCAGCCGCCTCAAGACGGGAGTCGATGTCCGCAGACGCTATCTTCTTGCCCTCTTCATGGGCTTCACTCTTTAACGCCTCAACTTTGGAAAGCTCGTCCTCAAATTTTCCTTTTAAGAGTCGAGTAGCAACGATCTCATCACAGTATCGTTGTGACTCTTCTCGGGCAGCTGTTTTCTCTTCCTTCTCTCTGCGGAGCTGCTCCTCAAGTTTATTGACTCGAAGGCTGAATGCGTCCCTCTCCTTTTGGACCGAATCCTTCTCTAGAGCTAGGGCCCCACAACGTTGTACTGCCTCGTCGATTTCCTTTTTGTGAGTCAATTCCAGACGAGTTATGGCTTCGGGGGTGTCCTTGGCGCTCTGATGGGCGACCTCAAGTTTAAACTTGTAAGTTGCAATCTCTTCGTCCTGAGCTTTAATGATATCTTTGTCATGGATAGCCTCAAGCTTCAGGCGATCGATCTCATGTTTTCGCTCTATGGAGACTTCAGAAAGTTTTTCAGCCAAATAAACAAACGCGTCGTGTTGAACATAAACGTCGTTGGTACAGGCGATGGCGCTCTGCTTGACATGTCCAGGAATATGATGAATCGTCGGGAGGAATTTCAGGCCATCAAAGCAGATTTTTGAAAATTTATCTTTAAGCTCGGCCGGCTTCTCCGATACTGTTGGATCTGTTGCAGGAGCAGGAGGAGACGGCTTTGAAATTTCGGCTCTCCTATGAGGATCTCGGGACTGTCGAGTGGAGGAGGAATCGGAGTGTTGGTCCTGGGGGACATCAGATTGCGACCTCTTATGGCCGCGCTTATCTTTGCTTTGCTGCAGGTGAGAAGAGGTATCCTGGTGGTATTTTGGCTGATAGTAAGTTTTCTTCCGAGATGATGAGTCCCGAGAATGATAATCTTTATCGTTGTCACCATTTCTATCCCGACGTCTTTCGGAACCCGAGTCCCATCCAGGTTGATAAAAAATAGACGAACCACGAAGACGATCGAATCCATGTGAGCGCCCCATGTCACCTGCACAGAATTTAAATAACAACGAATTAGCAAAGTGTAGCGTGGCGACGAAAATCTAAGTGCAAATTGAAGTGCAAGTGTTTGTGCGTGTCCTAGTGTTTCCCCCCGACGGACCAGTTGCTTTACTAATGGGAGTTTTTTCCTCCTTGACTTTGGGCTAGAGCGCCTGCATCGCCTCTGATGGGCGAATGAAATTTAAATGCTTCCGGATCATCAAAATCATAATTAAGTAGATCATCGGGTATGGAGAGGTTCGATAGGCCATTTAAAGAACTTTCTAAGTGTTGCGAAGAAGCCTCTTTCTCCGTTGGAATGAGCGTAACTTTTGAAGTTCCGCCAACATTCTCCTTTCTAATCTTGTACGGCAATCCCTTTTTCCTCTTCGAAGGGGAAAATGACGTTTCGATGTCGTGCACTTTGACTATCGGATCCTGAGTGGGATCCAAGTTCTCACCTTGTGCTTCGGGTGTTTCATTCCCTTTAATTTCCCCCTTTTCTGATGCATCAGAGGTGTGACGTGCTGATGACTCAGCTAATTTTTTTCCCTTACCAGAGGAAGGCCTGGGTATGGTGACACCTTGAGGAAGGCTTATTTGATGACCTTCTGCTAACAGTCCGAACCTCGATAGTGACTCGTTTGAAATAAGAGTTCGGATGTCCCGTTCCTCGGCAGGAAGAGCTCTAATGGCTTCGACGGCTTTAGAATACCCGCGACCGTCAGGGCGTGGATTGATACCTGAGAATATGAAAAAAACAGAATTAGAAAAGGCATGGTTTTGACCAAGTATGAACATCAATCAAGAGAAAAGACTTACTTCCTTCCACCCATCTCCTCGCAAAACCAGGAGGGCAAGGCACATAGAACCATTCCTGTTTATACAGGGCAAATTTGCTCCAAGCCCTGGTTAAAATTTGGCATTTGTGGTGCGGCTCGAGGAACACAAAGGAAGGGCTATCTCTCTGCTTCTTGATCATATATATATATATATATATATATATATCTAATATATTTATATGTATATACACATGAGATCTAAGGTTCAAATAAAGATTACTAATCACACGTAAATAAATTTGCTTGCAAAATTAGTTAAAATGTCAAACTCATACAAGTCCCAAACTCCAAACAAAAATAGTTAATATCCTTGGCCAACACAACTAGATTTGCATAAAAAAATATGGGATAATACTAAACATATCTCATGTTAATATAATAGAATTAACTCCTCTATTTCAAGGAAAAAAATCTTATAGTTTAAATCTTTTATATTCTATTCAATTTTTGCAATTACCACTGTTGGCACCAAAATTGGTCACTAACACCCTTAGAAAGATTGTGTAGAGAGATTAATGAAGAAAGCAAATTAAAACTGAGAAGAGAATGTAAATTTAAATGCAGAAAGTAAGAACACCAAATTTATAGTGGTTCGGCGTAGTAGCTTACGTCCACTTTGAAGTTGATCTTTATTTCTTTCTTTGATACTTGGTTACAGATATAATCCGTTTCTAAGTACTTGAATACAATTGTTGAATAAAAAGCTTAAGTCTTGAATGAGTGTTGAATGCGGTAGAGTTGCCCAAGTGTTCTCTCCAATTCTCCCCCTTTACTGTGCCCCTGCCCCTCTATATATAGACGAAAACGGGTTGGACTCCCTGGTGGGCCTGGTATCTGAATATCTCAGTCCAAATGGAATAAGCCTCGTGTGCCGACCTAAACATGCTGAACAACCAAGTGCCGAACCTCCATCCTTATGCCGAACAACATGAGGCCGGATGCTCTTCATGCCGAACACCCATTGGTGCCGAACGATGCTGGATGACAAAAGATAGGTGATGGCCGAACGAGATATGTGCTGGACGGGATGTGGTGTTGAGTGAGGGGTGTAGGCCGAACGAGGCTGGAATACCGAGCAGTCCAAGAATGCTGAGTGGAGTATGAATGCCGAACGCTCCAGGAGCCAGACGTAACCTGTAGGCCGAGTGTTCACGGATGCCGAACATCCCTTGACCGAACGATGTCTCTGGCCGAACGTACTCGGAGGGTCGAACAATCTTTGGTTGCCGAAAGATCTTATGCCGAGCGTTCTTCTTTGGCCGAGCGATATTCAATACCGGATGTTTCTCGATGCCGAACGAGGCACTCGTGCTGAACGTCCTTGTCATGCCGAATGTTCATTGATGCTGACCGAACTTCGATGCTGAGTGCTTCTTGGATGCCGGTCGTAACGTGATGCCGAACGATCTAGTTTGATCGATCGATAGGGAGGCCGAGTACTAAGTTGCCTGGTCAAATCTCCAGGAAACACTTGCCCCCCCAAAGTGTATTACGTGACCGAACGTAGTACGCTTTGGATTACGTATCCCTCATGCTCCACTTCGAACCTTGGCCCATCACTCTTGGGGATTGCTCTCTTGTGAATACCAGTTGTGGAGGTGTGTGCCAGACAGTGTAGCCAAGGCCAAACGATATAACCGAAGCCGAACATCCCTCGTATCCCGACCAAGCGATGCCGAACAACGTGGCTTTGACCGGTTCTACCGGCTATCGTCGTTTTAACTTCTTCTCCCTTATAAAACCCGGCCCCCTCCTTCTTCCCCTTTTTCTACTTTTACTTCTGCGATCTTGAACTTGTGAACCCCTTCTGTTATCAGATTCTAACGGCCTTACAATCCTTTCTAAGGCTCGATCTACTAATTAGGTATCGATCCTTCCATCAAAGTCCTTTTCATAAGTAGAGGAGTTTTTTATGCCCGAGTCCTCAGGCGATAGGATAAGGTCGTGCCTTGATTAGGATATTTTAAGGGTTCCTAGAGTTAAATGATGAGGAGGAAAGGAGGAATGACTAGAGACGAGCGTACGAGGGAGAGATGTATTGTGGTTCGGCACGGTTTCCTTGTGCCGAACGAGATTGGGAAAAAAGAATAGAGGAGGAGTAGGAGATGGTTAGAATGCCGGACAGTATGTTCTGGCATGACTCACCGAATGATGACGAAGTGTCGAGCGTTGGGGCTCGGCGTAGCTTTGGTTCGGCATGGCTCGCCACATGCCGAGCAGTGGAACGATGGGTTAGGTAGGAAATGTGAATTGGGCAGGATGTCGGGTGTTGTTTCGGCTGAACAGAATCTTGGCTGAACGATACTTTGCCGAGCGCTAACTAGTTCGAGCGATAGTTAGGCCGAACGAGAGTTTGGTCGAACGAGTTTCAGGCTGAACGGTAGCTTGGCCGAACGACAGCTAGGCCGAACAAACATAAATGCCGAACCATATCAAGGCCGGACAAACATAGATGCCGAACCATACCAAGGCCGACAAAGCATAGATGTCGGACCATACCAAGGCCGAACGATCAATCGCCTTGCATAATCATATAACAAAACAAGGACAAGGACTCTAGCATATTAGCATATCGAACTGATCCGAACTATAAACTTCCTAGTTTCAGTAGACATAAATCTGGACTTAAATTGACATAATCGGATAACTTCCCCCAATATTTTCTGAATCCGAAATTGTAAGCACCATAAGGCAGGCTTTTGGAGACGGTCAGCAATGACGGTCTTCGAAGTCGACGATTCGAAGTTCAATTTTATGTTACTAATCCTGTGACTTTCAATTTTTCAATGCTTATATATGATTGATCGGCTAGTTCACACACAACTTGGGGGGAATATTTGTGTTGTTGATTGTAACATCGAACATTTTTCAAGTATAGTTCACACAGGTGCTTAGCCAAATTCACTATTTATTGGAGATGTCAAAAAAATCCAGCTCCGCCACGATTTCTGACAGACCAGGGCCATCCTCTCGACAGGAAGTCGCAGACATCTCAAATCCATCAACCTCCCCTCCATATAACTTAGCCCCCGATGCCCTGGAGACATCGATCTTCTTGGACAACCCTGTCGATTAACAGGCTTCAAAAATCAATGAAGTTGCGCTCCGGCGAATATGCTCCACCTATGGAATACCTTTTGACAACGTGCTCGTTCCATCGGGGCACAACTGGCCACACTTGCCCCCAATCGGATACACAGCGTGCAATAAATTCATGTGCTGGGTTGGAAGTGTGCACCGTTCAATTTGTTTCTTCGGGATGTGCTGCAATACATCGACATCGCCCCATCGCAGTTGCACCCAAACGGTCACGCCTTCATCTATGGAACTTACCTACTCTTCGTGACCGTCTTCTCTAGGCCTCCCACTCCTGGCGACATCAGATATATTTATATGATCAAGAAGCGGAGAGATAGCCCCTCCTTTGTGTTCCTCGAGCCGCATCACAAACGCCAAATTTTAACCGGGGCGTGGAGCAAGTTTTCCCTGTACAAACAGGAATGTTTCTATGTGTGTTGCCCCTCTGGTTTCGTGAGGAGATGGATCAAAGGAAGTAAGTCTTCTTCTTGGAACGATACTCATGTTTTGGCCAAAGCTATGCCTATGCTAACTCTTGTTTCATCTTCTCAGGTATCAATCCATGTCCCGACGGTCGCGGGTATTCTGAGGCCGTTGATGCTATTAGAGCTCTTCCCGCCGAAGAACGAGACATCCGAACTCTTATCTCAAATGAGTCACTATCGAGGTTCGGATTGTTAGCAGAAGGTCGTCGGGTAAGTCTTCCTGAAGGCGTTACTGTACCCAGGTCGGTCTCCGGCAAAGGGAAAAAATTAGCTGAGTCGTCAGCACGCCACACCCCTGATGTACAAGAAGAGGGGGAAATCAAGAAGGGTGAAACACCCGAAGCACAAGGTGAGAATTTGGGTCCAGACCAAGATCCTATAGATAAAGTGCACGATATCGAAACGTCATCTTCTCCTTCACAGAGGAAAAAGGGATTGACGTACAAAATCAGAAAGGAGAAGGTTGGCGAAACTTCGAAAGTTACGCTTATCCCGACGGAGAAAGAGGCTTCTTCGCAGCACGTAGAAAGTTCTTTAAAGGGCTTATCGAACCTCTCTATTCCGGATGATCTGCTAAATTATGACTTTGATGATCCAGAGGCATTCAAACTTCATTCGCCCATTAGAAACAACACGGGTGCTCCAACCCAGAGTCAGGGAGAGAAAACTCCTATTAGCAAAGCGACTGGTCCGTTGGGGGGAAACACTAGGACACACACGAACACTTGCACTTCAATTTCTCGCTTAGACTTTTGTCGACACATTACTCTTTTCTAATTCGCTGTTGTTTGAATTCTGTATAGGTGGTATGGGGCGTTCACATGGATTCGACCGCCTTCGTGGCTCGTCTGTTCTTCACCACTCTGGACGGAACTCGAGTTCCGATGACGTCGAGATAGGGATGGTGACGGCGATAATGACTATCATTCCCGGGACTCGTCATCTCGGAGAAAAACTTATTATCAACCAAAATACCACCAGGATACCTCTTCTCATGCGGAGCAAACTAAAGACAAGCGTGGCTATAAGAGGTCGCAACCTGATGCTCCCCGGGACAAACACTCCGACTCCTCTTCCACGCGACAGTCCCGAGATTCTTACAGGAGGGGTGAAATTTCAAAGCCATCTCCCCCCGCTCCTGCAACAGACCCAACAGTATCAGAGAGGCTGGCCGAGCTTAAAGATAAATTTTCAAAAATCTACTTCGATTGCCTGAAATTCCTCCCGGCGATTCACCCTATTCTCGGACATGCCAAACAGAGCGCCCTTGCTTGTACAAATGACGTCTATATTCAACATGACGCGTTCGTTCATCTAGCTGAAAAACTTTCTGAAGTTTCCGTGGAGCGCCAGCATGAAATCGACCGCCTGAAGCTTGAGGCTATCCACGACAAGGATATCATTAAAGCTCAGGACGAAGAAATGACCACTTACAACTCTGAGCTCGATGTCGCCCATCAGAGAGCTAAGGACACTGCTGAGGCCATTACTCGTCTGGAGTCAACTCATAAGAAAGAACTTGACGAGGCGGTTCGACGATGTGGGGCATTGGCTCTAGAGAAGGACTCCTTTCAAAAGGAGAGGGACGCGCTCAGCCTCCGAGTCAAGGAGCTTGAGGAGCAGCTTCACAGGGAGAGTGAAGAGAAAGCGGCCGCCCAAGAGGAGTCACAACGATACTGTGATGAGATCGTTGCCACTCGACTTTTGAAAGAAAAACTTGAGGGAGAGCTTTCCAGGGTTGAGGCATTAAAGAGTGAGGCTCGTGCAGAGGGCGAAAGGATAGCGTCCAGCGATATCGACTCGCGTCTTGAGGCGGCTAGAGAGGAAAGCAGGGAGGAGGTCAAAAATATGTTTGACCCGCTAATCGCTGAGTTCAACGTCTGCGTTCTCATGCATCGAGATTTAACTTTCTTGGGCGAGGGTTATCTTGAATCTCTAGCCGAGGCATGGAAGGCTTTGATAGAAATCAGGAAGGCCGAGCACGGCACCGAAGAGAATGATGAGGGGGCATTGATAAAAGAATATCTCAAGGGAAACGAGCCTTCGGACTTGTCTGCAGCTAAAACTATATATGGCAAAGGTTCCCCCTCAAAGAAAGGGAAAGAAGTTATTACTGGCCCATCCGGGGCCACGCCTCCAACTCATGCGCCTACTCGATCGGCCGATCGGCCGATCGGTCGATACTCGATCCATTTGAGCAACATATTGGTTACAATCCGAAGGACCCCAGCCTTGGCATTCATATTCTATCTCCCATTTCGGAGGGTGAGACCCTCTTGACTGCTGAGAGCCTGCCGGAACCTGGTAGATAACTTTTCACTTTAAGATTTCAAACGTCAACACTCTTTAGGAAGGACTATTGTGTTTTAATACTTGTTTTTCATGCTTTCGCGCAGGTCGTTTTGATCCCGGGCCCATTCCGAGGAGCGATGTCGCCAAGGAGGTGGAGGAAAAGGTGGGTGAGGCCAGTCAGGCAAAAGAGGCTCCCGGGCCAGATGCTCAAGTGATTAGGGTGCTGGATGAAGACAAATCTGAGACTTCTTCTCCCATCGAGGGGAGTTACGAAGTAGAGATCACAAGCGCCTCCGAACACACATCTGAGCTGAGTATGAAAGAGTGGCTGGAGAAGGACAAGAGAGAAACGACCAAGATTAAGGTCGAACCTCAAACCGTGGACCACGATGATCCCTTGAATAAGCCGCTGAAGGTCATTCTCCCTGGCAAGTCTAAACCCATGGATGTCCCTCATATTTCTTCGGCTGTCACTCCTCCATCAATGAAGGGTACCAAGGGTAAACGCGGAGGAGAGGGGTCGTCTGAGAAAACAACGGAGGTGAAGAAGGCGAAGAAGCATAAGAAGTAATCATTACTCTCGTTCAACGAGGGTTAGTTTAGATTAGGCATGTACTTTTGTTTTCTTAGTTTGTGTAAATAAACTTTTGATTCCGAGCTTCAAAGGAGTTGTAATGGAAACTTATCTTTGATGAATAAAACTTAGTTTTTCTGTCTTTCCATGGCTCTTGTCGTTCAATTTTCTTTGTGATTGTGATTCAAATCCAAGCTGTTGTGGATATAATAGACCTTTTGGTTCATCTTCATATAGCTCAGAAATTCTTTGAGAACCATCTGTTTTTTCTTCCGCGCCCCAAGCACTTAGAATATTTCCTAATACGCACGCTGAAGGCTCGATGTCTTCAAGTCATTTATATCCAGTCCGTCTTTAGCGGTCCTGGTCATTTAAATCGTTTATACTTAAGTCCGCGCTCCGTGGACCTAGAGTACTCCAGTCCGCACTCCGGGGACTTGGAGATTTTAAGTCGTTTATACTCGAGTTCGCGCTACGGGGACTTAGAGTACTCCAGTCCGCACTCCGGGGACTTGGAGATTTTTACTCGTTTATATTCGAGTCCGCGCTCCGGGGAATTAGAGTACTCCAGTTCACACTCCGAGGACTTGGAGATTTTTAAGCCATTTATACTCGAGTCTGCGCTCTGGGACTTAAGTACTCCAGTCCGCACTCTGGGGGCTCGGAGATTTTTAAGTCGTTTATACTCGAGTCCGCACCCCGGGGACTTAGAGTGCTCCAGTCCACACTCCGGGGACTCGAAGATTTTTAATCGTTTATACTCGAGTCCGCGCTCTGGGGACTTAGAGTACTCCAGTCCGCACTCTGGGGACTCGGAGGTTTTTAAGTCGTTTATGCTCGAGTCCGCGCTCCGGGGACTTAGAGTACTCCAGTCCGCACTCCGGGGACTTAGAGATTTTTAAGCCGTTTGCACTCGAGTCCGCGCTTCGGGGACTTAGATTACTCCAGTCCGCACTCCGGAGACTTGGAGATTTTTAAGTCGTTTATACTCGAGTCCGCGCTCCGGGGACTTAGAGTACTCAAGTCCGCACTCCGGGGACTTGGAGATTTTTAAGTCGTTTAACTCCATTCCGCACTCTAGGGACTTGGAGATTTTTATGTCGTTTATACTCGAGTCCGCGCTCCGGGGACTTAGAGTACTCCAGTTCGCACTCCTGAGACTTGGAGATTTTAAATCGTTTATACTCGAGTCCGCGCTCCAGGGACTTAGAGTATTCCAGTCCGCACTCTGGGGGCTTAGAGATTTTTGAGTCGTTTATACTCGAGTCCGCGCTCCGGGGACTTAGAGTACTCAAGTCCGCACTCTGGGGACTTGGAGATTTTAAATCATTTATACTGGAGTCCGCGCTCCGGGGACTTAGAGTACTCCAGTCCGCACTCAGGGGACTTGGAGATTTTTAAGTCGTTTATACTCGAGTCCGCGCTCCAGGGACTTAGAGTACTCCAGTCCGCACTCCGGGGACTTGGAGATTTTAAATCGTTTATACTGGAGTCCGCGCTCCGGGGAATTAGAGTACTCCAGTCCGCACTCTGGGGACTTGGGGGTTTTTAAGTGTCCGTGCGCGTTCGTACGTTAGCCGGTATAACATAATTTTATTTTCTCGCCACAGGATCATCATTTGTAGAGACATTAGTAATTCATGGAGAAGATGACTTCAAGCCTTTATTAATGAGAGCAAGCTAAATCGCCTTATTACATGCCAAGAATTAGAAATAAAATCATACTGGAAATAAATGCAACTAATACATGAAAGAAATAGACTAAGTATAATAATGCCGCAAGTGCTCGTTGTTCCATGCTCGGGAGAGTGTCGCACCATCGACGGTCTCTAGCTTGAAAGTTCCTTCTCCAAGCTTCCGTTCGATGACGTATGGACCTTCCCATGCGGGATTCATATGAGACGGGATCGGAAAAACTCGTTCCAAAACGAGGTCTCCCACACTAAAAATTTTTGGTCGGACCTTCTTGTTATAATATTTAGCGACTCTGTGTCTGTATGCGGCCGCTTTCAAATTGGCTTCTTCACGTTTTTCATCAATGAAGTCCAACGATTCCAATAAAAGATTCTGGTTCGACTCGGGGTCATAATAAGTTACCCGATGTGATGGGACCTCAAGTTAAATGGGTATGACAACTTCCATGCCATACGCCAACGCGAATGGAGTGTGGCTAGTCGCGGTCTTGTGGGTGGTCCTGTAGGCCCAAAGTGCTGTTGGAAGTTCATCCACCCACCTGCCTCTAGCCTTTTCCAGACGTTTTTTCAATATGGACTTGATTATCTTGTTTACGGCTTCCACTTGTCCGTTGGCCTTCGGGTGAGCAACCGTTGCAAACTTCTTTTCAATGCCATATTTCTGACAAAATTCTTTGAACTTCTTGCTTTCGAATTGAGCCCCATTGTCTGTAATGATGGTCCGTGGAAGGCCGAAGTAGCATATGATATTTCGTATGACGAAATTAATAACCTTCTTGGTGGTTATCGTGGCCAGAGGCTCTGCTTCTGCGCGTTTGGTGAAGTAGTCGACCACAACTATTGCACATTTCGCTCCACCTTTAGCTATGGGTAAAGAACCAACTAAGTCAATTCCCCACATTGCAAATGGCCAGGGACTTACCATTTGCGTGAGTTCTGTCGGCGGAGCTCTCGGGATTTTTGCATATATCTGGCATTTATCACATCTTCTCACATAGTCTGCAGCATCCCGATTCACAGTTGGCCAGTAGTATCCATAGCGGAGGATCTTCTTTGCTAATGTCTGCCCCTAGTATGGTCGCCGCACTCTCCTTCATGAACTTCCTCCAGGACTCGTTTTATCTCATCATGGGCAATGCATCGGAGTAGTTGGGTGGAGAATCCCTTTCGATACATTATTCCATCCTGTATTACATAACGAGAAGCCTTACGAAGGACTTGTCGTCTTTCGCTCCTTTCTTTGGGCAAGATCTCTAATAGCAAGTATTGCTTGATTGAGGTCATCCACGATTCCTTCTCGATTTCTGTTTCCAACACGAAATCTACCACCATCATATCTATACTCAGAGCATGGAGGGTCTCGACAGGAAATAATCCCATTTGTTGTGTGTCGTATGTGCTTGTGAATTTTGCCAACGAGTCAGCTGCCCTGTTTTGCTCACGTGGGACATGTGAAAAATCGTAGTACTTGAGATTCGCTAGCAGTTCCTAAACTCGAACCAAATATGGGGCAAGTCTCTGCACCTTGCTTGGTAGTCACCTCGCACTTGGTACACCTCCAGCTGCGAGTCGTTGAAGATTTCAATCGATTTTACTCCCAGTTCTTTGATAAGTTTCAAGCCGGTGATCAACGCTTCATATTCGGCTTCCTTATTCGTTGCTGTGAATTCGAGCTTCAAAGCATAGTAGATCGGTCAGTTTTCAGGAGTTACGAGAACTATGCCAACCCCCGAACAACGGTCGTTAGATGCCCCATCGGTGTACATCTTCCATCGAACGGGAGGTATGACATTATGATCGTTTAATTCGTCTGTCGTTGTGAATTCAGAAATGAAGTCAGCTAGTGCCTGTCCTTGTATGGCCCTTCGCGGCAGGTAGGTGTTGTCGAACTGACTTAGCTCAATATTCCATTTTAACATCCTTCCGGAAGTTTTTGATCGTTGGAGTATCCGTCGCAAAGGCTAATCAATATAAACACTGATTGAGTGTGCCTGAAAATATGGACGAAGCTTGTGTGCTGCAATCACCAAGCAATAGGCTAGTTTTTCAGTCTTCGGATAATTTATTTCTGCCCCCGTCAAGTGTTTACTAACATAGTAAACGAGCTTCTGGACCCGGTCTTCCTCGCGAACCAGGGCTTCGCTGATAGCGTGCTGGGATACAGCTAGGTATACGTACAACATTTCGTGGTCTATTAGTTTCGACAATATCGGAAGACTTTCCAAGTACCTTACAAGAGCCCGGAATGCTTCCTCACAGTCGGATGTCCACTCAAAATTCCTCTTTCCTCTCTTTATGACATCGAAGAAAGGAATACATTTGTCCGTGGTCCTAGACATGAATCGGCTCAGCATTCAAGCTTTGTTTCTGTTTTATGGTTCTGGGCACTTATATACCTCGTATAGCCTGAATCTTCTCTGGGATAGCCTTGATTCCCCGGGCATTTACAATGAATCCCAGAAACTTCCCTGACGCTACGCCGAATGAACACTTCAACGGGTTGATCTTCATTCCATGATGCCTGAGTATGTCAAACATCTCCGTCAAGTCTCGAATGTGGTCGTTTGACTGCCGCAACTTCACGAGCATGTCATCCACATAGACTTCCATTGTTTTACCAATCTGATCTTTGAACATTCGATTCACCAGGCGTTGATAAGTCGCTCCTGCATTCTTCAACCCAAATGGCATTACTACATAGCAGTACAGTCCCATGTTCGTGGCGAAACTGGTGTGTTCTTGGTCTGGGAGGTGTATTGGGATTTGATTATATCTAGAATACGCATCCATGAATGATAGTAATTCGTGTCTGACGGTAGAGTCAACGAGCTGGTCGATTCTAGGTAAAGGGAAACTATCCTTCGGGCATGCCTTATTCAGATCGGAGTTATCAACACAAGTCCTCCACTTTCCATTCGCTTTCTTCACCAACACTGGGTTAGATACCCATTCGGGATAGAGGGCGTCCCGGACGAACCCATTGGCCTTGAGCTTGTCCACCTCCTCTTTGAGAGCTGCGGACCTCTCTGGGTCCATGCCTCTCCTTTTTTGTTTCACAGGTACATGTTTCGGGTCTATGTTCAACATATGACTCGCAATCGCAGGAGAAATCCCGACATATCAGAATGTGTCCAGGCGAAAACATCAGGATTCGCTCGGAGGAAATCAGTAAGCCTCTCAACGGCCAAAGGGTCGAGTTGCGACCCAATTTTAAGAACTCGTGATGGGTCACTCTGGCTAAGTGGATGTCAATGGTTAGTTCAGCCGGTGCTGCATTTGTTTCCCTGGGTTTCCCATTATCGTCTCTTGGATCTATGTCCCTATAGATCCGAGAATGTTGCTCAAGCCAGGGCTCGAGCGCTACTTGTCAATCATCAGCATTTCAGCTGCGGACAGAGCGGTCCGCAACCTTTCCTTTCTCTCTACGCTGAGCCTCTCTCAGCTCAGCCACATAGCAGGCACGTCCGGTCGCCTGATCGCCGTGCACCACTCCAACACCGCTGTCTGTGGGAAATTTTAATGTCAGACACCAAGGGGCCAATGCTACCCTAAATTATGCCAAGGCTGAACGTCCTAGAAATACGTTATATAGAGAGTCAACGTCCAACACTATGAATGGTAGGATTCACACCCTCCTACGCTCGCCTTGCCCCAGCTCAACTGGTAACTCCACATATCCCACTGCATCCGTTGCTGCGCCGTTAAGGCCATGGATTCTGGCATTGGATGGTTTCAAATCCTTAGCTTCTAGTTTCATTTGGTCATATGCCTTCTTGAAGATGATGTTAACGGAGCTTCCACAATCAATTAGAATTCTCTTCACATACGCCGGCCCGATTGTTGCAGATATGACCATCGGGTCGATGGTAGGGGCCTCCACCTTGTCCGCAACTCGGCTCCTGAATACAATATCATCATCATCGTTCGTTGCTGTTTTGCAGGAGTCCCATCCTCCACATTCAAACAACACTCATATTCCGCATGTCTTAAAGAGTTAGCATATCACTCCATCTCCTGCCAATTCTTATCCGCAGGATGAGGTCCTCCCGTAATCATGTTGATAACCAATCTACCCAGTTCGTGCAGGTTGCTCTGGTTGGCGTGGAGCTGGCCCACGTCTGGGGTTCGATGTCTCTTGTCTTCCGTCTTGTGGATCTTTGACGAACTTCTGCAGCTTTTTTTTCTAATCAACTTTTCAATAGCGTCATGGAGGTGCCTGCACTCCTCTGTGTTATGCCCATAAGGCTCGTGAAAGCGGCAATACTTCCCAGTCCGCTTCTGTTCTTCCATTGATTCCTTTGGGCGTGATTTTCTATACTAGAAAGTGTTGCAAGTTGACAAATAGATGTTCTCAAGTGATGCGTTGAGCAGGGTGTATTCACTGTAGGTCGGGATCCTTGACTTCCATTTCCCCGTCTCTCTTTTCTTCCCAGGATTTCCACCTTCGGATCCTTTAGACTGTCCAGGCTTGTTTTTGACGTTGGCTTGAGCTTTTCCCGAATTATCACCATCTTACTTCATGGCGATGGTACTTTTCACAGTCTCCTAAGCAGGCCCTGGTGCCTTGTCTCATCTCGTCCATCGAGCTTCTTCCCTTCTTATGAATTGGTGAGCTTTCGAATAAAAATGCTCCAGCATGGCTGGGGGCTTTCCTGCCAACCAATCTCCAAATTCAGAGTCTGGATCTACTCCACGCATTATCGCCATCAAAATTGCATGGTCGTTTGGATTGCTCACTTCAGTAGCAGCAACATGAAATCTCTGCAAGTATGTTTTCAATAACTCTCCCGGAGGTTGGATTACGCTTGATAAAGACATCACATCCTTTGGACGAGTGGTGTATATTCTGAGTTGTTCTATGAATTTCGTTGCTAATTCGTCAAAGCTGGATATAGATCGAGGTGGGAGTCGAGTAAACCACATGGTGGCAATACCAGACAAAGTGATTGGGAAGCACCTACACTTGGTCGCATCATTGGCTCTTGCAGAATCCATCATCCATCCATGCCTCATCACATGTTGCATGGGATCGGTCTTCCCCTCATAGGTTGGGATAGTCGGCATATTGAACTTCTTGGGGTACTCGGCCTGCAGGATACCATCCGTAAAGGGGTATGGCTTTTGGCCACTCCCCAATCTTCATTGGTCAAGCCTTAGTTTTCTCTCATCAACTTCCTGACCATAGCTGTTAAGTCCGGAGTTTGTATGGAGGATGGAAGGTTGGGTTCCGTTCTATGGGACCGTGCGGGTTGATGTCCTGCCTGATTTGGGTCTTGGAGATTCGGGTGTCCAGTCTCTTTGCAGGCTTGATTCCCAATGCCTGCTTGTGCATCTTCCTCCTTACAGCGTCTACGCCTAGGATGTTCATCAGCTGAGGTTAAGCTATCAGATTCAGAATAAGGGGCAGGGTTTCCTCCGGCGCTGCTGCTGAGCGAGCTGAGTCATGAGGTTAGTGTTGGCTTGAATCTGTTCAGCAAGCTGTCTTCTACTTTCCTTGAGTTCTCTTATCAGGTCATTGAACTCCGTTCGGGAAACGACTTCTGCTTGGATTTGGGTGGAGGGCCCTGCACCACTGGTTGTCGGCTGATTTCCAGGTCCAACTTGTTGTACGCTAGCAGTTTCATGGACATCTGCATTATGAGAGGCCGATCTGGTTCGTGGTCTCCCATGGTAGAGTTGTTGGGTGTAACTCTGAGTAGAATCAACAGATGCCTTGTGAATGATTTTGGATCTCCTTCGGGGGATTTTGTAATCCAGTAGCTACAAAGCAGATCCTAATAGCCTGAGAATTCAATTCTCAGTGAAAGTACCAAAATATTAGCACCAAAATTGGTCACTAACACCCTTAGAAAGATTGTGTAGAGAGATTAATGAAGAAAGCAAATTAAAACTTAGAAGAGAATGTAAATTTAAATGCGGAAAGTAAGAACACCAAATTTATAGTGGTTCGGCGTAGTAGTCTACGTCCACTTTGAAGTTGATCTTTATTTCTTTATTTGATACTTGATTACATATATAATCCATTTCTAAGTACTTGAATACAATTGCTGAATAAAAAGCTTAAGTCTTGAATGAGGGTTGAATGCGGCAGAGTTCCCCCAGTGTTCTCTCCAATTCTCCCCCTTTACTGTGCCCCTGCCCCTCTATTTATAGACGAAAATGGGTTGGACTCCCTGGTGGGCCTGGTATCTGAATATCTCGGCCCAATTGGAATAAGCCCCGTGTGCCGACCCAAACATGCCGAACAACAATTGGTGCCGAACCTCTATCCTTATGCCGAACAACATGAGGCCGGACGCTCTTCATGCCGAACACCCATTAGTGCCGAACGATTCTGGACGACGAAAGGTAGGTGATGGCCGAATGAGATATGTGCCAGACGGGATGTGGTGTTGAGTGAGGGGTGCAGGTCGTGTTGAGTGAGGGGTGCGGGCCGAACGAGGCTGGAATGCCGAGTGGAGTATGAATGTCGAACGCTCTAGGAGCCGGACGTAACCTGTAGGCCGAGCGTTCACGGATGCCGAACATCCTTGACCGAACGATGTCTTTGGTCGAACGTACACGGGGGGTCGAGTAATCTTTGGTTGTCGGACGATCTTATGCCGAGCGTTCTTCTTTGGCCGAGCGATATTCAATACCGAATGTTTCTCGATGCTGAACGAGACGCTCGTGCCGAATGGCCTTGTCATGCCGAACGTTCATTGATGCTGACCGAACTTGGATGCCGAGTGCTTCTTGGATGCCGGTCGTAACGTGATGCCAAACTATCCAGTTTGACCGATCGATAGGGAGGACTAGTACTAAGTTGCCTGGTCAAATCTCCAGGAAACAACCACCTTGGAGTGAAAAAGGGATTCATACTTGTTATTGAAATGGTAGTACAAACTACAAATAGTCAAATTCGTACTTTACATACTTTTTCTAACTTTATTTATTTGTAGAATCCTTTAAAACTATAAGAGAAATCAAAAGAGATGCAGTGGAATAGATTATAAATTGATTAAATCTCAAGCACGGATCTGACTCCACTATATAAAACAAACAATTGAAATTCTAACATATTCAAATATCAACATTTTACTTGGAGAAATCGTAGGGGTTTTAATATTTAGGGTTTTCGTTTATAAAATTCCCTAAGGCATACATCAAATCCAAACAGATATACAGAATTTCCAAAAAGGGAAAAACTGAAATTTCCACTTACAGATAATTGCTTGCTTCTAAATTGAATTTGATTCACACCATTTCTATTTCCCTTTCAGATCTTCTTCTTTTGGTATATACAAAAAGTGGATTGTATATAGAGATTAGATTATATTAGATTCAGAATTAGAAACTAGATATGAATAGAACTAGAAATCAAAAAAGATAGACATCTAAACCTCGTATCTGAAAATCCTAGTTTATTTTGAAATTTGAAGAAGAAGTAATTTGGCAGAGCTTCACTGTTGTTCCTAGAATTTTAAGAAAAAAGTGGGGGATGGGGTTAGACCTCTTTCTATAGAGGTAAGAATGAACTAGAACTGTCGGTTTTAAATAATAAAATCCAGGCCATTCAGGCCAATCAAAATAATTCGATTTTTCACCTTCATCGATCGACTACGGACCTTGGGCGGTCAACCACCGCCAAAGGGCGGTCGGTTGATCCCCTTTTATTGAACGTGTTATTTCCTTCCATTTTTATTTTTATTTTCTACTTAATTTACTATATATGTTACCCTTAATTATGACGTTAACATAAACGTTAAGTAACCCTTAAAGTTAAATATTTTAAAATCCAAAATTTAAACCTTTCAAATTTAACATGTTTGAATATTTTAAATTTGGAAACTTCAAACGTCCATAACCTCTTTGTTTGAACTCTAGTTACAAAACTTAATATATGGAAATTGATTGGAAAATTACGATGGACGCATTGGTGCAAATCCCGTACCAAATTTTAACATTTACAAAATTTTCACTTTTAGCTTTACTTTAATAATTTAATTTCTTATTAACTTTTACGGAGTGTTACACTCGCTTTTCCTTAAAATGGATTTCGCCCTCGAAATCCCCAACGGAAAATAGTGTAATGTGCATTCAACAGCCATGTTATACAACCAAGATATCTATACAACCATCTACTCAACCAAAAATGCAATGTGATTATACTATAGGTGAGCTCAATCCTAGCATGGATGCAAGATCATGACATATAGGCATGCATGAAAGCATCATAAATATACATAAAATTCTATTTGAGTGCAAAAATAATAGTAAAATTTCTGGCAATCATCTCCTACCATCCAGTCTAGCAACCATGATGCAACCAAATTTTAAATTTTGGAGCAAAAAGTTTACCAGAGAAAATCTTGAGATCATAAACCTTCATTTTATTCTTTAGTTTTCCATGTGCTTGCCGCTGGCATAAGGGGGGCTATCAACTCCGTCTCAACATCTATTAACTGATCAGGATACATTACATTGGGAATGTCATGCAGACATTTCTACAAGTATGAAACATGAAAGACATCATAGGCTTCTATTAATTTGTCCAGAAGCTCTGCCCAATAAGCAAGTTTCTACATCCTCTCTAGACTCCAGTAAGGCCCAACGAACCTTGGTGCCAACTTCTCAGATGTATGGAACCTCATAATCATCCTAAGAGGGGAAACCTTGACAAACACTATATCCCCAACCTAAAACTATAATTCGTTTCTTCGCCCGTTGGCATAGGACTTCTAACGGTCCTGTGCGGCCTTCATTCGCCACTAATCACTTCTGCTTTTTTCTTTGGCACGTCAAACACCTTGTGACAACTTCTTCCACCTTCTCCTTCCTCTCTATCCAATAGAAAATTCTTTTTATATCCCTATTCATCTTATTTCTTTTAGGTGAATAGTAACGCTCCACAAGCTTTGGGATTGGAGCATTCTATCCTAATTTCCTTATTAACTTCAAGTCAAACCCCCGGTTTATTGCTAGTTAAGTGTCCTTACGAAATTTGCGTATTTATGTTGTTCCTCGATAGGTGATATTTATTTAGCAGTCTAATTCCATCCATAAAATCAATGCAATGATAAAATAGGAACAAGTCTTATACCATATCAAACACTTTCCCTAAAGGAGACAACTAGCGATCATAACCAAAAAATTATAAAAGAAAATTTTGTTGGAAGCTTCCATTAACCATCAACTGGTGTCAATGATGTTTGGGTCCTAATGTTTTTTAATAGATCAAGATGGATATTCCTAGAATGACATTCCACCATCACCACCTTCCTTAATTCGTCTCCTTAGGTTTAATAAATATCTGTCACCCATAATAATTGGTCATTAATGTCAAAATTAGGCAATCTCTAATAAATCCTTATATAATTCCTTTAATCTATTTAACTATTTCAAAATCCTCATAAATGTCATATTAATCTTATTAATCAATTCTCATAAATGCCATAATAAACCCACTAATCGGTTCCCGTTCAATTCCTTGTTAATTCTCTATTAATAATAAATTTATTGCCCGTTAAATTTGTAATTAATGTCCATACATCATAATCTGTTAATTGCTAACTAATCTGTATATAGTCATAAATTAGGCCATATATAGAATTATTTTTGTGTGTTAAGTGTGGTTGTGTGTGTGTATTTCATATTTCGTTTAATTCCAAACTAGAACATTCTTCAAATTTTAATTTATCGAAGTTATCCTTCTAAATAATGACTACCACTAAAAATTTTCATAAATTAACCAAAGTGAGATCTTTGCTTTGTTTGAAAGCACAAGGAACTATTTCTTTCTTTTTATTGAAATGGACAGTGTAAACTATAGGAAAGAATATCCATATATTACATAACTCTTTTCCTTATTGGTATATTCCCTGTTAATTCAAAAGGCACACTTTTGTACATATTTTGGAGTTGGATAATTTATGGAATTTACACGGAACCTGCTCCAAATAAATCAAAACACAAAAATTTACATTCCAAGTCAACTAGAGCAACCTAACTTACAACTCAATTATAAAACTGGAATATCTTTACGACTTTACCATTATTCTGCCATTAAATATTTAGGACCGATTTCAAATTTCCAAATCAGGTTGTACATAATATTCCTATTTTATTCATATCTCAGAATTTTTTCATTGCCTTACTTAGGTAGTGGTCCCTCTCTGCTCCAAGAAAAATCTTTTTTTCACTATTACCTTATACGAAACCTATATCTCTGAAAATATAAACTTGGAAACCTTTTTTGTCAATTTCAAAAATTTCTTAGTTCCCAAAAAGAGCTATGAAATTTTTTCCTTTTTCTTAACCAACTTTTCCATTTTAAGGACTTTCTACAACGGTGACTTATTTCTAAAAGTTGGACTTCTAATTCAAAACACTTAGAACACAAATATTAAACCGAACTATTATTAAATCAAAAATTCAAAATTTTCTTAATTTCACGAAGGAGCAAAATAATTTCACTTTGCGAAAAATTTCTACAACATACAAAATAATTTTCAATAAAATATTTTCCTACAAATAAACTCATTACAATAAATTAGAAATCAGCATTTATTACCCCTTGAAATGATGGCCTATACTTAAAAAAAGTTCATTGACTGTCATTTTAAGGATATGTTTTATTATTTTCCAAATTTAACTCCTTCTAAACCTGTTATAAAGACTATAACTTTAATATCATTTCAAAATAACATGTTTTTCTTCATTAGACATTCCTTATTTCAAAGATATTTCTAGTTATAATACAATTATTTTAGTACACCACATGCATGCCAAATTTCTAATTTCAAATTGTTATATTATCCCAAGGAAATATATCAACATCAATTGCTTTATTACTCAAAATGTACTGTCACTTAACTAATTTCTTTTTATAACTCTGTTTATGCCTTATTTAAACTTATATAATCTTTTGCAATCTTTTTATTATCAATCGCAATTTATTTCTTTTTCATTACCATTTAAATTCAATAATATCTTATTGTTATTCAAACAATTTCTAAACAAAAGAATGAATATAAAATTATCGTCTTCACGTAAATGATTTTCCTTACAACATTCACGAAATTATCCCAACTCAATTATTAATCATCATTATTTAATCCCATCAATTTTTTTTAAAAAACATCTCATATGTAACGACCTGTATTTTTAGCTATTTTAAATTATAAAATTTAATACAATTATTGAACAGAAATGGTTAGAAATAAAAATTTATGCTTTATTTATGCAATTTATTTAATATGAACTTGAATAAAAAATTTGAATAACAAAATTCAATAAGATAAGAGATGATAATTTACATTAGAAAGTAAATTAAATAATATTGAATTGTAAGTAATTGCATTAACGTTGAATTATTGTAAAATGAAAGTAGTTCTTTTATTATTTAAATTCATTTTAAAGGTTAAACTTTATAAGTAAATAACTTATATTTAAAATATGGTGATTTATTGGATAATTAAATTGTTTAAATTTAATATTGGAAATTATTTAAATAATTGAATCTTGTATTCAATTTTAAAGTTAACATTCTTCATTCTTGTTTAAATAAAATTTAAATCAACTTTCACCGTCTCAGAGTCTGACGAAACTAGTTTCATCGGATCCGTAATAGTGAGTTATTATAGCATTTCAAGTTTCATAGAGATCGGAGTTATTATTTGGCCGTGCGAGCTTGAAACGCGTAGAAATTAATTTAAGGAATTTAATTAAAATAAATTGATTTTGAAATGCCATCTTCTGAATATGACGGAATCTTTTCTCGAAACAGTTCGAAATGGAGGTTAATATATAGAATACCAGGCGACACGCTTCGTTTGGGTTCGGAAAATTTATATGTGAATTGGCTTGGAAATTTATATGTAAGGACACTTTTATTTTCATTTTCACAAACGAAAACCGTAACCCATCTTCAGCCGCGTTCTTTAAGCATTAATGGTAATATTTCTTCATCTTCCTTTCTCAATTTCTCCAAATCCGTTCATCGTAATCAAATGCATCCAAAAGGAAAAGTGAATCCCAAGGAGATCTACAATCTGTTCGATTGCATCAAGATGAAGCTTCTAAGATCACCAAAATCGACTGAGGAAGGTCGCATGAATTTTCTCAAATTGTGAAATGATTGTGGCAGTGGAAGGGCCAGGGATTCTGGAGATGGTGGAGTTGGCGATGGCCGTCGCGGTGGTGAGGCTGGATCGACGCTCGACGGCCTTGGGTAGCATGTGCACATTAGGGAACGGCCATGCGATGGGTTCGACGACCTGGAAGCTGTGAGCAGAGAGAAGGTGAGGCAATGTTAATGATTTATTTTATTATTTTAGTTGATTAAACTTTAATTATACCATTAATGCTAATTAAATCGTAACTTTTGCATACGATGTCCGATTCTAGCGAAATAAGTCGCATTGCGATCTTATCGACGAAGACAACGACATGGAATCAAATTGGTATTTATTTGACTTTGGAAAATTTTCATTTTAAAATAAAGGTGAGTTTTTTAAACACTCACGAATGACTAAAATATTTTTATGTTAGTTAAATTGAAATCATGAAGTGATATAATTTTATTGATTGTTGTTTGGTTATTTAACTGACATGGAAATCGACATAGAAATTTATATGTTAAAATTTTTGAATTAACAGTTAAATTGAAATTGGAATTAAACTGCTAGTTAGATTCCCGAATATTGATAACTAGTTAATTGTTGTGATATATTGACTATTTTGGAATGTTGATTGTGATGGATGCTATTGGTTGATATTTTGGATGATTTGGATGTTTATTTATTTTTATATATTTCTGTTATCACCGTTTATATTATTGATAGTATATAAATGATTTGAATTATTTCAAATAAATTAAGAAATACGTTGAAATGATATATACCTATAACACTTTGTTTTGGATTGAAATGATATATATCCATCCCTGAAATTAAATCGAAATAACTTATCACTTGGCCATAGAATTGAAAATTATACACGGATACTAGATTGGTTAAATTAAATGGTTTTAAATTCTTGGATTTGAATTTATTCCAACGATTTTTTTATAAAAATAAAATTGAATGGAAGTATGGAAATTGAATTATTTGTGAACACGAGCTTGAAATGTTGAAATTTAAATTGGTTAAAAGAAATCGTTTAAAGAATTGAATTTGGAGGTCTGAAGTATAATTGAAATATGATTTGAATTATGGAAATCCAATTTATTTTAAAGATTGAATTTTATTCAAACTTCAAGATTTGTCTAAGAAAAAGGTATATGAAGCGATATTTCAAATTTGAGCTCGAAATTGAATTATTTTAAAAGATTTGAACCTTAAATTGAATGTTGAAGTTAAATTGATTTTAGTGATTTAAATCGGTACTTAGAAATTAAACTCGATATTGATATAAATTGAAATGGTTTAAATTGAGAATTGAGTTGAAACATAAACTATTTGAATCAAATCAATGAAAATCAAATTTGTAATTAATTCAAATTGAACTCGAATCAAAATTTATTTGAATTGAAATTGAACTTAATTCGAATTGAAATCAAAATTGAGTCGATTTGAATTGAATTGAGATTGAAGATGATTTGGAATTGAATCAGTTTGACTTTGGAATTATTTTCAAATAAATTATTTTAATACATGCGTTTTAAAATCTATCTTTTAAAATATTCAAATTATTCTGATTTTCCAACCTATTTTACAACAGAAAGGGGGATACCCTACAATAGCCACTTAATACCTCAACCCCAAAGCGGACCTCATCCATAGATTTTCCACTACCGCACTCAAAAGATAATCTCAACCATTTGATACGTCTTGAATAGAAAGGAGGCAGACCATATGACAGCCACTTAATACCTTCAACCCAAAAGCAGGTCTGTACTAGAATATATGTCTTATGACCTGTAACCCAACCATGATGTCTTATATTAGTACGACCGTTCATTGGTGTTGGAAACAAGATTATGTGTACAGGCTTAGCCTGTAAAATTAGGACTAACCTTGTGTCTACCGTAGGTGTTTATTCTAGGCGATGTCTAACATCAATCCCAAAGTCATAATACTGTAGCTGGATAGACTTTTGTATGCATTTGACTGACCTCACATCTTTATAACTTGGTCATATTTTCGCTCTCCTAACACCATATATATAATACAATATCTCACCGCCTTTATAACTTAAGGCCATATAAGGAAAACTTCTTATTTCGCCTTTAATGGTGGATTAATTGCCATATTAACCTTAACTTCCTTCCTATAAGATTTAATGCTAATTACTAACCTATTTATTCTATACAATGCGAATTATACAGTATTATATGTTATTAATTATATTTATACTTATGCAATATTTTAGCTAACTAAATATTCCTAAGCTTGCGTAGAAATATTCCTATTCTAAGATTAAAGCTTCCTAAACTAATTGTTAAAATTTCAAAACTCTCATATCCATACAAGCCTAAGTTCCGTACAATAATTTACAAAATAGCTAATAACCTTAGCTGGACTAAGTAATCGTTTAGTAATCCAGTGGCGGTCTAGACGGACTGTTGTTGTATATATATTCAAAAATGGAATAATAACAAACTTATTTAATGTTAATATAATTGAATTAGCGCCTCTACTTCAAGGAAATGAAACTTCCAGTTTAAACCGTTTATATTCTATTCTACTTTTACATACACAAACTTGAAGTGAAAAATGAATTCATACTTGTCTGAATCATGGAAATAGGTGATGCAAATTACAAATTGTAGAATCCATACACTGCACACCATTTCCATTTTTTTTTCCTTTCAGATTCCTTCGTCACAGCAATAGAAATCAGAAGAGGAAGTTAAATAGAAAATAAATTATTTAAATTGCATCAATAATTGAATTCTACAATATAACATAAGACAGCTGAAATTCCAATAACTCCAGGAACTGACATTTATTTAGGGGAATTAGGGGTTTTAAAATTTGGAGTTTTCGTATGAAAATTTCCCCAATGCATAAAAAAAATCCAAACTTTTACTACGCAAACTACTAAAATATGAAAAATTAAGATTTTCACTCACATAAAGTTTCCTACTTTCTTCAGATTTGATTCACACATTTGTCTAAATACTCCTTCGGATTTCTTCTAGAATATACAATCATTCAAATATATATAAATTAGGCTTGGAATTTAGAAATTAGGAAAGAATAAGAATAGAAAACGTGTGTGTGTGTACCTATTACCTTTTTCGCTTGATTTGAATTAATCGAAAAAGAAGATTGATGGAGTTCCACTAGTGTTTTAAATATTTTTTGAATAAAAGTGAGAGAGGACTAACCACTTTTTTATAGTGGTTAGAAGGCATTTGGACCATAGGATTTAAGTTGGTTCAAAATAATAAAATTCAGGTCATCCCTGGCCTAACCTAACCCTTGCGGCCATCTATTTACCAATCAACTGCTCTTCCCTAAGCGGTTGACCACTAGCGGTCGACCGACCTAGAGAAGGGGGTCGATCGGTCTCTTATTTTTTACCATGAATTATTGTTTGTCATTTATTTTGATTTCTTTCCTCTTTTATCTAGTAACATCAACGTTTCTCCCCAACTTTAATTTGCCCAAATGTTAAACTATTTATTACAAATTTAATTTCCACGTTAATGTTATTTAAATTTAAAATTTGAATTCGTTTGAATTATTTTAAATTTGAAAACTCCAAATATTAATAACTATTCTATTTGGGCTTCGATTACAAAACTATATATGAAAGTTGATCAGAAAATCACCACGAACACAATGGTTTAAATTTCGTGGCCAATTTTTTTAATCTACATAATTTTCATTTTAGTCTTATTTTAATTAATCAATTTCTTATTAATTTTTATAGTGTGTTACAAGCTCAAATCTGAATACTTCTTCGTAAGAAGTTCGTTGTTTTTGTAAACAATTCTCTAATATTTCACAAATAAACGAAAATAGTCTTAACTACCATTTAGTGATCTTAATTCAGATTTAATACTTGCTTTCTGTATCAAGTACACAAGCTAAATATGATATTGTATGATATTTTAGACAATACAACATGTATGATAATTTCTATTACCCATGCATAAAGGAGCCATCCTATATGTTCCATATTAACATTTTAATATGGTATTTATGCATCGCGTCAAGGATATTCCCAACATCCATTTAGACTGATTATAAAAGATATCATTTACAAATCCAATGTTGGGTATTAAACAAACAAACCATAACAATTTTAACTTAGGTACACATTAGCAATCATAAGTTTGTTGTTTACATATTAGAAATATTCTAGTGCCTTTATAGTTCTTTCTTATAAACACATTCCTTTGTATTTTGGTCAAAAATAAAATTATTTCGTATCAGTTCGTGGACCATATCCAAAACAAACAAACTCAATATCACTCCAACTGACTTCGACACACTTTGATTGTTATGTGTAAAAAATTTATTCTAAATCATTATTTAGAAATTTCTATTTCAACCACATACGTACCAAAACTTAAAGTCATACTAGGCGACAATTTTATGAGTAAAAGCCAAATTAACCTAAACACATTCAATGAGGAATCTGTTACGCTAATTTCAATAATTGAAATTTACAATGTTATTCTAATCAACGTTGTTCATTATATTTCAACTACATTGGTCTTCTTCTAAAAAACATATTTGTGGCCGATGGGTCGTATCACTTTGGGTACAACTATCAAAATCATATTTTGATATAGTACTTTGAATATATTCAAGATTTTTGCATCATATTGTCTACCAGAATCAATACTATTAATGGTTTTATTAACAATCGAGGAATATTTATTATCAATACTGTTAAGAGACTCGTAGTTTCTTTTAAATATGTGAGGAATTTTATTAGATATTCTAATGTGTTAGGTCAGATTTGGTTTGGTTACTTTCATTTTATCCCTCGTAATTGGTTTTATCTTTAGATCATATCCAAATCCATTTTACTATCTAAATTTCTAAAAGAAAATCCGTTTCTATGAAGTTGACGTTTATTAGAAAACTAATTATTTCTAAATGCAATAGAATAAGAATTTACGAACATTTTATGAATCGCCTTATATGTATGAAACTAATTTGGTTTTAGTTTACAAAACTTATGTTCAAAACATAAGTTGGTCATCCAATGATGATCGACCCCAACTCCTTTTAGGGCAGTCCATGTAAGATCCCTCATAAACAATAATTACGTGCAGCCTTTCAAATTGCATAACCATGAAAGTCTACAAGGTGGATCATGTAGTGTATATGCAAGTATACGTGACAAAATGTATGATGCAACTAAATAATATTAATCTAAGTAAATATAGAATAAGCACAACAGAATTTTTATACCAGTTCGGACCTCCCATCCTACGTCCAGTCCCAAATCTCCCCTTCGGAATTCGACTATCAAAAATCCTCGCTTCGACCGAAGGAATAGGCTTAGTTACAATAAGTTGTTCTTGTCAAATGTGTGTTCTAGTATAACACGGATGTTGACTAATTAGTACAATTTCTTTCAATATAAATCTAAAGAATATTGTCTATAAAGAACTGAGTATATGGAAGAGTGAATACAAGTAAAGATTACCAGAGTGTTGAGATCAAGAATATAGTATAGAGTATCGAATTAGAAAGCGTAAGTAAGTAAGTTTTTTTTCTCTCCTGATTCTTGATGCTATATATAGTTGTAGGTAGGTATCTTGAGTAGTTGCATCTATTAATGAACGCTCTAAAGTTGCTTTTGTTGATGGTGAAGAGTTGTAGTGAAGAGAAGTGTAGATGTCCATTCGCATGTGGCAGTTGAAGTTCTTTTCTGAAGTCCGAGTTTGAATTTAGACGTATGGTATTTTCTTCAATCGTCTGATACTATATATTTTTTGAACATGGTAAATTTTCAAACGTCTGAGTACAATAACCAGACATCTAGTTTAGCCTGTTTGTTGTTCCAGATGATTTTTCCAAACGTCTGGCTTGTACACCTAGATGTCTGATACTGCTGCATGTTTGTTTTGTGCATCTTTTCTTTTGCTTCTTTGTACCTATCAACTTGTAGCCTCTTGTAGTGTCCTTTGAGCCTTGTTCTTGTCTTTCTAGTGATGTTGTTCTAGCAAGTACCTGTTTATGTAAACATATATGTATATTTTATTTCCATTGTATAGTTGTTATCATCGAAACCGTAGATTGGATTTCCTAACATTCTCCCCCTTTTTGATGATGACAATTATACAACGTACTTAGATATAATTTTATAAATCTCTCTCTGAATGTGTTCTTACCATTATTTCTCCCCCTTTGGCATTATCAAAAATTATTAATATCTATAATTATGTATACACTTTTAATCCGTAATTTTTACTAATTGCTAGAAAGTTATAACAATTTACTATAATTACGAATAAGTAACAAACCCAAAAGCACTTTTTATAATGATTAAACATAGTAATTATATACATAGATTTTTGATTTCAATACAAAAGTTGAAACCTATTAAAAAATATCTAAGGATCTTTTGGGGAAGCTTGAGCTTGATCATCTCCTTCATCTTCATTCTTTGAAGAACTAGCTTGTTTTTTAGGAGATGTTGGAGTATGTTCGAGGGGTTCTTTTTTTCCTTCAAAAAATTTAGAGTGTTTTGAAGGAGAAGGAGAAGGCACTGGAGTTGGCCAATCTTCAGAAGGTGGTGTGGAGCCACAGACTCGTTGAAGAACCTCTTTTAGAACGGATAAAGTTATTGAAAGCGATGATTCAGCTATGGCTAGGCGAGAAGCAAACGTTGTTTCAAAGCTATCAATACGCTTAGCCAATAATCTTTGATTTCTTGATAGGAGAAGTTGATTTTGGAGAGTTAAGTCTTTAGTACTTTCATTTGGATTAGTCTCAGTGTGAGTCTCCAAAATATCATCTTGGCCTGGATAGTCAAAAGATGCAGGAGGAGGAGTTTGTTCATGATGTTGTTCCTCTTCTTGCGATGGTTATGGTGGTTGTTGATGATGTTGATGCCTAGCTTGTCCGGCTTGTTGACGACGTTGCGTCCACTCTTCAAATGACATAAAATCCGAAGGATTTTATGGTAAATGCATAAGAGAGAAGAATTTTGTGGAGGCGTACTTGGGAGAAATCTCTTCAAAAGTTGATAAATACGATGGAATGTTGTAAGCTTTCAGAAGATGCATGATGTAGGAGGGTAGATGATACATGGACGTGATCGAGTCCAATAGTGTTTAAGCTCATCAAATACGAACTTCGCCCAATTTACCCTCGTTCCACTAAAGATGGCATATAGAGATTTGTGCTATAATTCCGTTATTTGTTCATGACTGCTAAGGCGAGGAATGATTGTATTAATAATCATCATGGTGAGGAGTCTTGCCTTAGGTCGTAAGTGTTTGGAAGCAAATCTTGGCATTTCATCTTTCCAAATTTGATGGGCAACATTATCTTTTGGTTTTAGGCGCATATCCGGGATGTTATATAAATCTTCTCTAGAATCGGGACAACCTAGAGTACGGCCTATTATTCTCGGAGTTAGATGAATAGTGTTGCCGTAAGCACTTGACCAAAGCCAATTATCATCATTTTCGGTATTCCATACGGTAGTGCTATCGATATTAGCATAGAAAAGGAATATGGCGAGCTGATCGATTTGTATATTATTGGGATTGAAGGAAATTAATGTTTCTAACCCAGCATTTTCACACATTTCATCCAAATCGTACATAGGAAATTTAAGTAAATTATAGAAAGAACCTATATGTAGCTTCTTCTTCTGAATATCGTCGTATCTTTTGATTGAATGAGGCACTCTATTCATCCATCTCTTAATTTGATCATCAGAGCACACTTGTGGGTTGAAGGATGTGGCTTGCTCTTGCTTTCTTTTTGAAATTTTAGGGTTTTTAGTTTTGGGCGCCATGATATAGTGTAATTTATGGAGTTAGCGATTTGGAAAGTTAGGGTTTTGGATATGAAAGAGAAAAGAAATGAAATGTGAGGTAAAAATATTTGAGTAAAATAGTCATTATAAGGTTACTGAAGGCTGTCGATGGAATTTCAGACGTCTAGGAAGTGAATCAGACGTCCGATTTAACCTAGAATAAAGACAATAAATATGGTCAGACGTTTGGAAGTTGTTGGCAGACGTCTGGAGTGGATATAGTTTGTAAATTTTGAAGACAGAAAGTGTTGTAAGACGTCTGGATATAGAAACATACGTCTGGAATAGGCAGAAGTGTATTTTTTGAAGACAGATTCTTTTCTCAGACGTTTGGATATAATATCAGACGTCTGAAAATGTCCTGAATTTGTATCTTAAGGAGGCAGATACTTTGTTCAAACGTCTAGTCACTATTTCAAACGTATGAAATAGATTGTTTTGTAATTTTTATTAGGAAGAGATAATTTTCAGACGTTTGGAAGTTTATATCAAACGTTTGATACATACACAATAAAAAAAATGATGTTCCACAAATATGTCGGACGTCTGAGGGCATTCTATAGACATCTGAAATCTTTAATATGTCTATAAATACTCTTATTTTTGAAGGTTATGCATGAATTTCGAGAGATCAATTTTATTGACACATAATATTAATATTTTTGAAAACAAAAACAAATATAAGTAGATAAAAAATACAATAAACAAATTTATTGAGATGAAGATGGAGCATTACGATCTTCAGAGGTGCTATCCTTCTATGGCTTGAGTGGAGACCAAATATTTCCACTTTCGTTGGTTCTTGAGGAACCAGAAAATTGCCTAGGTGGAGGATCCCAAGGTGTACGATAAGATGCAGAAGGATCCATAGGATTGCAAGGAATCGTAAGTGGTTCATGTACATCCTTTTTTCGCAAATTGTAAAATTTGATCGCTACTTGCTCTAGAAAACTTAGTCGTCGTGCAGTGACTTTTTGTTCAAAGTATAATTCTCGTTGTAAATCTATTTGTTGCCTTTGGTAATGATGTATCTCATTGATTTTCGCCTTGGTGTTAGGAGAGACAAATAGAGATCGTTTGGACTGTTTTTGTGATAACCCGAATTTTGAATATCTGTTAATTGGTAATTACTGGGTTAGTTAATGGAAATACTAACTTTAACTATTAAAATACTGATTTGTTAAGAATGAAACAAACAAATCTAAAAATTTATATTCATATCTGGGAAGATAATTACTTACTAATCTCCTAGTACGATTATTTAAAGATGGGCAAAATTTCTTATCTTCAACATTAATTTAATAATATGTTTGTTTAAATCAATATATATATATATATATATATATATTTGAGTTGATTTTTTTTAAATTGGATTTTTAAATTGAATTTGGGTTTAAACTTGAAATTACAAATTCTACATTTTATTACCTATATATTGTACAAGTTGTATATGAATATAAAGATATAAAATTATGCATATTTAAAGAAAAGTTGATAAATATAAATACATATTAGTATAAATACATATATAACATGTGAGGTATTTGAATATAAGTTTGAACACTTGTAAAATATCTCATTATTGCATATTAACACTTGTAAGGAAGTGATTATTTACATTGACAAATGTAAGCTTAAGTTTTACAAACGGCATTCTTGGGTAACATGTAACTAAAAAATCTATTTTCTTCATGTTGCAAATCTGAAACCAGCAAAAGAAAAAAAAGAAAAAAAAAATCAATGCAAAGATCAACGTCAAATTTCTAAACCCAGATCAGTTTTCAAGCTTCAAACTTGAGCAAAGCTATGCAAAGAATCAATCCTACTCAATATCAATTCAGGAATGATCTGATCTAATCAAGTGCAGCTCTCTCCTCTGTTCCTTAGCTGGTGAGTAAACTAATACTCATTTAAATGCTAAATCTTGTTTGAAAAGTTATGCTTGTGAGTAAACTACCTTCATAAGGATTCAAATCTATTAATTTGTTTGAATGGCTGTGAATTTTTCTTGTGTATATATGTAAGAAAAGGAATGCATGCTTGTGTCCAGGCATATACATGCCTCCGTAAAAAAGAAAATTACAGGGTAGATTACATTAAAAATTAATATTTCTTTTCCTGATCACTATGAACACTTGATGTTTAAAAGAAATTTGTGTGTGTTGACATCATACATATTCTAAAAACCAAAACAAGTAAATTTAGTAAACAATTTATCTAGAAATTCAAATTTACAGTGGAAACTTAATTTTAGTGAAAAATAAACTTGTTTAGTTCTGGAATTTAAACATGCAGACTCGATTGTTGTTTGAAATTATGAATTTGAGCAGTTAAATTGAAATTTTTAGCAATCTATGTTTTGAGAAATTTACAGATGAATGTTTTCCCTTTAAAAAAAATTCTACATCAATCAAGTCAACTGGAGTCGACGTGGCTTGACTGGAGGATGTTGGCGTTCACTAGAGAGGTGTCGACCGTGGCACATTTGGGTTTTTGGGCCTAGATTGGGGCAGTCGATCGATGTTAGGGTTTTGGGCATGGGTTCTATGATCGACGAACGCAAGAAATCTGGAGGGTGTTGGAGCAAACCGGAATGCGTAAGGTTTGGTCAGAAGATAGCGTAGCAAGTGAACTTCCGATTGGTGAAGGGACGTGATGGTCAGAGGTGTTTGGCGTGTGCCGATCGTCGTTTGGTAAGGTTGGTGTTTTATTCCTGTGTTCCAAAGGATGATGATAATGTTCGATTTTTGATCAAAGAGGTTTCTGACTTCTACGATTATCGCATTTGAGTATGGAGTGGTAGAGTGACTGCATGGCGGTGTCACGATGGATTGATGGTCGGGGAGGAGAACGTACACGTACACGACGTGCGCGTATGTCTCCAAGCGGAATTTATCCAGGTAAAATAGAGATTTCCAAATTCTTTTGTGTTCATGTGATCGGCGAAGGTTTTGTGTTTGCAGAAGTGATGATCGAATTCTGGAGTTGAGTTTGTGTCGAATTTGGTTTGGGACATCGAAGTTGGATCTGGAAAAGGAGGGCTGTTGGAAGAGGATGGTATCGGATATTGCTCGCTCTTTTTTTTGGATTGGGCTATGGGCCGGTTTGGGGTTGTGCATTTTAATAACATCAGGGTTGTATAGGAATGGGCTTCGGGTTTTGGCCCACTGTTTTTCTTTGTTTCAAAAGCAAAATTGTTAATAAATGAATTTGGATAAAAAAAATTAAATCAAATAAGTTTTGAAATTTTAAGATTTATCTTTAAAGTTAATCAAGATTTGAAAATTTATGACTAATTAATTAAGTGAAGTAATTAAGAGTAACTAAGAGTAAGTAATCAATTTAATTCATTAATGATTAAGGGTTAATATAATTTATAATTAAAGATTATAATTAATTTATAAATAATCTAGAATTAATTAATTAAGTAATTAAAGAGTAGATAATTAAAAAATTAAAGGTTACTTAACTAGTAATTAAGAGGTACTTAAATTGTAAAGCTCTATTAATTAATAATTAGGTTTTATTAATTAATACTGGAAGGATAAATCAAATAGTAATTAAGGGTTGATTAATTGGTAATTATGGATTAATTCATTTGTACTGAGAGATATTGATTTATAATTAAGGTTATTAGTCAAATAGTTAATGGATAATTAATCCGTTAATTAAAGGTAAACTAATTGGTTATAAAAGTAATTAAGGATTGATTACTTTGTATCAAAGGAGATTAATTAATAATTAAGGTTAATTAATAATTAAATAATAATTAACCTATAATTAAAGGTTTATTAATTGATTAATAGGGTAATTAAGGGATAAATTACCCAGTTGTAATTAATGAGATGAATGTGATTAATTAATTTGTTAATTAATTAAAGATAGTCACTTGGTAATTGATTAAGTATAATTACTTAATGAGATTGATAAGTGTAATTACTTAGTGAAGTAATTGATGGATAAATTACTGAGTGTAATTAATATAAGATTAATTACTTAGGAGAAGTAATTAAGGATTTATTACTTGGTGTAATTAATTAAAGGATTAATATAATTAATTAAGGAGTTGATTAATTAAGATAATTAATTACAGGATGATTAATTACTGTTTATGATTGATTAAGGCTGATCGATGGAAGTAATTAATTAAGGATCATTAATTATGTAATTAATGAAAGTAATTAAAGATTAATTCCTGTAAATGGTTAAGAATAATTAATTTGTGTAATTTATTAAAAAGGATAATTACTTTACTAATTAAAGATTAACTAGTCAAGGATGATTAATTGAGATTGATGAATTAAGGAATGATTAATCAATTGGGTTGTGATTAATTAATGTTAAATAAGCAGGATTAAGGGTGATTGGTGTAATTAATTTAATTTGTTTAAATTAATTAGAATGGAATGACTAATTTATCTTGCTTATGAATGATTGAATAATATTGTATGCCGAAGATTAGTGGATATCTCTGATATGTAATTTGTGATGCTAGGTGATATGAGATGATTGGTTTAAAAAGTGATAATGTGGTTACCTATCGATGATAAATTGCAGTGTAAGGAGTGACATCCTATTTGAAGTTAATTGTATTTCACTTGAATAACGTGGGTTCAGATGGTTTTGAATTCGAAGAGACCGGAGTCGGGTATTAGTAAATACCCGAAACCACTTCGATTCTTTATAGATTGATATGTGAAATCAATAGGCTAGTATGAAATGATTTAAGTGAACTGGACCATTTAATCTAAGTTCCCGTACTTAGAAATTGATGTGTGATGTAAGTGATGTCTATAACCATTTGTGAATTTGTAATTGATACAAGTTACCCGGGTTATATATAAGTTGTATGCTTTTGTAGTTCTTGTTGGATGGGTTTACTCACGCTGGTTTCCAGCCTGACCCAGGTGTTACTTTGATGTAATGCTCGGGTCAGACCGAGTATTACAGATTTTCAGGTAAGGACATTCTGGAACTCAGGAGGCGAGCTGGAGGGCAGGAACGTATGGAGTGTTTTCCGCTGTGATATGTTATTGTATAACTAGGACATGTCGTTTTAAACTGTCCAGTGATTGATAATGGTTGTAACTCTGATGTATAATAATGTAAGTGTACTGATGCAGTTCTTGTTTGTAAAACTGTTATTTATGTGATATTATATTTTGATCTGCTGCGAATGTGAGGTTTCTGTGTTATGGTGTTTTTGTTTTCTTATTTTTCTTCTATCTCTACTTCTTTTCCCTAACTATCTGGAATTTTCGCGATCGAAAATTTTGGGTCGTTACAGTTTTTTATCGGGAGTGAATCTCGTGTGGTAGGAGGACCACTTATAGGTTGGCTCTTGACTTGATGTAGGAGTAGGAAGTCGATGAGGGGTATCTGCTGAACTATCCGAGGTTGGTGTTGAGAAGGAAAGTTCTCGAAAGACATGTTTTTGTTTTCTTTTGTTAAAAGGAATATGAAATATGTATATATATTTTTATTTTTTGTTTTGTAAAAAGAAAGACTATTTATACATGATTTAAAAGGTTATACATAGTTAATTTCAGAAAACAAATTTCTAAAAAATTGTTGGTCAGTGTTAAAATTTTTGATTTGTGGATAAAAAAATTTAACCAAAAATAGAATCAATGAAATGTAGAACTTGCTGAGAAGATCATTAAGAGAACATTCCTAAATCACGTCATAGTTTAGCAAACGTTGGTTCATTTAGTGGTTTTGTGAAAATATCTGCTATTTGATTCTCAGTATTTACGTATTCTAATGTAATAATTCCTTTTTCTACATTGTCGGGTAAAAAATGATGTCGTATATCTATGTGTTTAGTACGTGAGTGATTTACATGGTTTTTTAATAGAATTATTGCACTCGTATTATCACAATATATTGGTGATTTATCGATAAATTTTTCGAAATCTTTAAGTATTTGTTGCATGTAAATTACTTGTGCACATGCTAAGGCCGTTGAAATATATTCGCCTTCGTAAGTGGATAAAGAGACACAGTTTTGCTTTTTGCTAAACCATGAAACCAACGATTGTCCGATAAAATGACACGTTCCGTTAGTACTCTTACGATCTGTTTTACATCTACCAAAATCCGCGTCACTATATGAAAAAAGTTCAAACGATGATCCCTTAGGATAAAACAGATCGTATTCTCTAGTACTAGATAAATATCGTAAGATACGTTTAACAGCCCTTTGGTGAGACTAGTTTGGTTTTGCTTGAAATCGGGCACAAAGACATACGCTCCTTATAATGTCGGGTCGACTAACCGTCAAATATAGCAAGGAGCCAATCATACTACGATATAATTTTTCATTAAAATCTTTTCGGTTATTATCTTTTTCCAAGTGAACACTAGTACTCATTGGTGTTGGTTTGCTTGAAGTTTTATCCATTCCAAAATGACGTAATAAATCATTACAATATTTTTCCTGATGAATAAAAATACCATTTTCAATTTGTTTTAATTGTAAACCTAAAAATAAATTCAATTCACCCATGTGAGACATTTCAAATTCGTTTTTCGTAATATTTGAAAATTGAGTACAAAGATTTTCGTTAGTTAAACCAAAAATAATACCGTCTACGTAAATTTGTACAACTAAGATGTCATTATTTTTTCATTTAATAAATAAAGTCGTATCTATGTTACCTATTTTAAAACCAGATGTAATTAAATGATTCTTAAAACGTTCGTACCAGGCACGATGGGTTTGCTTTAAACCATATAGGGCTTTGTGCAATTTAAAAACATGATCGGGATATTTTTCGTGAACAAATAATGGAGATTGTTCAACATATGTGTTTTATTTAATAAAACCATTTTAAAAGAACACTTTTGACATCCATTTGAACTAATTTAAAATTGTGATAACTTGCAAAAGCAAGTAATGTATGTATGGCCTCGAGTCTTGCTACTGGAGTAAAAGTTTCATCGTAGTCGATACCTTCTTCTTGATTATAACCTTGAGTGACTAAACATGCTTTATTCCTAACTATATTTCCGTTTTCATTTGCTTTGTTTTTAAATACCCATTCTGTTCCAATATGTGATTGATTTTCTGGTCTTGGTACTAATTCCCAAACATTATTACGTTCAAATTGATTTAATTCTTCTTGCTTGGCTATTATGCAAAAATTATTATTTGAAGCTTCTTTATAATTTTTTTGGTTCAAAATTTGACACAAATGCAATATGACTTATTTGGTTAAGTTGATTTCTAGTTACTCTGGAATTAAGATCCCCAATGATATTATCTTTTGGATGATCTTTTATAATTCTAAGGGGTGACACTAAAGTATCATTTGTCTCATTATTAGATGAGTTTGTTGTATTTGTTATTGGAATAATTTCTTCATCGTCATTAGTATGATGGTTAAGAAAAATTTCATCAAATGAAACATGTAAACATTCTTCAATTGTGTTAGTAAGTTTATTAAAAATTCTATACGCCTTGCTACGATCCCAATATCCAACAAAGATTCCTTCCTCGGCCTTCGGGTCGAATTTTCCAAAATTATCTTTTGTATTTAGTATAAAACATTCTGATCCGAAAGTTTAAAGTATGATACATTAGGTTTTCTTCCAAAAAGTATTTCAAAACAAGTATGTTTAGTCATAGGTCATATGGTTACTCGATTCAAAACATAACAAGCTGTAACAATAGCTTCAGCCCAAAAATGTTTTGGTAAACCACTACTATTTAATAGTGTTCGAGCACATTCTTGTAACGTACGATTTTTTCTTTCTACTACACTATTTTGTTGAGGTGTGCGGGGAAAAGAGAAATTATGACTTATGCCCTTTTTATTACAAAAATTAGTAAAAAGATCAATTTCGAATTCTCCACCGTGATCCCTTCGAATATTCTTAATTTTCAAATCCATCTGAGTTTTAATTCTTTTAGCAAAAATTTTAAACATACCAAAATTGTCACTTTTATGTTTTAAAAATAAGGTCTATGTTTATCTTGAAAAATCATCTACTATTATGAAAACATATTTGTTGTGATTCATAGATCGTACTTGAGTTGGACCACATAAATCTAAATGTAATAATCCTAATGGTGGTTTTGTAGAAATATTATTTTTAGATTTAAAAGAGCTTTTCTTTTGTTTACCGATTTGATAACCGTCACATAAATTTTCTACTTTATAATGTATTTTAGGTAAACCTCTAACTAGCTCATATTTTGCTAATTTATTGGCGTATTTAAAATTAATATGACAGAATCGTTTATGCCACAACCATGGATCATCATGTTTGGCAGTTAATCATAAGTTTGAATTTCGATTTATATTCATATTTAAGACATAAATATTTTTGTTTCTAAAACCCTCAAAGATAAGTTGTTTTCTATTGTCAAAAACACTTCATATATCTTTTTCGAAATTAATTTGAAAACCTTTATCGCATAATTGACTAATGCTAAGTAGGTTGTGTTTTAAATTTTCTAATAACAAAACATTTGTAATAATAGAAGAGTTAGAAGTACCAGAGTTGATGACTTCTCCGATGCCAACGACGTGTTCTTTTGAGATATCTCTAAAAGTTATCGTTCCACCATTGATGTATGCTATATTTGATAACATTTTTGAATTTTCGGTCATATGCTTGGAGCAGCCACTATCAAGTATCCATTTCTCCTTATTTTTTATTTTGGGCACCTGCAAAATAAAAAATGATTTAATTGGTATCCATATACTTTGTTAGGGTCCTAAATGTTAGGAGGAGCAGGTTGCCATACCCAAGAAGGTTTGGTACCTTTATAAACATAATTTTATTATAGACTACGTTGTCTAGAAAATTATTAATATGTTTTTGTCTAATCAAATTAGTATTTGCCTTAGGAATCCAGATTTTTATATTTTTGGTATTCGTATTAGACTTAGGTGATCTTTTAGTATTTTGATAAATAAAACTATATTTCTTAATATTATTCCTTTTTATTTAGGAATATTTTTAAATCCTATTCTATTTCTATTACCTGACGGTTTTGAAGTTTTGATAAGATTTCCAAATCTTGTTTTCCTTTATTAAATTTTGAAACATTATTTTGCAATTTTATCTAATTTTCCTTTTAATTCAAAATTTTCAATTTTCAATGTTTCTATATTATTTTTCAAGTTAATATTTTCTTTTAACAAGTTATACTTTTCTAGTTTAACTTTTCCAGAATCAATAGATATAGTCTCATTTTCAACTAAATTACTTTTATTTATTTTTTCTTGAGATAATTCTTGTTCTTCCTCTAAAATAATATTTTTCAGTGTACAATTTTACTAAGCAGTAAAGACAAAATTCTGTGCAAAACCCTAATTCGCCAATCTCCTATTTCGCTCAGCCGCCACCCATAACCTGCCGCTCTAACATCTGATCCTCAGTGCTCCTGATGCTCTCGCCACTAACGGCGGCTCCAATACCCAGCCGTCCCCCAGATGCGCCGTCTACATCCATGGATCCTCTACCTGGATTCCAGCAGCTTCCACGCTCAAGCGAATCACCTACTGACAAAGATGGCTTCACCATGGTAGTAAGAAGAAAATGGAAACGAGATCAAAATTGCTGGTCTCAGCCAAAAACTGGCGTCAAGGAAAGTTATAATTCTCCCCACAACGTTGCAAATCAACCTCGTCAACCCACATGCACAAATACGAGTAAAAGTTCTCTGAATACAGCAAATAAAAATGACGTCCACTCCTCACATAACGTATACAAATCTGGCCAAAATAAGTGGAACTTTACTACTACATCCAGTCGAGCGTGGAACGAAGTGGTTAAAGGCAATAACATTCCTGTTTCCATCCCATTAAAATTTTATTAGCCCCGTGAATTAAACGACATTCAATGTGCCAAAATGTCTGAAGAAGTTGTGATAAAAGCAAAAAAGCAGTGGGATAATGCAATAGTTGTATACGTTGTGGGCCCTAAACCATACTACCCATACTTTAAGGATTACATTCTTAGAGTCTGGAAACCAGATGAAGATTTCTCAGCCTATTCGAAAGAAAATGGTTTCTATGTGATAAAATTCAACAAAAAAAAAGACTGTGACAAAATTTTAGAAGGAGGCCCATATTTCTATAATAAAAAACTGATGATGATGAAAAGATGGTCTCTAGGAATGCAACTTAATAAGGAACTTCTACACACAATCCCAATTTGGATTCGACTCCCTAACCTTCCCCTTGACTATTGGACAGAAGAAGGAATTAGCCATATTGCCTCGGTTCTTGGCACTCCAATTAGATTGGACAAAGTTACTGAAGGTATTATTAAAATTGCTTATGCGAGAGTGTTAATTGAGATAAATAACTCGTTTAAATTTCTGACGAAAATCCCCATAATTACCGAAGATGATAAAATGATCTGGCAAGAGGTGAACTATGAATGGAGACCATCGCTGTGTTCAAACTGTGCAAGTTTTGGCCATGCTGAGATGAACTGCCAATTTAATAAAGTGTGGCAACCTAAACCGAGTAAAGTAACACTCAATGAGGATAACTCTGAGATGATGATTGATAACAATGGGAACAATCAAGAAAATGAGTCAAACAATAATCATAAAACTAAAGGAAATTCGCCTGATCCGACAATGATACAAGAGTTTACACAAATTGAAAATCCAACAGGTAATAATACTCAAGTCACAGATAGCATAGAATCCTCACAGTTTCTCTCTGATGCAATACAGAAAGTCCAATCAAACTCTGTAGGTTTGAATATTATTACAAATCCAAATGCTACAAATATGAATACAGAATCAATACCAACTCTACATAATACAAATGCTGACATAGAGGTGGCAAACAATGATTCTAATGAGAGGTACAAAACCAACTGGTAGTAGACAATAGCCACGAATCCACAGAGCAAAACAACTCCTCTGCCCGAATCCCCAAATCCAATAATACGCGCAAAACAAGGACAGATGAAACTCCATTTGAATTCAAAGCTACCTCCAATCTAGATGTTATAGACAACCCTGCGTGGTATTCAATTGTCAGTCAACTAAAAGGTAAGAACAAAATCTCAAAAAAAGCAAAGATACTGGGGATGGCTGCTCCCCTAGAAAAAAGTAGCATCCCTGATAGCCACTAATAGATGGAGTTCCTCTTCTGGAACATAAGGGGTATGAATGCCCCAGCTAAACAACTCGAAATTAGTAGAATTTTGAGTAGCAACAGATTTTCGTTTATTAGTATACTTGAAAATAAATTAACAATAGATAATATTGATAGATTTATGAATAAAGTCCAACCTAAATGGAAGTTCTCACATAACATGTTAGATGGACAGAAAAGTCGTATTCTTACAATTTGGGATTCCAATCAGTGGTCTAATATTATCCTACACACAAATGACCAATTCATTACTGGTATGTTACATAGCTCTAGTGGATTAAGTGTGTTGTGTACATCTGTCTACGCACACAATGAGGAACTGAGAAGAAAAGAGTTATGGAATTATATCATTGCTCTATCTATGAATGTTAACCTTCCTTGGATTATAGCAGGAGATTTTAATGCTATACTTTCAACTACAGACAGAATAAATAATGGCATATGCTCTGATGTGGGTGACCAGGAATTCATGGACTGCATAACCAAATCGAATATATTTGAACCAGAATTTTCAGGAAATTTCTATACATGGAGGGGAGGTTTTCAATTTTCTATTCATAGTAAAATTGATAGAGTTTTTGTAAATTATCTGTGGTCTGGAAAATTTAAAAACTATGGAGTAAACTTCGGTAATCACTCCATTAGCGACCATACCCCGATTATGATTAAGCTTTCTAATCAAATAATGAAGAAAAGAAGAATACCTTTCAAATACAATAATTCTTGGCATCTCCAAAGAGGATATCAGAGCAGTATTCAACGTGCTTTGGAGCAGGAGTTACTAGGCAATGCACTTTATAATTTTCTCTGTAAATTAAAAGCAGCAAAGGTAAACCTGAAACTTTGGAATTCAAATAGAAACAATATTCACTCTGAACTAGACAAGTTAAAGGAAGAATCCAATGATATTTATAAGAGTTTAGTTCAAGACCCCTTAAATAATTATCTTATCGATGAATATGGTATGAAAAATGACCAGATATACGATATAATGAGGAGTATTGCGATAGAGAATGAACAAAGAATGAAAATAAACTGGTTGACTAAAGGAGATAAACCCACAGAATTCTTTTTCTCGAAAATCAATAACATTAATCCAACTAGGGGGAACAATCTCATACTCAACGATAATGGCTCTTGGTCATCAACATCAGAAAATATAGCTCGTTCGGCATTAAAATATTTTTCAGATCTGTTTTCTTCGCCTATAGACTTGGTTCAATTTCCAGACATAATTTGCAAGAAAATATTATCAGAAAATGAAAAATCAAATTTATGCAAACCCTTTCTTATGGAGGAAATTAAAACAGAAACTTTCCAGATAAATGACAATAGTTCCCCTGGTCCAGATGGAATGAACTCCAAATTTTACAAATTGCATTGGGAACAAATCAAATATGATATATGGAATGCAATGAATTCTGTTCTACAATCTGGGAAAATTATTAGAGAAATTAATCACACGTTTATCTGTCTTATCCCAAAAAAACCAAATGCAGTGGATATGAGTGATTTTAGACCAATCTCTTTGTGTAACGTGACTTATAAAATCCTAGCTAACCTCCTATGTAACAGAATGAAGCTATTGATGAATGATCTTATCTCCTATAACCAGAATGCCTTCATACCGGGTAGAGTTATCACAGAAACTCCATTTTGGCTTATGAAATGATTAGAGGTTTCAACGGGAAAAATACTAACAATTTATGTCTGAAAATTGACCTGAGCAAGGCGTATGACAAAATTAACCAAGCTTTTATTCATCATATGTTGATCTCTATGAATTTTCCCTCCCCATTCGTGGAACTCATATATGAATGTATCTCTACTCCCACATTCTCGGTTTTAATAGAAGGGTCACCATATGGTTTCATCTCTAGTTCTAGAGGATTACGACAAGGTGACCCCCTTTCACCATATCTATTTGCCATCACTATGGAATTTCTGACAATTAATATGGATATGGAATTTATCAAAGGCAATATCAAACCCATATACCAAACTGAACCCCTGATTACGCATCTGATGTATGCAGATGACATTCTCATCTTAACCAAAGCAACTATTGAAAATACTAACTGTATTAAGCAGGTGTTTCAAGAGCTGAATAACATCACAGGGTTGGAACTAAACACCAACAAAACCACTTTGTTTCTCAGCAAAGGTGCCACAAACAAAGCCCAAATTGCTCAAATCCTTAATTACAAGATTGGCAATCTGCCAATAATTTATTTGGGCATTCCTTTATCAAATAACAAATCAAGAGCTAGAGACTTTGGTTGGCTGATAGACAAAAATAAACAAAAAGTTTAATCATTGGCACAGCAAAATGCTTAATATCAGTGGAAGAGCTGAATTAATAAAAACAGTCATTTATCCTACACTACAGTTTTGGCTTCAGTTCACACAGTTTCCACTGACTGTAACACAAAGAATTAACTCCTTATGTGCTAATTTTTTATGGAAATCTAAAAACCATCAAATGAAATGGGAAGATGTGTGCAGAACCAAAGCTGAGGGAGGATTTGGTATAAGGAAAATTGAAGACATTTCGAAAGCTGTGGCTACAAATCTTCTGTGGAAACTGATTAATGGTGAGACACTATGGGCTAAATGGACTCGAAACAAATACTGCAAAAATGCAAACTTCTGGACTGCTAACATAGATCTTGCTGCTTCTTACACTTGGAACGCTTTACTCAGAGCAAGACAGTGGTGCAAAGGACTTATTAACAAAAATATTGTTAATAGGGACTCTACAAACTTGTGGTTTGATCCTTGGATCAATGGAACCTCACTAATTGAAAAAACTGGATGGAATGCTATGGATGTAGTGAGAGGTTATGACAAGAAAGTGTCTGTTCTGATATCTAACAATAATTGGAAACAGCACTTAGAATATGTCCCTATCCAGTTTCATCAAATTATCCATAATATCAACATTCAGCAACAAATGAGTAAAGACTACTGGAGTTGGACCCCCAGTAACAATGGTCAATTTTCCCTAAAATCAGCTTGGAACCAAATCAGAAACAAAAACCCAGAATTATTCTGGACAAAAATCATATGGGGGAAAGGCTGTGCGCCTAAAATGTCAACTTGTGCTCTATTAGCCATACAAGATAAATTGAAAACAAAAGATCGTGTCAGCAGATGGAACACAGATATTGACCAACGGTGTAACCTATGTTCTACTGACTTCGAAGACAGAGACCATCTCTTTTTTAATTGCCCATATTGTCGTAATCTATTGGAGACTATCACGCACAAAATCAACATAAAGGTAAATCGAAACTACAATATCAATGACATACTAGACAGCATAAGTAAGAAAAAAAGGAAGCAAACTCTATTAACCCAAATTGATAGCATTGCCTTCACTTCCCTGATTTGGAATATATGGTGCGAGAGAAACAATAGGATCTTTAGAGGGGTGGAAATGCCTGCTACCATCAGAAGCACCCTGATAATTCAAGAGATTAGAACGTTACTGCATCACTTAACCATGAATTCTGAAATAAACGCAGAAACAAATCGTATCTTTGAACAATGGAATGTCACTAAGAGGTCTCCTTTTCCTCATCAGCCTCCCTAACTTCATACTTCCCCCCTCTTGCAACCGTGGTTGCTTTAGAGATTGGTTTTCTTTCCATACCTACCGAATTTTGTTCCTCCGAGCTTCCCAGATCTATTATTTTGAAGAACGCGACATTCTCTTTCTTCTGGATGAAACAATGTCTTTTGAGATGGATTACCCTATGTGGTTGTTGAAAGCATTGCCTCCCCTTCACGTGATGTTAGGACTTTGTTTTTCTAATTTTTGATACACTTGCTATTTGTGAGGTTTGTTTCCTTTGTTTGGGACCAAGTTGTTTCTACGGATGGTTTTGAGTGCGGTTTCTCGTTTGTTTTACTCCTCCATCTGTTAAACAATTTGGTTTTTGTTTTTCCTATATTGTAATGTTAATATATGGAAGTGATATGTACTCTTTTTCCTTGTAAGGCACCCGTTTAGGTTAGGGGGATTACAAGGTTTTAATGAGGCATATCATGGAAATATATGACCTTCTGTTAATAAAGTACCCGTTTTTCAAAAAAAAATCATCTTTTAACATTCCTATTTCAAGTTCTAGTCTATTTATTTTGGTTATGTGTTCTTTATTCAATTTTTTAATTTGTCTAAATTTATCATCTAATTCCACGCTAAGCTCTAATAATTCACTATAGCTAAGTTTGGGACATACCTCATCAGTTTGTGCCATAAAACATGCATTAGCTAGTTCTTCGTCACTATCGCTGTCGCTATTTGATGATGATGAAGAATCTGAGTCATCCCATGTTACTTTGAAAGCTTTCTTCTTTTTTACTTTTTCAAATTTGTTCTTCTTTTTATCATTGTTGAGCTTGGGACAATCTTTCTTCATATGTCCAAATTGATCATATTCGTAGCATTTGATTGACGTTTGATTTGTTGAGCTTGATTTTCGTCTTTTCTGAAATCCAGTCATTTTCCAAAACTTCTTGAATTTGTTGTTGTTTTGGCAATAAATACGATTTCTTCTTTGTCTAAGTCGGAGTCTTCATTTGCTGTTGGAAATGCTATGTTTTTCTTCTTCGAATTTCGGTCTTTTCTTTCCTGTAGATTAGCTTCATAGGAATTAAATTGTCTATCAATTCTTCAACTAAGAGTGTTGAGAGGTAATTAGCTTACTGGATAGCTAATACTTTTCTTTCCTACTCTGGAGTTAAAGAATTGAGTATTATAGATACTAAGTCAAAATTTGTGAATTTAACTCCAAGTGCCATCAAATCGTGTTGAATAGTTTGGAATCTAGAGTACATGTCCACTATAGATTCATTTTGTTTCATTTTAAATGATGAAAATTGATTTGTAAAATTGAAATCTTAGTTTTTTTAGCTTTTTTTGTGCCTTCGTGTGTAACTTGTAAGGTACGCCAAATATCATATGCGGTGTTGCATAACATGACACGTGAAAATTCATTCTTATCTAATGAACAAAATAAAACATTCATAGCTTTGGCATTATTAGAACCTGTGGTTTTTTATGCATCATTCCATGTGTTCATAGCAATGTCAGGTGCTTCGTATTTATTTTGAGTGGCTGACCAAATTTCTAATCCATTAGCTTCCATAAAAATCCTCATATGTGTTGACCAATATGCATAATTAGAACCATTAAAAACTGGGGGACATGCTATGGATTGTCCTTCTTGAAAAATACTTACCATATTAAAGTGATTCAAATACGTGTTACTGTATTTTGATCAAACCTTTCTCTGATACCAATTGAAAATCTACATGGTGGATCGTGTAGTGTATATGCAAGTATATGTGACAAAATATATGATGCAACTAAATAATATTAATCTAAGTAAATATAGAATAAGCACACCGGATTTTTTATACTGGTTCGGACCTTCTATCCTACGTCTAGTCCCGAAGCTCCCCTTTCGGAATTTGACTATAAAAAATCCTCGCTTCGCCCGGAGGAATAGGCTTGTTATGATAAGTTGTTCTTGTCAAATGTGTGTTCTAGTATAACATGGATGTTGACTAATTAATACAATTGCTTCCAATATATACCTAAAGAATATTGTCTATGAAGAAATAAGTATATGTAAGAGTGGATACAAGTAAAGATTACTAGAGTACAGAGATCAAGAATATATGAGGGTATAGAATTAGAAAGCGTAAGTAAGTAAGTTTTTTTGTTCTCTTGATTCTCGATGTTATATATAGTTGTTGATAGGTATCTTGAGTAGTTGCATCTATTAACGAATGCTCTAAAGTAGCTTCTGTTGATGGTGTAGAGTTGTGGCGAAGAGAAGCGGAGATGTCCGTTCGCATGTGGCAGTTGAAGTTCTTTTCTAAAGTCCGAGTTTGAATTCATACGTCCGGTATTTGCTTTAGACGTCTGATACTATATATTTTTTGATCATAGTAGATTTTCAGACGTCTAAGTGCTATAACCAGACATCTGGTTTAGCCCGTTTGTTGTTCTAGAGGGACTTTTTCATACGTCTGGCTTGTGCACCTAGACATCTGATACTGGTGCATGTCTGTTTTGTGCATCTTTTCTTTTTCTTCTTTGTACCTATCAACTTGTAGTCTCTTGTAGTGCCCTTTGAGCCTTGTTCTTGTCTTTCTAGTGATGTTGTTCTAGAAAATAACTATATATATAAATATATATGTATATTTGATTTCCATTGTGTAGTTATTGTCATCGAAACCGTAGATTGGATTTCCTAACAAACCTGTCAACTCCTTGACCTAAAATATGTTAGGGTTTCTTATAAACCCTTATCTGGTATGATCTCGTAAGTTATGCTTTAGATAAAATTAATTTTAAGCTTAAGTACTTACTCTTAAATGCATGACATTAAAAGAAGTTAACTTGGCTTCATTCATTATTAATCGTGGTTTATGCAATAAAGTTCTATTACTCCTTACCTACACATCGTTATGTATCATATGGAGGAGTGACTTTTGAGACAGAATCTTATTCGTTTTAGGTACATTTGGAATCCTTTTCCAATGTACTCAGATAATTGATTGATTGAAAAAAAAAATTCCTTTTACACGTTACAATTTCTACTTCCGTTTTATATTCTATGAACTTATTATAGACATACTACTACATTTGTATCAAATACACATTCACTTCTATGATAATTCCTTGATGAATTTTAACGAAGTATGTAGAACGTTTTGGTATCATTAGACTTATGACTACATAGATCTATATGTATCAATTTGAAGAGTTTACCAACTCTTTTATCGCTCCTACTGAATAGGTGTTTTGCACTTAATTGTTTGAGATACGATTCACAAGTATCATATGATTCATAATCATATGATTAAAGAATTATTTCTCAAAACCATCGCCTAGTCTATAATTCTAAAAGTATTATAAAATTTCAAACACTTTTGCATTTTCTAATACGACATTTTTTTTTGGAAACAAATACCATAATTAAAGTTTTATCTTATATCGAATATTCACGATATTGATATTGAAATAAAACTATGTCTATTTTCAGTCCATACCAAAAATAATATTATTTCATAAATAATATTTTGTACATTTATGAATTTTTTTCATAACTTGATACGACCAATAAGAAGTGTTTTATGATATACTCCCATTATTTTTGTCATTACTATATTAGCGCATGAAATACAAAGCTCTATTCAACATTTCTTATAGAGTTTTGTTTCATACACTGTAACTAGTTTATAGTCAAGAGTTACAGATCAGATATCTTAAACTCAAAGAAGTAAATCTCTTTAAAAAAATTCTATACAAAAATACATTTTAGGATAGAAATCATAATTTTCGCTCCTTGTGAAGTATCTATTATTATTTTATACAATTCTCATTTTCGATGTCTCCTCATGGAGAAAAGGTGACAATGCACTCTATTCGTCCCAACCGTGCCTTAAATTACATCCACTTCTGTACATTCATTTCTTTTCCAAATGACCGAACCATTCAAAAGGAAACCCTTGCTACAAGATCGTAACAAACTCTTTACAAAAAGCGCATTTGATCATCCTTGCGTTTAAGGATATCAAATAAGTTGCACTTTATGTAAACTGATCAAAATGAAATTGCAGTGCTTGAATTCCTAGGTACATCTTATAGCTCTTGGTCTACTGCTACATTTAACACAACAAGACCTTATTGCAATCAATCATATGGAATGCACGATCTTGGATCATATTTTACTTTCTTATTTCGATTAAACTAATTTCATCGAGGTTTCGTACATAACGAATCGCGAAAATTCGCTATATAATATTTATATATGATTGAATATGGATCACATATCCATATTCTTATATTGATTTTAGAGTTCGAAACTCACTAAAGACAATACACTGTCTCGAGTAAATACGCACCTAAGTGTCCATGATACAAATGTTTTAAGAGCCGTATAATTAGACGCTTGCACATGTCCTGAAGTGACAGCATGCCAAAAGGATTTACTGATAAGTATATCTTTATATTTCTATGTCAATCTTAATTTTGTTCATTTGTATATTCTAACTGGTAAACATTTCATCAATTATATTATTGCGCAAATGTATCGAAGAAAGTAGATTAGTTTAATTTACACATAGCAGACGTTCTTATATTATTATATAGGTTAAATGTTATGTTTCATTTATCTAATAAACTCCCACTATACTTTTATATTTCTCTAAACTCTAACAGAAATATAGAAGTCTTTCGACTCCTAAAGTGAGTGTTAGGAATCGCTTGTCTAACCTTAGGTTTGTTCAACAAATCATAGACCTACGAACAATGAACCACAATTTATCAATTGTATCATATAAAACACCTAACATATTTCCTTTGTCCTAATCTCATTTCGACCTTGAGTTTGCTCAACGAATCAAAAGAGATCATTCACTCGTACCTACCGTTTCACAATGACCTAAGTATAAATGTATGTACCTTGAGTTTGCTCAACGAACACGTGTATACACACACACACATTTTACCACGTCTATCAATATATTTATAATACTACACATAAAATCTTTAGCTTGAGTTTTCTCCACAACTAAGGAGTATGTAGGTAATTTATTAATATATAAATGGTAGAGAACAACGCTTATATCAAAACTTCAAGTTTTTTAATATATTTAGTTGAGTGATGTCGACTTATAGAATAATGTATTTCTTATGAATTACTCTCGTGATTTAGGTGTCAAACACATCTAAAATCACAGTATACGTACTATACATATATATTTCTTCCTTAAAGCTATCTTAGGTATATTATAGTTCCACCTTTTACTATACATTCATATTATATAAGTTTAATTCATGCATATAGTTTATGATTTTAATTAAATTATATAATATTATTATGTATAATTTTATATTAATTTTATCAATTAAGTCTTAATTAATTAATTAACAATTTAATTTAATTTTTTTTATTTTAAGTATTTTTAAATTGAATACACACACAAAAACTATATTAATCGTAATATACATATATCGTAATACATGTACATTATGTTATTCATTAATTAACGTTTAATTAGTTTACTTTAAAAAAAATTGAAAATTATTTATTAATTACCTTAAAATGAGATAAATTCATATATATCATTATATATGTTTTTAATTTAATTAATTAATTATTAAATTAATCCAATTAAATATTATTATAATTTTTGAAAATAATTAACTATTTTCAGAATAATTTATAACATTTATAAAATTTCTAATATATTTTAAATTTAACCTATTAAATTTAAAATATTATTTATAATTGAAAAAATGACTATGATAATTAGTCAAAGGCCTAAACGCAATTCGGGCCTTTATGTTAGGGATAAACTTTGGGCTTATCGCATCTTTTGGGCCAGGCTAGTAGACGGATAGGGCAGAGTGCTCGATATCCAAATCTGGCTTTTAACTCTACTTTTCTAGACACCATACTAAGTGTATACTTTAATAAATTAGTACTAATATTACTAATTTAGATTGCATAGGCTATTTAACTCTGATATCAATGATGAAATTGGGCTAGCATGAAGCAGAATAATGAGTGAATTTCAAAAAAAAATAAGGTCTTATCGGGCCTATGAAGTTTAGACTATTTTTGATCTAATCTAAATAATTTTAAATAAAATATTTATTTAATTTAATTTGTTTATATAAAGGATTTGATTTGATTTATGTAATATAAAATATGTGTATCAAATACACATTTACATGTATAGTGTTGTGCAACATATAAGAGTGTACATGGTTTAATATGCCCGTATATAAGTTTTAGGATTTACACCGCAACAGATATATTTGTCACCTTATATACATATTTGCTATTCGCAATTAGTATATTATATATATGTGTGTGTGTGTGTATCTATATATATTTGTACATATATACGTTCTTACATATAAAGTGTATATATGGGTTAATTTTTTTGTTTAAAATTGTTAACCAGTTCATATGATTTAAATTAATATCTAAAATATCTTAAGGTAGTATTAAATTTAAAAGTTAGACCTAGATTTAAAGAAAAAATATCTATTTTAAATTCGATATTCAAATATTGATGTGTTTATATGTTTTCTTTTACATATGTATGTGTGTGTATTGTTTTTTTAATAATATTTAAAACACTTTAAATTTAATTTTAAAATTTATAAACTATCAGTTAGTAATTATAAATTACATATGTCAATATAATTTTGGCTGAAACATTTTCTGTCAATTTTTTTGGTAATATATACAAATTTTGTATGGATTTTTGTGTGTGTGTATAGTTTTTTATTGTTAACAAACCCGTACATATTTTGTTTATGTTTTTAAATATAAATCCACGTGGATTCACATTAATTCTTTTAAATGCATAGTAATTTAGAATAGTTTAAAATATATTTATAATATGTATTAATGTTTTCTGGTATGTCTACACATACACATGACTATAAATTAATCTAAACGTTGAATGTTGAATGAGCTCCCCCTGTATTCAATCTAAACTCCTCTAGAATATGCAACCAACAAGAGAGGATAATAGTAACCATAAATAAATTTATTTGATTTGAATGTAATTTGGAAATGAAAGGGAAGAACTCATGTAATTTGCAACCACGATGGAGAAATGTCATACCAAAATGAGTGAGAAAGAGGTGTTTAAATAGGCATCCAAGTAGAGGAATAAGTAAAGATCTACTCTCCACATTTTACTCGGTCTTTTGTGCCAATTCAAATCATTATTTAACCATTTAATCATTCCTTCCATTGCTCCTACGGCCGACCAATATAAAGGGCTTCATGGCTTACAAAATTTCAATATCCAATTAGTATTTAATTAATTTAGATCTAATTTAAATATTTACCGATATCATATATTGATTCATACTCATATAACTTTTATATATGCATACTAAATCAAATAAAATTTAATAATTAATATTTCATAAATACTAATTAATTTAATTAATTCATAAGAACTATAATTTAACTAAATTGTGTGGTATTTCGGAGCATTCAACACTGTGGTTGTGCGACTCAATGGTGTAAATTCAATTATCAATTAATACCAAATAATTTAAATATTAACGTTCATGTGTCACCTTAGCTAATGGCATTTGGCCAAATTTATCACTTACACATTTTTCGATAAAATCCAATTTCACAATTTCAAGCGGTATCTGGTAGCAACGATTATTTACACTAATTCTCTTCATCAAAACTATATCACATTAGGACTTATAGAATTTGGTTTTGGCCAAAATTTTAGTATCGCCCACATCAATTTGTTTAATCTAAAAACAAAGTTCTTGGTTCAATAACAGCAATTATTATTAACCGAACTGTTTTGGTAAGAGACTTTGACTTTCAGTTGACTATAGTTGACTTTGAGTGGATTATAGTTAGCCGTGATATTACTCCATGCAACTATAATCAAAGTAGGGTACATACATTGTAGTTCAACAGTATTCCAAAGTTGAGAGAACTGTATAATATCATTACTTCGGGATTCTCTATTTGATCTTAGTTATATTAACTAATAAAATACTCTCGAGTGAGTCATTCCATAGATATCCAATAACCATCAGTACCCTTTAGTGCCTCCAGTAGCCATAAGCAATACATTATCCAACATTTAGAGAGCGCTACGTACTTAATCTTAACAGATGTATCAATATCTTGTCTTGAAACATCTTGAGAAATATTTAAAACAATATGTTATTTTTGATGTGATAAACTTCTCATGAATACAACATAGTGTAATTACTATCACATAACCTATCATTTAAGCATTTTCTATGTAATATACTTAAATTGATTAATTAATTAGCTTATCATAATATGACAAGTATACAATAGAAAGCAAAACACTTTTCATGTTGAACGAGATTTTGTTACAGAGTTAATAATTTATAATAAATTATAGAATTGCTCCTAAGGCACACCCCTAAGTTTGTCGGTTAGTTCATCGTGTTTGGCTCTAGGTTTGTATAGAACGGATTTGGATTATATTTAAATGCATGCATGCACATGCACACACACAATACATACATACATATACATGTACATACGTACATACATATATAGATATAATAAGGTACAATCATATGAGCATTCTCTAAACATCAAAAGCATGTGTTTTCATCTTTTTTGAAAATGATTCTTTATTGCTATTAAAAAATCATATACTTCAATAATACGTCTCATCAAAACCATACAACCTCATAACCTAGATGAGTGCATGCAAGGAAAAATAATACATACTATCTTCGTATATTAACTTACAACTGGAATAGAAAATAAAATACAAAGTAAAATTGAACTAGGAAATCTAATTAGAGGAGGAGACAGCTACAACAAAATTACTCAAAACCTCTTATATGAAACTCCTAGCTCAATGTATAAGTAAGAAATACTTACAACACATTTGAATTAAAATAAACTAAATGACATAAATGTTATGTCAATTAATTCACATCCGTCCCACTTAAAGCACATCTCTTTCTTTGTTCTTTCAATTTTCAGTTTTAATGGCAGATCTACCCTAAACTCCATAAAGCACCTGGAGTCGTCATCCTTTAAGCTTGACGAGCCAATCTCCTCTTGATTCCCATCTTCACCCGTGATTGTCGAGCTGATTGGTAGTTTAAAAGTTAAATAATATTCCCTAAAATGGTTTACCAATATCAAAATAAGGGACATGTCAAGCACTAGCTCAAGTAATTAGTGACAAAGTTGTAAAAATCGTTAGGCGGACGCTAGCCGTTAAGTACAAACCAGGAATAAATTGTTTAGGCAGGGTCTAATCAGAGCTAGGCAATATTGATAACTTATGTATTTTGAATAAACTTTTAGTGTTTTGTTTAGTATATATAAATTGGAAATTTAGGATTGTAGATGTACTTATCAGCGGCCAACGAGGTAAGACCGCCTAAAACTAGCACGTTGATGCTTACATGTGGCACTAAAAATTAAATAATGCCTAACCAGTGCCTATATACATGTTTATATTCTTACATGAGGCGGTAAACCTTATATAGATGGGTCTAGGCGAATCGTCAGACAGTAAGCCTCACCTAGCATCCAAATGGGGCCTATGCGGAGGCCTATAAGGATTTTTTTTACAACAGTGGTCAATGGTAAGACGTTCTAGACAGAGATTGTAAAGTCCTCGGGTTTGGACACCTAAAACCTCAACATGAGTGATCTACTTGAATTATGTATCACAGTTGTTCTAAAAAAACGATTAAGTGGCATTTTATGTATTTCGATGGACATTTTGAAATAAATAATTGATATTTGAATGAATTTACGTGGATATGTATATGAACTGAGGTTTCATATGCCATTACACATAAAAAATGCAAGGCAATTATCTAAAAATTATTATGCATATACATACCATATTATCATATCATGTTTACCAGTCAAAAATTAAAGTTATTAAATAAATAATTTGACTTCTTTATAATATTAGGTCCAAAATTAAGATGTACATGTATCCATATATTTTTGATTCGTTAAATTAAAGGCTGATGCAAGGATTAAAAAATCTTAGCTATTATTTAGTTATTTGAATGTAAATAACACTTGATTAACATTTATAACTAAGCAAAAATTAAATAAGAGGTGATTTTAACATATGTTTGTGACTAATCAAATTATTCAAAATAAAAAGAATAATATATATGTATATATTTTACATGTGATCATGGAAAAGACCGTCATACAAATATATTAAGCATAAATCGATACAAATGAAAATTATGCTTGCAACCTTTATTTTTTTCAAAAACACTAAAAAATCCTTCAGCCTTATTAGTATATAATGTACCCGGCTTCCAAACCACGCCCAACCCTCAGCCTTCAGAAAAACATTTATAGAAATGTAAAACATGGCCGCGTTTTTTTTCACTTACAATTTATACAATGCAAGGTTCATTGTTTACAGCGCAATCAACCTGACATGGTTTCGTTCATTGCATTCGTAAAATGCAACTTACGTAAACGTTTTCAGTTTATATGTTTTTGCTAAAATAATTTGATTATATATATAAATAATATATTTTATACATCTAGATCGGGTAAAACATACTAAACTAATACTTTTAGAAGTACTATCAATTATGCATTTTTGGTTTCTTTATTGAGACTTGCATATTAGAAGTGCAAGCACTACAAAAAAAATACTATTTTACAACACTAGTTCTGCAACACTTCTCCAAAGTGTTGTAAAAGTGTTAGACCGTTTATAACATTTATGAAGAAAAATGTTGTAATAGGATTTTCCAAGCAACGTTTTTTGTACTACTGTTGTAAAATAAAAGTTATTTAAAATGTTTGTTTAAAATGTTGTAGAAAACTATTTTTCACAATTATTTTAGGGGTTTTTAGGCTCAAGAAAAAAGTTAGAGAAAAATTTAGTCTCAAGGACAAGAAGTTTGTTTTTTAGGCTGAAGGACATTTTTTAGTGTAAATCACAGAATGATAGTTGTAACTATCATTTTCAGTTTACACTCAAAAGTGTCCTTCAGACATAAAAAAAAATTATTGTCCCCGAGACTAAAATTTTTTGCAACTTCTTTCTTGTGCCTATTTACCTGATTATTTTATTGCATTGATTTGTGTTTGTTTTTCATAACAAATTTGTAATGTTGTCGACTACGTAAATAGAACCATGTTTTTTAATCATTGTAATTTAATAGTATTCAAGAATATTTATCAAACATTGTAAATTCAAGGCTAAAAAACAATAGTAAATTCTATCTAATTTTTATTTTACAACGTCTGCATAATGTTAGCACAATTCTTTTTTTGAACAACGTTTATTTTACATTGCTACAAACATTATATTTATCAACTTTTGCTTTATGTAGTTAATTCTCATATTTCTACAACATATTATTAACATTGTCATAAATGTGTACTATAACTTTTATATGGTATTGTTAAAGGCTATAATAATGATAACAAACTACATATGCTATAAAAAAAAATTTAACAACTTCAAACTGACATCATAAGCTTTTGTAATATAAAAACGTTTTAGTAATATTGTAAAAAAACCGTGCTTAGTAATTTTTGTCTCATAATGTAAAGTATAGCATTTGACAACAGTTAGTTGGTATTGTAAAATATTTCACTAAGAATCTTTTATTGCTGATTTAAATAGTTCATTAAGCAATTTTCACTTCAAAATGAACCAACATACTTCTTGGTGTTAGGAGGAGGAGAACATACATAGTCGAAATGAAATTTAAACCTTTTATAAAATGTAAAATCGCATTTTTATCTAAACATCTATTCATCAAATAAATAAATTTTGTTGCTTTTAAGGTTTCAAATTTTCGCTTTTATATCATTTTCACATTTATAACCTATTTTAAAACACATACTTGTATATTATAACATTAAATTATAAACGATTTGCAAATTTGTCAATTTAGACCTAATGAGCAATCTAAATTCTTATATAAGATTTCTAGTCTAAATTTTATCCAAACTTCCCTTATTTTCCCAGAAATCATTTATTTTGCTAAATAAATAATTATTTCCACTTCAATTTCCATAATAAATCTATTTTACTCCAAAAAAAATTAACATAAGCAAGTCCACCTTCTTACTTCATTGAAATAATTTCAAAATGCTTTTTATAATATTTGTGTATTCCAAATCATCCAACTTATGGACCGAAGAAGATATCAGCCATATTGCTTCAGTATTGGAAATCCTATCAAAATGGTTCATGTAGAAAAAAGCGTGATAAGAATACTATATGCTAGGGTTCTAAATTAAATCAAAGAAGATTCCTATTTTCCAAAAAAATGTCCTTCATTGATGAGAATATTAAGTTTAATTTAGAAAAGTACAATATGAGTGGAGCCCTGATAATGTAATAACCATGGTTGTTTTGGCCATAGTGAAATACTTTTCCCAACCTCATAAATATGAGTTCCTTGAAATAAAAGAGTAAACATGAACGATGACTTTATGATGCAAGTAGACCAAGCTGAGATGTAGAAAGATACATGAAATATTGATATCCAAAACACCATGCAACCCCAATCAAAAAATAGTCAAGGTCTGAATAGTTCACAGTCTCAATTTTTACATCAGAATGTCCAACTCATGAATACAAATTTTACATAAAGGACAACTGCGACTAAGCAAAAGGACGATAGGAAAATGATGATAATATCATTATAAATGGAAACTCATCAAACCACTATGAGAATACAAGTGAGAGTAAGTAGGCATTACGAGCAGAGTAGCAGTGATACAGCAACCCTTGATGCAGATTCTTCAATCCTTCACTGTGAAGACAACTGCAAGATAATTTGAAATAATGCTTGGTGTTATAGAACTTAATAATGATATCAATAAGGCAGATATAAATGCAAGCAAAATCAGAGAATCGAATTATGCAACACATAACAAAATGAATAGACTATTCACTAACCATGAATTCCTTTCCAAATTTTCAAACACAGATGCGCAGAATTTAAACCACGCCAACAGTGATCACTCCCTTTGCTAATTGCATTAGCAAATTAGTACACGAGCAAGGGGAATTCGCCACTCGGGTTTAACAATGCAGGGATTCAATTAAACGGTTATGCTGATATTAGGCCTGTCAAATGGGTTGAGTTGGGTCAAAATGGGTTGGGTCGAGTTTGACCCAACTCATTTATGACCCATTATTTTTTACCCACTTATGACCCTAGCCATATATAACCCAACCCGTTTAATAAGCGGATTACCCATTTAACCCATTTAAAGATTTAGAGGCCGTTTGGATTACAATAAATAAGTTGTTTTTTGCTTATAAAATGAAAAAATTAAAAAGTCAATATGGATAAACAAAATCTACCGACTTTTAAAAGTCATTTTTCAACTTATTGCAAAAGCAATTTTTTTTGCTTTTCGACTCACATAAGTCGATTTTTTATATGAAAAAATTCTTAAAAAATGTATTTTCAAATTTCAAAATTTCACATTTCAAAATTCAAATTTAAAATTTTCAAATTTCGAAAATTCAAAATTTAAAAATTTCACAGTACAAAATTCAAAATTTTAAAATTCAAATATCAAATTTTCAAAATTCAAATTTTCAAAATTTCGAATTTTAAAATTTGAAATTTCAAAATTTTGAACTTTAAAAATTCAAATTCCAATTTTCGAATTTAAATTTTCGAATTTTGAAATTTGTTAAAATTTGAAATTTTGAATTTTGAAATTTAGAATTTTGAATTTTAAAATTCGAAATTTTCAGTTTTGAATTTTAAAATTGAAAATTTTAAAATTTAAATTTTGAAATTCGAAATTCGAAATTTCGAAATTTAAATTTTGAAAATTTTAAATTTGAAATTTTTGGAAATTTCGAATTTTGAAATTTGAAATTTTAAAATTTTAAAATTTGAATTTTAAATTTTGAAATTTGTGGAAATTTTGGATTTTGGAATTTGTGGAAATTTTGGATTTTGAAATTTTTGGAAATTTCGAATTTTGAAATTTGAAATTTTGATATTTAAATTTTCAAATTTTTGGAAATATCGAATTTGAAATTTGAAATTTAAATTTTGAAATTTTTGGAAATTTCGAATTTGAAATTTGGAATATGAAAATTTGAAATTTGAAATTTAAATTTTGAAATTTTTGGAAATTTCGAATTTATAATTTGGAATTAGAAATTTTAATTGCAGTCTGAACAGAAAAAATAGCGGCTTCTACAGTAGGTGAAGTTCAAATATGAAGATGCAGTGGCCTGTTATTTTTTAAGTACAACTGTCAATTTTTATGAAAACTACATTGTATGTTTAAAATTCTTATTTTTCAAATTTATATTAAAATTTAATATTTTTAATAAATGGGTAAATGAGTTATCCACTTATAACCTTTTTAAAAATGGATCAACCCAACCCATAACCCATTTAATAAAATTCATAAATGGGTTGACCCAACCCATTTAAAAGTAGGGTAAATGGGTTGGGTTAATAGGTTGGGTCATATTTTGACAGGTCTAGCTGATATTATTATCCATGCATGGCAAACACCATTTGAAGGAAACTCACTCCTCATGTTATTTCACAAATTAAAGAATATCAAAGGGTTATATAAATAATGGAACAATGGTAGCTCAAGAACTAAGATAGGTTTGTAAGTAATATGAGGGGAAAAACAATGAACTATACCTTCAGATGCTATTTACCCAACTGATGACAGAATATAAAAACAATTTGCTAAACTTGAGCTAGTAAATCAAGGTCACATAGTGGAAATCCAACTGAAAGCAAAAAATTGAATGGCCATGTGACGATGATCGATTTTCAAAATTCTTCTACTCGCACTTGTCAACCAACAAAAACAGAAAAAACGTGAAGCAATTACTGGATGCTAATGGAAACTGCATCAATGAATAGACAAAACGTTCTAACCTTGCGGCGAAATACTTCATAGAATTGTATAATGTTGAGCATAATTTAGAGAATTTTCCCAAAACAACTTGTAAATATATTTTTTGTCAGATCAGGCAAGAACTAATGTAGAGGTCTATGTCTCAATAGCCCTTTAACTTTCAAATAATCTTGAACTTAACCTTGCACTTTTGATGGGCTCTCATCTCATGGTTCTCCAGTAGTTCCACAGACTTGAACACTGACTAAAACAAAAGACGGGATATGATAAGATAACACAAATAGTGAACAAAGAAAATTTTAAGCATAAGTGAATAATACTGGTTGTTATGATCCTTTCACCGAGAACAAGCACAAAACCAGGAGGATGCATAAAACAACTTTTTGGAGCAGTCGTTTGAAACTGAAAACAATGACAGTTAAGCTTATAGGAAGAACATATCGATTTGTAACAATAATATACCAACAGATATATATCTTTAAAGCTACATGAGATTTTGTAGTATTCATAATCGTGGTTCGCTCTGACTTGCTTCCCTTATTCGTCTAAAAAAAAAGAATTCAAATATATACTAGTCGAGGAAAAAAAGTCATATATGAGAGTTAAAAAGTCATAATAATGTTATATGGATAATGGACCACTGAAGCGTCATTATGGGTGCGAGTAGATGATGCCCAGATTGGAGATCTACTTTTTCATGGGCAACTACAATAAAGCAGAGTTTGTATGTCAGCACAACTTTAGCACTTGTGCAGACCTCACTTACTCTTCTGTAGAACTCATGCCTCATACTGGCTTACGTTTTTCGGTACTCATACTTGGTGATTTTCGGCTCTTTCTCCACACTTCAGCATTGCCTTGGGGCACCCACCCTTCCAATCAACTTAAATTAAATTTAGCCTGTAGCATGCATCCAGCCAGGCAAACTGTCATGTGCCTTCTATATTCAGCTCGCCTTGTCCTTAGGTACGCTTATTTCATTTTGGGCACCATTCAAAGCATATGCATAGCTACATTTTGCATTTCAGTCAGCTCACCGAGTCCACATGCAGTCAACCATTTCAGCTTCTCACCGATCTCGCGGCGCTTGTTCTGCTCTAAGTACCAGCCTCAATCTACTCATCAACTCAACCAGATTAGCCAACTGCTGATGTCACAGCATCTTTCGGTTGAGCTGGATGCTTTCTTATATTTCTAACCATAGATGCAGCACCTAAAACCAATATAATCGTATGCAAAAGTAATAACTGCTAATTTTATTTATTCGAAAACTTCAACCTTATAATACCATTAATGTGTATAAGCTTACTGTTTGAGATGCAAGACCTAGAGCTTGGTCACGAGTTAGACTAGTAGCCACACCACCATCCACTAGGGCTTCTGTTGCGAAGAACACACGTGTAGGCCCGCTTCATCTTATGCTATGTCAGCCTGCTTCTCAGCTTATCCTGTCCTTGCATCTGTTGGGCTATTCCATTTTCATCCATGCTTCATCTCAATCGCAATGCATTTTAAAACTCAGTTCAGCAGCTCCCTTGTCATGCATACTGCAATCTGACAATGCACTCATATTAAGTCTAAGAAAACAAAATGATGAATGTAAGATTCTAGGCAATAACGCTAATACTATAATGTCGCCCACTTATTCAATTCGGTGCAAAACTCAAGGATCGAATAAAAAAGAAACAAAATTTTGGAGGAGAAAAAGACATCGATCTTTGAAAACGTTGAAAGCGACGCTAAGGTTAAATTCTCTGAGCGCTAATAATTTGATGCATAACATTGATTACCCCAAGATTTACAGAGTTTAAAACCAAAATATCTATGTGTCCCATGTACCGTACGTTAACAAGATTGATGAGCCTACAAGGTTTTACAATCTGGTTATGCATCAAAAAAGCAAAAACAAGAAAATTATTTATACCAATTTATTAACATTGTATGGTATAATTGGTGTGCATAACATGTTACAAGTTGCACAGAGAAAACGAACAGTATGTTAGTCCTTGGGATGATAGTTTTGATGACAACAACCTTAGAATAAGATTATAAAATATAAATACTAGCATTATAGTTTAGATATATATGTATATGCATGATAGTTTTGATGACAACAACCTTAGAATAAGATTATAAAATATAAATACTAACATTATAGTTTAGATATATATGTATATGCAGAATTTAACCATGCAGGTACCAAGAATAAAGACTGTACGGTATAGAGATTCAAGGTTGAAGATATCAAGATTGAAGACTCATGAGTATCAAGATTATCAAGAGTTCAAGATTTCAATAATAAGTAATTTAATTAGAAATTTTGTTAAAACTCCTAGAAAAGCACTAACATCTTAAAATCCAATTTATTCATGAAATGTAATCCACTTCGAGCCCGTTAAAGGGATGAAACCCTAAGTAGGATGGAACCTACACAAATCTAGTGGAACATTGTTTTGTATTCGCTAACTTTTATTCAAAATGTTTTACAAAATTATATCTTGTTTTCAAAATGATTTCAAAATCTTCCTTTAAAAGAATCAAAAACATCTATGCTGGTTTTAATACTTTTAGCCTTAAAATAATCCTTATTTTCATAATCAAATTATCCTTGGTTTTAAACTATCTTTTAATTATAATATATTTAACTTTTAAATATTTATATTTAGATTTAAATATAAAATTATAGTAAAATTATATATATATATATATATATATATATATTATTCCCTATATTTATTGATGTATTTTAACTATATTCAAGTATATTTATAAAGTTTAAAATAGTTTTAATATAAGATAGGAGTTATTTTCAAAGAAAATCAAATCATCAAAATTTCCTTTGGCATGTCGACATACTCAAGTACCTCATGTCGACGTGATAGCGGTTAATTTCAAAATTTTGAATTTCAAAGGAAATGTCTATTTGTCATATCCTTTCACGAATGGACATGGCTATTGTTCTACTATAAATAGGGATGGTTTAGAACGAATTTGTAATCATATTTTTCTGGTTTTCACTCCTCTTCTTCTCCCACATTTCTTTATACATATTCTTACCATTACTCTGTCGAAATCAGCATTGAATCTAACTAGATCATTTCTGGTTTGATTCTCTATCACATCTCAACAAGATCTCAGTGTGATTATAGCCTAGGAAATCATTTAGGTGAACTTGTTGCCCCGAAATCAAGTATCTCTACACAGAGGATTGTGAATCCGGAGTGGTGTACCTCGTAGCCTTGAAATCGAGGATGTAATTGTACAATTTCTTTTGAAAGGAAATCCCTACTTATGTGTGGGACTGAATGTAGGGTAACTCCGAACCAGTATAAAATCCGGTGTGTTATTTCATTTATTGCTTTTACTTTATTTCTACATCTATGTTTGTTTCTGTGATCATATCTGTGTCTGAATATTGTATACTTTTGTGTCAAATTAACAAAAACTAAAAAAGATTTAGTAATTCCTTAAAACACTATTCACCTCCCCCTCTAGTGTTAATCATAGCCTTAAGATCCGTATTCCGCTTTTCTCACACAGTACAAATTTGAAATATATATCTATAAATAAAAAACAACGTTTATTATAAAAGATAATAAAATAAAATTATTACCAACTTTTACATGAGAATGGAGAAAAAGCCTAAAACAAAGCAAGTGGATTTTTTCCCCTCAGTGATCTCATACTGTGAAATTTAATTGAAATGCTCTCGTGGATTCAACGTGAAATATGAAAGCATCATGCACATTGTTACTTATAAATTTAAATTATACGTAAAAGGTTAATGGCGCCGATAATTGTCAGGATCTCCAATATAAGGATACTCAAGCATTTCAATGTAAAGTTTATGAAGATTTAGAAAGGAAGCAAAACAATAAAAATGTTAGGGTAGGAAAGATATAAGCTCAAAGATTCTCCTTCCCCTCTTTCTTTGTCCGGGCTTAGGACCTACAATGTGAAATAGACATTGACGGAGTTAAAAGGGGTTAAAATTTTAAGATGCATAACATAACCAAATAAAAAAGTAAACGAATTATACTGAACTATCAATTGATAAATCAAATGCTACCTATTTTTATTGCATATCCTGCATTTTTATAGCCTTATGCATTTCCTGCATTTTTTTAATCAATTTTACTGAACTGCCAATTGATAAATCAAAGGCTACCTAATTTTATTGCATTTCCTGCATTTTTATAGTTAAGCATTTCCTGCATTTTCTGTCAATTCTAGTGGACTGTCAACTGATCTATCGTGGAACATTGAAATAAATGGCTACCGTAAGCTGTGACACCCCACCTCGAAACCCACATTAATAAAGAGTATTACTAGGTAATACTGTCTGCTAATGCATAAATAGGATTGGTTAGGAGCGACCATCTATAACTTTGTCTTAAACAGCTACTGAATATGTCGACTAATGCTTTAATTTTTTTCCATCTCAAGTGAATCGACATATTCAATAAATGCTTAACACAAAACTACAGATGGCTAACGGATCTATCAGAACAAAATACAACAACCAAATGCACATCACTTCACATAACAGCATATAAACATATATATACATATATACATTTTCATGCTTTACAAACATTTTGATCACTAATAAAAGGATAATATAAGTTATAAAAACATTTTTATTATTAAAGACCCTTATTTTTACTTAAATAACCAATTTTCACCAATGTATACACAAAACTCCATTTTTAATACCAAAATTTACACAATGTGCAGCTACGTACTTGCATATACCGATCTATCAAATGCTATTGATTGATCATGGAACATGCTTCTCTATACATTTATGAGCACAACCAATTTTATGTGCATCATCTCGTCATGAAGATTTTTTGATCAATTATTTTGATTTTTTTGTTGGCTTCTTACCAAAAAAGACACCGAATTAGTTAGTTATAAAATACATTGTCATTTGTTTACCTCATGACTATCATTGAACATCTACATTGGTTCTCGAGTTACATCATATCTCAGTTTAGGTTGGACATTTTCGAAAATAAAAAGAAAAAAGCCACTAAAGTTTCCATTGTCATATTCATCACTCTCTACTTACTTCCACATACCTTTTTTTTCCAACATATCAACGGTTGCTTTAATCAGTGGTTCCACTCAAAAATTCATATCTACATTTGTATAATTTTCTGTATATCATAAAATGATCTTTACAATTACTTGAATAATTACCGTATTTTTTTCTTCTTCATTGCAGTTAAGTATATTTGTCTCATGCTTGTTTGAACGAGGTACTAAACAAATAAAGAACTGGAAATAAATGATTCAAATTGGTTGGAATATAAAGTTTCAAAATAGATAAATGTTCATATTGATAAACAAAATCCAATTTCCTCTCATAAATATACATCTACTTCTTTACAAAATTATTCTACAAAACTTTTATATATATATATATATATATATATATATATATATATATATATATATATATATATATATATATATATAAACATAGGAAAAAAAGAAAAAGATAATATCATTGCTATTACCTGTGTATAATTAGTTAAATTTAAACGAGATCATCACTTTGATGATCCATACAAATTAAATGGGAGGAGAGCAAGCAAATTAAAATATGTATAATCATACGGTGGAAAAAGAAAGAAACGTAACTTAAATGTGAGTCTGCATGGAGGCGTACAATGAAGGGATGCTGGGGTTAGAGGCACAAACACTGTATTGACATGATACCAAATAGGCCAAAAACCAACAAAAAGTTGATGAGCTGCAAAATAGGCTTTGGCTATAGGCTTGAAAATTAACGTGATTCAAAACATACGTAATCCATATAGAAGGCTTTGGCTGTAGAATGCAAGGGAAAGTGACACACTCACAGAAGCAAACTGCGCTGAACTAGAGGGATAAGCACACACAAACAAGCTGGACATGCACAAATGAGCTGATGCAATGTGGTTCCTGTATGGGCAGGCTGCGGTAGAGGACAGAGAAGAAGATACCTCTCCTACTAAAAAGATGAAAATTGGAGCGGTTGAGTGAGGCGAAACTTGTGAGAACTGACAAGGGAGGTAAAGTGAAGCAAGAGGCCGACAAAGTTTCAGGTTGGCGAAGAGCATGCTGGTATTGAACTGATGTGGACGTATCCAGAGATGCATATGCTGGTCTTGAGAACTGATGAGTAAAAAATGCTAGTCACGTGAAATTGAGAAAGGTGATGCAGTATCTAGACTGAGAGCACTGAAGTGAGAGCTGAATCACTGCACAGAGACTGATGATGCTGGTGCAGCATGAATTATTTTTACAATAATATTCTTGTAATTAAGATAATAATATTGAATAGTTGTAATAAACTTTATTCAATAATAAATATGTTTCATTGCTACAACTATATAAACACTATAGCAAACAGTTTTGGATATTAGATTATTTGTACAAATATATCATCGTTAAAGATAAAGCTTACAATGTTTTTGAAATGTTATACAAAATTTTTATGCTACTTTTTTGAAGTATTGTTAGAATTATTGTTGCAGTAGTTCTGAATAGTTCGCAAAAGTATATCTACGATGTTTAAACATGGTTTAAATAAAAAATACGACATTTAGAAAGTGTTATGTTAAGATATAATAATGTTTTAATAGTGTTGTATAAAATTTGAGTATGGATTCCTGTGAATGTTGCATATGTTATTTTATTAAGGTTTTAGTATTGTTTTAAAATTATGTTTACAACTTTTACATAGTGTTGAAAAATCAAAATACATTGTTTTATGAATGATGTTTATAAAATTTGAGCATAACTTATTCTGAATGTTGCTTGTGCTATTTTTATAACATTTTAATATCATTTTAAAATTTTGTTTACAACGTGTACACAACATCGAATTCATTAATGAGGTAGAAAAAATTTCATCGATATTTATATTACATCGTAGAAATATATTTTACAATACATATAAATTATAGTGCAATGTATTTCTAGTTGATATATTGGATATGTGCCATGGTACCGAACGTTGCAAACATACTATTTACTGCATCCTAAACAACACTAAACATGTGTTGTGAAAGATCTGTATTTTATGCAACTATGGGTATGACAACGGTATAATTAATGTTGTCAATGTGTTTTAACAATGTTAATTCACCATTGTAAAAGATGTTTTTCCTTATAGTGAAGCAACTTAAATCGTAACTATTGCAATTATTTTGAAGATTTTGGATTTTGATTAATTATGTAGATTACTCATAATTATTATAAATTTGTATGCGATGTTAAATTTATGATATAAAACACAAAAGATTTATCTTTCGTATTATGATTAATAAAAAGTGTGTTGTGACGCCCCACCTCTATACCTCACGCTAGCCAAGGACACTACGGAGTAATGTCGTCAACTAGCACGAAAAATAAAGCTGTTGAGGAGCACCCTTCCGTGTAATTACTTTGTGCGAGCACCGATATATCAGATAAGTATAACATGCATTTCATTTTAAGAGGAAATCCGACATACCGATACAAACTCAAAGCTACTACACAGTGGCTATATGATCTTCGGAAACAAATATATAAATAAGCATAACATAAATCAATCACAGATATTCATATCACAAAGGCAGAAATAGATATGAATAAAACACATAGAAGCGTACATAAGAGTAGTGGTCAAATAAGATCCACAATATCACAAAAGAATAGGTGCAAGTACTAGACAAAAGAATAAGTATACATCAACGAGTCTCTATCTCGTATGTATAACAACAAAAACTACTAAACTAGAGTAGTTAGTCAAAAGGCAGATAATGTTCTCAAAAGAGGAGTCAAGCAGAAGCATGTTGAATATGCGCTTTGCGCTTATATGATTTTTGTTTGATGATAATAAACATATATACATTCGTTTAAATGTATTTGTTAATATACTATTCTATTTTTCACAGTTTAAATAAATATTTGTTGAATAAAATAAATTACATAGAATTTGAATTCAAAAAGATATTTTATTCAAATAAATATTTATTACAATTTTGAATAGTACAATTTCAAGCTCTCACTATAACTATACAACTTTGATTACATCACATTTACATCAGCACCTCACTACATATCACTCACACTCGTATTTATCTTCAACTGCATTCCGGTTTGAATCCAGCATCTGAGCAATGTGCAAAAATATAAACTAACGCAGTAAAATTGAAAAAGAAATATTTTTGCAATTCAAAAATAAAAGATAATTTTTGAAAATATGATTTGCCTCGGTTATTTGGGTTGTTCGTCATGATTTAAATTTGAATTCATCATACACGAACAACTTGTGACATACACAGTGTATTACTGTATATGCCACAAGGCCGTGCACGCCGATATATACACTTGATTGATTTACAGGGACAGGTGAGCACAGGTCAAACCCAAATGAAAAACCGGGTTCAACTCACGTGCAATAACATTGAAAATCACGACACAAGCACAAGGTCAAATCCGAGTTTTTTAAAACTGGATTCAACACAAGGCAACATGACATGAATGGAACGAAGACCAACAGCAAAATAGACTGCAACAATCATGTATGCAGATCAGGTCCAGTGCCAACAAACAACAAGTCTCGACCAAAACAGTTGCAACATGGATATCACAAAACAAAACTCACCGGAATGAACAAGCATGCACATACACCAGAAGCTCAAGTCAATGCACAGTACAAACATATGTACAGCAACCCAACAGTGATACAAGTATGCAACAACAAGAAAACCAGTTCAACGAGCATGACACAGCAACAAGGCAACAGTTACTCAGATGTACAACAAGTCCAAATACATCAATAATGCATGAAACAATGAAACAGTTCAAAGCTTCAACAAATCAGAACAGCCATACATGAAGTGAATCAAGTTCAGCAGTGCAATGACCAAGCATTGACCAATGAATAGATGAACAAAATGACCAAGTGTAACTGGAAACAATAATGGATGCAAACTACAAATACATGATACTGTTCAATATCCAAGACTCAAGAATGCCTCATTGACCATATGCCAAAACTAACAGCTAGTGATATATGCAAACAAAACAATGCCACTGCAGATTAGACATGAATGGTGAGTTGAAACTGACCAGCATCATCTATGAACTGAACCGATGGCTATATGGATTGAATGAAATGGGTAAAGGCACGTAGCTGCTCGAAATCTGAAGTGCAAATGGCGTGTAATTGAACTGAGAAGTTAAATGAGAAAAAGTAACAGAAAAGATAAGCTGAAGTGATAGTGTGCAGTAGAAAGGAGACGCTGAGATAAATTGAAGTGTAAACATAAATGCAGGTGCCATGAACTGCCAAGGCTGAAAGCGATGATTGCCATGGTTAGGATTAACATTTTATTTTGTCAATTTCAGCAATAGTGATGCTTCAGTTGTTACTGGACTACAGCACGACCAAATGGCCAAGATGAAAAACCAGAGTTCAATGCATATGAGACCAGCAATGCTCAAGACCACACAGGCATATATGTCAAGTAAGTACTACAAAGACCATGTCAAACGCAGAAACAAGTCAATGCAACATGAACCAATCAGTAGCATATACTACAAGGATGAACACAAACATTGCAGAGATGACCGAAGTATAATACTAATCAAGCCAAAGTCAACAGTATAATGATCGAAGTCAAAGCCGTGGATAGCAAGAATATACACGCATATGAAAAAGTCAAAATCAAAGCCGATGACTTTAAACCGTGTCAACCAAGTAACCCAAATTATACGTATATGAAAAAGTCAGGGACATCTCAATCATCAAAACAAAATCGAGCGGCCAAAGCACAGTGAAGATGAATTCAAACAAAATTTATACGAATGCAAAATTAGGGTTTTGAATCCTATATAAACCCTAGGATCATCATCAACAAATCCATTCGAGTTCGAGCTTAACAAAGAACAAATCATCCAACTCGAATCACGATCGAGTTCAAGCATCAACCAGTAAAGAAAAAGGGATAAATTACGTACCGAAATCGCAACAGCGAACTCGATCAAACAGAAGCGGCCAAGAGCGAACGAAAGAGAACGAAGCACACGAAAAGGCGCAGCTTCAAAACCCTAGTTTGGATTGAAGAGAACGAAGCCCTAAATTTGCAAGAGGAACGGCCGCCATCATGAGCAAAGAAATAAAAGAGACGGGTTGAATTACAAAGGGGCCGGTCTATTTTCTAAAAGAGTTTTAATTAAGGGCTTTAAATTTTTATTTAGGGTTATTTGTTTTTATCTTTTAGTTGTTGTTTTTATTTATTTTTCGAATCGAAGAATTTGTAAATCACCACCTAGGGATTAGGTCGTGTCAGATTGTCTAGTTAGAATTAGTTCAGTGAGCAGGGTGTGCGAGTTTGCAATGCTCTATAGGCGGGAGCAGAGTTTCGAGTAAGCAAAGTTCTATTGTAGGCGGGAGCAGAGTTTGGGAGTAAACGAAACTCTATAGGCGGGAGCAGGGTGTGCGAGTCTAGTAGAGTGTTTGTGAGCGGAAGCAAATGTTTGCGAGTCTAGTAGAGTGTTTGTGAGCGGGAGCAAATGTCTGCGAGTCTAGTAGAGTGTTTGTAAGCGTGATACTGTTTAATTCTAATAGAAATCTAGGAATGCAGCAGTAGGCAGGGGTTGCCGAAGCTGGGTAAATTTTGTGTGTGATTTACTTTTCAGCATATTTATTTCTGCAGTTTGTTTATGTGTTTTAAATTGAGAAGATTTGCAATAACCCTATTCAAACCCCCCCCCCCTCTAGGGTTAATCTAGATCCTACAAGTGGTATCAGAGCCCGGTTTTTTTTTTATAACTCTAGAGTCATGAATCCACCAAATAATATTTTTGATGAGGGTCGTTTCAATATTATTCCTTCTATTTTCGATGGAACAGATTTTTTGAATTGGAAATTGAAAATGGAATTTTATTTAAAATCTGTTAATATTAAATGTTGGGATATTATTGAAAATGGGTGTGATATAACAAATAAGGAAATTATCTCGATTAATGCTCTTGCTATACATATATTATATTCTCATATTAATCGTGATAATTTTTATTTCGTTTCTCATTGTGAAAATGCACAGAAAATTTGGAAAACTCTCGATGCAATATATGGTGCAAAAGTCAACAGCAATGAGAAGTCCTCCACAACCAACTCAGAAATATGCTTAACAGGATTGGTAAATAGCAGTTGTGATGAGGATGATGATGATGGAGCAGCCGAGCTGGCATTACTAATGAAGAACTCAACAAGGAAATTTGCAGCCACGTGGAATAAAAGCAATAGCAGTGAAAGTGAGAAAGCAGATATGTGCCTTCATGGGAATATAACCGATAGCGACGACGACGAGCCAAGCGAGGTATCGAAACTTACTCACTCTGAATTACTTATTTATTTCCACAAAGTAAATGGCTGTTTTGAACGACTTAGGGAAAAATACGCTAAACTTGAATCACAAAAAGACACTTTGATAGAATTAAATGAACAACTTGACCAATTAGTTAAAACCTATCAAAGTAGGATCCCTAAGTGTGATAAGTGTCCAACATTTGAAGAAGAAATTAAAAAATCAGAAATTAAAATGAAATCACTTGAAAATGAAATTCTGATTTTAAAAATTGAAAATACTAGAAGAGAGAATTCTATTAAAAAGTGCACACAATTGTTAAACGAAAATGAATCTCTCAAAATACAAGTCCAACAATTGTCAACGACTTTAGATAAATTTTCAAAAAGCGAAAAATCGTTGAATATGCTATTAGGAAAGCAAACTGTTAACACGGTTAGAAAAGGACTTGGATATAATCAATCTAAAATTGTTGAAAACAAGATTAATCAAGAATATTCAATGTGCACGATTTGTAGAAAATATGGACACAATCACAATAATTGTTGGTATAGACCCAAACATGTGAAAACTATACCGATTTGGGTTCCAAAAGGCACAAATATAAAATCTTTGAAAGTCAAACAAATTTGGGTGCCAAAAGGAACATATATAAATAGTTTTGGGTCTCCAAAAACATATTTTTCATATTCTGCCACTAACAACCATGGACCTATAAAAACAAATAGGTCACAAAAATCTTTCATCGTGTAGGTGTGGTGGCAGGCTAAGGAACAACAACAGTGTTCTCTGGATTTTGGCTGTTCCAGAAACACAACGGGCGACAAAGCAAAGTTCCTTAGCCTAGTATAAAGGTGACAGAATCACAATGGACAACAACGAAAAGTTATCGTAAAGGTAAAACAGGTAAAATTGTTTTGAACGATATATTAAATGTGATAATCTGCACCGTATTCTGAATGAAATCAGCTAAAGATTGTGATGTTGAAAAAAAGATGATTTTTTAATTCTGACTTATTCTTAATTGATATGATTTCTTTTGACTTGTTCTTACTTTGATTTGTGCTTAAAAGTAGACCAACCATCCTTTCATCATCGAACTTAATCTGTTTGGTCAATTTATGATGTTGATTGATTACTGTTTACTCATGCTATAAAAAGGATTTTAAGAAATTTTTGAAATTGTTGAAACTTTATGAATTTGTTGAAACTTCAAGAAATTGTTTTGAAATAATAATGAAGTTTTAATGACCGTTGATAGTTGTTCATCCTATGGTTTCTAAGTTTAACACTATGATATTTGTTTGAGTGGTAACATGGCTTCATTTCAAATTTCATTCTGAGATAGTTTGTTGAAATTTCACAAATCTGGTCTTTGACATCCAACGAGTGAATATTGAGTGAAATTTAAATTCAGATGCAGATTACACTGGTAATATAGTTGATAGAAAAATTATTAGTGTAACGTGATTAATTTTTGAAACATTCATTTGCTGCATCGTTTTTTTTCAAAGAAAATATCTGCATATATTTCACTTGAAATAATTTTCAAATAGCAGATTTTTTTTCATATAACCCCTTCGAGAAAATCATTGTTGACCATATTTTCAGATTAGTCATTTTTTATTTGATTTTAAATGACAAATTTTGACTAATCTAACTCCCTAATGATTATCGAAAAGATCAATAGTGATTGAAAAAGTGATGAGTGTCGATATTTGTCATACATTACTCAAGACAATATATTTAGAAAAATTTCTTTAGAATTTCATAACAAGAGTTATAAAAACTTTTTGTTGGGTAAAAGTTCCATGATCATTTCTATTTCTACCATCTTTCTATCGACCATCACTCATCAAAATTACACATAGTATGTAGATTTGTGGTAGTTTACAAAGGAAATCATTTGTTCTTCAATATCTTTAAATTTGTGAAGGAAATTATTTGTGCTTCAATTTATTATATTTAGCAATAAAAATAAATATCCAAAGTATTCACTCTCATTTAAAAGTCCTCATGGTTATGCATGGGTAAATTACTTGGATTTTTGATTATGTGCTTCCATGCATTTAAAAGTCCTCACGGTTATGCATGTATGGAACGCATATCAAAATTAATTGATTCAAATAGACAAGTTGATTCTAATCCCATTTAAAAGTCCTCACGGTCATGCGTGGTCAGAAGATACTTGATTTCATTTTTTAAATAAAAATTGTGAATGCTACTAATCTCATTTGAAAGTCCTAACGGTTATGCATGGTTAGTAGATATTCAAATTTCCTGAAATAAATATACCACAAATAGACAGAACTGTATGATTTTTATGATTTTATTCCCATTACTTCTGAAAGTGGAATATGCGCCTGACAAGGGTAATTATGATTTTTGTTTGAGTTTTATTGAAATTTGATATTTATATTCAATTGAGTTAAATGTTTGATTCATGTCTATCACTTCATCCCTATTTTATAACACTGTTATTCTTTTGCTGATAACAAAAGGGGGAGAGAAAAGTTAAGATTTTGTCAAATAGAATCAAGCAAAGGTCAAATAATTTTCCATTTGCATATAGGCTCATTTACATATTTTTATTTGTATGCATATATGTAGGGGGAGTATTGTGTAGAGAGGAAGCATTTAAATAGGGGGAGCAAATTGAACGGTCAATCAAATACATTTAATACATTCAAAATCTTAAATATATGTTTGTTATCATCAAAAGGGGGAGATTGTTGAATATGCGCTTTGCGCTTATATGATTTTTGTTTGATGATAATAAACATATATACATTCGTTTAAATGTATTTGTTAATATACTATTCTATTTTTCACAGTTTAAATAAATATTTGTTGAATAAAATAAATTACACAGAATTTGAATTCAAACAGATATTTTATTACAATTTTGAATAGTACAATTTCAAGCTCTCACTATAACTATACAACTTTGATTACATCACATTTTTTCACATTTACATCAGCACCTCACTACATATCACTCACACTCGTATTTATCTTCAACTGCATTCCGGTTTGAATCCAGCATCTGAGCAATCTGCAAAAATATAAACTAACGCGGTAAAATTGAAAAAGAAATATTTTTGCAATTCAAAAATAAAAGATAATTTTTGAAAATATGATTTACCTCAGTTATTTGGGTTGTTCGTCATAATTTAAATTTGAATTCATCATATACGAACAACTTGTGACATACACAGTGTATTACTGTATATGCCACAAGGGCGTGCACGCCGATATATACACTTGATTGATTTACAGGGACAGGTGAGCACAGGTCAAACCCAAATGAAAAACCGGGTTCAACTCACGTGCAATAACATTGAAAATCACGACACAAGCACAAGGACAAATCCGAGTTTTTAAAACTGGATTCAACACAAGGCAACATGACATGAATGGAACGAAGACCAACAGCAAAATAGACTGCAACAATCATGTATGCAGATCGGGTCCAGTGCCAACAAACAACAAGTCTCGAGCAAAACAGTTGCAACATGGATATCACAAAACAAAACTCACTGGAATGAACAAGCATGCACATACACCAGAAGCTCAAGTCAATGCACAGTACAAACATATGTACATCAACCCAACAGTGATACAAGTATGCAACAACAAGAAAACCAGTTCAACGAGTATGACACAGCAACAAGGCAACAGTTACTCAGATGTACAACAAGTCCAAATACATCAATAATGCATGAAACAATGAAACAGTTCAAAGCTTCAACAAATCAGAACAGCCATACATGAAGTGAATCAAGTTCAGCAGTGCAATGACCAAGCATTGACCAATGAATAGATGAACAAAATGACCAAGTGTAACTGGAAACAATAATGGATGCAAACTACAAATACATGATACTGTTCAATATCCAAGACTCAAGAATGCCTCATTGAACATATGCCAAAACTAACAGCTACTGATATATGCAAACAAAACAATGCCACTGCAGATTAGACATGAATGGTGAGTTGAAACTGACCAGCATCATCTATGAACTGAACCGATGGCTATATGGATTGAATGAAATGGGTAAAGGCACGTAGCTGCTCGAAATCTGAAGTGCAAATGGCGTGTAATTGAACTAAGAAGTTAAATGAGAAAAAGTAACTAAAAAGATAAGGTGAAGTGATAGTGCAGTAGAAAGGAGACGCTGAGATAAATTGAAGTGTAAACATAAATGCAGGTGCCATGAACTGCCAAGGCTGAAAGCGATGATTGCCATGGTTAGGATTAACATTTTATTTTGTCAATTTCAGCAATAGTGATGCTTCAGTTGTTACTGGACTACAGCACGACCAAATAGCCAAGATGAAAAACCAGAGTTCAATGCATATGAGACCAGCAATGCTCAAGACCACACAGGCATATATGTCAAGTAAGTACTACAAAGACCATGTCGAACGCAGAAACAAGTCAATGCAACATGAACCAATCAGTAGCATATACTACAAGGATGAACACAAACATTGCAGAGATGACCGAAGTATAATACTAATCAAGCCAAAGTCAACAGTATAATGATCGGAGTCAAAGCCGTGGATAGCAAGAATATACACACATATGAACAAGTCAAAATCAAAGTAGATGACTTTAAATCGTGTCAACCAAGTAACCCAAATTATACGTATATGAAAAAATCAGTGACATCTCAATCATCAAAACAAAATCGAGCGGCCAAAGCACAGTGAAGATGAATTCAAACAAAATTTATACGAACGCAAAATTAGGGTTTTGAATCCTATATAAACCCTAGGATCATCATCGGCAAATCCATTCGAGTTCGAGCTTAACAAAGAACAAATCATCCAACTCGAATCACGATCGAGTTCAAGCATCAACCAGTAAAGAAAAAGGGATAAATTACGTACCGAAATCGCAACAGTGAACTCGATCAAACAGAAGCGGCCAAGAGCGAACGAAAGAGAACGAAGCACACGAAAAGGCGCAGCTTCAAAACCCCAGTTTGGATTGAAGAGAACGAAGCCCTAAATTTGCAAGAGGAATGGCCGCCATCACGAACAAAGAAATAAAAGAGACGGGTTGAATTACAAAGGGGCCGGCCTATTTTCTAAAAGAGTTTTAATTAAGGGCTTTAAATTTTTATTTAGGGTTATTTGTTTTTATCTTTTAATTGTTTTTTTTTTTCGAATCGAAGAATTTGTAAATCACCACCTAGGGATTAGGTCGTGTCAGATTGTCTAGTTAGAATTAGTTCAGTGAGCAGGGTCTGCGAGTTTGCAAAGCTCTATAGGCGGGAGTAGAGTTTGCGTGTAAGCAAAGTTCTATTGTAGGCGGGAGCAGAGTTTGCGAGTAAACGAAACTCTATAGGCGGGAGCAGGGTGTGCGAGTCTAGTAGAGTGTTTGTGAGCGGGAGCAAATGTTTGCGAGTCTAGTAGAGTGTTTGTGAGCGGGAGCAAATGTCTGCGAGTCTAGTAGAGTGTTTGTAAGCGTGATACTGTTTAATTCTAATAGAAATCTGGGAATGCAGCAGTAGGCAGGGGTTGCCGAAGCTGGGTAAATTTTGCGTGTGATTTACTTCTCAGCATATTTATTTCTGCAGTTTGTTTCTGTGTTTTAAATTGAGAAGATTTGCAATAACCCTATTCACCCCCCCTCTAGGGTTAATCTAGATCCTACAAAGCACATGTAACATCTCGGTCTGACCGAGTATTATTTAATAAGATAATAATAAACGGATCAGTCTAGCTATAAATATCAGATAAAATAGATATAATAAGAGATACGACAAATAAAAACGTATGATAGCAATAATGCCATACTATGAAAAGTATACATTAGACAACACAAAAATCATACAATATCTCAAGAATCTCATAACATCAAAAAGAATGTCATATTCTTTATTTTTTATTCACCATACCACAAATATTGACAAAAATATCAATGCCAATCACAAAATTAGTGAATCACAAATTATGGAAATCATCAACTAGAAATCCAAAAATCACAAAGAGGGGGAAGCCTATCAAAAACGGGGGCATGAAAACTCACCAACATGTGTATCAAAAACGGAACGCTATTCCATGGTTGCTAACCATTAATTTGAGCCGAGGCTCCACAAACGGCCCGAAAACCATGGATCGCTACCCCACCAAATTTGAGTCGAAACTCCAAAAACGGTCAATAGACCATGGGTCGTTAGCCCATAAAAATGAGACGAAGCTCCATAGAACGGGGTACAGTCCCCCACGTGGATAAAGAGACATCGCACATCGCTAGTCTAAACCAAAAAAATGATCATCATCGATCATCAAAAAGTGTCAATTACACTAAGCTAGTAAATAAATGAGTTTAACTTCATGTCCCATAACCACTGGCTTTAACTTAAATATTTACGAACAAATTGTAGATCTCCACTCGAAAGTTGTCACAAGAGTTTCAATCGAACAAGTCCAAAAATTAACCAACGAAGTAAACACAAGCGTTTCATACCACTAGTTTTACCAAGCCGTTTAATTAGATTTCTCAGACGAATAAGGTAAAGGTTTGTGTATACTAATAGATTGGAAAATGGTTTTATAAATAAGCTTTGTATTAAAAATAGAGTTGAAATCATATTTGAGAAAGAGTTTGAATATTTACTATTAGTACAGAAACCTTTGTATTTTAAAGTGACAAATCACAAAATTGATTGTAAAAACAATCAATCACCAAAAATTCACATTCGAAGACGTTAATTAAATCCAAAGAAATCGATACCAAATCCATTAAAATGGATATTCCCCAAAAATCCCGAAAAAGAAGTTATCAAAGTCAACAAAGGTGATAACAACAAATTGGAGAAAAAAGAATCGGTTAAAAATTTGAAATTCAAATACAAAAGGCAAAATAGGCAGAGACAGCAGATTCAGTCGACTAGAACAGGGTGGTTAGTCGACTGACACAAATCCTAAAAACTTTCTGTTTCCAGGTTCAGTCGGCTGAACCTGGGTGGTCAGTCAACTGAATGATACCTGGAAACTTTCAGTTTCCAGGCTTAGTCGACTGACCCAGAGTGGTCAGTCGAGTGATACTGGCCCAGAAAAATTCCTAGGTTCGGTTCAGTTGACTGACTTCCTGGTTCAGTCGACTGACTTCCTGGTTCAATCGACTGAACTGGAAATTCCAGTATTCTCAGCCTAGCCCCCAAGGGGAAAAATCCCAAACATTTTACGATCGGTCGAGTAATGGGCATTAGAGGTTTACGCCAATCGGCAACCCAGCCCTATAGGCTCTTCGATACGCCACCAAAAGCATGATCAAACATCAAAGCTATGATTTTTAAAGATTTAACTTCAAAACACCAAAAATTGGAATACTCATAAAACCAATCCAATCCAATAGCAAATGGATAAGGAATAGATGTTAGGAATCACTTCATAACTACTATCAAAAATATAGACATAGATGTGAGTTCAAAAACTCGCCTTTAAACCCAAAAACAATAAAGAAGAAGCTTGAAAGCAAAGAAGATCAACTACTCTTCAACTTCAACTCTAGAAACTTCAATCTAAGTCTAGAAGAATAATTTTCCAAATTAGGTTATAGGAAATTTCTGAAATTGGAGAGAGATTGAGATGGAGAAGAAGAAGGAGATGCTTACCAAAGCTTCTCTTTGATTTTGGAGCTAGAACTTGAATTCGCAAAGAAACTAGGGCATAGGATTTTCTAATCTCTTTTCTCTTCCCTCATTTTTCTAAAGCTTGAAGTGTTAAGAAATATTAGAATGAATCAAGAGGAGAGGGGTGGAGTTATGATATAAGATGAGTTGGGTTAATGGGCTGAAACCCAAACCCAAACCAAAAGCCTTAAGTGAAAAGGTCGAAATTCTAGCTAACTCCAAACATATCGATGTTTATACTCAAAAAGGTCGCAAACATCATTTTGAACTCAATGGAAGAGGTCTCAAGTCCTAATTTGACTGTTTGTAAAAAGTAGCGTTTTGGACTAAAATCCGACTAACAATGCTATATTTAAATAAAATATTTAAATATACAATCATAAAATATGTGGGTAACTTACAGACTCCCCTCTTTAAAGAAATTACGTCCTCGTAATATTTAAGAAGAAAATAGAAAGTAATAACCATAAAAGCATATCAACACAAAAGAAATTTGAAATAAGAAGTCCACCTCAAAGAGCACGAGAGAGTAAGTCAGGATATGTTCGCTCGATGAATTCTCTAGATTCACAAGAACAATCCTTAGAATTTGAGGACCATTGAACTTTCACAAGAGGGACATCTTTATTTCGAAGTCATTTTACCTCCGAAGCAATAATACGAATAGGACGTTGCTCATAAGTCAAATTAGGCGAAACTTCAATTTATTCCACAACACCGGGCTCAAAAATAGAATTGGAATCTCGTAGGCATTTCCGTAATTGAGAGATGTAGAATACGACATGAATAGCAGAAAACTGAGCTGGTAATAAAAGGCGATAAGCCACGGAACCAATGCGTTCGGTGATGGAAAACGGACCAATATATCGAGGCACTAATTTTCCCAATCGACTGAAATGCACAACACCCTTTATAGGTGAAACACGAATAAACACAAAATCTCCCACAGAAAATTCTAATTTCCTTCTTCGGTTATCAGCATAGGATTTTTATCTACTTTGAGCTTCTTTCATCCTATGGCGAATAAGGTCAATCTTTTATGTGGAATCACGAATAAAGTCTGGACCTAAAACCAACTTCTCACCAGCCTCAAGCCAACAAGAAGGAGATCGGCATGGCCTTCCATAGAGTGCCTCAAAAGGTGCCATACCAATACTAGATTGAAAGCATTTATTATAGGAAAACTCAATAAGAGAAATGTGATCTTCCCAACTTCCAGCAAAATCAAGAACACGTGCACGAAGAAGATCTTCAAGAGTTTGATTCACACGCTCGGTTTGTCCATCGGACCGAGGATGATAAGCGGTGCTAAAATTAAGCTTCGTTCCCAAAGCTTTTTGAAGACTCTTCCAAAATCCACTAGTAAACAATAGATCACGACAGCTAACAATAGAAGTAGGAACTCCATGCAGTTTTACAATTTCTTTAATAAAGAGCTTGGCCAAAAGAAGTACGGTCCGATTGGACCGAATGGGAATAAAATAGGCGGATTTTGTAAGTCTATCAACTATCACCCATAGGCTATCATGACCCGAATGAGAACGGGGAAGACCGTCAATAAAGTCCATGGAAATTTTGTCCCACTTTCAAATTGGGATGTCCAAAGGTTGCAATAACTCATCAGGCCTTTGATGCTCGGCCTTAACGAGTTGGCAAGTCATGTAACTCTTAGCAAAGTTAGCAATATCATATTTCATTCCATCCCAATAATAAAGTCGCTTCATATTAGCGTACATTTTACTACTGTCGGGATGAATGGTAAATTTAGAACGATGAGAATCTTCTAAAATGTCTCTATGAAGATTACCAATATTTGGCATGATAAGTCTACCAAATTTTCGAATGCTGCCACGATCATCGATATCAAAATCTTTCAAACCTTCAATATTAATTTTATCCCTACAACTTTGGCTAAGAAGAGCCAATTCGGGATCTGGCTTTTGAGCTTCAAGAATGCGGTCTAAAAGAGAAGGATGAGCCTCAAGGCTACATAAAACAAGAGATGAACATAAATCAGATTCATGATCTCGAATCTCGCAAGTGGACAAAATCCCGAGATCATTCCATTCGGATATCATCATAGAAACAAACGCTTGTTGCTTACGACTAAGAGCATCGGCAACACGATTTCCCTTTCTGAGAGTATAAAAAATATCAAGATCGCAAGGAACTCGAGCCAACGCTGTTGACGCAAATTAAGTTCCTTTTGAGAAAATAAATATTTCAAAGGTTTATGATCGGTATAGAGAATAAATTTCTCTCCCAAAAGATAATGACGCCAAATTCTAAGGGCGAAAACAATAGCCGCGAGCTCTAAATCATGAGTACCATATCTAGTCTCGGCAGGCTTTAATTGCCTATAAGCATAAGCAATAACACATTCCATTTGCATGAGAACGACTCCCAAACCAACAAGACTAGCATCGGTATAAACTATAAAGTCTTGGTTTCCTTCGGGAATCACAAGAATATGAGCATCGAAAAGGAGTTCTTTTAATTTCTGAAAAAAAGCTTCACATTTGTCTGGCCAAATATACTTAACTCCCCTCTTTGTCAAACTCGTAAGAGACACGGAAATTTTAGAAAAGTCTTTTATAAAACGACGGTAATAACCCGCCAATCCAAGAAAACTACGGATTTCCATCACACTCTTCGGTCTCTTCCAATTTTGAATCACTTCGATCTTTGAAGGATCCATGGAAATTCCGGATTCGGAAATAATATGACCGAGAAATTTCACACGAGATTGCGAAAAGTAGCATTTAGAAAATTTTGCTTTCAATTGATTGCTTCTAAGAGTTTCCAACACAATTCGAATATGCTTTTCATGTTCTTCCCCGATTTTAGAATAAACAAGAATATTATCTATAAAGATGAGAACAAATCGATCGAGAAAGCCTTTGAAAACTCGATTCATAAGGTCAACGAAATAAGCCGGAGCATTCGTTAAACCAAATGGCATAACAAGCCATTCATAAGATCCATAACGAGTACGGAATAACGTCAAAGGAATGATATCCTCTGCAATTCGAAGCCGATGAAAACCGGTTGCTAAGTCTAACTTTGAAAAAATTCTAGCACCGCAAAGTTGGCCAAATAAATCATCAATCCAAGGTAAAGGATATTTATTCTTAATGGTAAGATCGTTAAGCTGTGGTAGTCAACGCAAAGCCTAAGTGTACCATCGGATTTCTTCACCCCCAAGGAGAGGAACTAGAATGAATAAATTGTTTCGCTTCCAATTCGGATAATTGTTTACGCATCTCCTCATTTTTCTTATTAGACATACGATAAGGGGGACGAGTGATAGGTAGAGCTTCAGGGATTAGATTAATTCTGAACTCAATTGCTAGCTTAGGTGGTAGTCCTAAAACGGGCTCAAATATATCGTAAAATTCAGGAACAACGTGAATGAGAGAAATGACATCTTCCTCATCATCATGAGGGTTTAGAGAATATAAGGATGCTGCCAAATTGGAATCCGAATCTTTAAGAACAATAGAAATCTGCTTGACATATTAAGGATGTCGAAGATGAATAGTCCGCTCAAGACACAGGATATGGGCTTCATAACGTTTAAGCCAATCCATTCCCAAAATCATTCCGAAGCCTAAGTAACGCATGACATGCAAATTAGCTTGGAAAGAAAAATCACATAAAATAATCTCGACATCTTTACAAAGCAAGCTGAGTGTTGCAGATCCACCAACCGGATTCGCAATTCCCAAAGAAGTCATCAAAGCCATAACACTTAAAGAAAAAGTATCAACAAGTTTTTTGATATAAAAGAATGGGATGCACCCGTATCAAAAAGAACTCGAATAGGATGATCATGAAACATAATAATGCCATCAAGGATAGAATGAGAAATACCTTGACCACGAGAAGTGTTACTAGGGGCTTGCACCACATTTAGCTTTGCCTCCGTCTTGCTTTGAAGTTTGGGACATGAAGATATATAATGATTTGAACTTTTGCAATAGCGAAAAGTAAGGGGTTTTGAACACTTATTTGCATAATGGTCCTTAGAACCACAATTGTAGCATTCTCCACAGCTATAAGTAGGAGTCTTTGCTACTTGTTTCCCTTTCTTGTTGGGATAAGGACCTTTGAACTTATTATGCATCTTCTTGTTGTTGTTGAAGTTCGGTTTGGCACTCCCAACTTCAACATCACTCTCTTTATATGCCTCTTCAAGTCGAAAAGCGATATCAACAAGTTGATCAAAAGAAACTTCCAGTTTCAGAAGTAAAGACTTTTTAAGATTCTTATTCAAGCCATAGACGAACCTATGATTTTTCTTCAATGGGGTATTTACATACTCGACCCCATATTTAGAGAGGGATTCAAAAGATGCGACATAACCTGCCACAGAAGATTCACCTTGAACAAGGTTAATAAAACAACGGGCCAAAGTCACCTTTTCAGCTTCTGGTACAAATTTCGATTCAAATCTTTCCTGGAATTGCTCCCAATTAAGATCTTCTTCAATAATTTCAGAAATCAAAAGTTCATACCAATCTAATGCTCTTTCTTGTAGCATACTAGAAGCCACTAGGACTCGATACATATCAATAAGATTCATGCGAGAAAAGATGCGATCGCATGTTCTAAGCCAAGCTTGAACTTCGATAACTCCCTCGGAACCCTTGAATGGCTTTCCACCCAAATTTGTATAATCACTGCACGGGCGTGCAAATCCGGATTTTGGGTGAGTAAGCTCTAGAGTGGGTCCGACAGCTTGAGCGCTCTTTAAAAGATCTAGAAGTTGTTGGGCAGACATAAATACTCCATCCTGAGGAGTAGCATTGGATTGACCGGCGCTGCAACGGCCTGGTCTAACCATTTCTCTTCTTTAAGAAAGAAAGAAAGAAAAAGAAAAAGGTTATTCACAAAATGAATGTCAAACAATCATGATTGGTAAAACAAGACATCATAAAAGAAAATAGGATAGAACGGGTCCTATGACTCGGATAAAATCCTAAGGCACGAATCCTAAGAAGAACTTAGGACGACGATCCTTGCTAGATTATTCTACATTGTTCCGAAGTTTGGCTCTGATACCAAGCTGTGACGCCCCACCTCTATACTCACGCTAGCCAAGGACACTACGGAGTAATGCCGTCAACTAGCACAAAGAAAAAGGCTGTTGAGGAGCGACCCTCAGTGTATTACCTTGTGCGAGCACCGATATGTCAGATAGTATAACATGCATTTCATTTCAAGAGGAAATCCGACATACCGATACAAACTCAAAGCTACTGCACAGTAACTTCATGATCTTCGAAAACAAATATAGAAATAAGCATAACATAAATCAGTCACATATATTCATATCACAAAGGCGGAAATAGATATGAATAAAACACATAGAAGTGTACATCAGAGTAGTGGTCAAATAAGATCCACAATATCACAAAAGAATAGGTACAAGTACTAGACAAAAGAATAAGTATACATCAATGAATCTCTATCTCGTATGTATAACAACAAAAACTACTAAACTATAGTAGTTAGTCAAAAGTCAGATAATGTTTTCAAAAGAGGAGTCAAGCAGAAGCACCTGTAACATCTCTGTCTGACCCGAATATTATTTAATAAGATAATAATAAACGGATCAGTCTAGCTATAAATATCAGATAAAATGAGATAGAATAAGAGATATGACAAATAAAAACGTATGATAGCAATAATACCATACTATGAAAAGTATACATTAAACAACACAAAAATCATACAATAACTTAAGAATATCATAACATAAAAAAGAATGTCATATTCTTTATTTTTATTCACCATACCATAAATATCGACAAAAATATCAATGCCAATCACAAAATTGATGAATCACAAATTCTAGAAATCATCAACTAGAAATCCACAAATCACAAAGAGGGGGAGGCCTATCACAAACGGGAGCATGAAAACTCACCAACACGTGTATCACAAACGGAACGCTATTCCATGGTTGCTAACCATCAATTTGAGCCGAGGCTCCACAAACGGTCTGAAGACCATGGGTCACCACCCCACCAAATTTGAGTCGAAACTCCACAAACGGTCAAAAGACCATGGGTCGTTAGCCCATAAAATGAGACGAAGCTCCATAGAACGGGGTATAGTCCCCCACGTGGACAAAGAGACATCGCACATAGCTAGTCTAAACCACAAAAATGATCATCATCGATCATCAAGAAGTGTCAATTACACTAAGCTAGTAAATAAATGAGTTTAACTTCATGTCCCTAACCACTGGCTTTAACTTAAATATTTACGAACAAATTGTAGATCTCTACTCGAAAGTTGTCACAAGAGTTTCAATCGAACAAGTCCAAAAATTAACCGACGAAGTAAACACAAGCGTTTCGTACCACTGGTTTTACTAAGCCGTTTAATTAGATTTCTTAAACGAATAAGGTATAGGTTTGTGTATACTAATAGATTGGAAAACGGTTTTATAAATACGCTTTGTATTAAAAATAGAGTTGAAATCATATTTGAGAAGGAGTTTGAATATTTACTATTAGTATAGAAACATTTGTATTTTAAAGTGACAAATCAAAAAATTGATTGTAAAAACAATTAATCATCAAAAATTCACATTCGAAAACGTGAATTAAATCCAAAGAAATCGATATGAAATCCATCAAAATGGATATTCCCCAAAAATCTCGAAAAAGAAGTTATCAAAGTCAACAAAGGTGATAACAACAAATTGGAGAAACAAGAATCTATTAAAAATTGAAAATTCAAACACAAAAGGCAAAATAGACAGAGACAGCAGATTCAGTCGACTGGACCAGGGTGGTCAGTCGACTGACACAAATCTTGGAAATTTTCTATTTTGGGTGGTCAGTCGGCTGAACTTGGGTGGTCGGTCGACTGAATCATGCCTGAAAACTTTTGGTTTCCAAGCTCAGTCGACTGACCGAGAGTGATCAGTCGATTGATACTAGCCCAGGAAAATTCCTGGGTTCGGTTCAGTCGGCTGACTTCCTGGTTTAGTCGACTGAACTGGAAATTCCAGTATTCTCAGTCTAGCCCCCAAGGGGGAAAATCCCAAACAATTTGCGATCATTCGAGCGATGGGCGCTAGGAGTTTACGCCAATTGACAACCCAGCCCTATAGGTTCTTCGATACGCCATCAAAAGCATGATCAAACATCAAAGCTAAGATTTTTAAAGATTTAACTTCAAAACACCAAAAATTGGAATACTCATAAAACCAATCCAATCCAATAGCAAATGGACAAGGAATAGATGTTAGGAATCACTTCCTAACTACTATCAAAAATATAGACATAGACGTTAGGTCAAAAACTCACATTTAAACCCAAAAACAATGAAGGAGAAGCTTGAAAGTAAAGGAAGATCAACTACTCTTCAACTTCAACTCTAGAAACTCTAGTCTAAGTCTAGAAGCAATAATTTCCCAAATTAGGTTATAGGAAATTTATGAAATTGGAGAGAGATTGTGATGGATAAGAAGAAGGAGATGCTTACCAAAACTTCTCTTTGATTTTGGAGCTAGAACTTGAATTTGCAAAGAAACTAGGGCTTAGGATTTTCTAATCTCTTTTCTCTTCCCCAATTTTTCTAAAGCTTGAAGTGTTAGGAAATATTAGAATGAATCAAAAGGAGAGGAGGTGGCGTTAGGATATAAGATGAGTTGGGTTAGTGGGCTGAAACCCAAACCCAAAGCCCTAAGTGAAAAGATCGAAATTCTAGATAACTCCAAACATATCGATGTTTATACTAAAAAAGGTTGCAAACGTCATTTTGAACTCAATGGAGGAGGTCTCAAGTCCTACAAAAAGTAGCATTTCGGACTAAAATCCGACTAACGATGCTATATTTAAATAAAATATTTAAATATACAATCGTAAAATATGCGGTTGTTATATGTGTTCTCCAGAAAACCTCATATACACACACACATACACGAGCCCTTCGTCGCTTTGTTGGATGCAAATGGTCGGTAGATAAATAGAAAACTAAGGAGAATGAGAAACTTCGGTCACATTTTTTAATGAAGGATACAAGTTTTAAAATTTAGCCTGAAAGATATTTAATATTATATTAATATAGCATCAAATAAAATAGATGCTATGTTAACCATGAATACGAATGTTATATGAACTTAATATTATTATTTTTGAAATGATACTTGGATACAACACGTTTCTGGGACAACATAACATAAATATCATGTTAATATATGTTCGAATCACGCTACACAAGTTTCGAACTTGTGACCTCTCGCACTAAAGTCGAATCATTTAACCACTGGACAATGATGTTTGTCATGAATTTAATATTACATATGTGTAATGCTTTATGAACTTGACATTATATATGTATAATGATATATTAATTTGACATTTCTTTAACTGTAAAAAAGAATGTTATTTAAGTTCATCTAATGTATTTAAGTTTAAGCATTCTGTTTTATCTAATGCTATATTAACATAGCATTTTGTGTTCTTCAGACTAATTTTTAAAACTTGCGTCCTTCAGGTTAAAATCAAATTTTTTTTTTTTTCCTTAAACCAGTTCTCTCATACAATTAACTTGTAGCGTGTCACTACTTTGGTATTTTTGTTACCACAGAGTAAGAGTGTGCTACGTGCATGTCAACGACGACATGAACCTGAAGGACCTAGAACACAATTATTCAACGCACGGGGCAATCACCACAACACAGGTAGAAGCAATATTCCCGCAGTGAATTTTCCGGTCGAAACAGCTGCAATGCCACCAAAACCTGCACTTTATCCCAAAAGCGCTTCTTCCTTAAAACCTCCTAACTTTTGAAACCCTAATTTCAAAGTTACCAATAAAAAATGCAATTTCCATTCCAAAAGAGCTCCCAAAAGAACACCGAACCAAACCCCCTCGTAAACTTGTTCCAAACCCTAAAATCCCACACCGCCAACTTTCTCCAAACCCTAAACAACCCAACACTCACTTCCCAATTCCAACCGTCTTGGGCCCACATCTCCCTCCCTTTCCAAAACAATAATGCAAGTGCGGCCCACAGGTTCGACATAGCAATGTCAACCCCAGAAATCGAGGAGAGGCTTGCTGGGGTTCCAGTTTATGCGCTGAGTAACGCAGCCGAGGAGTTTGTGCTCGTGTCCGGGAAGAAAACAGGAAAGTCGTTGGGTCTTTTTTGTTTTAGGAAGGAGGATGCCGAGGCATTGCTTGAGCAGATGAGAGTTTTGAATGGGGAGATGCGAGAAGGGTCTCGGGTTGTTCCTGTTGCTCTGAATAAGGTAGTCAGATAATTGAGGACAACTGTATGTTTTTGCTTTGAACGTTATTCTGCCGTATGCCATATAGATAGGCTAGTAGTTTGTTCGAACCCTAAATGGGTGGTTATTCATGGGAATTGTCCAAAAGGAAAATCAATTTAGATAAGAGGAATGAAAAAAGTGTTTTGTTTTTGATTGGAAAATTTTGTCAAGGGAGAATCAAATGTTGATTCTTCCCTTATAGAAACAAACCAAAATTACTAAAGCTTTATTTTTAGTCTTTCTTCTTCTTCATTTTTTTTTGCATGTACGTTTGTCTCATCAAACTACCCATGTCTTCATGTCTAAATCATAAACATACTTCGCTACATTAAACAAAAAAGTTAACAACTAAGACCATGGAAGAAACCATTTCAATCTCCATATGAATCTTCACCAACACAAAATGAGAAATGAATATATTTTAGGATTTGAATAGTGAAATAATGAAGAAATAGGGATGAACAATGGGGTTGCATCAATGGGGGTTTGGGGAGGGGGGGGGTTTAGATTTTTGAGAGCCACTACATGTTCAGAAGAGGAGGAGATAATATCACGATGTGGAAGGAAGAGAGTGGGAAGAAAACATGGAAGGAAGAGAGTGGGAAGAAAAAGTTCATGTTTTATGAAGTAAATGATTATAACAAAACCGTTAGTATCATACCATTTTTTAGAACCGATCAAGAACCAAACCAAAATAAATTGGTTCGATCGGTTGGTTAACAGTTAAATCAAATAACTAGCTTGAGTATTAATTATTAGCATGCAAAGAAAAAATGATTAGAAAATGAGTATTATTGCCATGTTTGTTTTCTTGTGCATTAAAGCTTTATGACCCATTCCATTATAAAAGCAACATATGTTATGCGAACTAAAAAGCAAAACATGAAAATTTTGATATATTCAATATTAAATTGGCTAATTTGGTTTAGAATTTCCAAAACCAGAACGAAACATATTACCAATTTTTTAACTTCTCCCGACCAAATCCAAATCGATGATTTTTGAAACTAAACCATTTCATGAATTTCAGTTTGATTTTATTGGTTAATCCAGTTTAAAATGAGCTTTGCTCACCCTACTCATATACAATTTGGTTCTCCCTCAGATAAATTCCTATTGATGAGTTGAGCTAACTAGTTTTAGTTTCAAGTTGAAATATTAAATAAAAACACCACCTGCAATTGTATTATAGTTAAGGCATTTGTAGTTTCAACGATTTGTCTAAACTAAACTTACACTCAAACTACAAAATATTTGGAGTGTACTTTCTCAGATTCTTGACATTGTACAGCTTGAATATATAACATAACAAATTTCAATCTAGTACCATTCAAATGGCAGTAAGTGTAAGAAAACTAACCATGTTACTTAGACAAATAACCAAAACTCAGCCTGCAATGTTATTTGAATATTAGTTGTAGTATTATGATTTCGTAACAAAACAAGACAAAAGTTGTTTCTCTGTTATTAATGTATTTTATTTCTGAATAAACTTTCCAGTATGTAAATGGTTTTATGTCCGTTTCACAGCTTTGTTGGTGACAAAAAATCTGTATTTTTTTTCCTACATAAACCCATTTCTATGGTTAAAAGTTTATTCTATTTGAATTTGAGAATGAAAATGAAATTTTACAATAACTAACGAGTATGATGTATGTTCACACATACCGTGTACATTGAATATTTATGTATTAAGGGCACGATGATGGACAAATTGACCATTGCGTTCTCACATCCAAGTCTGATGTAGGCTTTATCCTTCGATTATCTATTAAGTCCAATGTAGGCATTCGACACCTATGCAGTTAAAGCTTCGCTAATGCCCTGCTAAAGCATTTAGAACACTTCAACTGCTAGACCTTTTCAGTGCTATTAAATGGTAGATCTTCTTAAATCCAACTTATTTTTCGCTATGTCCGTTAAATCAAGGTTTTTAGCACCTGCTTTAGCAACTTCAATATAAAAAGGTTAATTTGACTGGTTATCTTATAAAACAAAACAACAAATTTATGGTGTATGTCTAAGTTAAAGTCCAATGCACTCAACATAAATTAGAACTTTATTTTATTCATCAAGTCTGAACTGTACGTATCAAATTATTGTTCAGTTTTGTTATATAGGAGTGAATGATGTTTCTTTTTTCTACACAAATGATGTGTGAATTAGAATAAATCAAAACTTGGAGATTTGATTTTCTCCATTAAAGATTTTTATACCTCCGCTATTTTCCGATATATTCTTGCTTTATCCCTGCTATAGTCTTTTGCACCTCCACGTCATGAAACCGCTAAGCGCTTTAACTCCGCAGTTCGACACACATACATCATAATTATTGGGACTACTACTTTAAAACTGAAAAAAAAAACTAAAAATAAATAAATTATTCCACTACCTGTTCACCATCAATGCTAATCATCCTCTTCCTCCCACTTTTCCACATCTAAAAAACTTCATTCTTGCCAACGGTTTCCTTTTCAGCTTCTCAAACTTCAATCTGTGCAATTTTTTCCTGAATTGACAACTTGAAAGAAATGTAAGTCAAATTGTTTACACAAGACAGCTAACTAAAAGAGTTGATGGGGCTCAAACTTGTTATGAAGCATGCACTTCATTTTTCTGTAGCCACATCAGCGTTTGTCACTGGCCCACCAGAGTAAATCCTAGATGGGACTGAAAAGCATGCATCTGTGCTAATGCACCTTGAAACATCTTAATAAACCATTAGAGGAACTTTTGGTGATAATCATACTTCTAGAAAGATCTAAAGTCGATATGTTTTCATGTTTATCTGCTAATTTAATAATATATTTATCATCTAGTCTGATTTTTTTTTTTTTTTTTATATAAAAAAAGCTTTAAGAGATAATGGCAGTGCAGTCTAGATGCATCATTACTGTGGATTGTCCAATGCATGTGATTTAGCCAGATATTGCGATTCCTGTTCCACCTATGACGGGGTTAATACCCTGATTACTGCAGAACCGTAGTCAAAGCAGTGGACTCCACAGTAAAAGCCGATGTTTGTTTTGAGCTCAGATTTTACGAGTCTACAAGAGTTTTACTCCTTGCTGCTGAGCTGAGCTTATATGGCTTTACTTTATTATTTTCTTCATCTCAGACTCCTGCTATCCATGTTATCACTTTTGCTTCAACTGTTCATCCAGCATCGCAATCGTGTTCAAGTTGATCTCATTCTTGCTGCCTCCTATACCCTTGCCCTTATTATTGGACAATTACAACACGAGCTAGACGATATGTGGATATCGATTAGATATTAGTTAAACCTTTGCTAGAAAATACGAGAAACTAAACTATTTGCTGAAAATGCCAACACGACGTCAAGTTTAAAAGGACAGTCACTTTCTTGTCGATGAATATCCCACTAGTAGAGGCCAATAGCGGAAATTTTGTTCTTTTCACTGTATTTTGACTATTTTCATTCAACAATTATTGTATATTGGTACCATCTTAATGGAAATTTTGTTTCTATTTTGTAATTTTCGATATTAACGATGGGTATTTAATTATATAATTATATTAGTTAAGTATTTTTAAATCTTTAATTTGGTTTTTTTTTAAAATATTTTATATGAACAACTTAATATCACAATTATAAAATATCATAATTACACAATTGCACTATTACAAATAATAAATAACGATCAACTTTCAATGTCACTTCCAACCATTTTCTTCAATTCTTTCCTGCAAAACACTGTTCCTCCAATCCAGTGACCTCAAACTTGTGATCAAAAATACAAATCCACAATCACTTATCATGTCCGTATACACACCCCCAAATCTTGATATATACATCAAACAACTACAATATATTCCCAAAACTATCAAAAAATGTCATCTCTGAATTACATGATCTCTAAATGTGATACATTATATAATTAGGTTTCTATGTGAAAAATTGAGCGTTCTTTCACCAAGGATACCGTCAAAAGCTTTAGGAATGACATAATATGGTTCAGCCATGTGTCATCTATCTTATACGAGAATAATGCTACTTTCTCTAGCTGATGGTGGGTAATCCATGCGTATATGTACACAGAGCAGACATATTTCAAATTTAGACCTGTTTATAATTTCTTTAACATTTACCCCAAAATAAATGGTATAAATGTATCAACCCTTTATTCTCTCAGTTATCGTTGTACCCATATGTTACTTTCTGTTCATACTGCGTTTGAACTTGGCATCATCAACCCAAATTTAAGCTGCCATTTTTGTTGTTTCTTTAATAATTGAGATTGGTTTTGCTTGCTTTGGAAGATATTGAGTTTACCTGAATTAACAGAAGATAATATGGCCATCCCACTCCATTCTTTAGATTTTTATGTGTTTTCTTCAAAAACTCTAACTGTATTACTGTTCACTTCATTATTTAAGCTATTGTTACAGGTATTTCAGTTGAAAGTCAATGGAGTTGCTTTTAGGCTTATTCCTGATGCTCATCAGGTTGCAAATGCCATCAGGGTCAGTGTTTGTGTTACTCTGTTTGGTTGATTGCATAATGTACACTAAACTTTTTGTATACGCAAAGATCTTTTTCTTTCTTGTTTTCATAACTTACATATGAGGTATATGTAGACTCAGATTCTATTTGCATTGCAGCATTAGATAAAATGAAACAGTTTGTTCTTTCGCAGATTTGTGAATTCAGATGTGAAAGCATGATTAAATCACTTTTCCTCTGACTTGTTTCACCTCAAACTCGGTGTTTGTGGGTAGTTGAGCATTTGTAGTTTTCTTGTCCATCTCTTATTTATTATCTGTTTCTGTGTTCTACCGCCATTGGATTATCTCTTTAAGGCTCCTCATAACACCCTAGTTGCTAAGTTGCCGCCAACTTCAATAAAGTGGGAAACCCTATTTTTTTTTCACCGAATGCAGATTATATAAACGGCTTACACGATAACCGTCAAATAAATCACCACCACCTGAGAACATATAACACTTTACGCCTAGCTCCATAGTCTTTTCTGCAACCTGTCAAGGACCTGGGAATGAGTTGGGTTTCAGGAATGAGATCCAATAACCTTCTGAAGGTGCATTCCCAATCCAGCAAGATGAAAATTTTCAGATGCTGCTCTGCAATCATGCTGTTTTATTAACTTCATAGTATCTTGCTTTTATCTTTGACTTTGACCCACAGCAGTCTATATTTGAACGCCAACCTTGATTCCTACTAGGGTTATCATTGATTAAAACAAGGACTCATTTTAAATGTAGGCCTCCGCAGATAATTTATTTCAATAATAAGCTTCATTCGAAACATACAATACGGGCTTGTTTTCGATTTCATACGTGCGCATATTCAGAATGCGAATGTACAAAAAATTTGTACGTGAACATTTTGAAATTGTGCATGTATAAGATCAGAAACAAAGCCTATTTGTAATAAGTTTCGTAAAATGTCTATTTGTGATAAGTTTGTACTGAGATTTAGTTTTGTAATTTACTCTTAAAAGAAAGAAAGTAAGTTGGACATTTGTTTGATTCTGCTTCTTAAGTCTTCTGGTATACATTTTTAATTAATGTACATTTATCAGACTGTAATACAGCCGAATACTCAAAATGTTCCTGACTTTCTATGTTTCAATATTTTGTCCGTTATTCTGTACAAGCGTTGCAAATGTCTTTTTTTGAGTGCAAATTTTTTGGATTCTATGTACTTTACCTTCTTGTTACCTCTTTTGCTAACAGCATCAAATAAAAAAGTAGACGGTTGCTTTTAGGGGAATTTTTTTGAACCAAACAGGCTTAAAAGATTAGAGAATGTCTCGTTCTTTGCATAAATCTTTTTCGTGGAGTAATGTCTTGTCTAGAATTTCAACCACATTTTTGTACATTTCTCTATGGACTCCTTTTTCATTAAGAAAACTAATGTAAAGATGATTAGGATATGTATAAATGACATACACACACCAAGATTTGAGAACTCGGTTTCGATACCGATTTCAGTCTTTTAATTCTTCGAGAATTTTTGGATATCTCATAAATTTTGGAGATTTTGGTGAAAGTTTCGGTTTTGGCACTATTTCAATAAAGAATACATTAATAAATGATTATTGAACATGTTCAAGGAAATAGCATGCTTGAATCTTAATTACAGTAATATGAATAAAATAGCACTATAATAGAAAATGCTATGTCAGCGTGCATAACTCAGTTGGTTAGGGCTGCCTAGCGACCATGGAACAATATTCCTTGAGGTCGTGGGTTCGAGTCCTAGCAAGCCGCGCCGTGCATCCCTTAAGACTTGGAGTGGTTATCCCTCGAAGAAGCAAAAACACCCTGGGGGATTGATGCTTCTTATTGGGCTGGCTTAAAAGGAGGGGTCGTTTGTGGCGGACCAGCCGAATTCTCTAGCTCTACTCTCCGGAGTAGAGTTTTAATTTACGACGAGTAAAAAGGCAACAACATTTTAAGTTGCACGCCACCTTAAAGTTAAAAAAATATAAAGAAACTTTCACAGTATCATCATTTTTAATACTTGAAGACAATTAGATATTATAACATTTAACTACACTGTGCCACTGTCAATTTTCAACCTTGGTGGCCATTTACGTTTATAACAACGATATTTATATTAACTCATTACCTGGCTGCCCTGGCAACAAATATTTCAATTTGAATCCACTGTGCTTGTTGGAACCTATGAATTCTTCCAGTCCAATTTGCAGTGACGTTTCCTCTATTATTTCTAGGAGAGAAGGACGGAGTTCGAATCTGATAATGATTCCTGAGATAAATTTGACACAGAGAGTATTTTTGGTAATTAAAAAAGGACGCGGTTGAAATCAATTTATGGAGTTTTCATTATTAGTAGTAAAGATAAAAGATAATACTCTTAATACTGATAATACCGTTTGAATAAAATATGTGTTGTTCCACATCATTGGCATGACCAAAAGATAATAAATTATTATTGTACTATACCAGAAAAAATGTAAGAAAAGAAAAGGTCAGCTCAACGGTGTACACTGTTCTATCTGGTTTTACTTTCTCTTTCATGTTATTTTTTTCATTTCAATTTTTTCTTTTTCTCATTTTTTCCTCTATCTTCGTCTTCCAGAACAATTAAGAATATTATTGGTATCCCCAAAAGGAATCTTTTTTTGATATATTCATGGGATTTCTTTATTTATACCTTAAGACTTGGAGCGGTTATCCCTCGAAAAAGCAAAAACAGCTTGGGGGATTGATGCTCCTTATTGGGCTGACTTAAAAGGAGGATCGTCTGTGGCGAACCAGCCGAATTCTCTAGCTCTACTCTCTAGAGTATAGTTTTAATTTACTATAATACTCTTAATACTGATAATACCGTTTAAATAAAATATGTGTTGTTCCACACCAATGGCATGACCAACAGATCATAAACGATGTACCAACAGATCATAAACGATTGTTGTACTATACCATAAAAAATGTAAGAAAAGAAAAAGTCAGCTCAGCGGTGTACACGGTTCTATCTGGTTTTACTTTCATGCTTGTTTTCATTTTAATTTTTCTTTTTTTCTCGTTTTTTCCTCTATCTTCGTTTTCCACAACAATTAAGAATATTAATGGTAGCCCCAAAAGGAATCTTTTTTGATATATTCATGGGATTTCTTTATTTATACCCTAATCTCTATTAAATTTATCAAAACAACACCTTTTCCTTCAAATACAGGACGAAACCAGAAATTTTAACTAATCTCGGACCGGTCTTCACCGAAATCGATCCGAGATGGTCGGGATTTCAATATTCAAGCCAAATTCTTACACCATGGCATGATACACAGATACCGTATGGGAATTGGGTATAATCCCCCACCCTGCCCAATAAAAAGGGCCAACACCAAAATAAATTTATCGTTAACATTGGAATTCGATTCTTGTAAATCTCATTGAGATTCTGATGATTTGATCAGTTGAGCAGTGCATGTGTATATTATTAGCTACGAGGGTTTGTTTCAACGACACAAATTCTTATATGTAGCACTTGTACAATCTTAGGACAAATGTGTTTATATGGTATATGCTTATATTTCAAGTACTCATATACCCTTCTTTTGCTATGCGTGTGCACCCCTTATCAAAAAATATTTTGAAGGCTTTAGGTAAAAACTAGACGATTACTTCTAGGAAAAAATGTAGCACCTAATATGTTTGAAGGATCGGGGAATGTCTCATCATTTGCGGACAACTTTGAATTTCTCTACGATCCTCTTTCTTTTCATTAAAAATAATAATGCATAGTTGATAATGTTCAAAAATGTGCCCACTGGTAAATGTATAGTCACCTCTACCAGGACTGGTGAGACTTGGAATGATGTGCCTACTAATTTGCAAACTTCTAGATCAAATCTCGCTCCTGAAAACAAGTGGAATATGATCCCCGTCTTTTGATTGTGATTTAAATCATCCCTTGCCTTCCCAGTCCTACTGACTGATTACCGAAAATGACAAGTTAATGAGGATGATGTTGATGTTGGCGTCGATGTTAATAGTCCTATTCATCGTTCTGCCATTGCTTCTTATCTTGCTTATCAAAAGAGAAGACGTTCACAAAATGCTTTTCATGATGATGTTCACGATATTTTGATCATGATGGTAAGAAGAACATGATTTAGATCATCAAGTTCTTTTGGAGGAATTGTATTCCTGAGCATGGTGTTGTAAATTGGTTGGAGGTATGAATGTCGTGAATGGTGCATAAAATTCGACAGTTATTCACTAAGGGATGGTACGAAAGTATGTACCCAGTAAGAAATTTCAAAGAGGTCTGTAAATATTGGATGATAGTGATGATGTAAGACGCTCTTAGATCGAAGTGCTTAGGATATTGCAAAGAACCATAGTTATGAAAGGCATGTGCGACCACATAATGAATGATGCAGAAGGCGCATAAGGGGCACATGCACAAGGTGCAAAAATGACGTGCCTTTTCACTATTTTATTGTTTTGATATTTTTATTTTTCACAATCGGAAAAGGCATTGAGATTAATACTTATCATATGCTTGTTGTAGTTATTATTGTTATTATACTATATATATTTTGCACGTTTTAAAGGATGGTTTTTCTTTGTAATCTGTTTCATTCTCGAAAATAAGAATATGTTGTAATTGACATGAAAAATCTATATATTGCTATGTAACATTATGAAAGCAATTTAATATTTAAAATCTATCATACATGCGCGCGCATATAAATCAGATTTAAATTTCTAGTTTATCGGTAATATGTATCATTATTTTTTCATTTTTAAAAAGATTATTGTACTTTATATTTTATGCTTATGACTCTATTTAACGACGTTTTTGTGAAATGATTAAAAAAAAATCTTTGCTAATACCCTACATCAACGCTAAACTCTATCTGAACTCTTGTTTGATTACATCAAATAAACGAACTCTAGACTTAGAGTTCAAACTCTAGTGTTCAGCAAACTTTTGTCCAAGAACGCACTTTGATATTTTAAATTAACGATTAAAATTATGCACTTAGGTATTGACTTATTTTAAAGGGTTAGAAATTTCAAAATGTAACCCATTTCTATGGAGTTGATTTCATAATATGGACTAAATATTTTGAAATTTTTGTTGCATTTTGAATTGTGTAGCTCAAAATATGAAAGAAATGCGAAAATGAGCAACCAAATCGGTTGACAGAACCTAACACAGTCTTGCCTGTTATTTTAATATTCAACCTTACTAACTGAAATGTGGAGTCTTGAAAAAAGGAAAAAAACTTAGCTAGTGTTTGGCTCAAAAACGAATTTTGTGTTTTTGGTTTTCAACATGCATATCAAATATGAGAAGAGTGGAGGAACAATGGAGGGATTGGAAGAAAGATGGAGAAGATGACGGAGGAGATGGAGGAACGACGGAAGGATGGATTGTTTCTCGTACTTTCGTTATTTTTCAAAACACGAAAAATGAAAAAAAGTTGTTTTCTATTTTGTATGTTAACTTTGTTTTTAAAATGGTCGTTTTCGATAATATGCATGCATCGGACGCATTTTTGTATTGGACGGAAACGCAAAACTAAAAATGATAAACCAACCGTAGCTTTACATGTTTCGATTAAGTCATTTATTTTTTTGCTCAAATGATTATTGATCCCATGAATATTGGTGTTTCAAATTTTCCCATCTCTGGGCACATCCTTGAATTATTTATGTTTGAAACGCTTGCTTATTATAATAATTTGTAACTTTAGCGTAGCCAGTATTATGTAAATGATTTGAAATATGCTGTTTAGGAGAAGGAGAAGATCGGTGATGTTGTAGAAGATATCCCTGGAGTGCCTGTTTTTCAGGTTTGTTCTTTCTCACAATTTATTAATATGTATTTAACATGTCTTGTTTAGTATCATTTTTGGCTTCCAGAGTTTTCCGTTTTAAGAGATTCTTTGTTAAATGCCACTGGTGTCTGATTTAAGTTGTGTAAGCTACAGATCCTTAAAATGCTATCTGTGAATCCTGTTGGTGGTGTTTATTCCCTCACATAACAATCAGATATAATTTTAAGATTACTTCACTGATTGTTAGCTGGAGAAGACTGTGTGTTATTATATTCAGCTTACAGTTAACTGTATTGGCAATTTCAGTCAAGAAGTTTAGTGTTGAAGAGCCAGAATAAGAGATATCGACCTGTGTTCTTCAGAAAGGTTTGACTTCACTTCCAGTGTTTATTTGTTTTCCTATTGTACACAGTACTACAGAAAAAATCACACTTATGTAATATTAATTCTGTGAAGGAGGATCTTGAAGATTCTCTGCTTCGAGCTTCTAAAGAGCAGAATCAATTAAATCCAGCTTTTAGAAGAGGGGATATTCAAGTATGGCTGTGTGTATATTTTGGATATCATTGTTGAAAATGTCGCCTTTTGGATGCTGATTTTTTCTCTCTCTCTTTTCATTGTAGGTTTGTGTTTTGGAAGAGATAATCAAATCGATGAAGGTAAAATTATGTATGGTCTTTTGGTTTGTGATTTAATAATGATTAAGTTATTTTATTTCAATTTAAATATGTGCAGGGAACTTCTGCTTCAAAGTGGGATGATGTAGTATTTATTCCTCCAGGTTTCAATGTGTCAATTGGTCAAGAGGGGCCTATAGTGACAGCTTAAATAACAAATTCTGCAATTCTATATATTTGTAGGAGAGCCATATTTTGTGCTAGAAATTTATTGTATTTATAAGATAGATGTGAATATCTGTAAGAGGAGGATTTTTGTTCAATTCTCTACAAATTTAATTCAAGGATATCGAGGACCTATAATAATATCATCATGGGGAGATAAATTAGAGCTTTCATATGTTAAAAAAGATCAAAATGCCTTCGGTTCTTTTGTTCAAGCTTATTTTCCTTTTTAAATTTAGATACAGTTGATGACTAATTTGTACTGTACCATCATACAATTTAACCTGCGATGTATTTGTGGTCGGGTTATACTACAATAAATTGAATAATATCATACGCCTTTTATTGTATTCATATTGAATAGGATTTTTTTTTGGTAGAAAAAAAATGATTCTACGTCGCCAGTGGCGGCGATTGCATTGAAATTTAAATATTATTTAGCAGGTTAGTACAAATATCAAAAATACTAGTCACAAAAGGTAATTCATAATTGTCCAAATGGTAAAATAAAATAGCAAATTATAGTGAAACTGCATTTGATAAATATATAACAGGGATGGTTCGATTTACATGTTTCAAAATAGAAAAAACATCATTTTTCAAAAATAAACTTACGTTTATAGTCTATTTTCAAATCTGTTTGCGTCAAAAGTTATTTGGGCATTTTTGACACAAGCGGATTTGAAAATAGAAATTAAAAACGTAAATTTAGTTTGAAATGATGTTTTTTCTATTTTGAAACTTAACAGGAATGCAAGGCAGACTATTTTTTTTTAATATTCTTTTAGAGGTTCGCCTTTGAAATGGTTTGAATAGGTTTAAAAAGTTAATTGGCACTTGTTGTAATGGTTAAGCTGTAAACAACATCACTTAAGTTTTAGTATCCATACATTATCACAACCAAAAGATGCACATAAATTTAACTAAATAGCATGTATAATACACCAAGCACGAATTATAATTTTTAGTTTACAGTAACAGTTACATATAATAAATAATGTTACAAATAACTTATTTCGACATCTTCTGAACACCGTGGAAGAACTTAATTTATAGATACATATAGACATATGGACAGGCTTATTCTGTTGTATTTCCGTGGAATAATTTACTTGTACATGCTGGCGATTTGTTCTTTGTACCGATTAGCGACCATGTCTCTTCTTATTTTCATGGTTGGAGTCATCAAACCATTATCAATCTAACATGTTATAAAATGAAAAGATATTAAATTAATATATCATACCAATGAGAAATTGGCAGGAGAAAAGGGATGTTTTCTTCACCGAAAAAGGTTCATCCAGTATGAGTATTGGTCCAATTTGAAAAGAGCAATCAGAAGTCCTGCAATAGACCCCAAAAGAAAATAAGAAGAAAAAATCACACTAGTTCTCTTATTTGCACTTTCTTTTCCCTCCTTTTTTTTCCAGAATATAAGCAAGGTTTTGACACCTTGTCGATATCATGGTTGATTCAAGCTACTCGAGGAAATGAAGTTGAATATAACAAGATTAAGGATGGTGATTCTAACTATTATAACGCATTTTGAAAAGATGTAATTGAAGAGTATAGATAATAAACACTAGTTGAATGTTAAGAATGCAATATATAAAACATATTAACAACGGATTATATTTCGAGACCTTCAATATAAAAAAAGTATTAAAAACGCGTTTCCAAATAAATATAACATTTCCAAATAAATATAACACACATATTAAGGAAAAAATTGCCTATAATTTATTCCAAATCTAAAAAAAAAAAAATTGTAGGATCGGCTATAGGTAATATAAAATAAACAAATCGAATAATTGAACTTGAGCCGGCAATTCACAATGAAATACATATAAAATAAAATAAATGGAAAGTAAATAGAACAAAGAGAGTGCAAGTCCACTCAGAAGAAGATGAATTTTATTAATAATTTCAGAAAAGAACACAAAAGCATATCTATTTTAATAGAAACTTAATACAAGAATGGAGAAAAAATAAAACTTGAGAAGAGGATGATCTCTAACAAAGACTACATTTATATAGAGATAGATACGAAAGGTTGAAGAAATTGATCTATGTTAACACATCAATACCACATTATATCCGGTCCTCGGTTTCCTCCAGTATGCATGGCGTCTGATAGCATGTCTTTATTAATCAATTGATTAGAAAATCAATTAATTACCTTCATCTTTCAAATTCATTTCTTTTCCTATAAATAATCATTTGTATTTCCTTTAATACAATTAAAGAGACAATATGTATTCTCTACAATGTATTTTAGTCACAATTTCAACACTTCGCCTTGACTTAAATATATATCCAACCAAAGCATGCTCCAAACTACATCTTCAATAAATACTCATCAAATCTAAGATGATACGAACAATGATACTTCCTCAATGAGTTTTGGCAATGTCAAGTGTTGAAAACATAAAATCCAAAGATAAAAACCACTAATCTCACATGAACAATAATATTACATCTCCTACAAGTAATTAGGCATCTCTCTCCCTCTATTGTGCCACTATGTGGTACCTACCATCTCAATAATTAAAACAAGTTCGAGCATTAGCAACAAATAACGACTTAGCAATAAACTAGAGTTTGCAACATCGCTCTCCAACTAATAGCGGTATCATCAAAAATAAATACAAACCCAAAGGTTGCCTTACTTCTATCTCCCATCTCCAACATAATATGAATCACGATAACCAACCAAACCGCTACCTTTTCAACGCTAAAAACAATCACAAAATTCGGTGTTCTTTTAACATATAAGATAACTTTGATAGCTTCTCAATGAGATTTTTTTTGAATTAACCATGCAATGACTAACCACTCCAGCAGCATGTGCAATATTAGGCTTAGTGTAAATCATAACATACATCAACCTTTCAACCGCATTAGCATAGGATATATTCTCCACATAAGCTTTGTCTTCATTAGAGATCACAGTCTTTTTTAGAAAGCTTTATGTGCAAAGACATTAGTGTACCATGTCTTTTTCATGCTAAACCGAACAAGAACTTTACTGATACACTCTTTCCGAGTCAATCTTAGAACTTCATGTTTTTTATCTCAATAATCTCCATGCTTGAGATTTTATTTGCTTCACCAAGATCGTCCATTTCAAATTCCGTTTTCAAATGCAACCTTAATTGATTGATTCCATTCCTATCTTTAGAAGCAATAAGCATGTCATATACATATAGAAGTAAGCACGCTCAATTTCCACTTTTCAAATGTTCGTAATAAACACAAGCATCTTTTATACTTGTATCAAAGCCAATACAAAGTATAAAAAAAAATCAAACCTCTTATAACATTGCCTAGGCGATTGCTTCAAACCATAAAGTGACTACTTCAATTTGCAAACCAGTCAGACTTTTCATATATAACAAACCTATCTGGTTTCCTCGTATAAATGGTCTTTTTCAAGTCTCCATGCAGAAAAGTTGTCTTTTCACATCAAGTTGCTCCAATTTCATGTCTTGAATAGCAACGATTGCCAATAACATCCGAATAGAGGTATGCCAAACTACGGGGACAAAGATCTCATCCTATTTTTTTTCTTTTTATCTGTGAAAACTTAGCCTTGTATCTTCCGTCGTACTTCATCTTGAATACCCACTTGCATACTATAGTTCGGTTTTTGTAACAACCCGCATATTTTACGATTATATATTTAAATGTTTTATTTAAATATAACATCGTTAATCGGATTAAAGTCTGAAATGTTATTTTTCGTAAACTGTCGAATTAGGACTCGAGACCCCTTCCATTGAGTCCAAAATCGCGTTTGCGACCTTTTTGAGTATAAACATTGATATGTTGGAGTTGAGTGGAATTTTACTATTTTTCTATTGGGCTTTAGGTTTGGTTTTCAGCCCACTAACCCAACAAAATACCCTAACTCCCTCACTCTTCATTCATTTTATTTTCCTTTACACTCTTAAGCTAAAGGAAAGAATGAGGAAGATAAGAGGAAATTAAAATTCCTAAGCCCTAAATTCTTAGGAAATTCTAATTCAAGCTCTAGAAATCAAAGAGAAGCTTTAGGTAGCATCATCTTCGTCTTCTCCATCTCTATCTCCCTTCTATTTTCAGAAATTCCTATAACCTAACTTAGGAAAAACTTCACCTTTGATAATAGATTAAAATTCTAGAGGTGTATTGAAGAGGAATTGGTCTTGCTTTGTTTTAAAGCTTCTCATTCATTGTTTTTTGAGTTTTAAGTCTATAGCTTTCATTGTTGTTAGGTATGAATTCCTAACATCTATTTCATGTCCAATTGCTTTTGATTTGACAAATTTTCCAATTTTGTTGTTTTGAAGTCAAAATTTTTAAAAATCCTATCTTGAATGTTTAGACATGTTATTTGTGGTGTATCGAAGAGCCATGGGGCTGGGTTGTCGCTTGACATAAATCCCTAGCAATCATCGCTCATTCGATCGCTTTCAGTTTGGATTTGCCCTCTTTGGGCTAGACAAATTTTTGCTTAACAGGAAAATCCAGACGTCTGGGTGAAAAATCTAGATGTCTGGTAGGGATCTCTGGAAAAGAGAAAAATATGACAAATGCAGAAAAAAATGCAGAGAACATAATCAAACGTCTGATACAACCCGTCAGACGTCTGGTACAACCGTCAGACGTCTGGTACAACCCGTCAGACGTCTGGTACAACCCGTCAGACGTCTGGTTAAACCTGTCAGACGTCTGGATGGTTTCTGGAAAAATATATATTTCCAGAACCCAAATCCAGCCGTCTGGTTGAAAATCTTATCTCTCAGCAAATAGGCCTTGACTACTACTTCCTTCTATATCTTCACTCATCTTCTTTATCTGATTTCTCAAGTCCTTCGATAGAAGATCTGACTTCACATCTTTAATGTTCAAAGTATCTCTCGCAAAGATAAGGCTATCAGCGAAACATGTGTAACGCTTCAAAAGGAAACATAGGAGCATCATAGCCATATGTTCATCTACCTTCAAATCCATAGACTTCATCTTCATCGCTAGATCGTCGAAGAATCCTAAATGTTCTTTGACAGAAGTGTCATCTCTCATCCTCATGGTGAAAATTGTTCTTAACAAAATCAGACGGTTAGTTAAACATTTCTTCAGATAGAGATTTTTCAACTTGGTCCAAATGCCCTTAGCAATAGTTTCACAGCTAATCTTAGAAATAACATTTTCTCCCATAGCTAATTACAGAGTAGTAAACACACATTTTTCCATCTTCCTTTCCGCAGCTGAAATTTCAGTCATCAACCCCTCGGGAGCAAACACCACAGGATGAACTTCGTTTCTCATCACAACAGCTTTCATCATCCGTTGCCACTTCTCGAAGTCTTTATCATCGTTCCATTTCTCTATTGCTAAACTAGATCCTGATGCAATATAGGTCCCTCTAACATAAGGTCTTGGTAAAACCACTGGAGTCTCCTCGTCTCCTGTCATAATGCCTAACACCTTTTCTCAATCAACTTTGTCGCTCTGATACCAGACTATTGGGGGAAAATTCATCAAGATCGCCTTAGAAACAAAAAACCCAACCTTGCGGAAAAACAAATAGGAACGGATTGATGATGAGACAAAACAAACAGATAGTCACCGGCTAAAAAAATTACAGATAAAGCAATAAAGAAAAATAGCACACGTGATTTATAGCAAGGTTCGAGAACTCGGATTTCGTCTCGGTTTCGGTCTTTTCAAATTTTGTTGGTTTCGGTCGGTTTCGGAAATTTCGCTTGTTTCGGTTTTCGTTTCGGTTTCGGTCTTAATATCGAAGATTTGTCTTTGTAATACAAAAGTAACTATAAACGATGTAAATTCATACAAAAATATAGTATACAACAAAATAATAATGATACACACAACATGCATTCAAAAATTATTTCTTGAATCCACATATGGATTGTTTTCATAATTTCCTTCATATATGCAATATTCCCGTTAAGGATGCTAAGAAATGATTGCGTATAAAAAAAAGGCAGGCCAAAGCTTATACACAAGATAATTAATATGCACAAGTGGCCATTACCGTATTAAAAATTAAAATAACCCTTCCCAGCCCAAAAGCCCATGCGCTTATTTTATCTTCCCTTCCCTTGTTCACTTTGCAAGCAACCATACGATACAAACGAAAAAAAAAAAAACAAATATTGGTCTTCGACGAAAACAAAGGCGGCAAAAAAAAAAAAAAATCACCTGCGGCGAAGCTCTCGAAGTCGAAGCCCTGTGAAGCTCGCCTGCGTCGAAAGTCGAAGCTCTCGCAGTCGAAGTCGAACTAGGGTTCGGTAAACTAGGGTTTGCTTTTTAGCTACCTTTTGATTAATTCTTGCATTGTTTTTTTTTTGTTGTTTTTCTATGCGCAATTGACGCGAACCATTTTTTTTACGCTGGTTTGAACGGGACGGGATTTTGCCCTAATCCCGTCCCGCCACCTGCCGGAACCGGTACGAGATCGTCGAGATCTCGTGGTTCCGGCCGGATCCTCAAACCATGATTTATAGTAGTTCCACTACCGCGAGATAGTGTACATCCACTTGGAGAGAGAAGATTTTTTACTTTTTAAAAGGAGAAAATTTTACAAGATTGATAATGGAGAAGAAAAATAAGAAATACAACTGAGATAATTCTACTCATGTTAATCTCTGTCTTTATATAGAGATTATTACCTGAAATTGAAGTAATTGATTTATGGTCATAAATCAATGCATCATTCATTCTCATATTCATAAAGAAAACGTTTATCCATTTAATATTCCAGTTTCCCCAATTTACATGCGTCTGATAAGATTCCTTCTTTAATCGGCTAATTAGAGAATTAATTGACCTCAATCTCCTAAAATAATTCTTCTTTTCACGTAGGTAATTTATTAGTCTCTTTAATGCTATAAAAGAGGCAATATATATTGAGAAATTATTTCAAATATCTTTCAAATCTTCTGCAATTGAAAATATTATATCATCAAATCTTACAGTTACGTAAACCCAAAAATGAAAACTGCAAATCAAACAAGGCCTTGATTTTCTTTCTTCTTTTTCATTTGAGTTGAGTATTGATTTGGAATCTAAAAACTGAATCAAAATCTGAAAAAATTGGTTCAAAAATGATATTCAAATTTAAGACTTTTGTAAACAATGATCAGTGACCAATGTGAATAAAGTTGTATCAATTATGGACAAAACGAATGGGGTTTTAAATGTTAATTTTTTTTCTTTTTAAAAGAAAAAACTAAAAAGTAAATTGGATGTGAAAATATCAACAATAGAAGTTACATTTTTAATCCACATTTTTTACACTTTATTTTTATTAGTAGACCTGCTCTTGTTTTCTCTACATTTTCAATTTATGAGTTCATATTTACCCGAATTGACTTTTTAAAGGCAAAACACTTCATAAAAGCAAAAAATATAGTTTTGAATGTCAAAGGGGTCCTTAATTTTATGCACGGGGAGAAAATATTAGTTTAAATTGCACATGTACAAGTTAAAAAAACATATATATTTACCATTTTCTTAATTCTCCAAACAACAGGTTCATCATTATGTCCTTGCTCAGCACAACAGTATCGCTGTTCAAAGCTGACTGTTTCTTCGCTTCTTTTAAAACTTCATCCTGGTCTGGCACAATTAGTGCACCAAGACGCCGTTGATCCTTAAGATCACAAAGAAATATAATTTTATAGTAAGATAAATATGAATAGAGCAAAGCATAAAAAACATTGTGCTCCCGCACCTATATACCTGACCAATGACGATAATTTGTTGGATTAAACTGCTCCTCATGGCAGCTTCCTCGAGTTCTGATGGCTCCACATTTTCTCCTTATTGGTTAGAATAAACAGGTCACAATAAAAATATGTTGAAATTCATTTTATTTAATGGTAATTCATATACTGCATAACAAACTCATACTTGCATAACAAGCTCATATACTACATGACAAACTCGGTATAATGTACTCAAAATCTCTCAGTCAACATCACGAGCTCTACTACTGTGACACCGTAGTACTTGCCATACCAAACTCATGATCAAATCGTATATCATGAAAACTGGAAATAAGTAATTAGAAAACAGTTGATGTCACCACATTTATCAGTTTGGCATCAGTGATTAATATTTGCACCAAATACACATGCTCATAATAAATAAAGCTAAATTGCATTAAAAAAAACCGTATTTTATGTTGACCCATTTGCAGTAAATCATCTGAAACATATTCAAAGTGCCTTTTTGCTTCCATTCAATACATTTTTGCAAATTTATCTCAGCTTTTCTTAATAACCCGCACCACCTGGTGCTATTCTGCTATATGATACTAGAAGCAACAAAGTCTTGCCTATTGGTGTACTACAATGATTCCTTTGTTTTTTTAATAATGCATGTAGTATGGGGTCTAATGAAAAATAACCATGATAGAGATAGTTAATCAGTGTTCGAGTTATATGGAACTTGATATACTTATGTATCATTCAAGATCAGATTTAACAATTGATATATCCAAAAACATTGCAAAAAGTGGATCATTGTATTGGTAACATGTCTATTATGTACTGATTTACAACAAAGAAGGTTACCAATTATTATTAGTGGGGACAGAAGTGAAACCATAGTAATTTCGAAAGCCATATCATATGATACGAAATTGGTTAAAGTTTGGAAATATTTTTAGTCTATTTCTTTATTCTGATTGTTTAGTCGTTTCAGGTTTTGTGGGTGTATCTAGTTCAGATGCTTTCACGGTAGTCAAAGAATAGCCAAAGAATAGTTGTGTCCCTTGAAAGGAGTGTCACATGACCCATTCAACCAAGTCAACAAGGTGAGAAGAGGGTTCATGATCAAGTGTGGGGTGGACAAATTATCCGGAGAAGATCGCTGCAATTACCATGGGAGTTATAGTCACTATGAACTTGGTTTCATAGTTTGGCATGTTATCTGGGTACATGGTGTTGTGACCTTTGGTGAGGTTAATCCTGGTTTGGTTTTGATACATGTTATCTGGACATAAACAACCACACCCCCCCCCCCTCCCTCCCCAAACACACACACACACACAAAACCCCACTTCATGAAATTTATCAAAGTGAAAAGCAAGAGTAATTCTTGAACTGCATTTAGAATAAAGAAATGCATTAGCTTAACAAGCTAGATGGACAGAAAATTCTTGGTTGCTAACGGTATAACTGGAATTCGAAATCACTAACAAGATTCTTCGCAAGTCAGCTTAAGATTTTACCAGTGATAAGAACAATAGTATCCTTTGCACGTCCTTCAAGTGCTATCATTCCACCACATTTACGATGTCGCCCCAGAAAATGTTTAGGAGCAATGTAACCAATATCACCAGAATTGAACCAGCCCTCTTTGTCAATAGCATCACTTGTAGCTGATGGGTTCTATTTGCAGTTGAAGGTAAGAGAAGAAGGAATACTAGCTACTTGAAGTGTAGGGTTCTAGATCTCCTTGTTATATATCCCATCCCAATCTTTTCTCCAAAAAAAATTATTGTAGACCTATTTTATACAATTGTAAGATCATCTATACAATATTTTAAATCATTTCAAAACATTTGACCTCTTCAAAATTGTATTTCAAATTGACAGTAAACTATAAATATTTTGACGCTCTATAGATTTGCAATCTTAAAAAATTGAAAGTTCCAGAAAAAAATTGGATTTTATGTAGATCTCACAATCTGAATATAACAAATCTATGAAGTTTTGTTTCAAACTTTTTTTTCCACAAATAGACGAGAAGAGCGGATGAGAAGGGAATTTACAACAAAGGGGATCTAGAACCCTCTTACATCAATTTGATATTATATAAAAATAAATTAATATACGATCAACTATAAAGGAGAAATTTTCTATTATAATTTGACAGATACGACTGGCAGCTGAAGTAATTCTCACCTTGTAGCATCCTTTCATAACCTGAGGCCCTCTGATTTTGACAACACCTTTTGAACCGTCTGGAAGATCTGCTCCAGTTTCTATGTTAACGACCTTAATTTCAGTGTCATTAAGCGGATGACCAATTGTACCCAGTACCTTCAAAATATTACTATAGAATAAGCCTTTAAAAATAACATCATAATTTGATATAATCTAATTAATGTAGAAAACATAGGAACTTTTTTTCAAAACTGGTGAAAAAGCAATCAAGTTCAATATATGTCATAAAGCAAACAGGTGCTCCGAACAATATAGCAATTATGAAAAGTAAAGGTATTTTTTACCCGACGCAGTTAACTCTTAATCAATAATATAAAAAGCTCTGAACATTCTACCAAGCAATTTACAATTCTAGAAGAAGTATCAAAGATACAATTCAGTAAAATTACCAAAATACTATACATATTGAAAAGATAAACTGATGTTGCATATTTTTCCAACCAAATTATATTTAAGGTATAAGCTTTCTAAAACCTTATTCAGATCTACCAATAAGCTATCCATTTGTACAATAATGGAGGCTTTTTGTACTAGCTATACCATAAAACAACAATCTATGATACAAATTTATATCAACACACAACAGATTGCTAACCTAATAATTTAATTTAAGTTTAGTCCATCTTCAAAGGTTAATGGTAATTTTTTTTATTATAGATTCAAAATACTCTCAAGGCACAAATTTATCGTTGCTTGACAGTCGACTCACAACCAACGTAATTGTACTTTTTTTTATTGTAGTTCCTTGATCCTTAGTTATGAAAGGTGCGAGCATGGTGCAAGGCGCGACATTTGTGTCTTTCTTGCTTATGGCACGGCGCACATGGAAAGGCACAAAGAATGACACAAAAGACACTTAAGGTGCAAATGGCACGCGGTACAAAAATGGCATATGCCTTTTCGTTATTTTATCCTTTTTTTACTTCTTTTTTATTTATTTTTCATTTCTCAGAATCCAAATTGCATAAAAATTAGTATTTATCATATTTTCGTGTTTGCAAAAATGGCACGCCATTTCATGACCCTCCTCATCTTTTTTACATCTCCACAAAGAAAAAACAAATCTAAATAAGTCAGATGAGAAAGATGCCGAAACTTATGAATTTGATGATACATATGTCGATTTGGAAAATGCGATTCCTAAATCAGATTCAGATCTATTTTTATCAGTAATATGCCATTATCATGGATTTTGACTTTTGAAAACGATTATGCTTGAAATCTATGTTTATGATACTATATTTGATGATGTTTTTTGTAAAATGTCTAAACAAATATTTGTTGCATATATTTTAGTAAAAAATATACAACTTATATCGAAAATTTTAAATTAATTGTTATATATATTGAGTTTATAAAAAAAATTCTAAATATGCATAGTAAATTAAAAAGGAACATCCCATTCACCGCTCCAAGGCTCCGAAGTGGCTTTGCGCCTTTTTGCCTTGTGCCATTAATAACTATGCCTCAATCTCTGTATTGTTGAGAGTGAAAAAAGAATGTATCTAGCAATTGCACAAAGAATAACATTGAATTTCTATTATACTATCATCCGAGGCAAAAATTTAATACATATTACAGAATCAGAAAGTTATTACATTGAGATCAGGTCTCCTAGCTGCTACAACAGGAGACGTTTCTGTTAACCCATAGCCATTCTGCACTTTTACCCCAATTGCCTGTATGGACACTTGTAAGACTTTAATAGTATAGAGAGAACAATATGAATCTTTAGAGGGAAAAAACAACAGAAATAAGAGAAGATATTAAACCTCAAAAAATTTGTCAATATGCACAGGCAGACTTCCTCCACCACTTGTACCAGCCTGCAATGTAAAACACAAAGCTCTGCAATTTATTTAAACAATAATTTGCTTAATCCAATCATGCTATTAATAAAAAAAGACATCATTATTTCATATACCTTGGATATTCCAATTGCCAAGTGAATTTTTTCATAGACTAGCTTCTTTGCTAAGTTATGTGCTGGCCACAAAATTGCAGCGACAATTCTTGCCCATGCCCAATCCAACAAGTGAAATATGCGACTTTGTTCATTCCTTTTCTCCGTTAAAACAGCTCCCTTTTTCATATGATATCAACATATACAAGATGAAAAACAAGATTATTAACCAAAATATTTTACCAAATATTTGTCTGAGCTATACAAAGAAAAGGAGTTTGTTAGGCCCTAGCTTTTCATCTACAGAGAAGCAAGTTAAAAAGAAAAGCTTAGCCAAGTATACCAAATAACTCATGAACTTTAGGAGCTTATTTTAGATAATAACCCAATTAGTTAACCAACTATAGTTGCACTGAAACTGCACCTAAAACAAATGCTTATATTTAACACTAAATGCAAGTAGAAATGAAATTTGAAACAAGTGCATTTGAAACTGCAATTGGTTGCTATTTAACTAACACCTCACACCAATGTTCGATTTCTTTAAAATGCACACTATATTCAGGTTAAGTCATACCTCGCGAACTCTCTTTGCTTCCATGTACAGAAGACTGATTTTAATGAATGTAAGTGCTGTTAATTTCCGAGCAGCTGAAGATGACGATATCTGCTTTTGAATTGAACTGTCAAGAAAATTAAACAAACTTTAACCAGTTTGAAAAGAAAATAAGGAAAAGGATATTGCTGAAAATGGTGAAGAGATGTTGGACTGGACTAATGAAATAACTCTAGGTAAATTATGTTAAAACCAAACCATCCAGTTTTAATTTGACATATGCCTGCTGAATACAAAATGAAGCAGGTAATTATGTCAAATATTATTAGAAGTGGAAAACATACAGTCCAAGATTACAAATTTGAAGTTAGCCTTTTGGATGTATTTTGCTGGGAATCTGCTGACAACCAAAGTATCAATATTTTACATCATGTGGCATAGATTTCAAATAAGATGATATACATACTGAACAAAAAATTTGATGCTTCGTATTTATCATCCTGCTTTCACTGGTATTAACTATCAGCCACATTTTAAGTGCTTCAAGTAAAAATGAAACCAGCATTGGCTAGAACTAACCTATATAGTGTCTCATAAACCAGAGGAACTGAAATAAGATAGTGTGGTTGATATCGCTTCAAATCATCCTAGCAACAAAACACCAAAAAAAAAAGTAGAGCTGTTATTTATACATAAGTTTATTATAATTCGAATTTCAACCACAAGATGTGGTTGGAAAAATTATCAAAATGCATCCATTGTGATATCCATACTCACATTAACCTTTTAAAATGAGTACCTTTAACTTTTTCACATTTGTGTATACTTGCTCGATGCCACAAGTGAAAATAAAATATTCACAAGCACGCTCATATGCATGCCAAGGAGGAAGCATGCTTAAAAATCTATCTCCAGCTACTGCAGGCACTATGTCCCACAAGTTCTTTATCTATTGAAAGAGAATGGGGGAAAACAGGTTTTGAGAAATTCTGTAGACTATACATAACATTTAGACATATCAGACGATCTACAGACAATGAATATAAACTAAATTGTTTGTATTATCAGAAATGTAGTACATATTTACGAAACAAGACAAAGATGAAAAGTATATTTAACTTGATGTCATAAATTATACAAGAGATAAAAGCTAAAAGCAAGCTTTTAAATCTCGGACTTCAAATGAAATCTTGGACAGACATCTCGCTCCATATCTCGGGTTGAGATCTTAACATCTCGGTGAGATGAGTGTCAAACGAGTTGAAAGTTACTTTTGAAATTTCGTCCGCCCAAGTGCAAAAAGGGGAGCTCTAGGAAGGTCTCAAGCGAGATGAAGGAGATTTAAAACTCTGGGTAAAGGAACAGTTATTCAACCTGATGTAAGAGATTTTGATGCGTAAGCATTACGCCTTTTGGTGAACCACTTGTTCCGCTTGTATACATAAGTGTTGCAATGTCATCAGGATTGATTATATCATAAACTAAATGTTGACCTGCAAAAAATACAAGTACAATGTAGAAGTTTTTTGGGTTTTGCTTATAATTCCATGCAACTAAAATGGACTTTAGTAGTTAGCTCCATAAATATGTCTTTTTTAGAAGAACTATTAGTATAAGATTACGAATGTCCGGTTGATGAAATAAGTGCGACTCCTTCAGCATTATCAGATTTTGTACCTTTCTTGTATGACTCGAGCAAAGCTTGGCGGCTCTTTCTCCCAAGATCAGTGATTTCTTTATATTCGTATATGGGGATGTTCGGATTGTTTTTGGGACTGTAAGATTCTTTGACATGTAATTTCTCACCCCAGAGTAGAATAATTGCACGTATGTCAGCTCTTTGAAGAAAAGATTCAGCGATTCTATTAAAAAAATCTGGACTGTCTATAACAAGAGCAGCGCTGTAATGTAAAGTGTGAAGTAAATACTTCCGAATGCATTCAATACTTTATACTGAAACACTCTCACAAGAACGGTTGGTAAAAATAAAAATTCTCTCATATTTTGGCTTGAGTTGACAACTGAGTAAACTGTGCACAATAGTATTTTGGTGGAATTGGAATCGGTGGCACAAAGGTGGAGGATGCATGAAATAGTGCATGTAAAGTTGAAAAGTGCAGACGCCTTAAATTATACAGAAAACAAATTCAAAGGGAAAAGGAACTGGAAAGAAAAATATTTTCACAAACCTTTCCGAATGTTCATATATCTGAAATAATTCCTGGTCCGATGATCTTGTTCCACGAACAACGTTAATTGCACCCATATTCATAATTCCTGCATTTATATAACAATGTGGACAATCATATGCGGCATGATAACAGGAAGTATGGCATCGATGATGTTAATCCTGATTAGCACAGCATACTTGGAACTTTATCATAAAAGAAACTGTGTGATGGTTAAAGAAGGATAAAATTCCGATGAATGATTTGCATCAGGTAATTATAGCATTGTACACTAACAAATTGGCATGTGCAAATGCATATTACCTATTGTATGTCCTTTCCAAAAAAAGATTGCGCACGTGTATTGTGTGAAGATGTTTTTTCTCATAGAACTTGAGATCATCTTCACATAATTTAACTTACTTGAGTAATCCTAACACAATCAAACCAATATTTGAAACTAACACTTAAAATAAATTTTACTTTTAAACTTTTATAATATTTGAAATTGTGTAGCTTGAAAAATAAAAGAGGCGCAAAAGGATGATATGAATCATTTTTCATATTGTTATATACATAGAGGAGAGATTCATAACTCATTCATTTTTAGTTCTCTTGTAACTCCATATTATCCACTGGATGTAATAAATCAATTCATTTAATGACTCTCTCTCCCCCTCTCCCTCTCCCTCCCTCCCCCTCTCCCCCCCCCCCCCCCCCTCGCTCTTCACCTCCCCCCTCCCTCTTTACATTTCACCATCTTAGATCTTTTTAAATATATTCATTTTTTTTATTTCATCCATTGGTTTATATGTAGGGATTCCAAAGTGGCTGATAATGAAGGGGTCACACTTTGTGTGTGCGTGTGTTGTTTTGTGGGGGGGGGGGGGGGGTGTGGTGGGAAGGGTATACTGCAACTCTCTCTACGCCCATCTACATTCTTACGATTTTTAAAGTTGCACGATTCAAAATCAAACGAAAATTTGTTGATAGGTTCTTACATGTCTCAAGATTATCTTCAAAATATTTTGACTGATTGGATAATCTTAACACGTTAGTATTTTAACCTGATGGAACGGGATATTGATTTAAATTTTTGAACATGCTCGAAGTTTCAAAATGATCTCATTTTTTGTGGACACGATGATCCAGTGTAAATTGACCATCCTCAAATTTTCATTTAATTTCAGATAGTGCAGCACTAAAAACCGTATGTAGAATGAGATGTGGCGAAAGAAAGGTACAATGGATCTTTACGATACATAAGAGATCGGAAAAACAAACTTAAAACATTCGAGCAAACATTCACACTGGTGATTGAATAGGAAAAGTTTAACGAAGGTTAGTTCCATCATTTTCGATGATAATATTTGGTGAAGGTAAAAAAACTGGAAGTTTCTATTGCTAAGTGTAATTGTATTGAAAATTTCTCTAAACGGAAAATTTACTCATGATTGGCTTGAAAAGGAGTCAGATTATTTATTCTATCCTCCAATTTCTAATCACGATTATACACATTTTCGTTTGACTACACTATGTTACAAAACTTGATTTACTATGCACTAAACCATGTTGATCAATAAATTTGTGGTTTATGAATTATTAAGCTATTAGAAAAGAAATGTTTTTTAGACAATAGCTTGGTCTAAGTATAAACTTAATGGTCAAGTGCTAATATAATTAGTGAGTGCCACTAAGTAATAAGTTGGATCACATCCGAACTTGATATGATGCTTGTGACACTTTCGGCCCGATAAAATATTGATCTTATAGTTTCTACTTTTATTTTTCTTCTATTTTTGCAATACATAACATTCCTCCTGATACGATCTCATTCTCAACAACATTACCTGAATACAGGTGTGTGTTTTATTCCATCAAATTTTGTAAAAGTCAACTCGTTTGCTAATATAGTCGAAGTTGGTTTCTTCTCTATTTTTTGGTTCATCAATTAACACAGTTTCTCGCGCTTCTATTATAATTTTTTATTGTTCACAATGAATACAAGTGGGTTTTATTATCTTTGATTCAAGTTTTCATCCTTTTTTTATCTACTCATGTTTCATTTTAATTTAATCTGACATTCAAGTATCTTGAATTTCTTATGTATACGTTATAAAACCAGTAAATTTATCTATACTGAACATAATCTATAAGCTGTGAGGATTTATTTCTTAAGCGCGTACCTTGAGTTATGTTTCTACTATGTTTAGATAATGCTTGTAAAATGTTACATGGTTGTTTAACAGAACATCAAACAGTCTTGGATTGACATCTAGTCTAAAGAATACCTAAAAATATGCTTTGATGATTAGTTTTTCGAATTAAACTTAGCACTTTAATCATGCTAAGAACTATTGTAATGTCGGTAACTACTGAAATATGACACGTGTTAGATTTTGGTCTTTTGAAGTTTGTCATGGGACATTTTTCTTATAATAGGAGCGATACTCAATTTAAACGGAACACTCATTTTGATGTCATGAGACTTAAATCTTGACTACGGTTTTGGCATGTTCAAATCAAGATTTCAGATTTCAGCCGAAACGCCGAAATTGCGATTGTTCCGTTTCGGTCTTAATATGGAGCAAAACGAAACCAAACCGAAACCGTGTTTCAACGGAAAAAGCTACCGAACTTCAAATTTTATAGAAGAAGCTAAAAAAAAGAATTAATTTGAGTTTCAAATATACGAATATACAAAATCTGAAATTTTAACTTCAGAGACATACAAAATAACAAAATATATATAGTGTAACTAAAGAAAAGTTAAAAACTAATGAATAAATAATTGTTAGTGTTATGGATATTTGTAATCAATTCGTATTATTCTTTTATATCTTATTTTTTGATCAGATAAATTATACGTTTTCCTTTAAAAAATTAAAAAAGCGTAATTATATAAAAAAATAAATAACAATAAACCAAATCTGAACCGAGATTCTTAAAATTTATGAATTAGACCGAAATTACAAAAATTACAAAAAATCGAAACAAGATCGCAAACCTTGGTCCAAACCCAATATGAGGCTTCTGAGACAATCGATTCAAACACAATATCAGACTCGATCAATTACCGATTTCATAGTTCTTTTTTACTCTCTTTTTTCAATGTGTATCATTTCTTCATGTTATCAAGTATTCTTCTCTGTGTTAAAGTAAACACAAGTTACAAATTTTTTTTCATCATATTTTCAATGATCATTCTCATCGGCAGTATGATTAAAGTTAATTTATGTTCTATTTTTTCGTCTATCAATTAAATCATGCCTTTTATGTTTAATATTTTTCTATGTACATTATTTCAGTTTTATCTACTTGTATCATACTAACATTTTTTATTATTATAATCTTTTACAACCAAGGTAGTGTCTTGACGCAACGGTTAGGTCACCTGCATGGTGATCTAGGTGCCCGGGTTCGAGTCCCGCAAACAACCTCTTCGCGATACGAGGGAAATACTACGTACATTATCGACCTCCTCAGAGCCCGGTATCATGCGAGAGCCTCGTACACTGGGTTCCACCTTTATAATCTTTTACAACTATAACCAGTAAACTTAGCTATCTCAAATGGATGTATCTGTGTAAGATGCAGATATTAGATAAAAGACAACACAACACATTAGTGGCATGCCATAAAATCTCAAATTTATTATCTTTGCCTATCATAGTTTTCAGTTCTATTGTTTCTTTGGTGACTTGATGCATAAGCATATTCAAAGAAACACATTGAGAAGTCATGATCATACACTACGGAAAAAGGGAGAAAAAAAATTATTGCCGCATTTTACATCATGTTACCCTGTTAAACAAAGAATACCTTGATCTGCAACAAGCCATCTACATGAATTGTCAGCAAACAATGCAATCTTTCCTCTGGTGAAAATCCTATATCCCTTAAACCCTCAGAAAAATCCAAAATTTCCTGCTCAAGCTGAGTTTGAATAATAATAATATGTCAAGATTATAGTTCACAGCTAAAGTCCATGCAATGTCTGCCAGCTTTCTCAGATGCATGCAAATTTTGTATGAAGTTGCTATAAATACTGCATGTATAAGTAAAATATTTACTTGGGGATAATGTAACCTGGTGCTCAAAAAACATGCAATGTAATTATATGGCATATCAGGGTCATTCATAGCTAGAACTTCCTGATTTTCAAGGATATCCAGAATTAGTAATCAAAATTCCCTATTAGAGATCGAGAAAAACATGTTTGTTATTGATGTGAGATAAATTAAACACTTATGTATTATTATTAATTTGGAACTCTGGCTAATCTATGAAGTTCGTATCAAGATTCTATTGTAACAATTTGCAGATTAATACTAGGCTACCAAAATTCATAATTTGGCTACATGCATTCCGAAACTTCATATATCACCGTTCCGAAACATTGTGGGCACACAATTTCTGGAACATTGATTTGAACGCTCTGGAACAGTGAATGCGATGTTACAAAACGTTTAATCCAACATTAAGAACGCTGATTCTGATATTCCGAAATGCTCATTTTGACGACTTGAAGTGTAATATAGTAATATGCATTAAATTATAATGATTGCTTATGGAAAGTATAAACAAATAATTAACCGTTATTTATTTGAAAAGACAAAAAATATTGTCTTCTACTTGGCTTTAGCTTTAACAATCATGATAATGTAATCCATATACATCTCCATTTATATAAAACAAGAGGATAATATAGCTTTATTTTTTTCAACTACTCCAACTATAAAATAGACTTGCTAGTATATACACATAAAGTTAGCTCATAGGCTACAATATTTAAATGTTCTGCAATTTTGTTTGAAATGAACATTAATAATATGTTTATAATACAAAGTTTTTACTTTATGTTCATCTATTTGTAGTAGTTATACATATTTAGGTGTAAAATATGCATATTTTGAAAATGTTCCATTTCAGCTAAATGTATTTCATTTCAACTGAGCGTTCTGATTAAATCTACATCCATAATACTGTGTTCCGAAGTATGTAAAATTTCTAGTTCATGTTTTCATTATGCATACCGCATCGATCCACATACTAGGCAACATAAGATTAATATCAAGGATACCTATAAAGATGTTAAGAGACAATTATTCACATTGCCAATCAGTTATGTAAAAATAAATGATTTTCTATACATTTTAGCGATCCATGTGTTGAGCTTAATTGTTGCACGATCTACTTTGGGTCACTCATTATCTAACGACGCAAGATAAACCCTTATCTAACGCAATACATCACTATGCTTTAATCTATAATCCAAATCAAATTTTAACTTCCAATCACCTGCTTATAAGTCAATTCGGACGGAGGATCATGATAAGGATCCACAACCGCAACCCTGTCCCCGAATTTCTCGGCATTTGATCTCCAAATATCAGGAACAGATTTCCATTCGTCATTTGCAAATTCTAAGCTATTAATACCAGTGCTTATTTTCTGCATCAGCACTCTCCAATACCGGAGCATACCTCCTCTTCTTCAAAGTAACTTCTACCTACACAACAACAACAACAAATAATAAAAATGAAAATAAAATAAAGCGCTTACAAATATATTCATCAGAGTGATTAATATATTAGAAGAGCTTGCCTCGGAGCTGCGGAGAGTTCCAGGACGTTCATCAAGGCACGATCGGGCGGTAAGGCGATAGGTTTTTAATCGGAGTAGGAGAGTGAGGTTGTTGGAGTGAATCATTGACATGGTGAATAATAATTGTTGTTTCTTGAGGAAGAGTGAAGTTATATAAACTAAGGCTTTTTTCCGTTTAGCCCCTATTAAAATTAATTATCGCAAACAGTCCACTTTAAAAATTAATATCAACTTTAGCCCTGTTTTGACAAGCTCGGCTCCGAGCTTGTCAAAATGTACTGGCGACTCGCCGGTACAAGTTTATTATTAAAAACATATAGGCGGCTTTTGAGAAGTCGTCTGATGACGACTTCCCAAAAGTCACATACATGTTTAAAAAAAAACAATTTTGACGACTTTTAAAAAGTCGTCAATGGACGATTTCTCGAAAGTCGTCTAAACGGGGTTCTGTGACAAAAGCAGAACCTCACTTTCTTCCTTCTTCACTTTATCACTTTCCTCTTCATCTCCAAAAACCCTCCGCCTCAATTTTTTTTTTAAAACCTAATTAAATTCATTTAATCTCCTTAAAAGCATTACATTTAGAAGATCTACATCAAGCATAGCAAACCGTCACACGGTAAGGTACGTAGTAGAAACCCTAAGTTTTCAAATTAGTTTGCAAACTTTTTTTTTTGGTTGATGTAGAATGACCCATAGGTTTATTCCAACCATATGCTATTATGAAGGTGAATTGGTTATTGACGATTTAACGTATGTGAAATATCTTGGTGGATCTTACAAACCAGCTAAAGTTCGAAGAGGTTCTACTTTTGAGCAGTTGAAAGAGTCGGTTTACAAAGCAACAAAGATAAAACTAGAAGAGTACGATATTGATATAGTTTGCAATTGGCCAACAGATTCTGGATCCAAGCAATCAAAATTGTTGACGATGACGATGTTGAACTAATGTTTGTTGCTTCGACTAAATCTATTGAGTTTGTTGAGAAAAATAGAAGATCGGGTGCACAACAACCAACACCAGCACCCGTAATAAATTTAGGCGTTGAAGAATATTCTAGAATGGTGGGGAATACGGGCATTGGACAAGAAATTCCGCCACCTAGTTTTAGTTATCCGATTCAGCACATATCGCAATACAGGCAACAGCAAATGTATTATGGTTTTCACTCGTTCATGATTTTGCAGCCAAATGTCCAACTTACCTATCCCCATTTGACGCAGGACAGTTATCCACAAATGAGTCAAAGGTATCATTTAGTCGTGATTACATACAGATTTGTTATATTGAATTGATTTAATTATTATACTAAATTTGTATTCCCGTGCAGTTTTATTTCAGTTCAGGATTCCACTCAAAAAAGTGCTAGAGCATCGAGTAGCCGTAAATCTAAACGAATGCAGCCAACTTCGTCCGAATTTTACCATTTAAGCCAAAAGTACGTTAAATATTGCAATATGTTGCGAAATCGTTGGTATGTATAAATAAACTAAAATTGATGTATTAATATACCACAGCTTCACCGCGAACAACACTGTTAAAAAGTCATACGTCCAACCACCGAATGAACCAGTGGGTCAAACTATCTACAACGATGATATGGATGTAAATGATGAAGAATATGTACAAGCTGAAGATGAACCTGCACTTGATAGTATGTCTGTTGTGTCAATACCAGAGGTTGATACAACCTGGGTGAAAAATATGCAAGTAAACAATGATCCACTAGACTATGATTTTAGAGGTGCGGAACCAGATTGTGTGGACAACTATGAACTGAAAATGGAGATACCGTTGAATGATGATTTGTGCAGTGCACAAATTATGGCTAGGTCGATTATATCAAATGTAAACTTCAACAAAGAATTATTTTTATCTTCCAGCGTAAAAACATGTTTCAAAGTTGGTATGTTGTTTGAGAGTAAAGCTAAAATTTTGCAATAACTATCAGAATGGTCAATCTTACATGCAGTGTCCTTTAAGCCAATAAAGTCGAACAAAGCAAAATACACTGCTATTTGCAACGTCGATGACAGTTGTCCTTGGAGAATACATGCTATTGACTCAAAAAAGACACAGGTTGGATGGTGGGTTATTAAAAAATATTATAGTCATCATACATACGTTAATCCTACAGTGAACTCAAATAATAGGCAAACCACATCATCTTTTATGGTATCGAAGATCATGCCTTTCGTGAAACCCGATTTTAACATTATGGCCAGAGCAGTGCAGGTTCAAATGAGGAATGATTATTTATCAAAATTGGCTATCTGAAAGCATGGAGAGCATTGAGCAAAGCAATTGAACGAATATACGGTGATTGAGCATCATATTCCAACCTATGAAAATACTTCGGTGAAATATGCAAAACAAATCCAAGAAGCGTAGGGCATGTGACTACTGATGAGTATGGAGTTTTTGATCCTGCATTTTGGTTATCTGGGCCATGTATCGAGGAATTTATCCATTGTCAACCTTTGTTTTGCTTAGATGGTACACATCTATATGGTAAATACAAAGGTACCTTACTTGTTGCAACCGCCGTTGATGCAAATGATTAGCTATATCCCTTGGCATTTGTCATTGTCGAGTCCGAATTCACTAATAGTTGGGTCGGTTTTTTGCGTGCGTGCATGCAAAGGTTCATTCACAGTGTGAACAATCATTGTATTACTTTCATTTCTGATCGAATGAAAGGAATACCTACAATGTTGGAGAGCAAATGGCTAGCCCCACATAAACATAGATACCGTGCCAAACATTTGAAAGCTAATTTTCAAGCAGCGAGTTACAGTTACAAACGATTGACCGGTTTACTCTACGATGCAGCATGTGCCTCCGAGGAGATTGATTATTTAAAGATTCGTGAAGAAATTAAAACCAACAGTATAAGAGCACACGACTAGATAGAAAGAAGTTTGGGTGGAAAGGAGGAAAATTGGACATTATGTAAAGATGATGGTGGTCGTTTTCATGTTATGACGACTAATGCATCAGAAAGTTTTAATGGTATACTTAGGGTGCAATGTCAGGACCCGATTCTTCGACTTCCGAAAATCAACATCAATATGTCCACTGTGTCAACTGCCGAACAATCGAATGCCGAAAAACCGAACCATGAGGGTTAAAAAGAAGAGGTAGAAGAAAAAGATAGAAGAAATAAGGAAACAGAACAGAAACAATATCAGAATCTCACATATAGCAGCGGAACAACATATAATAGATAATTGAATAATCTTTTAAACAAAGAACTATCTCAGTTATTACATTACATCATCAGAGTGTACAACAACAATATACAACACAACAAAACAATGGACAACTATACAAACATGTCCTTACAACTGAATACACAGCGGAAAGGATAATATCATATACAAGTAATACGTCTCGCCATCCAGCTTGCCACTTTAGCTCCATAGCACTCCTGAATCCAGAATGACCTGATAACCTGACTCTAGACTGCCCGTGTGGAAAATTGGTGGGCACCCAGAGTTTAGGAAGAGAACAATAAACTCCAGGTCAGTCATGGGACTGGTGTGAGAACTTAAAACAGTTATTTATCTTTAAAACAACAACAACAAGGGAAGTGAAAAATATCCACAATGCTTTTGGAAAATGAAACTACCATAAGGCATCTCCGCACGCACACAATGCAAACGCAGAATCGGAGGAGATTTCTCCTTATGATAGTCAAAGATGCTTATTATGTAGAATCATTTGATTTTTTTATTATTAGTGCATAGTGTAGAAAGCATTTCGAAAATAGAATATAAATCTTAGCCAGCATAGACATTCCGAACTATGCCTACTATAGCTACCATCCAAACAGTGGGGCGCCACCATAAGTGAATGGTAGGTTCTACAACTAAAACCGTACAAGATGCGTATTGTTTTATTTAGATTTCCAACAAATGGTCAGGCTAAGGAACTTCCTACTGTCAATGGGATCGCCTCTGGCGGGACTTCCCGAGAACCTAACGTTACGGTTAGATCTCTGCCAACACAAGGCCGGGTTACCTCTGTAACTAGGTAACTACTACACGAATATGCCACCCCCCGGTCCCTTTGGACCTTTATCCGAGCGCTCGATAACCAACATCACACAGTAATAAATATAGCGTGTCAACATGAGTAAGTATCTGGGCTCCATACCATGATACCACCCTTTTCAGAAGGAAATGACATACCCTAAAGGGCGCGACCCTCACAACCTTGCTGCATATTCCTGTTTTGACCATTTCCGGGGAGTGAGGTCTGACGAAGTCTCGTCCACAAAGCTACGCTTTTTCACAAAGCCACGCTTTGATAAACAAATGATCAATAAATAATCATCACACAGCAACACTCAGCATGCCACATTACCAAATTGGGAATATATCGCTGATAACCTTCAACTACATAACCTCTAAGGGTGTTAAGCTAAGAGAATAAATTCTCCACCACCAATGGAAATGTATTTGAAAGAAATCTGCTTTATATCTCAAAATGTAATGTCAGACATGTAACCATACAAGTCTGTTTCGGGTTTGAACAGAACCGAAGGCACTTCCAAAGAAGCCCTTGCAATCCGGGTATTCACAATCCTGATCGAATTTCCCATCACAAAGGAAATCTCCATACCGTAGCTAACGGTGCAGAGACAATCGATAGGTCATCCTATCGTTTTCACAAATACCCGGTCTTCACCACCGGTCTTCAATGTTATCCATTACGTCGTATCACTATTCGGAATGGGTAATCCGAATAACGAGCGCAATAATTTAAAAATAAGTGTAGCATTCAATTTCAACTAATTCACAACAATACCTATTTAAAGGTCAATATTGATAGTCAGTTATTTAACTATCAATCAATATTCACAACATCACCCGATTTCAAATAATTTCCCAAATTATTTATTTCCAAAATATCTTTATAAGATATACTTTCCACACTTCAACCATTTGAAAACAATTTTCACCTTTACAACTTTCATTTCAAAATGGTTCATTTAAACCAATCAAATAAATCTTTACCGATTTATTAAATTTACGTTCCAAATCCGTAAATTTATTTCCACACTTCAAAATAAATCAATGTTTATTTTTAAACAAATTTCCCTTTCTTTTATAAATTCCATAGTGAATTTACATTTCCAAAATATCTATGAATATACGATTTTTAAATTGATTTCTAATATTCATTTTCAATTTATCTTTAAAAGACAAAATCTCAAAACATTCACTTCATATTGGAAAAACATTTCCATACTTATTTAAAAATAATTAATTCACAAAACTATTTATTTTCAACACTTGGAAAATATTCAATATACTTAAATCACAATTAAGTATATAATTTATTCTTTAAGGAAAACATTCTCTTAAACACATTTATTTGAGTCAAAACGAATGTTACGTAAAACATCGTTACAACAACCCAAAATCACTAGTATAGGGATTCAGAATTAAGATAGATATATAAACCCCAATACTATACAAAACATTTCCTTTCGAAAATCATTTACTATAACAACAATGTTATAGTCCACCATTTTCTTATATTTCTCGAAAACGTCTATTTCAACAATGAATGTTGAAATCTATGGTTTTGATATTTAATACCTTTTAAAACATCTTCAAAATAATTAACTTCATCTTATAATATCACTTCCCCAAGGCATATCCATTTTATTTAATAATATATTCACTGTCCAAAATCGTGAATATACTTCCCAACCAAGCTCTTATTATTACAACATTTAACTTAAAGGATAATTCGCTGTCCAAAATCACGAATATATCTCCTTTAATAAACTTCTATGTTTAATTTATCAAATTCAATTGATTTCGGATTTATAAAATGACGTTTATAAATTCACACACACACACACATATATATTTTATAAAAACTCCAACTTATAAAAATCCCTAAATTAACAAATTTTATTTATATCTCATTTAAACGCCAAAATCCAATTTATACGATAATTACTTACAAATCTTTTATTCCACGAAATCTATTCATTTTATAATTTCACAATTCATAAATCTATAAATTTCATTCACTTATGAAATCCATTTTTATTTCACTTTAATACTTATAAAAACTCATTTTATAATTCCAATATTTTAATTTATAAATATCAATTTTATAAATCTTTTATATAAATCATTTATATAAATCATTTATAATAATTCAAAAATCCCAATTTAAGCCATTTTATAAGTTAATCAACTACTTATTTCAAAAATCACATTTCGGTTATATTTCACAAAAATCATAATTTTTATAACATAAAAATTTCAACGTTTATTTATTTAAAATGAATCAATTCCAAAATTAAATTTTATTATGAATTCTCAACTTAAATTTTCAAAAATCCAATTTTATTTATTTTCGGCATCTAACGATACCAAAAATATATTCGGCTAAAATTTAGCCTTTAACAACTTCAATCACAAAGATAATCATGCAGATTATAAATAAATCAACACACAACATTGAAACCAATTCAATCATTTGAGGAATCCAGTTGGATCCCTCCAACTTGTTTCCCTGCATCCAAAGATGTTAGCACAATACCAATTCTGCTTCGAGACGGAATATCGCAGTATATGTGATTTATAAAATACTATCCGCTATTATGCGGCGCAATAGGGTCTCATCCGCTATATAATGCGGGAAATCAACTCCAAGTACATATATAATACCAATTTCACTTCACGGTGAAATATTCGCGGTATATGTTTTTAATAAATAACCTCCGCTTAATATACGGCGTATAATGTCTATTTCACATAGTAGATAACAATTTATCATCCAATCACACAATCAAGCAATTTTAAATTTAAATATTTAAAATTTAAATTGAAATAATTCGATTGAGTGAGAAGTTCTCACCTTGAGTTTCCGATAACAGTTGTAGCGTTTTATTTCGAATAAAATTAAATGTGCGTTTAATTTTATCCGAAATTTTCACTAGCTCCAAACGACTCCAAACCAGCTTCATTGCGTAATGCTCGACAAAACGAACCCGACGCAGTTCGTTTCGTAATTTTCCAACCTCGTATGAAAAAGTTATACAGTTTTAAAGTTGGTACAATTTAATATAATAAATAAATCACAATTTTATTTTATTTTTTCCAAACCCCTAACCTCGGCCGCACGATCAAATGGAGCAATCACAGCCGCACCCTGTTTCTTCCCATTCCCAGTTAAAGTCGCGATCGAACCTAATAGCCGTCACCTAGGGTTTCGAACGCACCCCCTATCGACGACCTCTACAACGATCAGCTACCTCCATCTTGTAGCCCATCTCCTCCTCTACCTTCGCTGCGAATATGGCCAAGCTCGGCCTTGTCTTAGCCTCGAAAAACGTGCGTGAACTGCACACATACTCGGCCACAAAGCTCCCTCTACATCGCGTTAAATCAAATCACAACCGTATGGATCGAAAGGCATCGCGAAGCTCTACGATTTGTTAATTGAGAGCTTTCGACAATTGTTGATGGATTTCGAGATATTGAGAGGAAAACCCTAGTTTTTGTTGCAAAAGTGAAAATATTGAGGTGCTTATATAGAAAATTTCACCAAACACTATTCACCCGAATTTTTCCGAACTCCAAATCTCGCGCGGTGACTGGTGTTTCTAGGGTTTACCCCGCGTTTCAGACATAATGGAATAGGTTTCGAAGGCTAATTCGATCATCTATGCGAGTTACGAAAATAAACGATCAAATTTAAATTAAATCGATTTAAACCAATTTCTATGCGTTTTGGCTTACCCCGGACAAATGATAAATCCGATTGACACGAAATTTGAAACCTTACAATAATATAACATTACGGGTCCGATGAAACTGGTTTCGTCGAAATCCGAGACTGATTGAAAAATGGCTATTTTAACTCGTCAATTAAATATTAAAATATTCAATTTTCACAAATTAACTTTAAATTCGATTTTAAAAGTTCTACCACATCATTCTAACTCTAATATGATTAGATAAAATTTTACAAATCAATTTCAATCATATTAAACCCAATTTTCAATTATTTATGAAATTTCCAATATTAAACTATCGATTAAATTATCCAATTAAATCTACATATTCAAAATAAAATTTATTTGACTTACCAATTTTACTTATTTATATTTAAAATCAATTAAATATATGAATTTTAATTGACAAAAATTTTGGGTCGTTACATGCAAGATCTTTGCCTATTAAAGCACTTGTTGCACATGCCTTCTATCGATCCGTTGATTACTTTTGCAAAAGAAGAGAGTTAGCTGAGAATTCCACACTTCGTGTCACGCCAAAATTGGAAGCAAAAATAGCAGAGAGAGCAAGCGAAGCAAGACGTTGTCAGATTGTCCGTTTCAGTCAAATTGAATGGCAAGTGATTCATTACTTCGGAGATGAATTCAAACTTATAATCAATGGTAACACTTGTTCATGTACATGCAACATCTCATTACTATAGCATCTCTGATACGCCCATGCGATGACTGCTTGTTCGTCGATGACCAATGGTGCAAACAGATCACATCATGATTTTGCATCCCATTGGTACTCTGTTCAAAATTACCTAATGGCATACTATATTGAATTTCATCACGTACGCGATAAAAGGTATTGGTCTCCACACGAAGGTCAAATGGTACTTCCACCCCCCACAAGGAGAGCTCCAGGAAGGCCTAAGTTTATTGGAATTAAGGACGAGATGTAGTCTCCAAGGCCGAATAGTGCAGTAAATGTGGTATGCACGGTCATAAAGGAGTCGTTGTAATTCACTTAGTTTTCGTATGCGCCTTATTGTTGGTTTTCTATTTGTAAGCCATATGTTGTTTATGTAAGAACGGTTTGTGTTTTTATTTCATGTGCTACGTTCGTTTGAGAGGATGAATGTTATGTGTTGGAATTGGATTATGAAACGATCCTGACTCGACCTTCGAAAATTGGCACCGAATACGACACTCGTATTCCAATGCCGCAGATCCAAACGTCGAATCTGGTTCGCCGGAGCTTATAACGCATTAAGTATAACAACATAGCGGAAGAAAAAGAAATGAATATCATTGATATACAACATTCGATACAACAATGATACAATATGAATCAATATCAGAGATACAAGATAACAATTCTACAGCGGAATAACAATATGATATAACAGCGGAAAACAAATAGCCAAGAGATAACTCCAATCCAATGCTCCAAAGCTATAACTCCAAATCACTAGCTTGAACCACCATCAAGTTTCATCAAGCTGAGCAAGTCCCGTCCATGAATCCGAAGACTCCAAAGAATACCAGAGAGAAATCTAAAAGCTACCAAATCGATATCTATTATCTGAAAAACCCAACTCTAGTCTGCCCGTGTGGAAAATTGCGGGCACCCAGAGTTTAGGAAAGGAACAATAAACTCTGGGTCAGTCGTGGGACTGGTATGAGCAAACAAAAACATTTTTATCTTTTAAAACAAACAAAAGAATTTAAATTTGAAATCCGCAATGCTTTTTGGAAAATGAAACTACCATAAGGCCTCCCGCCACACACACCATGCAAACGCAGAATTGGAGGAGATTTCTCCTTATGATAGTCAAAAATGCTTGATACGCGAAAATTTCTTTTATATTATTATTATAAGTGCACGGTGTGGAAAATCATTTCGAAAGTATAATATTAATCTTAGCCAGTATAGACATTCCGAACTATGCCTACTATAGCTACCATCTAAACAATGGGGCGCCACCATAAGTAGATGGCAGGTTATACAACTAAAACCGTACAAGGCGTGTATTAGATGATTGGATTTCCAACAAATGGTCAGGCTAAAGAACTTCCCATTGCCACATGGGTACACCTTTGGAGGGACTCCCCGAGAACCATCCCCCGGTTCTCTGCCAACACAAGGCCGGTGTACCCCCTGCCCGGGAGTATCACCTCAGATATTCCATCCCCGGTCGTAACCAACCTTTATCCGAGCACTCGATACCAACAACCACAAAGCAATGTATTTGCAGTAATCACATAGGTTAAATATCTGGGCTCCATACCATGATATCACCTCTATCCTGAAGAAATGGACATACCCTAGGGGCGCGACCCCTGAAACCTTGATGCATCTTTCCTATTTCAACCATTACCGGGTTGTAAGGCTCGACGAAGTCTCGTCCACAAAGCCACGCTTTTCACAAAAGCCATGCTTTGATCAACAAATGATCAGCAGCACTTCGTGTGCCACATTACCAAGTTGGGAATGTATCACTAGTAACCATCAACTACATAACCTCGGAGCTCGTACGTCTTAGAGAAGAGTGTTAAGCTAAGAGAATAAATCTTCGCCACCAAACAGAAATGTATTTGATAGAAACCAGTTTTACATCTCAAAGTGTAATGTCAGACACACATCCATACAAGTCTGTTTCGGGTTCGAACAGAACTGAAGGCACTTCCGAAGAAGCCCTTGCAATCCGGATGATTTCTAATCATGTCCGGACTTCCCATCACAATGGGTGCTCAAATCTCTATACCGGGGCCATTCGGTGCAGAGGCATTCGAGAGGTCATCCTTTCGCTTTCGAAAGTATCCGGTCTTCATCACTGGTCTTCAAATGCTATCCATATCGTTGTATCATTATTCGAAATGGGTTATATGACACAAGGTCCTCTCCCGGCTAAACCGAATAATGAGCGCAATATTTAAAAACATATGGATAATGGGATTTCAGTTAAGTCACAACTTAAAGCCCAAAACCTTTCATTCAAATGGTTAAACCATTTTACCGTTTCAAATCTTTTAAACAAAAAGATTTACTTCCAAAAACCTTTCAATGGTTTAAACAATTTCCACACTTTAATCTTTTAAACAAAGATTCACTTTTAAAACCCCTTTTTCAATTTAAAACAAGGATCACCAATCTTTAACAAAGATTCATTTCCAGCCTTTCAAAAACAATTCCATTTTAAGTTGGATTAACTCATCCGGTCTTTAAAATTAAAGACTTATTTCATAGCTTACAAAACGATTCCCGTTTTCAAAATAAAAGATACACCATTTAGAATCTTCTTCGATTCCAAAACAAAGTTTAACAATCTTTCTCAAAGATTCATTCATGGTTATTCAATCTTCAAATCAAAGGTTTAATAGTTTTTCAAACTCGTTTCCAATTTCATTGAATTCCATTTCAAATATTGAATTCAAACCCAAGACAAAATATTCCAAATTTCAAACTAAATCAAATTATTTAAAATAACTTTTATCTTTAAAAACTCCTTTTCAAATAATTTTCAAATTCAACCTTATTTCATTTCCAAAACCGTTCGGATTCAAAATTCAAACTTTAAAACCATTTCAAAATATTAAATTCAAATATTTGTGGCTTAACTGATTTCCTCGTGAAATCCATATTTGTGTGTGTATAGTGTGGTCCAGGGGTTTTACACATAATAGTGCAACAACATCAACCATTATAGTCCAAATACAGCAATATCAATAAGCGGTATAAACTATAACGCTTATATCAGAGAAGCGGTACAAACCAATTGTAACGCTTATCTTTCATTCACAAATCACAAATGTATATATCACCGACAATAATTTACATTACAGATAATTAATTTCATCACAGAATAAATTACATCACAATTCACAAAACAAAATAATTCATATCACATATTATCACAAACCAGGGACATCAATCAATTCAAAGCACTTCATAGAATCCTAACATCCATGAGTAAGATCAATTAATTATCTGATTTATTTATATCAGATTAATTACTTATAAATAATTTCTAATCCTGGTTAATTGATCATTATTTAATTTCAAACCATTTTGATTAAGTACTCTTTATTTCTTAATTAACCTTTAATTAATAATAATCCTTTGATTAATCATCCTTAATTAATTACAAAGATTTATTTAATTAATTCTTAATTAATAATCATTCCTTAATTGTTTTCATAATTTAATTAACCTTTAAATTAACTTATCGCATTAATTAATTACCCATAATTAATAAGTGATCGTTCTTAATCACTTAGTCATCGTTAACCATAAATTAACTAGCAATTAATTTATCTTAATTAATTACCTTAATAATTTAGAAATCAATCCACCTTTAATTATTAATTTATTAATTAGCCTTTAATTAACTTCTTTAAATTAATCTTTTATAATTGAATTTATTAATCCTTAATTATTTAATTAATAAATTTTAAATCATTAATTTAAAATCTAATCTTATTCAATTAATGATTTCTTAATTACAAATTAATTATCCTAAGAATAATTAATCTTATTAAAACCCTTAATTACTTTAATTAATTATCCATTTCATTTATTAATTAATTAAATTAATTATCCATTTTAACTACTTTGATAATTTAATGAATTACAAATCATTAAATCTAATTTACTTTAAGATAAAACTTTGTTCTTATTAATAATCAAGTTACCATTTGCAAAGTATTGAAAAACAATTTACTTTCAAATTTACTTTAAATTTCATTTTATATTTAAGATTTAAAATGAATCCAAATTTAGCTTGAACAAAGTTAAAAACCATTTTAAAACCTTTTAAATCTTATGTTAAAAAAATACATACCTTTAAAACTTTGTTTATTTTAAATTTTTTAACTTGTAACCTATGTAGTTAATGCCCCGCTATTACCCCGCTATAACCCTGCAATATCTCATAGCAGATTTCTACCGCTACGATTTTCCATATAGCCCCAAAATATAGCCTTTCCGCTTTAATCCCCGCTATTTCCGCTATATCCCATTATTCCCGCTATATTTTGCTATATCTTCTTTAATAAAATGAATTAAAAAATTGCATTTATACATGATAAAAATTATGAAACTAATTTATTTGATTTAATTTTTAATATATTTTCAGAAATGAAAATACTCTAATATTCTACTAAATTCAATTATGTTATATAACAGTTTACGTTTATTTAAAGTATATTCACACATGTTTTTTATTTAAAATCATTTATGTATTAATTATAATTCAATTGAATGATAATTTTTCATTTAACTACCATTTATATATTTGTAAAAACATTGAGTACGAGTTTTATATGCTATTTTAGAGCTATCCATTATATCCCGCTATATCCTCGCTGTATCCCTGCTGTGACTTTTTGCACCTCCACCGCTTTGAATCTGCCGAGCGCTTTAACTGCACAACTTGTAACCTTGTTTAAAAACTCATTTTCAATCTGAGACTTGATTTATTTTCCTTTTGAAAACTTATTTAGTTTAAATACACTTTGAAACTTTGCTTAAATACAAATTTACTTTGCAAACTTAAAAGAAAACTTTTGTGTTATAACACTGGAAGCAAAAAAATTTATTATTATTTAACATCAGGTAACAGATTACAAGCCCGAGTCAAACCCTGCTCTTCCCCGACCCCAACTTCGAGTCCCCCCTCTCTCTCTCATCTGCTTCTAGTATTTTCATGAATTTCCTGAGTCGAGCCCGAGATAATCGTTTCTTCCTCAAGCCCACACCCATTCAATCATTACAAATACACGGTGCACGTGTACGAGCCAACGTCGATGTTCTGGCCACTGCCCTCATCATCCACTAGTCGCTGGTGACCTCGTCGACAACACCGACCATCCAACACCTTCAAATTCACCATAATTCGAAATCGAGAGGGATCGTGCAAACGTGGAATCAAACTCCAATCACAAAATTGACTCGCCTGGCCACCAACGTTCATCTGCCATCTCGCCGCCACGTCCAGAGACGCCTCAATGACCCTCACAACTTTCCCCCATAGACCGATCGCCTATAAATCATCTATGACACTACAGCAAACAATTTTCCCACATTGACCCAAAAATTTATCTAAACCCTACTTTAACCCCTTGCCGACACCACGATCAATTATAAATGCCTCGACCATTTTTCCTGAATTCCCATATTCTCCACCGTCCTTCAACCACGATCTCGAAGCCTCAGACTTCCACGACCACCAGAACTTGACCAAGTTTCAGTTTCCAATCAATATGAGTTTCCTCAATAATTAGGAACTTAAAAATCATGAAATGATTTTTAAAAATCATAATTTTAAAATACGAATCTGTTGATATGATCAAAACTCGAAATTAACTCATTTGAGTTTCTACCTTATGTTGATTATTACTGACATAGAGCAAATTTTCAAATGATTATTTAACACAAACACTTTGTAATTATTTTTAAAATACGAATTACCCCATTGCCATCCTTTTTCATTCAGAAATCATCACTTAATAATGTTTATTTGAAAAGGTGTAGATTTATTTAAGTTATTCTTGGCCTGTGAATGAAGTAACGGAGATGTGCTACCTGTAACAGACATGTATAACATTTTACACATACATACAGATTTTTTTTCCACAACAACAAATAAAAACATCAAGCTATATCAAAGATTAAGGGTTAAATGGGCCAAGTTTGCTCACTAACAAAACAACAGGTTCAGGGAGGAGATTTTGCTCACCTGCTCATGTGAACAGAGGAATGAACTTGTTTTGACATCTTTCTTTCAAGTTGAATCTGAATTTTAATTTCCAAATTGAAGGTTTCTTAGTTATATTTTTTTTTGCTTAACTCATAAATAACAAACAATATTCCATTTACTTACATTTTTTGGATTTGAGGCAAACTGTTGTTTCCAGTTTTTTTTTCTTCTAAAGTGCTTTTCTGGTTTTAGTTTGATTTTGCAGATTTGAAATTTGTTGCATGCAGCTTGCTTTTGCTTTGATCTGGTTTGCTTCCTTCATTTTCAGGTTTGAAGACTTTGAACTTACTGTTTTGATTCCTAGATCAAAGCTTTTGTTTTAATATTTGTTTTAATTGAATCTGTTTACTGCAGATTTTGAAGACTTTTGTTTTTTTCTGAGAAAACAGAAAATAACCTAGCCCTTTGTCTTATATATGTTTTATAAAATGTTCATATTTTAATTTTTTAAAAGAGAAATTTGTTTTGCCACTTATATAAGATTCTTACACTTGTTATTATTTTAACCCTTATCAAATACCTTAATTTATTAGCTAACAAATGTTACTATAAGTCCTTACTATGTTAACACTTGTAATTTAAGTATTTTTCTTTTATTATATTTCATGGTTTTAAAGTTTTTAAATCAATTTTCCTAATAAACCAATACATTTATAAATTTATAATTGTTTTCTAAACTTGTTTTAAACCCTTATTTCATAAAATTTGAATTTTGTATTTTAAATCCTTTAATTAACTACATATATATATATATATATATAAATATATAAATGTTTTTATATTCATGAATATACAACTATTGTTTATATGTTCCAATGTTTCTAAATCTTTTTATCAAATCAAATTTTATATTCAAATCTAATTTTACATCTTAAATTCAAATTTAAAATTTAATATAAAATCAATTTATACTTATAAATGAAAAAAAAATCAAATACCTTTTTATAAATATATCTTTATATTCCATTTATTATTTATTTCTCTTAAATTCAAAATCAAATTTTATTTATAATCCATTTGATTTTTAATCAATTAATTTTATTTACAATCTTTTGATATATTTATTCATTCAAATTTTCAAATTAATTAAATTCCAATATATTAACATTTGAATTTCAAATCCACATTTTCAAATTATATTTTAAAATTAACATCTATGAACAACTAATATTTTATAAACAACTAATATTTATTTTGAAAAACTCTATTAAATCCACAAATTAATTTCAAAAATTAATTCAATTATCAAATTAAACTGGGTTAAAATTCAGGGATGTTACAGATTACTCCATCGAAAGTAAGTTGAGAAATAATAACTGCTATGTGATATGTAAACAGATGCAAATATAAGCTAGAGATACATAAATCATCATAATACATGTTCAACGATACATAATTCAATTACGTAAAAATGAATACCCAAATTTCTATTTACTTCTCCTCCCATAATCTACGAGGACTCAACTTATCAAATGGTACGCCCTTATTCAATAGTGCGTTGTGATATTATAGGTTCAACTTCTCCAAACGGGCATTTTCTACTTGCATCTCAAGGGCATATGCAACTCCCCTTGGACACATTTTCGGATCTTTCCATTTTAAAAAGTTACAACATTCAACATCATTAGGCTGTAACTTACTATCATTGTACGATTCACAACGGTAAAAGGACGGCCTACATTCCTTTCATTCCGACACACAACCACTTCACATTCATCTCCGCAATAACAAAGTACCCGAGACGGTGTCCGGCTTGAACTAGCATTGTTAGGCTTACGACGAGCTAGCACATCCATTAATTTTCCATGAAGTGATTGTTGCATTGATTCACCGCTAATCACGGCCAACGTTGATGTACCGCCACCCCTAGAGGGGGGCAAGTTTTCAACCTGCGTCTCAGGGACGAAATCAACCTCAACATTTTCTTCATTAACCGGTGCAAAGCCTCGTTGTTCAAATTCGTCATACATTTTCATCATCTTCTCGTCGTCAAGCTTCCAGTTTTCCATTTTCAACAACCTTTTTCTTGAAAATATCGATGTTGGAATTAGCCTTAATTGCAAAAGATTAAACAAGTTTAATAGTGCTTATGGAACTTACCTTCTTGTTGTGTCCTCAAATCTCTAAAAGATATTCGTTTTCATCGAGAAATATTGAAATTGTGGAAGAGAGATGTGGCTTAGATTTTGGGTTCTTTCTTTGGTATTTGATAAGATGAAATATGAGGAAGATTGAAGGGTAGGATTTCTGTTTTGAAACACTGCACACTTCGATGGCGACTTTTGAAAAGTCGCCCCAGAAGCGTGTGTAGGGTTTCAAAACAAAAACCCTACATCACTATTTTCAACAATTCACTAAATTTCACTATAATCAGGATTTGACATTTCAATCAAATTCAATCATCCAACATCCAACAACTCAAATGACAACATCCACTAATTCAACAATTGAATTCAAAATCCAACATCCTACAATTCAAGAATTGTGTTCAAATTCTGACATCCAACAATTCAACAAAATAACTAATCCCAATATTTCAATAATTCATTAAACAAAACAAAACCGGAAAAGCATATCAACAACTTATGCCATCCTCACTACTTCAACCTACGAAGTTCTGGTGGAGTTCGTCTTGGTTTCCTCATAGACGGTGGAATTTCATCTGACAAATCCTCCTCTTCACTTACTTGCGTAGGATCTATGGGATGTGAATGACCGGGAGCAACTTCAATCTGTGTTTCTTGAGATGAAGAAGCGCATTTTCGATATCTCCATCGTTGATATGTACGAGTAGTAGGAGGAACATCATAGGCTTCTATGGCATGTTCAATGAGCGCCTGTGGTGGAGGTGGAGGAGGCGGTGGAGGCGGTCTTGATCTTGTTAATTTGTTCCTCTCCAAAATAGATTCCAAGATGCGTTTTACACTAAAGCGTTTCCCCTGTGACCTTTCAGGAACCTCTTGTGCAAGCTCATCTACAATCTCGATCGCACGGTAAATGTCATTTGCCTGCCATAAAAAATACAAGAAAAGGTATAAATTTCAAATATTTGAATAAAGATTGTATGTAATACGTACCACATTCCTTTCGAGGGGTGCTCTGGGAGTGTAAGGGTCTGCAACAACGGGAGGCGTTGTAGGTGGCTCGATGACACGAAGAACATATCGACACGTGATGTTCCAGTACCAAGACGGATATTCTTGTTCGGACAATGTGAACTCGCGTTCCTATTGCGTGTGCATGCAGCACTCGGTCCATGTCTCAATCGTCATAGCATGCTCCCCAGCTGCAATATCAATCCTGTAATGCAGTGGTTGTTCCGGTAAAGGCTGGGCCATACCAAACTGCCTCATCACTCGGTCAGGAAGATGATGGGAGACATCATTAAAGCAAATGAAAGGAACACGAGTAGTCCACAACTGAATGGAAGTGGTACATAAGTTTGGAAGATCTCCAAGCACATCTGTGTATGGGGTTCAAGTCATAAAATTATAGTTTAGCACATCGAACTCATTACGATAAAAGACAACATGACGCCTCGGCGATGAAACGGTGCTTTTAGGTCCTACCCACCTGTAGAAATATAAAATTGTAACTTCTCAAATCTGAGCAATTATACATACTATACTACATAATTAATTATACCTGGCACCATATGGCAATGATAAATCAATCACCCCTCCTCATCGTTATTCTACCTACAAGTAGATAAGTCCAATACCAAAGCTGCAAATAATATTAGACACATGATTTCAGTTGGATAAGAGAATATGAAATAACTATCGACGAAAGTAAATAATGGAAATACTTGTACTACTCATGCAACCATCAATGCTTGCGCTCTCTTGCAAAGCAAGCCTCGTCAACTCGAAGTAGGTATACGCTAGAAATGCACTGCCCCACGAATATTGGCTACAAACATCAAAGTTTTTTAAAAATGGAAGCCATATAAGACATATCCGTGTCTTTGAATGATCGCACATCAACCTCGAGAATATAATATACAATATAACGGCTCTGGCTCGTTGCTGAATCTGAATCTCCATGGCATTTGCTGGTATGTCGTCCGAAAATTGTTGCCTAAACCATCTTGTCCATATCATTTCATTTCCCCACCACTCCTCTGTTGGAGGAGTTAATCTTAGGAGCTCTTGGCATAAACTAAGGTAATCAATTGGATCGGGGTTGGTCAATGGAGCACTGTCCATGGGTATGCCAAGTAAGCACGCAACATCACCTAACGTGATAGTCATCTCCCCAACACATAGGTGAAATGTAGATGTCTCTGACCTCCATTTATCCACCAAAGCGGTGATAAGATGATGATCCAACTGGATGTGCCCTACCCTAAAATCCAGTCCAAATCCGGCTAAGCCTATCAGTTGTATAATGCCTGGATGAGCAGATGTTACTCTATTCATTTTAAACGAATGATCTATGGTTTTGTCTGCACCATAGCTATGCCAAAATATCACAAAAATATTATCAACATGTAACATACAATATCATTCAATATTTGTACATTTCGAAAACTAAGAATTTTACCGCGACGAATTTTGGATTAATTTTTCAATGTCGTGTTGCAAATATAGGACAGATCCATTGATAGGTACGGGCAGCATCTCAGAGTAATCTACACATGTACAAGTTAACAAGATTTTCAAATTTATTTTCCAACATCAACACTAGGAATTTACGCATTGTTTTTCAACAATTTCAGAATGATTTCATCCATGCTAAGATATCTCAACAACCAATGATTGCTTACAAATCCTAAAACCAATATTTTACAGTTTTCTTCAAAACCCTAAATTTAAAGAATTTTGATTTATCTATACCTATAGGCGCATCCCGCATTGAAGAGCTTGCCATCTTCTAATTTGTTGAACCAAATGCTAAATATTTTAGGCTTTGAGCGAAAATTTCAAATTTGGGGGATTTTGGAGGGTTGTGGAGATGAAGAGGAAAGTAATAAAGTGAAGGAGGAAGAAAGTGGGATTCTGGTTTTATCACAGAACCCCGTTTGGGCAACTTTTGAGAAGTCGCCCATTGGCGACTTTTCAAAAGTCATGGGCGACTTCTCAAAAGTCGCCCAAATTCTTTTTTTAAAACATGTAGGCGACTTTTGGGAAGTCGCTAGCGGGTGATTTCTCAAAATCCGTCTACATGTTTTTAAAGAATAAACTTGTACTGGTGAATTTTCAAAGTCGCTAGTATGTTTTGGCTAGCTCGAGGCTGAGCTGGCCAAAACAAGGCTAAAATTGATATTAGTTTTTAAAGTGGGCTGTTTTCAATAATTAGTTTTAGAATAAATTTTGTATTTAGATTAAATTTGTAAACAAATTACAAGAATATGCCACATTCCAAACTATTTACAAACTAGACCTTTTATCGCCACGTGTACAGGCAGCATTTCAAAGGCCGTCAGTACACGTCTATTGTGAAAAAATACAATGGTAGCATTTGAGATGCCGCCAGTTTGCGCCATCTCAAATGTCGCCATTTTCTGCTACTTTATTAAGCAGCCACCTTTTTATGTTTGTCTTCCAAAGTTTTCTTAGATCTGCAATAATCCCAAAGTTTAAAATGTTAAAATATTTGCATAGCGTAGTTTAATCTTGATTAGATTCAGCTATAGACAAGGAGCAATATCTAATTCTTCCTCTTGAACAAGGAATTAGCTATAGCAGGTATGTTTTTTTGGAAAGCCTAGTTTAATTATTTTTTCTCATTTGCTGTTTATAACAAATGTTTAGTTGACTGAATAAATTGTAGAATGGCTCCCAAATGTGTACCAATGATCTGTTATTTCGATGGCGAATTCGTTGTTGATGACCGTAAATGTGGAAAATATGTCGGTGGCTTGTGTAGGCCAGCTAATGTGTTGAAAGGTTGTAATTTGGTGCAGCTGAAAGAATCGATTTATAAAGCTACAAGATAAAATCTAAAGAATTTAACATAGAGTTAATGTGTAACTGGCCGACGGACTCGGGATTGAAAGCCATTAAAATAGCCGGTGATGACGATGTGGAGCTAATGTTTTCAACGACATCAAAATCAATTGAGCTGTTTGTTGGAAAAATTAGCCGCTTGTAAGTAGAAGAACCCGTACGAGAACAAAAGGTTAACAGTGTTATCGAGGAGCACCGAAGAATGGTTGAGGCAGTAAATATCAGTCATGGAAACACATCCCCGAGTTTCTCTAATCCGACTATGACAGCGATGTACAGTCAACAACAATGCCTATATGGATATCCTCCGTGTATGACCTATCCACGGGGCATTTGGTATACGTACCCCTATCCAAGTCAACGCAACTTTATGCATGTGCTCAGAAGGTGAAACATTTATTCATGAAATTTAGGTCGCATTAGTTGGATAGTTGTGTGCTACTTAACTGTTTTTTTCACTGTATATGTAGTTATATTCCTTATCGACCAACACTGCCAAGTCCTGCTGGACCATCACACTGCCATATGTCTCAATTTATGTATCCAACTCCGTTCGAGTTATATGATCTTAGTCAGAGGTATGTATCATGAAGAATCAAAATTTGGTAGGTATTAGTTACGGTACTGGTTTTAAAGTAATATATATGTTTGAATAGCAGATTTCCTGTGCACGATATTGCTATGCAGTCTAATGCTAATTTGTAGAATGTAAACGTAAACACAAACAATGAAGATATTGATATTGAGATGGTGGGAGATGAAGGTGAAGATGTCAATGGTAAACCCCATGCAAATAGTATGGATTTAGTGAACATGGTGGAGAACGACATGTCCTGGATGGGTAGTATGCAAGTGAACAATGATCCTTTGAACGATGATTTTTCGGTTGAAGATTGCGAAGACAGCGATGAGGTGGAAATGGAAGTTCCTTTGGATGATGATTTATGCAATGCACAAATTATGGCAAGGTCAATCATTGCAAATCCTAAGTTCAACAATGAGCTATTTTCAACCTTACGCGTTCAGAATGGATTTAAAGTCGGTTTGATTTTCGAGTCGAAAACCAAGTTGTTACAATAGTTGAGCGAATGGTTGATTTTCCATGCCGTTCCTTTTAAAGCAATAGAATCAAATAAAACCATATACACCGTCGTTTGTAATATAGATGCAAACTGTCCATGGAGAATTCATGCTATTGTATCAAAAAAATCAGAGCAGAACTGGTGGATTGTAAGGAAATATCCTAGGGAACACAATTGTGTTAACCCAACGGTGAACTCCACTCACAAGCAGGCGACGTCCAACTTTGTAATGGCCAAAATGGCAAAAATATTACCTTTTGTGAAAGCCGAGCAGAATATTACAGTCGGGATGGTACAAGTTTTGATGGAAGAAAGTTGTTCGTGAAAACTACTTATATGATGGCTTGGACAACTTTGAGTAAGGCAGTGGAAAGAATTTATGGCGATTGGGTGGAGTCATATAGCAGTCTATGGCAATATTTTGCTAAAATAACTAGATCGAACCTGAAAAGTGTTGGACACGTTACGACTGATGATTATGGAGTCTTCGATCGAGCTTTTTGGACCTCTTGACCTTGTATTGAAGGATTTATTCATTGTCGTCCGTTGTTATGTATTGACGGGACACATTTGTATGGAAAGTATAGAAGGACACTACTTATGGCCACTGCTGTTGATGCAGATGATCACGTATACCCTTTAGCTTACGCAATTATAGAGTTCGAATCTGAGGATAGTTGGGGGTGGTTTTATACCTGCATTTGGTGGTTCATTCACAGTGTTAACAACTGACAAATCACCTTCATTTCAGATCGAATGAAAGGAATACCATCAGCCTTGGAATTGAAATGATGTTTGCCATATAAACACAGATTTTGTGCTAGACATCTTAAAGCTAATTTTCAAGCTGCACGGTTTAGAGAAAAATGATTAATCAGACTTTTTTATGCTGCAACTTATGCCGCGGAAGAAGCCGAGTACATCAGAATACGTGAAGAAATCAAAAATGTAAGCATCAGGGCTCACAAATGGATAGAAAGGAGTTTGTGAGCGCACGAGAAGTATTGGACATTGTGTAAAGAAGATAGCGGTCGATTTCATGTCATGACCACTAACTCTCACAGAAAGTTTCAACGGTGTTCTTAAAGGAGCTAGGTCTTTACCTGTCAAAGCTTTAGTTGCACGCCCCTTTTTAAGGTCAGTTGATTATTTTGTCAATGAAGAGAAGCGGCTGCAATACTGACTTCCTGTCTAACTCTGAAGTGGGAAGCCAAGATCGTCGAAAGAGCTAATGAAGCTAGGCATACAAGAATAATTAGATTTAGTCAATCTGAGTGGCAATTTGTACACTATTTTGGTGACGAGTTCAAAGTACTAATCAACGGTAACTGTTGCTTTTTTACGTGGAACATCCCTCTTTTAGAGCACCTACCATGTATGCATGTTATGGCCGCTTGCTCAACGGTTTCCAATGGAGCAAATAGAGTCCATCATGACTTCACCTCAACATGGTATTCCACAGCGAAATACCTGACAGCTTACACCCCCCGAGTTTCACCCGATATGAGATAAACGCTATTGGAGTTCTAGTGACAGTCAATTGGTCCTACCTCCAATAGCTAAAAGACAACCAGGATGTCCACGTTCAACTAGAATTAAAGGTACAATGGACGAGATGCAGACCCCTAAAGGAAATAGGTGCATCAAATATGGTGTTCTTGGTCATAAAAAAATCTTTGCAATACAGTGACTTAATGTTTTTGTTTTATTTTGTTTGTAATCCTAATTCGAATGCATTCTAGTTTGTCCGAGAACAATTGTTTATGTAACCTGAAAGTTTATTCGACACTTATTTATTTTGTCGTTAACATTCTAACGCAGAGCGCATTCAAATTTGAATACGGTGAGTACATAATAGAGCAACATTTCAAATGCGGCTTATGTGCGACATTTGAAATGATGCATTTTGCGGCATTTGAAATGACGCTGTGGGAGCCATTTGAGATGTCGTACCTTGGCGGCATTTGTAAAGTCCCTCTGTTGCCTATATATTTGCTATGTTTTTGCAACTACCCACCCACACTCTAACTTTACCAAATTTATTTCATCAAAAGCTCTAGGTTTTATATTGCTATATAAACAATTTTCCGAACATTGTCTACTATAAATTTCTGAGCTCCTGACTACATTTAACATCAACAAACACAAGTCTACAATCAATAACATTCACACCAACATCGAAATACTAGAATCACTTCTACAATCACACCGACAATCAATAGTCTACATTAGTTAACAACCAAACATTCCAAACGGACAAATAGAAACCATGATCAATAAAAACTAAAGTCAACATCCCACACAAACGATCGATCAACACTGCTGTCAACCGATACTACAGTCAACAAATAGAAACCACGGTCCACTATGATTAGTCTAAAATTTCATCTTAAAATTTTCAATTCCCGAGGAGTTTTATTCTTCGGTCTTCTCGGCTTGAGCATGAATTCCTCTTCTTCCAATGACAGCTCTTCACTGCCCTCCTCTTATGCCCCTTCCGTTGGGGATTGCGATGGCTCGACGAGTTGTACATGCTGGGAAGATATCACTCCGAAACTCTCACCCATAATTTTCTTCCTTCTTCCATACTTCCTCTTCGGTGAGGGGGCTTGTGGGACTTCATCTATGTCCTCATACGATGCGGGAGGGGAAATATCCTCGATAAGTGGTGGCACAGCAGCAGGAGGAGGAGGCGGAGGTGGGATGGGCCTTGACATTTTGTTCTTTGACAAATAGGATAGTAGAATTTGTTTGATAGAGAAGCATTTTGCCTTGCTCTTTTCAGAAACCTCCTCCGCAAGCTCTTCGACAATGTCCAACACATGATACATACCATCCGCCTTCATTTAACATAAACCATTATGAGTTTCATAAGTACTATACAAGTTGTCAATAGTAATAGGTACCACATTTCTTTCTAGCGGTGCTCGTGGAGTGTAACGTGCCACCTCTTGTTTGGGTTCTTCCGCTCGTCTTCGTAGCACATAACTGCGAGTGATATTCCACTACCGACTAAGATACTCCTCGTCGGTCAGAGCGGTCTGAGCGACTTCGTGCTCGTCTTCCCTAGCTATGAAACGATTGATCCATAACTCACTCATCATTTCAAACTCATCTTCGCTGTATAGAAACGTATAATATGGAGCAGGATATGGTAGGTGTTGTCGAAGGCCCAATTGTCTCATGACTCTGTCTGGCAGATGGTATGCTAAATCTCCAAAACAAAAAATCATAAATCTTTCCCGCCACAACCGCCTGTCCACTATACAAAGATCCAGAAGAGCCTGAAGGTCTGCCTCAGAATATGGATTCCATATTACTGCGTCGTAATCTAAGACATCAAACTCGTTCCGGTAGAAGGCTGAATTGCGTCTGGGGCTCATTTTTGTATTCTTCGGGCCAATCCACATGCAATAGCAACATGTTATAGGAAGTATTCAAATTTACTATGTCGGTACAACAACACCGTTTTACCTTGCTCCATACGGCTTTAAATTGTCAATTATTTGCGTCTTCGTAGAAATACGACCAACCGGAAGGTGGGTCCATGACCAAAGTGCAAGTGTGAAACTTAATTTTAGTTAAAGTTTTACGACAAATTCAAATATGCAACAGCGAAAGACTATGCTCGTACTTGAAGTAGAGTCATACAATCTCCGGCGGACCATTGTTCGACCAAAGCAACTCTTGTAAGCTCCGTATAGGTGAAAGCTAGCACCGCACTTCCCCATGAGTATTGTCGACCTGAATAGAAGTCTTCTAACAATGGAAGCCATTGAAGGGCCACTCTTGTCTTCGAACGATCGCAAAAAAGACGTTGCGTGATGATGTGCAGCACAATAGCGCAAGCACGCTGCGCAATCTGCAAAGGAGAGGCACGACGGGGAATATCACCGGCCAAATGCTCCCTAAACCACGTGGCCACTATCGACTCATTTCCCCACCTCACGTCTTATGGAGGAGCTAATCCGAGTAAGGGCTCACACAATTTCATATAATTTTTTGAAAAATATGGTTTTAGGATCCCCGTTAATCGGCAATCCGAGCAATACAGCTACGTCTTTCAAAGTGATTGTCATCTCACCTACTCTAAGATGAAATGTAAAGGTCTCCGGACGCCATCTATCGATCAAAGCCATCAAAAGATTCCAGTCGAGCTGTGTATATCTCAACTTATTGACAATACCAAATCCAGCTCTGTCTAACAGTTTCAACATACCTGGATGCGCTGACGTGACGAGCTTTAAAGTGGATGAATGGTCAATGAAGCCATCTGGCTCAACCCCCTGTCGATAAATAATGACAAATGAAAGCAATTATGGTAATTACCAACACTTTGATAAGTAATGATAAATTATATGATCTTGTACCTCCATCATATCGATGTTGTTTGTGCGGTATTGAGGTTGGAGGTAAAGCACATTGGGACCGATCGATCTGTGTGCCATTTCATCATATTCTACCATAATATCATTACATAATCATAGTCAACTTCATTGGATACACAATCATAGATTTGCAATCATGCAAATTCATTATACACAATAAGAAAATAATTAAACATGTGCTCTAGGTGGCTACTCAACTTCATTGTACTATACAACCATAGATTTGCAATTATAGAACAATTTTAGCCCTAAACCCTAAATTGAAAAAATGAAAATTAGAGACAAAATCGATAGATTTCATATCTATATGATGTGCTTGAGACTATGATGAAGCCATACTTCAAATTCTAGCTAGATTTAACTAGTTTTTTATTTGAAAATTTGATTTTTGCTGAATTGGAGGGGTCGGTTCGGTTTTTTTGTGAAGAGAGGTTAAGAGAAGAAGGAGTGGGAAAGTAAGGATAAAGCGGGCTGCAAATTTACAGAGAGAAAAAAATAGGCAACATTGGAGATGTCTTATATGGACGACATCTCAAATGCCTCCAGTGTATTTTTGGTCAATACACGTGTACTGGCGGCATTTGAGATGCCCGCCAGTACACGTGATGTCCAACGTGGCGAAAATTGGTCTAGTTTTGTAAATAGTTTGGAATGTGACCTATTCTTGTAATTTGTTTACAAATTTGGCCTAAATACAAAGTTTATCCTTAGTTTTAAAAGAGGGCTAAACTAGAAAAAAACCCTATAAACAATGCTAGCTTTGAAAAATCCTCTAAAATCATCTATCCATTCAGCGCTTAATATTATGTATAATATTCAATTTGTAATTGTGAATTCGTAACTGGGCACAGACGCCCATTTATTGGACATTCAAGCACTAGCGTCCATTAAATAGGAGCCAGGGCTTGGGAGTCCATAAATGGGTGCCAAAGCACATCCTCGGCTCCCCCCAAACCCCCCCCCAAACGGCTATAAACGGCTAATTTTTCCCTTCTACTGATTTTTTTTACTACAACGGCTATAAACGGTCATATTTCTGATTTTTCTTATATATTGAACTAATTTTGAGAATGCAGTAAACACATCTCTTCTACTGCAAAATTATATTCTCAATTCCATCATATTTAAAGTATGTCTCATTCGTTTCAATCATATACCTAAGCGATGAATATGGATAATTAGGATTTTGATTCGCAACCCGTTCAAAGTGTTCATCCTCAAAGTGCTCCCCCTATATCGTTCCATTCTTCTGGTCCATGGAGTGGAGAACAGGATAAAGATCAATGTAATATATATTGTCATTTTTCTAACGACTCGGTCAAGGAAAATGACCAAAGTGGAGAGGCGTTTTGGGAAAAAGTTATGACTATCTACAATAAAAAACATGTTGAAAAGACTAGGTCAATGTCTGCAATTACCGTCAATATGGAAAGATTAATCGACAAACGCAGTTCTATGAGTCTCAAATTCACAAAATAAGAACTGCAAATCCAAGTGGAATGGATGGCGAAGCTGAATTAGTAACGTTTTCAAAAATATCAATTTGTAATTATATTCATTTTTTATTCATTTTTTTTTGTTTTTCTTCAGAAGAGAAGGCGAGTGATCGATTTTTGAAATTATTTCTAGGAAAAAGTGGCGCAAAGAAACCTCATTGCTATTAGTTTGTAAATTGTTATGACTTACTTGTTAGTTATCAAAAATGGAGCTCGAACAATGCAAACAGCTTAAGAGATTCCAATCAAAGTCAAAGGGAAAGAAAAAGCTACGAGAACTAATTATAGTTCTAGCCCAAGAGATTCTTCTCATATGGATTCTAATTAATACCTAGATAATGAAGTTGAAGAAGCATGCATGTCAACTCAAACCATTTAAAATGGACGATTGTCAATGAGGTAAATAAGAAAATAAGAGCAAAAAAGGGAAAACAAAACATAGAGTCTCACAACGGGTTGACAAAATATAATAACCAAATAAATAGTTCATGAAGCTGTTTTACAAATAATATCTAATTACACTTAACGATATATCATAGTTATACATACAACAGGAATAATAAGATAATGCAGCAAAACAACATGATATAGTGGAATAAATAAAAATAAAATAAATAGTATATAAATCTATATCTTCGTCCTCCAAAGTAAAATGGTCTTCAACACTGAAAAGCTCAGGCTGACTCGAGCGTAATGAAAATACAAAACATTCGAGTCAGAACTAAAAGATCTTATGTAAGTTAAATCAAAATAAAATAAACATGAGTGTAACGACTTCAAAGATGTTTACGGGACTTTACATCTCATATCTAGTGTATAACGTGCATGCAATAACTTAAGAGATGTTCGAGATTACCATCTTCTAAGGATCCGTTAAACTACTTACTATGTAGTAATATACGCTATTATAATATGTTTATAGTAAATTAAAGTATTAAAATAGCATTAAGGCGTCCCCACATCCCCCTTAACACATTTTTATATAAATATCATAGTCTATGAATATATTATAAGCTCCACCAAATCGGTGGGATACTCAGGAATCACTCCATAGGTATGATGCAATCCAAACTCGTAATGGGCTCGATAAGGCATATGACAAGGCATGCGAGGAAATGCAAGGGTAGGATTATACTGTTTGTAGAACCGGGCTGGTGGTAACACATAGCAACTACTACTGCCCACCTTGGAACACACTCCCATAATCAAATCGAGGGTGGCCACCAAATCAATCACAAAATAATAAATATGGTATCGAAGAAGCATGTTCGATTGGAGGTGCAACCTCACTTAGCCCATGTATAGCTCCTGTTTTAGTCATATCAACCTGACCAGAGGGGGTCAGGGCTACGTTCATACCTTATGTACTAGTGTTTGCCAAACCATCCTACTTCATTCTGGATTCTCCACCACGTGCATAGTTGTTAAAGTGGTTTTCGATATTGGCAGAAAGTATGACAATATCTGATCCCGGTCTCTTAACAACCAAATGCTTATTTCACATGGTTGGTTCTTTTACATTTTCAAAACCAATTCATATTTGACATCAAAATATCATTTTCACTTCAAAAAATCATATCACTTTCGAAATCATATTCACTTGAAATCATATCAGTTTATATCATATTAGTTTTAAAAATCATAACCACAAAATACGTTAATCCATCATATCAAAATATTCGCATTTGAATCAATTAAATATAAACCATAACAGTTCTACTTTAAACAGTTTGAATATTGAAAGTAGTTTGTGTATTGGAATAGTTATACATTAAAAATAGTTTATATTAAAATACATATATTAAAGGTTGTTTATAAATTTAAAATAATATAAATTAAAATAGTTTATATTTAAAAATAGGTTATAAATTAAAATAGTTTAGATATTAGAAATAGTTTATATATTAAAATAGGTTATATAGTTAAATGCATTTTAAATTTTGTTTATAAATATAAAATAATGTATATTAAAATAATTTATATTCAAAAATAGGTTATAGATTAAAATAGTTTAGACATTAGAAACAATTTATATATTAGAATATGTTATATATTAAAAAATAGTTAATGTATTAAAAATTAAAAATTATTAATATATTGAAATGATTTATATGAGAAAATAGTTTATATGTTAAAAGAGTTGTATATTAAAAGAGTTTATATCGGAAGTAGTTCCAAATTAGAATTATTTCTTCCAAATTTCACAAATCAATTCAAATGAACTTTAGTTCAAAAATTCAATTTAAATCAATCTCAATTCAACGATTTCAATTCAAAAGGCTAAAGGTTTCAATTCAAATTCTCGTTAAAGCCATTTCAATTTATATCGATTTCAAATCCATGTTTGAACTACAAATTTAAACCACTACAAATTCTATAGGTTTCAAAGTTTGAATATCCAAATTTTTACAATAATTCAATTTTGAAAATTTCATTTATATTTCAAATTCAACCTTAAAATTTTAAATTCTTTAAACAATTCATTTAAACCAATTTCAAATTTAACATTTTAAAAGCTTAGATTTTGAAAATAATTTAGTTTATATAAATCATTTTTTATTTCAAATATCATTTAACTAGATTTAAGATTTAAGGATTTAAAATTATTTAATTTAACCAATTCGGTGTCCGTATATAATTTGCTACCCTATGGGCAAGTGAAATGTATATATATCATTTCAATCCACGATAATTTTAAATTTAGGGGTATATATCATTTCGACCCGTAATCCCGAGTAAAATTAAAAATCCACAAAATCATTCGAGTTTATCATTTCAACCTATAACGATTTTTTCCTAATCTATAAGATCGTTGAGGTATGTATCATTTCAACCCATAAAGATTTTCCTAACAATAACTAAGGGAACTTGTAGTGTGATAACAACATATAAAATAAACATAATATCCAATCATCCAAATATAAACAATTAAACAATCACTGCAATCATCATTCAATTCAACTAATAAATCACAACAAATAAACCGGTTATCATTTTCAAGTATTCAATTAACGGTTTAAATTCAATATTAAACTAAATGGCAACTAAATTCAATTTAAATTCAAAATAAATTTGAATGACAATTTAAATATACCAAATAACAATTGATAAATTTCTAACCACACCATAAATTTAGTTTAACTAATATAAGATAGTTTAGTATTCATGAATGGGTTAAAACACCCACTTTCGTTTGTCATCGATTAAAAATCAAACAATGCCCAAAAATCTAACAATCACAAAATGCAGCCAAACCAGTTTTGGATTGTCCATACTTTTGATATGATCATAACGCAGAAAACCGTGCGTGAATTCGAGCTCGTATATAAAAGTTATTGATGTTAGAAGATTTGAATTTTAAATTTAAACTGAATTAAAACAAGGGAAATATAGTCAATACAGTCACCTTCTACCCCTAGCCATGTCACTATAGTAACATGTTCGAACACAATACACGACCTATCCATCTCGTCTTTGACCAACCGTCGCTCACTCTACGCGTCGCTGCAGATCCTACACCACCTCCGATTGCCCTGTCACGCCGTCATATACACGACCACCCAACTCCTAGCGCCTCCCTTGCCTGCCACTGCTGCCATGCACTGGGGTTTTTCGAAACCCTAACATCCATTTCCAACCGCCGTAGGTGGAATTAGGTCATGAGACCACCACCAACCGACTCCACACGACAATCTCCCCAATACCCACAAATCAATTTCGCTGATTGATTACGAAATCAAAAACCCTAAATTGCAATTAGGGTATCGCAATTTTGAGACTTTGACTATTATTTCAGATCAATTTATGCATTGTTTCTGAAAACAAGCACTTTCCATTGATTTGTATTGTCGAAAGCTTCAAAACGGTATATAATTTGTTACGGTTTGAGGAGTCTGAATTTCGAAATTTAATTTTGAAATTGAAATTAGGGTTTGGAATTTTGAAATTAGATTTCTGCCATTGGAGAGAGGGGAGAAAAGGAACTATATGTACAAATTATAAGAAATGGCTGCTAGGGTTTCAGAAAAGAAATCTATTTATATGGACGAAGATAGATAAGAATGAATAACTTATCAAATTGGGTCGAATTTCTCTTAATTTATTTGTTAAGGATTCTACATTCAACCACCTAACCGAATCCTGCTTTCATCGACTATCTTTCTTTCTCCCCGCACCTGCCGAGTAAAGTGGAAGACCCTTGCTTATTTATCACTACATCGGAGCTTCGGTGTAGCGCGCCACTAAAGGAGTGGCGACCCAGCTCTTGCTCACTTATCATCATACCCGAGCCTTATATGGCGCGTCGCTAAGAGGGTTACGCCCCAACGAAATATAATCAAGTTCAATTTTCATAAGAGTGGCTATGGTTTTATGATGACTCACCAAGCCTATCACAACCCTCCTCCTTTATCTTGAATTGGGACAAGCTACATAGAAAACTACATAGATGAAGTTAACGATGGATATTTAATTATATAATTATATTAGTTAAGTGTTTTTAATTTGATTTTTTTAAAATATTTTATATGAACAACTTAATACCACAATTATAAAATATCATAATTACATAATTGCACTATTGCAAATAATAAATTACGATCCACTTTCACTATCACTTCCAACCATTTTCTTCAATTTTTTCCTACAAAACATTATTCCTCCAATCCAGTGACCCCAAACTTGTGATCTCGTACAAATCTGCAATCACTTATCATGTCCGTGCATACACCCCCAAATCTTAATATATACATCAAACAACTACAAATATAATCCCGAAACTATCAAAAAATGTCATCCCTGAATTACATAATCTTTAAATGTGGTAAATTATATAATTAGGTTTCTATGTGAAAAATTGAGCGTTCTTTCACCAAGGATACCGTCAAAAACTTTAGGAATGACATAATATGGTTCAGCCATATGTCGTCTATCTTATACGAGAATAATGCTACTTTCTCCAACCGATGGTGGGTAATCCACACGTACATGTACACATACCCGACATATTTCAAATTTAGACCTGTTTATAATTTCTTTAACATTTACCCAAAAAATAAAGGGGGTAAATGTATCAACCCTTTATTCTCTTAGTTATCATTGTATCCATACGTTACTTTCGCTTCGTACTGCGTTCGAACATGGCATCATCAACCCAAATTTAAGCTGCCATTTTTGTAGTTTCTTTAATAATTGAGATTGGTTTTGCTTTTTTTGGAAGATATTGAGTTCACCTAAATTAATAGAAAATAATATGGCAATCCCACTCCATTCTTTAGATTTTTATGTGTTTTCTTCAAATACTAACTGTATTACTGTTCACTTCATTATTTAAGCTAAAAGTCGATGGAGTTGCTTTTAGACTTATTCCTTACGCTCATCGGGTTGCAAATGATATCAGGGTCAGTGTTTGTGTTACTCTATTTACTTCATTGCATAATATACACTAAACTTTTTATAAATGTGATTTTTCTTTCTTGTTTTCATAACTTACATATAGGGTATATTTAGACTCAGAATTCTATTTACATTGCAGCATTAGATAAAATGAAACAGTTTGTTCTTTCGTAGATTTGTGAATTCATATGTGAATGTTAATTTGGTACCTAAATTCCAACGTGAAGGAAGAGGCGAAACCCTAGGTAGAGAATGGAGGACCGGGCGAGATTCTTGTCTGATGGTGATGAAGAAGAAGAAGCCCTGGAGATGATGCGTGAGATTGTTCGGTGATTTGGTAGGGAAGTTGTTCAGTGATTTGGTGAAGGTGAAAGGAAGATTCCCGAACCAAATTCTTCACTCGGTAAAATTGAGGAGCGGAAAGAAAAGAAAATTGTCGAATGATATAAAGTGGAGTGGCATTTTTCATTTGGTGGAAAGAATGCCGAACCAGATTTTTCGTTCAGTGAAGTGGAAGTGCCAAACAAGTTGTTTCGTCCAGTGATTATGGAGTTGCATTTGGGCATGTCGAATGAAATATTTCGTTCGGTTATTTAAGCATGTTGCTCCAATAGGGGAGATGTCGGTTCAGACCTTGAGTGTTGTTTTCCAAACCAAATCTTGTTGAATTAGATGCATTTCGAACCACCCTCCAAACCTACTATATAGCAGCCACCCCTCCTAATTTCTTCACTCTATAAATAGAGGAGCTTCTGGACAACAATGACAACTGAAATCGAAAGCTAATTTTAGAGCCATCCTAGAGAGCTGAAACTCTGTAGAATTTTGTCTACATTGTAAATTCTTCTTATGTATAGCCTCCAAAAGTGAATCAATTTTATAACTTTAATCTTTCAGTGATTAATAAAATCTCCTCTTCCCAAGTGGACGTACAATGTCTAGTGGTAGTGGAGCCACTATAAATACTGGTGTTATTTATTTTTCTGCATTGCATAGATATGTAACTATTTGTTTCGGTGTTCATCTTTTGTTTGTTCCATCTCAATACAATCACGATCCAGTTGTTTTCCTATGCGTTGAGTTTTTATTCCCTTAGACTGATCCGAAGGAATTTTCCCCAACAGTTTAGTATCAGCGCTGCAAGGTTGATTGAGGAGTGTTAGATGCTATGGCAGGAGATGAAGCGACTTAAGTTGTAACAAGACCCTATACTGGAGGGATGTATATCGCGTCAGGATCACAGTTGGCAATTGAGAAATGGAATGGGGATAAAGACTTCGAGAAGTGGCAATGAAGGATGAAGACGGTTCTAATGAGGAATGAAGTCCATCCAGTAGTGTTTGCCCCTAACGAGCTAACGGCTGACATCTCAGTCGTGGAAAGGAAGGAGATAGAGAAATGAGCGTTTACTACTTTACAACCAGCTATGGGAGAGAATGTCATCTCAGAGATTAGCAGTGAGAACACTGCTAGGGGCATTTGGTCCAAGTTAGGAAATCTCTACTTGAAGAAATCTCTGACTAACCGTGTGATATTGCTAAAGACATTTTTGACCATGCAGATGAGAGAGCGTACTTCAGTGAAGGAACATCTTAATTTCTTTGATGATCTCGTGATGAAGATGAAGACTATTGGCTTAAAGATGGATGAGGAGCAAATGACAATGATTCTTTTGTGTTCTCTTCTAGAGCGTTACAAAAGTTTTGCTAACATCCTTATCTTCGCTAGAGACACATTGGCAGTGGAAGATGTGAAGTTAAGCCTTCTATATGAGGGCTTGAGAGATCAGATGTAGGAGACAAGTGAAGGAAGTAGAGGTGGAAGTAGTAGTCACGGCTTGTTTGTTGAAAGAGGTAAAGAAGATAAGAAGAATAGGCACTCTGGAGGGCGTTCCAAGTCCAAGAAGCCTGGTAATGGCAGAAGAGGAAAGTCTAAGGACGGGAAGTGCTTTATCTGCAAGAAACCCGATTGTTGGAAAAAGGATTTTCCAGATTTGAAGAAGAAGGAAGAAGACGGATCTTCATCACTTGCGGTGGAGAAGTCTCTATCTGACGGTGTGTTGTCTGCAGCAGTATCGGATGTCTCAGACCATTGGATGCTAGACTCGGGGGCATCTTTCCATATGATACCTAATAAGGATTACATGAGTTCATTCATGTTGAATATGCGAGTATATGATTTTTGTTTGATGATAATAAACATATATATATATATATTCATTTAAACGTATTTGTTAATGTACTATTTTATTTTCATAAATTAAATAAATATTTGCTGAATAAAACAAATAACACAGAATTTGAATTCAAACGGATATTTTATTCAAACAAATATTTATTACAATTTTGAATAGTACAAATTCAAGCTCTCACTATATATATATACACACAAATTTCAATAACATTACAATTTCAATCACATCACATTTCAATTTACATAATTGTCCTCACTACATATCGCTCATTCACTCGTATTTATATTCAACTTTATTCCAGATTGAATCCAACATCTGAGCAATCTGCAAAAATATACACTGACACAGTAAAATTGAAAATAAATTATTTTTGTAATGTAAAGTAAAATGTGATTTTGAAAATATTATTTGCCTCGGTTATTTGGGTTGTTCGTCGTCATTTAATTTTGAATTCATCATACACGAACAGCTTGTGACATGCATAGTGAATCACTGTACATGCCACAAGGCCGTGCACACCGATATACACTTGATAAAATTACAAGGACAGGTGAGCACAGGTCAAACCCAAATGAAAAGCTGGGTTCAACTCAAGTGCAATACAAATAAAGTCACGACATGAGCACAAGGTCAAACCCGAGCTATGAGCTGGATTCAATATAGGTGCAATTCAAAATCAAAAATGTACAAGTACACGTGTGCACTGCGTCAACATCTCAAATAGTCAGTACACATGAATATTGAGATCAAAGAATAGAAGGAACAACAATAGCAATAGGTACAACAGTGCACATGATAAAAGTAAAGTGGTAAAGCAGTAGAAAGGTCATAGGCAATCTCAAATCAGCAAAGTCCATGCATACATACATGTCGACCAAACTGCAACTACCAGAGACCATTACACATGTATACATATATCCTGAGGCAACATGGAAGCAGTGCACATACATACACAGTGACAACAGAACAGGTTGAAATCAATCCATGAACAAGACTCAAGGAAATGAACTGGTCAGAATAAAGACAGTACAACAATGGTGAACGGAACATAAACGAGCAATGCAGTACACACGTATGTACTCGAGGCAACCATTTCAAATGCCAAAGTGAAGCCACCAGACTTCGAGTCAAGCAGTAGACAGGGATGTGCAGACCAACGGATGTAAGCAAAGAAATGGCACATGTATATGCAGGTGCATAGCATCATCAATGAAACCAAACTGCCAAGGCTCAAAGACACACAAACACACACACACACACACACACACACACATATATATGCTATGCACATAACAATCAAATAAATCAAAGGAGTACCAGGCCTACAGCTAACAAGGACAAAATGTAAACACACACACATATATGTGCAGTGAAACCGGAGGCACAAAATAACTCAATACATTAAGACATGCACACATATATATGTATCAATGAAGCAGTGCAGCAGTAAGTGGCAACAACAAATAAATAGGAAAATTTCAATACCGCGAACAATGCATATGGTCAAGCATCAGAGTAAAAATAAAGACATTCAAAGAAGTTAAAGATGCAAGCTTCAAAAAGTACCAGACTCAAGTAACATCAAATTAGAGACAAGTACACAAGTCCTGTACATGATCAGAGACATGTATATACAACTACGTGATAACAGACCAGACGTCATGAATAAGTGGAGTTGAAACAACATCAACACAGAAACCAGACTCCAATAAACAGTGCAGAAAAAATTTGAAGTGTCATATACAAACCAGAAGTTTAAATGGCTCAAAGCAATAAAATCATGAACCAATATACTATGCAACATAAACAGTGAATTGCAAAATCAAGGCAGTGCCAAAATCAAAACAGTTCAAGTTGCTGAAGTCATAGGATGGCAAGTAAAATCGAACAAGTCAAGTATACTATAGGGATGAGCAGTTTTCACCAAAGTCGAAGTAAGGTGACAATGAACATGTCAGAGAATCAAAGTCAGTATATGATATGAGAAACACAAAATCAACATTGTCAATGCAATTCAATGCCGTGATGACCAAGAAATCAAACGAGTCGGAATCAAAGCTGTGTGAATCAAGCTACCAGAAAATATACGAATTTGAACAAGTCAAAAATAAATCACAACATTCGATCAAAATCAAACGGCAAAGCATAAAAGTATCAAACAAATTCGTATACAATATACGAATGAAATTATAGGAGATTGAACCCTATATAAACCCTAAAACATCATCGGCATTAGGCATTCGAGTTCAAGCAAAACAGATACCAAAAATCAAATTAACAACTCGAATCCGACCGAGTTCAAGTATTCAAACAAGAGAGCAAAAGGCATAAATTACATACTGGAATCAAAGTCGAACTCAATCAAATAGAAGCAGCCGAAAGCATTTCAAGAGACGATCAATCGACAGAGAAAGCAAATCAAAATCACCTATTCGATCGATCTTATTAAAATTGGCTTCTTCGAATTTATTCAAAGCCCTAATTACAAAACGAAGAGGAAAGAACGAGGCCGCCATTTCACAGAGCAAAGAGGAATAAAGATATAAAAGAAAAAGGGGGTCGACCTTTCTGTTTTTAATTGAGCTTAACTTTTAAAATTAGGGTTTTATTTAAATTTGTTTTAAATTCTTCTGTTAAAACATTGTAATTTCTAGTCGTGTGACTAGGGGACAAACTACGTGGCGTAGTTTGAGAATTCGCAACTCAGTGGCTGAGTTGTGGCAGGGTTTTGAGCGTAGAGTTAAGGCTAGTCGATAGCGGGTGTCGCGAGTTTACATGTGTAAGCGTCTGACTGCTTAATTTCTAGTAGAAACCTTGGAGGCAGCACGTAGGCAGGGTTTTGCCGAAGTTGGGTAAATTCTGTGTCGTTCTATTTTTGCATTTATTATTCAGCTATTATCTGTACTGCTATTATTTTGATATATATGTGTTGAAATAATTTTATATAAACTACCACAATAAATTTTTATAATTAATAGCATCACCTTATTCACCCCCCCCTCTAGGGTGAAATCGATCCTACAAGTAGTATCAGAGCTAGTTACAAAACATTTTTGTTTTAAAATTTTGATTTTTCAATGACCAATTTTGTTTTACAAATTTGAATTTTTAAAATGGCTTCTTTTAATGAGGGTTGGTTCAATATTATTCCTCTTGTTTTTGATGGAACAGATTTTTGAATTGGAAATTAAAAATGGAATTTTATTTAAAATCTGTTAATTTTAAATGTTGAGATATTATTAAAAATGGGTGTAATATAATAGATAAGAAAATTATCTCGATTAATGCTCTTGCTATGCATATATTATATTCCCATATTAATCGAGATAATTTTAAATTTATCTCTCATTGTGAAAATGCACAGGAAATCTGGAATGATTTTGACGCAATATATGATGCAAAAGTCAACAACAATGAGAAATCCTCCTCAATCGACTCAGCTAAATAAACGAGCTTAGTAGGATTAGTAAAAAGCAGTAGTAATGAGGACGATGATGAAGATGGAGCGGCTGAGCTAGCATTACTAATGAAGAGATTCAAAAAGTGGAACCACAAATATAGAAATTCATCTCTAAATCAAAAATTGAAAAGCAGAATATTCAAAGCATTAGACAACCCAGAAGAACGGGAGATCATCTGTCACAAGTGCAACAAACCCGCACACATCATGCCAAATTGTCCCCGAATTCAACTCGACAAAGAAAAGAAATCAAAAAGGAGAAATTCTACAACCACGTGGAATAAAAGCGATAATAATAATAAAAGCACTAGTAGTAAGAGTGGGAGAGCAGATCTGTGCCTTCGAGGTAATATAATAGATAGCGATGATGATGAGCCAAGTAAGGTATCAAAACTTTCTAACTCACAATTACTTATATATTTCCACGAAGTAAATGGTTGTTTCGAACGACTTAGGGAGAAATACGCTAAACTTGAATCACAAAGAGATACTTTGACAGTTATAAATAAACAACTTGATAAATTGGTTAAAAACTATCAATGTAAGCTCCCTAGGAATGATAAGTGTCCAACATTTGAAGAAGAGATTAAAAATCAGATATTGAAATTAAAACGCTTAAAAATGAAATCCTGATTTTGAAAGAAAGTGAAAATACAAGAAGAGAAAATTTCATTAAAAAGTGTACACAATTAATGAACAAAAATGAATCACTAAAAACACAAGTCCAACAACTGTCAACGACTTTAAGAAAATTTTTCAAAAGTGAAAGATCGTTGAATATGCTATTAGGGAAACAAAATGTTAATACAATTAGACAAGGACTTCGATATAATCAATCTGAAAATGTTAGAAACGAAATTAAACAAGTCAATTTCATGTGCACAATTTGTAGAAAAGCTGGACACAGTCAAAGCATTTGTTGGTATAGACCCAACCAAGTGAAAACAATTTCAATTTGGGTTCCAAAAGGCACAAATATAAAATCTCTCAAAGTTAAAAAAAATTGGGTGCCAAAAGGAACGTATATAAATAGTTATGGGTCTCCACAAAATTATTTTTCAAAATATTTTGCCCCTAACAATCATGGACCTATAAAAAAAATAGGTCACAAAAATCTATAATCGTGTAGGTGTGGTGGCAGGCTAAGGAGCTACAATAATGTTATTTGGATTCTGGCTGTTCCAAGGACACAACGAGTGACAAAACAAAGTTCCTTAGCCTAGTATAAAGGTGACGGAATCACAACGGACGAAAACGAAAAATTGTCGTAAAGGTAAAACAGGTAATGGTATATTGGACGATATATTAAATGTGATAATCTGCAACGTAATCTGAATTAAATCAGCCAGTAATGCGATAATGAAATAAATGTTGATGATTAATCTGACTTATTCAAAATTGTTAACCAATCATCTTTCAACTATTTGGACTATTGACGATGATTGATGGTTTCTCTTAATATACACGAATATACTGGTTACTTTACTGCCGACACTATGGTCACTATATGTAAACTTGCAAGGCTTCAGTTCAATTTCATTTAAAAGCTGTTAAAAATGATTTCAAGAAATTTGTTGAAACTTCACAGTCTGGTTCATAACATTTAATTAATGATAATATCGAGTGAAAAGAAATTCAGATGCATGTCACACTAGTAATCTAGTTGATAGAAAAATTACTAGTGGAATGTGATTTATGATGAGACATTTAGTAACTGCATCGTTTTTCAAAGAAAATATCTGCATATTTTTCATTTTAAATAATTTTCAAATTGCTGACATTTTTTTTAAGAACCCTTCTTGAAAATTATTTTTGACCTTGTTTCAGATTAGTCATTTTGAAAAATTTGGTTTTATAATTATTTTTGGATTTGATTTTAAATTATTACATTGACTTCCTACTAATTATCGAAAAGATAAATAGTGTTTGAAAAAGTGATGAGTGTTGATATTAATCATATATTATAACTTGAGATGGTATATTTAGTAAATTTCTTTAGAAATTTGAACAAGAATTATAAACACTTTTTGTTGGCAAAAAATTTCATGATCATTTCTATTTCTATCATTTTTCTATCGAACATCACTCACCATAATTCAATATAGTATGTCAATAAGTGGTACTTTAAACAGGAATCATTCATTTTTCATTTTATACATTGTTTTTAAAAAAAATCCAAAGGATTCACTCTCATTTAAAAGTCCTCACGGTTACGCATGGGTGAATTTCTTGGAATTTCTGAATATGTGCTTCCATGCTCATTTAAAAGTCCTCACGGTTATGCATGTATGGAACGCATATCAAAATTGATTTGTTAAATAAACAAGTTGATTCTAATCCCATTTAAAAGTTCTCACGATTATGCGTGGTTAGAAGATACTTGAATTCATTTTTTAAAATAAAATTGGAATACTACTAATCTCATTTAAAAGTCCTAACGGCTATGCATGTTTAGTAGATATTCAAATTCCCGATATAAATATACCACAAATAGACACAACTATATGGTTTTATACGATGACATTATTTCTATCATTCTAAAGTGGAATATGCGTCAAACAAGGTATTTATGATTTTTGTTTGATTTTTTATTGAAATTTAATATTTATATTCAATTGAGTTTTATTGTTGTATTAATGTCCATCACTTTATCTCTATTTCTCTAACACTATTACTCTTTTGCTGATAACAAAAGGGGAAGAGAAAAGTTAAGATTCTGATAAATAAAGGTCAAATATTTTCTATTTGCATATAGGATCATTTGCATAATTTTATTTTCATGCATACATGAAGGGGGAGCTTTGTGTAGAGAGGAAGCATTCAAATAGGGAGAGCAAAATGAATGATCAAATACATTTAACAAATTCAAAATCTTAAATATATGCTTGTTATCATCAAAAAGGGGAGATTGTTGAATATGCGAGTATATGATTTTTGTTTGATGATAATATATATATATATATATATTAATTTAAATGTATTTGTTAATGTACTATTTTATTTTCACAGATTAAATAAATATTTGTTGAATAAAATAAATAACACAGAATTTGAATTCAAACGGATATTTTATTCAAACAAATATTTATTACAGTTCTGAATAGTACAAATTCAAGCTCTCACTCTATATATATATACACACACAAATTTCAATAACATTACAATTTTAATCACATCACATTTCAATTTACATAATTGTCCTCACTACATATCGCTCATTCACTCATATTTATCTTCAACTTTATTCCACATTGAATCTAGCATCTGAGCAATCTGCAAAAATATACACTGACACGGTAAAATTGAAAATAAAATATTTTTGCAGTGTAAAGTAAAATGTGATTTTGAAAATATTATTTGCCTCGGTTATTTGGGTTGTCCGTCATCATTTAATTTTGAATTCATCATACACAAACAACTTGTGACATGCACAGTGTATCACTGTACATGCCACAAGGCCGTGCACACCGATATATACACTTGATAAAACCCGAGCTATGAGCCGGATTCAACATAGGTGCAATTCAAAATCAAAAATGTACAAGTACACGTGAGCACTGCCTCAACATCTTAAATAGTCGGTACACATGAATATTGAGATCAAAGAATAGAAGGAACATCAAAAGTAATAGGTACAACAGTGCAAAGGATAAAAGTAAAGTGGTAAAGCAGTAGAAAGGTCAAAGGCAATCTCAAATCAGCAAAGTCCATGCATACATACATGTCGACCAGACTGCAACTACCAGAGACCATCGCACATGTATACATATATCTTAAGGCAATATGGAAGCCGTGCACATATATACACAGCGACAACAGAACAGGTTAAATCAATCCATGAATAAGACTCAAGGAAATGAACTGGTCAGAATAAAGACAGTGCAACAATGGTGAACGGAACATAAATGAGAAACGCAGTACACAAATATGTACTCGAGGCAACCAGTTCAAGTGCCAAAGTGAAGCCACCAGACTTCGAGTCAAGCAGTAGACATGGATGTGCAGAACAATAGATGTAAGCAAAGAAATGGCACATGTATATGCAGGTGCATAGCATCATCAATGAAACCAAACTGCCCAGGCTCAAAGACATATATATATATATATATATGCTATGCATATAATAATCAAATAAATCAAAGGAGTACCAGACCTACTGTAACGACCCGGAATTTTGGGCAATGTAAATTTAATAATCTGTATAAACAGTTTAACTGGTTTGATAATTTTTCTTTATAATTTTAATTTAAACTGATAAATTTATTCTTTTTAAGGTTAATAAATGTTTAATCTGGTAATTTTGATCAATGTCTTTTAACAATTTAAAGTTGATAGGATTTATTTTTCAAAGCTAGTAAATTTTATTCCTATTTATAATATATAAAATTTGATATATATTGTGAATAGAAGATCTTTTGTTTCAAATAAAGATTGAATTTGCAAATTGTAATATATATGTAAGTATATATTATAATTTGGATTGTTTTGAAAATTTAATTCAATCTATTGATAATTTTGAATAGTAATTTAAAGTTTTGTTTCAAAATTTTATTTTTCAAAAGTTAGTTTAGATTTATCAAATTGTTTTCAATTATAAGATAATTGTTTATTTTTAAAATATAAGATTTGTTATTTAGTTTAAATAAGATAGTTTAAAAAGATTTAAACAAATTTTTGTTTTGTTTAAAAATGCTTAAATTAAAATGGTTATAAGTGTATAAAAATAAATGTTTAGATTTTAAATTTTATATGTATAAGATATATTTGTGTTATAATTAATTTTAGAATATTTTCTTTAAAAAGTAAACTCATATATTCATACATAAGTATTTGTTAATTAAGTAAATAAGTAAGTTTATATTATAATTTAAATTAAATAAAATTATATTTAAAATGCTAAAATACATATGTAAACATGTTAATCATTTTAGGAACACTTGTAAGGCAAATAAACAAGATTATGACAAATGTAAGAATGTTAAACAAGTGTCTTCATTACTGAACTTTATTCTCTTTAATAAACATAACATTTTCATTTCCCTTGGTCTTCATTTCATTTTTTTTTCAAGTTAATTGGCGAACTGAAAATTTGAAATCAAAACTGAGATTTAAACTAAAAGAAAAATATGCAAAATTAAGTTCTACTTCTGTAATGCAAGGATTCAAATCAACCTACAAGTTCAACATTTTTCATCAATTAAAAGCATGCAAAGGGATTTTTAACAGCAAAGTAAAAGCTGCAACCAAATCTGCAAGTTTGAAACAACAATTGGAAGCATGCATTCTATTACAACAGCATAATCAAAGCATTCTTTTCTGATTTAAAGATTTGAAGCCTGGAAAATTCACAAAACTGCTCTGCTTAATTGGGTGAGTAAATTTCTTTTAAAAACAGTTGATCTAAATTTTACTGCCATGCATGTGTTGATTGTCTTGAATTAAAATTCTATAGCTTAAATTTATATGAATTGGTATGTTTATGATGGGCGAGCTTGTCTGTTCAGATACATGCAAGAGTTTTCTCTGTTAATTTACTGAGAAGGTTCTATTAAAAGAAAATATTCAATACAAATAAATGAAATCAATATTTGATTTCAAAATTTAAATAAAAGTTGTTTGTTTGAGGAAGATGATGGCTTTTAAAATAATTTTAGGATCTTAACTTTAACAAATAAGTTTAAAAAAATAAGAAAACCAGTAAAATACTGTTATACATGATAAATCAACAATTTTGATTTATGATTTAGGTTACATGAATAAATTAGTGGGTAAAACTCATGATTTTTAATATAAGTTTCATGATCTTTAGTTTGAGTTTGAACGTTTTGGGAATTTTTGTGAACTGCAGATGATATACTCAATAATTTGATTTGATACTTTGGTCGTAGCTTGCTTGTATGTTGTAGATTATAGGAAAAATACAAGAGAATTTTTCTATTAAGTGAATCGATGGAATTTGGATGAGTTGGGGTTTAGCATGCTGTCGTTTTCGGTTTGATTGTAGTGGCTACCGTGCTTTGGATTGGTAATCGGAGTTGTTCGCTTTTGGGGTGGATGTTGTTCTTGGTCATGGCGACTCGATGGTGGGGTCAGCGAGGTGAAACAGCGACGTGGCGTTGGTCGTGGAGGGATTTTGGGACGAGATGGTGCTGTAGTTTTTGAGCTTGGGGGTCATATTTTGATTCGATGAAGTAATCTCAAATCTGGGTTTAGTATTAGAGCCGCGAGTGATGTTGTGACCAACATCGATGGCCGTGACGATCAAGCTTGGCCGGAGTTGATGGTGTATGTGCACGTGTTTGGCCGTGTACGCTGGGTAGTTTGAAGATTTGGGGAAGACGAATCTGCTCGGGTGGGTTCTCGCGTGTGTTTCGGGGGCGACTCGAAGATAATGGAGTTTGGGTTTGCTTCAGGGTTGTCTCGAGTGGATTCATTGATTTGCTTGGGTTTTTTAGGTGTTGCTTTCTGGATGTTCTGGGTAATGTTAAAGTTTACTGTTCTAAACTTGAGTTTGAATTAATATAAACTAAGCATAAGTTATAAAACAAGTTTTATGAAAGAAAACAATTTTTAAAAAACTTGTAGTTTTAAATGGATGTTAATCAAACTTATAAGAGTATTAATTAAATTTATTTGCAAATTTAAATGGTTTTAAGGTGATTACTTTTGTAAGTAATTATCTTAATTTAATTCTAGTTTAAAAAGAAGTGATTTTAATTTAAGGGATTAAATCAAAGTCTTAGGTTAAAAGTTTAAGTAATGGTTTAGTAACTCAAGATTTCAAATTATTTTGAGAATAAATAAGTTTAAATTGGATAATTAAATTATTTTAAAATTTAAAATTTGATTTCTAAATAACTTATTTTCAAATAAGGTTACTATTATGATTTTGAAAACCAAATTGAATAAATTTGTTTTAAGTTATTGAAATTTAATTTAACAAATAATTTAATTATAAAGATAGATAGGATTAATTTATTTTTGTTATTAATTTAAAAATACTTGATTATATAATTTGTTAATAAGTAAAGATTTAATCAAGATTAATGTTTTCTTAATTAATTAAGGATTTTGAAATATAAGAAGTTAATTAATTGATTATTTAATTAATTTTAAATAATTAGTTAATTAATTATTTAATTTTAAAATAATCACTTCATTATGGATTAATTAATTATAATTACTTAATGAAGTAATTAATGATGAATTATTGAATGTAATTGAATGATAATTACTTATGGAAGTAATTAATGATAATTACTCATGAGAGTAATTAATTGAGTGATTAATGGAATCACTTAATGTTGTCAATTAAAGAATTGATTAATATAATTGTTGAAGTTAATTAATTATGGTGTAATTAATTGATTAAAGAATCAAAGATCATTCAATGATGGGATTAATTATTTGCTAAGTGATTAATAAAAGAGTAATCAAGATTACAAATGGAAGTAATTAGAGATAATTACTTATGTAAGTAATTAAGAGTTAATTACTTAATTATTTTAGTTAATTAATTAATGTGATTAATTAATTAATGAATGTGATTAATTTAAAATTAGTTGCTAAGGGTAATTAATTAAAATGTAATTAATTAATAAAGTAATTAGTTAAGGATTAATTGTTAATTTAAACTGATTAATAATTACTTAATGAAGTAATTAAAGATTAATTAATTAGATTAATTAATCAAAGGGTTAGTATAATTAATTAAGAAGTAATTAATTTAGGTAAGTAATTACAAATTGTTAATTACTGTTTATGATTAATGAGATGATTAATTACAAGTTAATTATTTAATTAATTTAAGAATTATTAATTATAAGGATAATTAGCTAATTAATCAAGGTTGATTAATAAAAGTAATTAATTAAAGTATGATTAATTAATTGTAATTAATTAAGGTCTAATGTAATTAATTATAGTTAATTGATGGAAATAAATAAAGGATCATTAATTATTGTAATTAATGATAGTAATTAAAGGTTAATTACTGGATATGGTTAAGGATAATTACTTGAACGTAATTAAAAAAAATATTTAATCAAGGAAGATTAATTAAGGAAGATCATTAGAGATGATTAATTTATTTATTTGGAATAAATAAATGAAGAAGGATTTAGGTAATTCTATTGATTAAGGGTTAATAAATTCTTCTTTGGATGATTGATTAATATTGGTTGATTGATTGATATTGGTTGATACCGGATATCTTTGTTATGTGATATGCTGTTGTGAGATGAATGTTGATATGACGTATCTATTATGATAATGTAATTCATCTATCTGTTATATCATCCTAAGTATAAGTTAAACTGTTTAAACCCTTAAGTACAACATGGACGTTAAAATGGCGTTTGGTTTCGGTGAGACCGGGATCGGGTTTCCGTATTTGGAATCCGAAAACCACATCGATTCCAATTAAACATTAGGTCGTGAATCCAAGTGGATCAAGTGAAGACTCGAGGTGTAAGGACTATACGTCAATATAACTCTGTGGGTGATTCCATAATGAGTTGACGGAATAGTACTTATAGGTTCGAGATAGTGATTTAGAGTGCAAGGGCTATGGTCATTGACTCTGAGGGTGATTCCAAAATGAGTGCAACGAGATAGTGCCTTCGGTTTCGTTCGAACCCGGAACGAACTTGTATGGATTGAATGCTTTCAAAATATCGTCAGGTGGATGATGAGCATTCTAAGATAGATGTGTTCTATAAAAGTAATCGCAGCCTCAAGCCTCAACCGGGAATGGCTAAAACAAGGGAGGAGCAGCAAGGCTTCGTGGGTAGCTCCCACTGGAGAGCAAGATTTTCCCCTGTCTAGAAGTCTCTTTTTATTTTCAGCTGTGTGGAGCGATTGATTCCGGACAACTGACGGGGTTGTCTTGTTCGGGACTATTCAGTAAGGAATGGTCCCGACCTTGTGTTGCAGGGGAGTTAGGATGGCTCCTTGGTACGTTGATATAGGCCACGTACTATGACGGGCGGTACCCCAGTAGCCCTGCCATTGATGGAAACCCATTCTTCCTACGAGACCCTACGGTTTTGTTTGTATTACCCACTTTTGTGGCTAGTAGCTGTAATTTAATCATGTAACAATTTCAGTTATTTCTTATTTACTTGAAAACCCTAGACACTATTATAATATCACTGGATTTCCTATCAAATGTTTTGGTTAGCGTAAGGTAAAAACTTTTCCATTTTACGTGTGGGAAGTCTTACGTGATACCTTTTCTTTTCAAAGGTTTTTCTAAAGTTAAGCAACTTTAAACCGTTTACTCACACCAGACCCCTGTCTGATCCGAGTGTTTATTTTCTGTTTTATTAAACTCTTGGGTACTCATATCTGGAATATGAGTAGTCAAGTGGATTCAGGTTTACTTGACGAATTCTGGAGGAGATATGGAGCAGGAGGCTTCCACGTGTAGTTATATATTGGTTCCGCTGTGTTTGTTTTATCTGTATCTTGTGTACTTGAGTTGTATAATCAGATAGGTGTTTATAACTGTCTAATATATATTGTTTTAGTTGTGTACTCTGATGTAATATGATACTATGTAATATTTTATGTGATATATTATATTTCATTCATTCCGTTGAGAGTTATCTTTTGTTGTTATGTTCTTCTTTCTCTTTCTTTTCTTCTTCCATCCCTTTCTTCAAGATGATGCGATTTCCTGGAGATAGGAAGTCGGGTCGTTTCACCTACAGCTAACAAGGACAAAATGTAAACACACAAATATATATGTGCAGTGAAACTAGAGGCACAAAATAACTCAATACATTAAGACATGCACACATATATATCTATCAATGAAGCAGTGCAGCAGTAAGTGGCAACAACAAATAAATATGAAAATTTCAATACAGTGAACAATGCATATGGTCAAGCAACAGAGTACAAATACAGATATTCCGAGAAGTTAAAGATGCAAGCTTCAAAAAGTACCAGACTCGAGTAACATCAAATTAGAGACATGTACATAAGTCCTGTACGTGATCAGAGACATGTATATATAACTACATGATGACCAGACCAGACTACATGAATAAGTGGAGTTGAAACAACATCAACACAGAAACCAGACTCGAATGAACAGTGCAGACAAAAGTTGAAGTGTCATATATAAACCAGAAGTTTAAATGACTCAAAGCAATAAAATCATGAACCAATATACTATGAAAAATAAACAATGAATTGCAAAATCAAGACAGTGCCAAAATCAAAATAGTTCAAGTGGCCGAAGTCATGGGATGGCAAGTAAAATCGAACAAGTCAAGTATGCTACAGGGATGAACAGTTTTCACCAAAGTCGAAGTCAGGTGACAATGAACATGTCAGAGAATCAAAGTTAGTAACTGATATGAGAAACACGAAATCAACATCGTCGATGCAATTCAATGTCGTGATGACCAAGAAATCAAACGAGTCAGAATCGAAGCCGTGTGGATCAAGCTACCAGAAAATATACGAATTTGAACAAGTCAAAAATAAATCGCAGCATTCGATCAAAATCAAACGACAAAGCATAAAAGTATCAGATGAATTCGTATACAATATACGAACGAAATTATAGGAGATTGAACCCTATATAAACCCTAAAACATCATCAGCATTAGGCATTCGAGTTCGAGAAAAACAGATACCAAAAATCAAATTAACAACTCTAATCTGATCGAGTTCAAGTATTCAAACCAGAGAGCAATATGCATAAATTACATACCGGAATTAAAGTCGAACTCAATCAAATAGAAGCAGCCGAAAGCATCTCAAGAGACGATCAATCGACAGAGCAAGCAAATCAAAATCACTTATTCGATAGATCTAATTAAAGTCGGCTTCTTTGAATTTATTCAAAGCCCTAATTACAGAACGAAGAGGAAAGAACGAGGCCGCCATTTCATGGAGCAAAGAGGAATAAAGATATAAAAGGAAAAAGGGGCCAACCTTTCTGTTTTTAATCGAGCTTAACTTTTAAAATTACGGTTTTATTTAAATTTGTTTTATATTCTTCTGTTAAAACGTTGTAATTTCTAGTCTTGTGACTAGGGGACAAATTACGTGGCGTAGTTTAAGAATTCGCAACTCAGTGGCTGAGTTGTGGCAGAGTTTTGAGCGTAGATTTATGGCTAGTCGATAGCGGGTGTCGCGAGTTTACGTGTGTAAGCATCTGACTACTTAATTTCTAGTAGAAACCTTGGGGGCGTCATGTAGGCAGGGTTTTGTCGAAGCTGGGTAAATTCCGTGTCGTTCTATTTCTGCATTTATTATTCTGCTATTATCTGTGCTACTATTATTTTGATATATCTGCGTTGAAATAATTTTATATATACTTCCGCAATAAATTTTTATAATTAATAGCATTACCTTATTCACCCCCCTCTAGGGTGAAATCGATCCTACAATTCATTAGGCAAGAGGGAAGCTCTATTCTTATGAACAACGATGCTAGCTGTAGAGCAATGGGTGAAGGTACAATGAGGATCAGGATGTTTGACAGGGTGATATGCACTTTGACAGGTGTCCAGTATGTTCCAGGTCTTCGGAAGTCCTTAATTCTTTAGAAAATTGGCATCTTTAGGATGTAGGTAACTACTGAGAAAGATAGTATGAAGGTTTCGAGAGGTGCACTAGTTCTTATGAAAGGAGATGTGTTTTGAAATCTGTATTTGCTGAAAGGAACCACAGTTCTTGGAGAGCCGTGTGTTGGAGTAAATAGTTCTCGTTTATTGGATGCCACAAAGCTTTGGTATCTTAGGTTGGGTCATATTTCAAAGAAGAGCTTAAAGTTGCTTCAAATACGGAAGATGATTAAAGGAGAAAACTTAGACATGATAGACTTTTGTTAGGAGTGTGTGTTAGACAAGCAAACTAAAGTATCTTTTGGAGTTGGACTTCATAGATCGAGGCGAGTACTTGAGTACGTGCATACAGATGTTTGTGGATCGGTTGCTACTCCTTCTCCTTAGGAGAAAAGTATTTTATCTCTTTCATCGATGATTTTTCTTGGAAAGTGTTACCCCGCCTTTTGGCAAGACCGTGACATCAAGGAACTGACTGAAAACAAAAGACCACTGATCCTGAATATCGATTATATGCAGGTTCACTATGAATGTCGATGAATTTTTGTCCGAGTTCGGTTGGAGCTACAAATTTTAACTCGATCAGAGTACATATGCTCAAGATATGATCGATGTTGTTCAAGAAAATCATTGTCCCTTCATATCCGTCATGTTCGCATCGGTCAGAGTGACTTCATTACGTATCCATCATGTTCGTATCGACCCAAGGTGGCCTTATTCGTATCCATCACAATCATGGTGATCCAAGCAGCCATACTTCTTATCCATCGTCATCAACTAGTTCGTATCTATGGGAGGTTGTCACTTCATATCGATCATTTCCTGAACTTTGAATCGATCAATATGTTCACGTACTTCGTATCGATCAGCTATTGATCGATACAAGGACACATTATAGATCGATACGAATGTCACCTTTTTGATCGATACGAACAAAGCCACGGTAATCGATACGAACAAAACAACGTCGAATGATACGAACAATGACCAAGTCAAGTCGACACGAACAAGGCACAAACATTGGGAGGAATCGATCGATTCGGCATGAACTTCGGATCGATCCTAAAAGCAAGCGGCATGTCGACTGGTATCATGTACGCAATGATCAATAGAAAGTGATCGATTCGAGCATCATCGATGCGAGGAGAACGACAGTCGAGAAGCTCCAACTTGCATCGATCATATCTCACAATCTACAAGTCCAAATGCTATAAAATTTTCACAGGAGCTTACGTACAACCTAAAGAATGTTCATGCTAAATTTCGACTCGATTGGGTCAAATCTTGATCGATACGAAATTCGTTCGTATCGATCACGGATCGATTGCAAATCACTTGGGATCGATCGCGTGGGCCCACACATGTATCAGAAGAGGTCTTCCGAGATCTGAGCGAGATATTTGCAGCCTACGCTTATAAATAGCATTCTAAGGCCAACAGAAAAGAGACTTTTGGGCTCTCCTACGTCCAGACTCTGCCGAATCTATTTTTGCATTCCTAGATCACTGTTGTGCTAAAAAATTACTTTTGTAGTTCGTTGTAATCAGCAAGAAAACATTAATTAAGTCATCAATTTCACAGTGGACGTAGGTAATACGCCATACCACTCTAAATCACTGTGTATCTGCATGTTTTTCTGATCCGTTTTTTGAAGCGTTTGTTAGATAATCCTATTTTTTTATTTTCTTCATTTTATCTCTTCAAATACTTCCGAAGAGTGTTATGCCCAATTTTGATACAAACACTTTGGTGCTTTCATTGAGAAAACACGTTTTTTTTCGCTCATTGGATCCACTATCGATACCGGATTACACAAATCTGAGAACAAAATCAAGATCTCAAGTCCAAAGTTCTTCCATCCTATCTAGATTTGCATCAGATCTAGGGAAAAACTTCACCATCCACCATGGTTCGCAAAAGGATCGCTTCTACAGCTACAAATCCAAAAGGACGGGATCGATAGTATCCCGCGCAACTCCCTTTAACTAATCAGAACGATGCCGGACCATCAGATCCGTTAGGCTCTATCACTAGGGAAGAGTTTTATGCTACTACAAGATTTGACACGGAGTCGACAATAACTTACTGAACAACTACACGCTAACGTCCAATTGACCAATCAGCTAAATCGCCGAAGGCATAGGAGATCCAGGGGGGATCAGGCCTCCTATTCTCCCACCGAGAGTTCAGCCTCTTTAGTTTACCATCATAGATCTACGCTCCCACGGCTAGATGGAGTTACACTCAAGCTACCAGACATCAACATACGCTGAACATTGGGCATTCGAGAGTCGGCCCGTCAACCAGCTACCAGACCGGACCCTCCTCTCAAGGAGGTACTGTTCCTCATTACGTCACAGACAACCGGGCTGCGACCAAAGCTACTGAACCAGGAGTTGATGCCCGGAACCAGACATATCCGGTCCAACGCCAACATACTCCCAAGCCTTATATCCCTGAAGACTTAGAACCAAAGAGGTGAGACCTGGGCCGTCGACTACGTCCGACCCAGCCTCACATTGTGGAACCGGACCACACATTGGCCCAACGCACTCAAAATGCCCAGATGCTGGATATACCGACAATGATCTATCAGATGATCCGAGAGAGTCAAGGCCTTACTAATAACGACTGGGGAATCTTCCGGAGTCATATTCCTTTTACTGATGAGATACTTTATACTGAACCATCTCGGTGATTCAGGATGCCGACTTTGCTAGTTTATGAAGGAAGTTCTGATCCTAACTAACACATCTTGAAATATGAATGGTTGATGAATGCGGCACGAGTTGACGATGCAGTTAAATGCCAAAGCTTCCCGATCTCTCTGGAGGGGCATATCTACCACGTGGTTCACTCGTTTTCCACCTCGATCTATTTCTTATTTTGACCAATTGGCTACGAAGTTTGTTGAATAATTCTGCATGCATGTCACAAGGCCGAAGGATGTTAACACTTTGTCTAGCGTCACTCAAGCTCCTGGGGAGACGCTCCGATGTTATTTAGAAAGATTTCATGCTGCATGCGCTGAGATCAGCAACCCTAATGATAACTCCATTCTTATGGCGCTGACTAAGGGGATTGACCCCGATTCTAAATTCAACAACTGGTTGGCCAGAAAACCCCCTGCGTCATTGGACTGTTTCTATTCTAAGGAAGCCTAATTCTTGAGAAGGGATGATGCGAAACAGTCTAGGAAACAGGATGATGTAGGGCCCAGCATGGAAGGAGTTCATAGTAATGTAGCTGTTAAGCAATCCGGGGAGAGTTCCAGAAAAGTTCAGCTGAATATACAAAATAAACAGACTCAGCAAAAGGGCAATGGAGATCAGAATAGGAAACGAGATTAGAACCGTGGTCCACGACGTAGGGCTCCTATGTTTAATAATTATACTCCTTTGAATACGTCGTTGGAAAATGTATATCTACAAACCTGTAATACTATCTAGTCAAGAAGCCTGCTTCAAAGCAATCATTGAAGAGACAGATCCAAACAGGGAAATTTTGTAGATTCCATGAAAGCTATGGACATAATACAGATGAGTGTCGTCATTTTCAGGACCTTATCGAAAAGTTGATACGTGAGAGTAAGTTAGAGCAGTTTAGGACGGCGCCGCAGTCTGGAAGTGCGGGCCCATCGAATCGAAATGATGTACCTAATCAGGCGAGACAGGAGGAACCCGCTCATACCGGCGGAAGGTTAGCGATAAACATTGTAAATGGTGGTCCTCATCCAGCCGACCGAAGCTGGAGGGAAATGGAGTCGTATGCCAGTTCTATTAGGCATGCCGACTTCGAATGTTGTAGTAGTTTGATGATGAGGCTCTGGCCAAACAACAAAAGACGATGAATGACGACATCATGTTACGAAATAGAGATGCCGACAAGGTCGAAGCCTCCACTATTGATCCACTTGTCATATTAGCACAAGTAGGTTCTGCTTGGATGAAGAGGATCCTGATCGACAGTGGAAGTTCTGTTAATATACTGTTCAAGCGACCCTATGACCAAATGAAGACGGAGGCTAAAGATTTGAAGCCTTGCCAGTCTCGAATTCATGGCTTCAATGGAAGCGCTACTATACCCACCGGAATAGTGGAACTACCGATGGAGTCAGGAGTTGGAGAATGTCGGAGAGTCCGGATACTGCATTTTGTTGTTTTGGACATAGATTCGCCATATAATGCTTTCTTGGGCCGACGACCCTAGTTGAATTCAGGGCAGCCATTACACCATGGTGTTTGCCTCTAAAATTCCCCACCGGTCATGGAGTTGGAGTCGTTCAAGGAGACCAGGTTGCTATACGAGCATGTTATGTTGCTGAGTTGTGTGGGGTGCAGCAAAAAGAGAAAGGAAAGGGCGTAGAGGAATCTCTTTGCGTCCGTTTTGTAGAAAATTGAATATTGGTTCCTGGACCCATGCCTGTGCACCCCAACCAATTCCAAAGAGATCTTGACCCGAGAGATAACGAAAGCGAAGATGAAAGTAAAGACAGTCAAGCTTCTCCGGCCTAATTGACAATCGATGTCCCGATTGACGATAGCAATGATTCTAGAATGATAAAGATTGGGTCTCATTTAAGCCAATAAATGGAAGAGGAATTGGTTGAATTTCTTTGGGAAAGCCTTAACGTATTTGCCTAGACACATTCTGACATGTGTGGGATCTCGCGGACATCGCGAGCTACATGTTGAATATTGACCCGCAGTACATTCCAGCCAAGCAAAAAAGGCGTGATATGGATCCAGAGTGATCTGCCACCCTTAAAGAAGAGGTCGATAACTTGAAATCGAATGGGTTTATTCGTGATTCCTTATACCTAGAGTGGGTATCCAATCCTATACTTGTCCGAAAGCCGAATGAAAAATGGAGAACATGTGTTGACTACTTAGACTTGAACAAAGCTTGTCCAAAAGATAGTTTTCCGCTCCCTAGGATTGATCAGCTCGTAGATTCAACGGCTGGACATGAATTATTATCCTTCATGGATGCATATTCTGGTTACAACCAGATACCCATCCACTTACCCGACCAAGAACATACCAGCTTCGTAACCGATCTGGGACTCTATCGCTATAAATTCATGCCTTTTGGATTCAAGAATGCCGGTGCAACTTACCAACGATTGTTAACCGGATGTTCGCCAACCAGATTGGAAAAACCATAGAGGTAGACGTGGGCGACATACTAGTGAAATCATGATTTTCCACCGATTATATTAAAGACCTGGAGTCAATGTTTAATATTCTCCAAGAATACAGAATGAAGCTCAATCCGTTGAAATGCCACTTTGGGGTTGCATCCGGAAAATTCCTTGGGTTCATCGTCAACGCTTGAGGAATTGAAGCCAATCCCTAAAAGATTTAGGCGATCAAAAATTTTGAGACTCTAAGAACCATAAAGCAAGTCTGGAGCCTCAACGGGAAAGTAGGAGCACTAAGCATGTTCATTTCAAAGTCCACAGACAAATGCATTCCTTTTTTTGATTTGATTCAAAAAGGGAAACGTAATTTTGAATAGACCACGGAATGTGAGGGCGCATTTCGAGCACTAATTCAGCACCTCTCCACACGGCCTATTTTGTCAATGCCTATCGATCATGAGAAATTGTACATCTACTTGACGGTATCAGAAAACGCAATCAGTGCTGCCTTAGTTCGGGAGGAAGATCGAGTGCAAAAACCGGTCTGCTATATTAGTAAGCGACTAACCGGAGATGAGAGAAATTATCTGAAGCTAAAGAAGTTGGCTTATTGTTTTGTTATTGCCTCAAGGACGCTCCGTCCGTATTTTCAGGCTCATCCTATCACTGTTTACACCGATCAGCCGTTACGACAGGTCCTTACGCGGCCTGAGACGTCCGCTAGGTTACTCAAGTGGAATATCGAGCTAAGTCAGTTTGATATTGCCTACATTCTACGGCGAGCCATTCAAGGACAAGTCCTAGCAGATTTCATAACTGAATTTACTATCCTAGCGGATTGCCCGAAACTAGTGAATCTCTTGAGTATATCTGGAAGCTGCACATTGATGGTGCGTCAAACAACCAGCTGGAGTTGTACTTGAAACCCCCAAAAGTCGATCTATATGTTACGCTCTAAAGTTTGATTTTCCTGCAACCAACAATGAAGCTGAGTATGAAGCCCTGCTTACTGGATTGAGACTCGTCTGGGATTTGAGAATCATTGCTGTGGAAATTTATTGTGATTCGCAATTGGTTGTGCGTCAAGTTCGAGGGGAGTACCAAGTCAAAGATCGAAGATTACCTGCTGACCAATCTTGGGTCCAGGAGATACTGAATTAGTTTGATTATTATGCTATCTACTACATCCCCCGAAAGGGCAATCAAAAAGCTGATTCATTAGCGTAGTTAGCCAGTTTGGGTGAGGCACAACAAATGGGACTTGTTCCCATGGAGACATTATCCTGCCCGAGCATCGATTGAATGGAGACGGATTGGGTGTTGGAAGTTGTTGCCGATAAGTAGTCATGGATGACCTTGTTTCGAAATTATCTCCAGCATGGAACAGTACCAAAGCGCAGGTGTGAAAAGACATAGATTCTTAGAAAAGCCTCATAGTTCACTACTCGGAATCGAGTCATGTACAGAAGAGGGTACTCCGTTCCTTTACTCTAGTGTATCGCTTACGATGAAATTAAGCGAGTGTTACATGACGTACATGAAGGAGAGTGTGGCGATCACACCGGAGGGCAAGCTTTAGCTAAGAAAGTGCTCGATACTATTGGTCGACTATAAATAGTGATGCAACACATTACGCCAGGAAATATGATAAATATCAAAAGCATGCTCGAATTCCTAGAGCCCCAACTACTAGGATAACCCAAATGATCAGTCCATGGTCGTTTGCAGTACGGGGCATCGATATCATTAGCTCTCTACCTCTGGCCTAAGGTGGAGCGAAGTACGCCATCGTCGCAGTTGATTGCTTTACCAAGTGGGCTGAAGCTGAGCCTCTTGCTACAATCATGAGAAGAAAGTGATCAACTTTGTAGTCCGCAACATTATCTGCCGATTTTATCTCCCGCATACCATCATCACTGATAACGGAACCCAATTCGACAGTGTTGAATTTAAGAATTTCCGCTAACGGTTCCACATTCAAAAGAAATTCTCTGCAGTTGTGCACCCTCAAGCGAATGACCAGGTTGAAGATGTTAATATGGTTATCAAGTCTATTCTAAAGAAACGACTGGACAAGGCTGGGGGCAAGTGGGTTGATGAACTTTCTATGGCTCTATGGGCTTACTAAATAACCCATAAGTCTGCGACCGGATACACTCCATTCTCTCTTTCCTAGGTTTAGAAGCCGTTATTCCAGTCGAGATGGAAGTACCTTCTCATCGTGTGACTTATTATGATCCAAAGACAAATGCCATACTACCTGCTGAATCCTTGGATTAGTTGGATGAGAAGCGCGAAGAGGCTGATTTGAGGGCAGCCGCATACCGAAGTCGAGTCGTCCAATTGTACAATACCAAGATCTGACCCCGAACCTTTGAACTCGACGATCTCGTCTTCAAAAGAATCTACCCAGTTCCTTCGCACATGAAACCAACGTGGGAAGGGAAGTATGTGATTGAACGAAAGCTCGGAGATGGCACATTTAAGTTATCGACCGTTGACGGTCTTACTTTGCCAAGAGTCTGGAACAGCGAGAGTCTCCGTCGCTACTATACATGACATGCTTTATTTATTTAGTCTATTTTTCATCTATAATTTGTTTCTGCATTTTAAATTTTGAATTTGTAATAAGGCAACCGACTTTGCCGTATTTTCTTATTTCAGCAATAAAATACCATCTCTTCGAGCCAGAACTGTGATTTACTGAATGTGTCATACAACCATCACGATGCACGAAGAGCTAAGTTCCATCATACGGTAGGATTTATTCAAATAGAGAGTGACTATGATACGACCAATCACTCACTAAGTGAAACCCATGCTTGAGGGCAAGTCACCACATTAAAGCCAAAAAAGGATTGATACACGACAATCCTTTAACTAACTCTAGTCTCCCAAAGTGCGAGCTGGAGTATAAACTTATAAATGCGGTTTTGAAAAGGGAAGATCCATCCACCTAATGACTTTGCTCGTATCTTGACCAAGTTCGAGGAGGATGGACCCGTCCATCTAAAGACCTCACTTGTTAACTTAGGGTGGATGTGAATCGACCGTCCACAATCCTGATAAATCCATCGTTCCCGGAGTGCGAACGAAATTCAAACGCCTAAATAGATGTGATTGACCGTCTTTCGACCAACTCCAAGTTTCCAAAGCGCGAATTAGAGTATAAACATAACCTCTAGGTTCGTAGAGTGCGAACTAGAGTATAAAAACCAACTCCGAGTTCCCAGAGCGCGAACTGGTGTATAAATGTCAACTCCAAGTCCCAGAGTGCGAGTTGGAGTATAAAACACTAACTCCGTATTCTCGTAGTGTAAACCGGAGTGTCAACATCAACCAACTTCAGTTTCCCGAAGTGTGAACTGGAGTACAAACGTCGATTAACTCTAAACCCCCAAAGAGTGGAGTAGAGTTTAAACACAAACCGGATATGAATTGATCATCCGCAACACAACTCTTAGTCCCTAGATTGTGGTCAGAGTATAAGCATAACTCGGGTGTGAATGACCACTCGTGAACTTACTTAAGTCTCCGGAGCGTGGACGCATATTTAAAACTTAAGCAGGCATGACCTAGCGTCGACGTACAGATGGAAATCCCCAGAGTGTGGATATGATCATTAATAAGTGAGAGAGTGTGACTCGACCGCTTGACCCTCACTTGTTTCAGCATCGATTCAACGATGTTAAGCTCGACGAAATGAAGGCAAAATGCAATCGCTAACCGTCTTTACAACTCATCCTCGAAACTAGAGGTAGAACTTAAGTGTCAACCATTGACTGAAGTAGTACAACATCAAAATCCAACTTAATCTTTGGTCATGATCCATGTCCGTAATTTCAGGATTTGGCAAATAAACACAAAATTCAACTCAAAAGTCGGAACTTCACAAGTGCACTGAACAAAATCCAAATGCTGGAACACTTAAGCAAATACACAATAATTGAGTTGAAGACAAAGTAGAATTTCATTTCAACAATTTATGGAAGGAATTTATGTATAAGTTATTCCCGAAAATCCTACTAGCAGGGGCCGAACACGCATCTACACACGGCCAACAAAAGCTAAAAAATTCCTATCTACTCAAAAATAAGCTGAGGAGACACATCTATACTTTTTAATTCTTCAATTTCCCCTTCGGTGTGGACCCACTAGATCTTTCACTTGGTTTTATCTTCGAGCCCTTGCCTTTCGGCGGCTGAACTCCAATCGGGGGCATTATGTCCACTTCCTCCTACGAACTCACATGTATGGGTATGCTACCAGAAGGTGGAGTCGGAGGGATCGGATTAACTATAGGAGCTGGGGTGGGCATGCTGGTGTCAAAAACTATACCATCTTGAGATATCATCCTTAACGGAGCCGGGTCGGGTCCCATCATTCCACCTCCAAAGCTGCTGGTCTGGGTTGCTGCTTCCATTTCAGCATTGATCTCAGATATAATCTCTTCCCCATGAAGTGTTTGCGCATCGCCAGGAATGCCTGCAGCTGGACCTGAGAAACTAGTCGCCGGTATGCTTCCGCTCATGACAAATGGCAGATCCGCAAAAGGGTCACTATGATGACCGAGAAGTTCCTCCATCATTTGTTCATCAAAGGAAAGTGTGCACCCCTGCATTCAATCAATTGACGCGGTAGTTGTTCTAGCGACCGCTTCTGTTACAATAGCCTCCAGCACATGATGCGATTCTTGAGTGGATGGAGGAGGCGCGACTGATGTGGCTCCAATCACTGGAAAGAAACAAAGAAACGCTGTTATTAAGTATTTCAAGTGAAGCTTCCGGTCGTGAACAAGTATACAAAACGTTCAGAATACCTTCCTCATTTTGACTTGTTGGCGGCTGAACGGCCTCAGAATGTTGCTCGCTAGCTTGAGATATCTGCGGCTGATCTAGGTTGTAAACAGGAATGGATTGAGATTCAACCGCAAAAGTCGGTTCAGGTTGAGTTAGCACAAGAGTTTTGGGACTTGTATCATGGTGCTCGACACCAGAACCTTCTCTAACTTCCGAATGCTGAGCGCCAAGCTTCTCCTTCTCATGTGAAATCATAGAATCATGGAGAACTTTCCTTTCGTCTTCATTCAGCACTCGGCTCTCAAGCTCGAATTCATCGACCGATTCGCCCTGATGGGCATCTTTCTCATCCTCAATTAGACGGCCCCAGGCGTTGTATAAGTGTGTCAGATAGTTATCGCGCCGGGCTAGGTTCCTATGCCTTAAGAAATAAGCATTATAGGTGATGAGGAGATCTTCAATGTCAGCGTCTAGTCTGAACTCCGCCATTCGGACCTTCTCCTCAACCTCAGTCTCCACCACACGGACTTTAGTCGTTGCTGCATCCCGTTCACCCCGGAGCACTATGGCCTGTTCACGTGCCTCCTGGGCTGGGCTATTTGCATCAACCCTTTCCTTGATGATTTTGGAGAATTTGACTTTAAGCTCGTTAAGTTCTTTGAGAGCCGCATCCCGTTCGGCTGTGACAGTGGTATTTCCATGGCCCATCTCCTCCACCAGGGCAAAATGTGTCTACCACATCCTTTCCATTGCCAGGTTCGCCTCATCGGCCTTTTGAGTGGCCTCTATTTCCAATTTTTGGAAGGATTCGGTTTCATCGTTAAGCACTTGAATGATTAGGTCCTTTTGAGCGAGCTCGATTTCTAATTTCTCTATGGTAGTCGCCCGCTTAAACGCCAACTTCGATGCTTTCTCTATGGCTTTCCCCCACTCCTTGTACTGAGTGTAGATGTCATGAATATAATCATGCATTATGTTCTCTGCTTCTGTTGGAATTATCTTTAAGTGCGGGGGGGAAGATATAACCATCAAAGCAAATATTCGAAAAATCCTTCTTCAATTGTGCGATTCTAATAGCCCATTCCTCGGTGGGCTCAGTAATAGCCTGTTCAACGACAACAGGGGTTTCGGCCTCATGTCTATGACGGTGTGATTCAGGCCTAGAGGCTTGAGAAGATGATTTCTGGCGGGGAGACTCTACAATTTGTTTTCCATAGCTCGAAGGATGTGTCGGGATTCTAGGAGATGGAGAATGAGATCGAGATCGATGTATGTAGTCCCTGTCCTTATCTCTGTCATATCGTTCCTGGCTAGAATACCCCCGATCGTAATCCCTCTCTGCTTCTCTCCTACACGACAGATAGTATAAAGAAGAGCGGCAAGTTAAGAGAAGGCTCCCTAGCATCGACCCACGTCCGAACATTGTATCTGCAAAGTAAAATGAGACAAAGTTAATAATCTCCTAAAGTAAACAGCTTGCAATCGAAAATCATGTAGTGTCGTGAAGTATGTATGTATGTGCAACTTCCCGACAACCGTAAATGTCATCCACACTTGTGGGAAGAGACTTGCTTAAGTATAAAGCACTCTAAAGTTCCTCTAATCCGGTGTCATATTGAAGTGACATATAATCCAAGATTGGGATGTTAGCAATCCCTTCGAAAAGGATCTCCACTTGCGAGGAAGGAGCCTCTGAAATTCTAATACCCGGAGCAGGCAAAGACACGACTACATATTTCCATATCAAAGGTTTGTGGCGCTTATACGTTGCAGCCTTGCCTTTTCTCCTTTCCTTAAAATCTTGAAAGGCGTTGGAAGGCCTGACAACGGGTTCATCATCGGTGGATGTATTTTCCTCATCACCCTTTTCAGCTATTACGACCCTGGGCGTTTTATGCTTCACTCGCCTCGTCGAGGCTGCCCTCAGTGTTCCTTTAAGTCTTATACTTTGGCTCCGCTCAATTATCCCGATGGTTCTCAAATTTCCGTCTGTTAGAAGCAGATGTCCCTCATTTCACCTGGAACTTCTTGTAGGACCCATACTATTTCTTTAAATTGCACGCCTTTGGGACATGGGATCGTGGCTGTAAAGAAAAAAAGATATTAGTTTCAACATCAACTACGGTTATCTTGGTAACTACTAGAAAAGACTGCAGCACTTGCGTCTGACCAGCCATCGGCTGGCTAATCCTGGAGGGCATCGGACATAGAACCATACCGTTTTAAAATAACATAGCCTAGTCCAGGATCCCGTTACCACTTGACAATTCCTGACGGACTCCAGAAACGTAAAAGAAGAGCTATCTCCCCGATTCTTGACATTAAATAAGTATCTAATCTCGACCGGAATCGGTGATTGGAAAAGATGCTCCATAAATACAATAAATAGGCTGTTCAGCAAAGCATATCCATTCGGATGTAGTTGCGATGGGGTAATTCCGAAGAAAGATAGCACTTCTCTAATGTGTTGGTTAAACAGAGGAAGTGCTCCTGCTGTGCATGCATGGCGATTGAAGGCAGTAAACCCCTCTAGTGGAGCATGCGGTCTGTTATTTGGTCTCAGCAATAATACATCGTCCAATGACAAGCCATGCCTTAGGCATCTCCATCCCAGCATGTCTTCGGAGACGTTGGCCAGTACAGAATCTTGCGGATTACCAATAAATCTAGCATCCGGTAGCTCGTCCGGGGCGAGATCTATAACTTCGACCATGATGGCTGGTATCTCTATTATTAAGGGAAGTGAACTCTGAATTTCCTGCGGTTGTGAGCTTGTAGACTCCATAACTAACTAACTTATGAAAAACCATCATTAGACGATAATAAGCCCGTGTGTCCCCTAGTGTGAAGTGCGTGAATGTGTTGTGCAGTGCTACATATTGCTTATGAACTTCTACGGAGTTTGAGAAAATATTCAAACGACGAGACTTCAGAATTCAATTGAAGTGACCATCATCGCTGACCGTCACAACCATGCCATCCAGGCTTTGGAGACCGATCTAAGTTAAATTTGTTAAATTCTGTTAAGTTACGGTTCCAACGACGAGCTTCCAAGAATAGTCAAATATGTAGTTCGATGGTAAAGTCCAGTTATGTAAAGATGAAGCCCATCGGAGTCAAATGTTCAAATTTTCCCGAAGTTTGTATCCATCAGAGTCAGAAATAGAACTATTCGTTACAACGGTTTTTTTTTGCTTCGTATCGATTCGAATGTGTTCATTTCGTATCAATCAAAGCCGAGGACTTCGAACCGATCCAAAGTGACTGTTTCGTGATCATTCAACCTTCATTTCGTATCGATCATTCAACCTCCATTTCGTATCGATCATTTAACGAGCATTTCATACCAGCTGAATGTTATCAAGTTCGTATCGATCGAACGACCCATCCACGAATCAATCAGAGGTGCACTATCTTCGTATCGACCAATATTGATTCGAAGTAACCGATACTAAGTATTCATTCCACGATCAATACGAAATCTAAGGCAAGATGACGATACGAGGTTTCCAATTGAGGTCGATACGAAAAGAGACGCCTTCTTTCTCGATCGATGTGCGATTAACGCCGAACAACAGCCCACTAGCACCTTTGTATCCATCCTCGTTTCTTGTTCTCGATCAATAAAAACGTCATTAACCCTTCCTTAACCTCGCTCCGACTTAACGCCGATTCTGATGATATCATCAGAATCGGCATGGGACAGGAGGGAAGTATCATAAGAGTTTGAGTCTCGTCATTTGGAATTGTTACTAAACGATTAATTAACTAAATTGACGTAAAGATTCGAGGGATTAAGGGATTGTTTAGGTTTGGATGAAGGCAGTTCCTTCTTCTCAGTTTCTTAATCAATGCGAAGCAGTTCAAAAGGAATAAAGAGCAGGTGAAATTTCTCTAAGTCCAAACGCTTATATGTGGACCCAAGAAGTGAAGGGAAACGATTCGTCTTCCAGTTATTTCCACTTTTTAACGTGCTTTTTCAAACGAATTCCAAACGAGACGTACCGCCTGCATTTATAATGTTTTACCCGCACTCCGAACAAAATGGAACATGTTCAGGGCCTAATTCGATCGTATGTGTAAGATAGCATTTTGAATCGAATTGAAATACTAAATTTTCGATATCTATTTCAATGCGCTTCTATTCCGTATGAACAAATGGTAACTCCAAACGCTACGAAATTTGAAACCCGATAATAATAAACTATTACAGATCCAATGGAACTGGTTTCGTCGAATTTCGATACTATGCCCCAGAAGGCTATTTTAACGCATCGATTAAATTGAGCGATTTTCAAAATCGTTTTAAATTTCAAATTTCAAAATTTTACTAACTCTATTATAATTCAAATAGAATTTATATTCGTACTATAAACCATTCTGATTTATATTAAACCAAAAATTCAATCATTTAAACTGTTACCATATATTAAATTTCACTATTAAATTAATATATAAATTTCAAACTTTAAATCTATCGACTTTTAATTCCATTTAAAAGTCCAATATTTTTAATTCTAATCTAAATAGAATTTAAATAAATTTTAGAAATCATTTCCATGTCCAAAATCAACACCAGATCCATATATTTCCCAATTTCAAATATTAACTTCATATTTACCAAACAAAATTAATCGCTATATTTGAAAATTTTATACCATTTCATCAATTCTTCCATATTCGAAATCAATTAATAATTCAAATTCAACATTTAAAACAAATTAAAAGTTCGAAACTAAACGACTAAAATCCGAGTCGTTACAGCATGTGTGCACCCCTTATCAAAAAATATTTTGAAGGCTTTAGGTAAAACTAGACGATTACTTTTGGGGAAAAATGTAGCACCTAATATGTTTGAAGGATCAGGGAATGTCTCATCATTTGCGTACAACTTTTTGTGAATTTCTCTATGATCCCCTTTCTTTTCATTGAAAATAATAATTCTACGTTGACGATGTTCAAAAATGTGCCCACCGGTAAATATATAGTCACCTCTACTAGGACTGACGAGACTTGGCATGATGCGCCTACTAATTTGCAAACTACTAGATCAAATCTCGCTCCTGAAAACAAGTGGAATATGATCCCCGTCTTTTGATTGTAATTTAAATCATCCCTCGCCTTCGCAATCCTATTGACTAAATACCAAAAATGAACAAGTTGACACGGATGATGTTGATGTTGGCGTCGATGTTAATAGTTTTATTCATCGTCCTGCCACTGCTTCTTATGTTGCTTGTCAAAAGAGAAGACGTTCACAAAATGCTTTTCATGATGATGCTCACAAAATTCTTTTCATGATGGTAAGAAGAAAATGATTTAGATCATCAGTTCTTTTGGAGGTATTACATTCCCGAGCATGGTGTTGTAAATTGGTTGAAGGTATGAATGTTGTGAATGGTGCATAAAATTCGACAGTTATTCACTAAGGGATGTTACGAAAGTAGGTACCCCGGTAAGCAATTTCAAAGAGTTCTGTAAATATTGAACGATAGTGATGGTGTAAAACGCTCCTAGATCAAAGTGCTTAGGATATTGCAAAAACCATAGTTATGAAAGGCATGCGCGACCACATACTGAATGGTGCAAAAGGCGCTTAAGGGACACATGTGCAAGGTGCAAAAACGACGAGCCTTTTCAATATTTTATTGTTTTGATATTTTTATTTTTCACAATCGAAAAAGACATAGGAATTAGTACTTATCATATGGTTATGGCTCTGTTTAACGACGTTTTTGCGAAATGATTAAAAAGAATCTTTGCTAATACCCTACATCAACACTAAACTCTATCTGAACTCTTTTTTGATTACATCAATTTAACGAACTCTAGACTTAGAGTTCAACCTCCAGCGTTCGTCAAACTTTTGTCCAAGCACGCACTTTGATATTTTAAATTAACGATTAAATATATACACTTAGGTATTGACTTTTTTTGAAGGGTCTAGAAATTTCAAAATGAAACCCATTTCTATTGAAATATTTTGAAAATTTCGTTGCATTTTGAATTGTGTAGTTCAAAATATGAAAGAAGTGCTAAAATGAGCAACCAAGTCGGTTGATAGAACCTAACACAGTCTTAGTCTTGCGTGTTATTTTAATATTCAACCTCACTAACTGAAATGTGGAATCTTAAAAATGGAAAAAAACTAACAGTTTTTGATTAAGTCGTTTATTTTTTTCTCAAATGATTATTGATCCCCATGAATATTGGTGTTTCAAATTTCCCATACCCACTTTTATCTGCGCGCACATCCTTGAACTATTTATGTTTGAAACGCTTGCTTATTATAATAATTTGTAATTTTAGCGTAGCCAGTATTATATAGATTATTTGAAATATGCTGTTTAGGAGAAGGAGAAGATTGGCGATGTCGTAGAGGATATCCTTGGAATGCTTGTTTTTCAGGTTTGTACTCTCTCACAATTTATTAATATGTATTTAACATGTCTTGTTTAGTATCATTTTTGGCTTCTGTTCTAAAATATTGCTTAGCAAGTTAGTACAAACATAAAAAATACTAGTAACAAAAGGCAATTTATAATTGTCCAAATGGTAAAATAAAATAGCAAATTATAGTGAAATTGCATTTGATAATTATATGATAATGCGCACGGCAACTTTATACTGCAGCTCATTGTATTCTTAGTAAAGTGAAGATTTTGAAGTGGACTGAATCTTACCCATATGAAATTGAAATCGTTAGGTTCGGTTTAACTTTCAGTTTTATTCAAAAACAATAGTGAAATTGTAGTACTATTAGTAGAAAGAAGTAACGTAAAGTAAAATGTTAAATCTTCTGCGCGGAAAAGGAAAAAAACGTAAGAGGTTGTACAAGGTTTGAGTTTATAAAGGGTAAAAAATTTTTAAGGACAAATTATAATAAATATTTGTCCAGAAGGACACGCGCATATAACTTTTACCGTAAGGACAAAGCCCAAAGTCTAGAAAGAATTTCAAACAAAACGAAGCATTCTGTCCATCTTCCTCCTCCTTCCTTACACTACAACAATCGGTAATTTTGCTCGAAACAAAAGGTTCACGTTAATTTTGCTCGACATAAAAAAAGGGCACCGCAAATAAGAAATAAATCTACATCTCCAACAGAACCTCAGAAATCGACTATAGATGAAGAACGACCACAACAATCGAAAGTCGAAGAAAACCTAAGTAAGTCGACGGCGAATCAACAAAACCAAAATCGAAATGTCAACGAAGCAGATGTTCAAAAAGAAAATGCAGAGATAGAAGAGGAAAACCTTCCTTTAGCACAAACGATAGCGTCGGCACTAAAGAGAAAAAGCAACAAATTAAGGCTTAAAAAACCTACAGCAACAGAAGAACAAAACCAAAATAGAGAAAAAAGGACAAGGAGAAGAGACGAAAAAATGACAGCACGAACAAGCAAACCAGAAATAAGTGAAACTATACCAAAGAAGATAACTGTTAATATAAAATCAAATACAACAAAATTAGTATAGTTTTGTTATAGCAACATTGAAATACTAATAATTTCATTTTGTTAAATCTCAACAAAAAGAAGATAAAGAAGCTGCAGATCAAGAACTGGAAGAAGAACAACTCAATTCGGTAAAATATAAAACATCATAACTTTATACCATAATGTATATTTCAAAAATACTACCTGTAAATCATTTGGTAAAAGAAAAGGCTGATAGGTATAACAAACTGATACCCAATTACTAGTATAATAGTCATTATAATTAAGCATAAATTGTTTGATAAAACAATAGTCAGTGACATTTATTTCAAATATGATACAAACAAACAAATGATACCTACTAACAAAAACTGATACCTAATTACCAAAAAATAATACCTAGTTATATAAAAACGATACCTACTTGATACCTGATTACTGAAAACTGATACCTAATTAGTACCAACTGATACCTAGTCACAAGTAATAATAGTGTTTACCATTAAGCGTAAATTGTTTGATAAAATTATAGTCAGTATCATTTAGTTGAAATATGAAACAGACAAAAAACCGATACCTATTTACAAAAACTGATACCTATTTACAAAAACCGATACCTATTTACAGAAAACTGATACCTAGTTACAAAAAACTGATACCTAGTTATAAAAAAATGATACCTACTTGAAAAAATGACACCTGGTTAGAGAAAACTGATACGTACTTAATACCAACTGATACTTAGGTACTGCAAAACTGATACTTAATTACTTCAAACTTGAAATTGTTATATATTTGACAGAAGATATTTCACTACAACTAATACCCGAATCTATTGTTATTTTTAAACATAATTTATTTCACAAATAACTTATTGTCTTTATTTTGAACTAATAGGATGATGATGATTTTGTTGATGCTCATCCAAAATACATAAAAGAAAGACCACAAACAAAACAGCAATCTGAAGATAAAAAGATTGAAACAGCTTACAGATGTGGACTGCAGGCAATATTCAAAACAGTAAAACTGATAAAACAAAAAAATGCTCTATCAAAGAAGCAAATGGATATAATGAAGAGCACTCCTTTCTACAACTTCTTTAGAGTTTTCTATGAAGAGAAAATTTTGATGAAAGAATGCAAAAAACATCAACACAATTTGGATGCTTTATACAAATGCTACTCAGTTGTCGAAGATGCTTTCTTATTTTCCACAGAAAGGATGAAAGTTACAGCAACGGATACAAGTTTGATTTTTGGCCTACCACTAAAAGGAATTAACATTGAGCCGACTCAAAAAATGACAAACAAAACAATTCCAATGCAGCGTAGGGAATTTGCAAACAGAAACTTTGGCAACAGCACTTATATAACAAGAAATGTTGTGGAAAAAAGTATAAAGCAAGAAGTTGCAAAAAAGAAAAAAGAGTATGAAGAAGACTTGCCAATGTTAACAGTAATTGAAATACTATTAACATTTTTCTTTCCAAACAACCAGCAAAAATTAAGATGGGGACTTCTGCCATACTTAATTAATGTAGAGACAATGCAATTAGTTTCTTGGCCACTGACGATAGAAAAGAATTTCAATAAATTTGTTAAGAAGTTCATTCATAATCCAAGAAATATGTCGGGATGCTCCATGCTTCCAATGGTAAGATTACTTATTCAAAAATTTATTAGTTATTGTTTTTAACAAACATATCTAATCAATTCTTTTAATGTTAACAGTATTGCATTTGTGAGAAACTGGATCTCCTTCAACAAAGACAATATTATACACCAGCCTTACCAAGATTTGCAAAATGGGATTTAAGGCAACTCAAAGACAAAGCAGTCAAAGCAGTTTTTGATAACGTGAAAGAGGGTGATGTAAGTAAAAATTCCATTTCATTTTTTGTTAATCAATATGCTTTAACTATTATGCAGAATAAAGTTTTACTGTCGATCATTTATCCTATAGCATAAAACTAATACTACAGTGATCAAAAATGATACCATATCAAAACATAGTAAATAGTATCAATAACAAAAAATACAATGCAAAAAACTGATACCATATGTTTACTTGCTTGAAACAAATACTAATAGTATCATAAACCGAGAAAAAAATGCAAAAACTGATAACAAATGATTACATGCTTGAAACTAAATGTGGATGTATTCAAAACTGATACTAGAATGCAAAAACTGATACCTTATAATTTCATAATTTACACTGATGCTACAATCCAATAACTGATACCATAGTTGTACATATTAGAAACTGATACTTATAGTATAAGAAACGGATACTAATATGATTAGAAACTGATACTTATAGTATAAGAAATTGATACTAATATGATTGAACCTGATATTAATAGTATCAAAAAATAAAAATAAATAAATATTTGTTTTATTGAATACAATTTTCTTTTTACATTACAGTAAAAATTCAATTACCATTGCAAATTGATATCATAGCTTAAAACTGAAACAAATTTTCCAATACCAATTTTCTAGGTGAAAGAAATTACAAATCTCGGCCCATATGAAGAAAGTATACTTCAAACAGAGACTGTTCAACACAAATTCCCCAAAATTCAAAAAGAAAAGCATAGAAAGAAAAGAAAGTTTGAAGAAACCACAAAAACTGCACATTCATTTGAAGAAGACGTAAGCATCAGGATATTCCAAATGCATATAAAAGATATGGAAGAAGAAACAAAGAAAACAAAAAAAAGAATTAGAAGTGGAAAAAAAGAAAAGAATTAAAGCAGAGCAAGAAGTTTTCAGGTTGAAAGAAGAGTTGAAAGAAATAAAGTTGAAACTGAAAGATAATGAAGTGAAAACATCACAGGCTGAAGACAACACCAATAAAGTTGAAGATGTTTTGAATGACAGTGAAGAAAATGGTGAAAATAAAAAGGAAAGTTTCAACCTACAAAGCAACATTTTACAAACTGAACTAGATGCAGATACTTTTGTACAAATGGAAGTAGAAAAAAATGGAGAAAAATCTGAAAAGAGTGTACAAAAAACAGCAGATAAAACAGAAGAAATGAACAAACAAATGCCAATCGAAATAGAAGGTGAATTGGGTAAAAAAACAAGCAGTGAAGAAAGACAATGTGACCATGAAGAAAAAAAAACAGACTCCAACTAAAGTACACCAAAAAGAAGAGTTGGAAAAAGAAAGTGAAGTGCAGGGAGACAACTCAGAAGATACTCAAACTCTTCAACAGGATACAGATGTAAAAAACAAAAGTATACCGTATGTCGCTTCAGTGCTTGACTTTACCCCTCCATCTTTCAAACTCTACGACACACAAGACTTTGCAAGCGAAAAAACTGAAAAAAAAGATGCAGAAGAACATAGGCAAACAGCTGTTAGAAAAAGGAAACAAAAAGTCATAAAATCAACTGACAAAAAAATCAAAGCAACACAAAAAGGGACAGCTTCCTATATTCAAAGATTAAAGGCAAGAACAAGAGTGAAAAAACAACGTGATAGCTTTGAATATGAGATGAAACAAAAGAAAGTTGCAAATAAGCAAAAACAGGAACCTGAAAAAAAAAAGAAAATGTTGAAAACCAAAGTGAACAAGACAATAGTCCAAAGCCACTTGCAGTAATAGAGCCAACACTTTACGAGATAGGGCTTGGTCATTGCAAATGTTTGATCTACCTCAACGTTGAGCAACAAAATGTGATCAAAACTTTCTTTTCATTAACAATATCATCACAAAAGTAAGTGTACAAATATGTATATTAATTTTAAATATGAAATTAAGTTTATCTAACATATACAAATTGTTTTTATCAAAATAGTGTAGTGGCATGGGAAGACAATGACACAATCAGAGGAGGTTGTGTCATAACAAAGAATGCACTAAAACTTCTACTAGAAGGAGGCGAAACAGACGGGCATGTACATAATATTTTTTTTCTTTACGTCAACATTGATACCAAAATCCACAACATGCTTAAATTGACCTTATGCTTTATTATTTATATACTTATCAACATACACAGCAATTACTAAGAGTATTGAAACTATTAACAATTTAATATTGCTCCACCAATAAAAAAACGTATACTATTCTGATTTTAATATAGATCATAGATTGGTACATTTCAAAATGTGGAATAGAATACCACAATTATGCTTTCACAACTATAATGACGGTAAATAAAACTTTAATATTCAAGTACATAATAATTGCTTCATTTATTATATCATAACTTATTTTCATATTAAACAGAAAGCAGTTGTGTGTGATATGAAGAGTGTGAAGAAAAGTCTCATTCTCCCTATGCTAGAATCTATTGTACACGACAAATTTACTGAAAGTGTATATTTTTCTTTGCATTGTGAGAAACACTGGACATTAGTAACTTTAACATACCCAACAATGCAATGGTGCCACATTGATTCTAACCGTCCTAGAAGATCAAACGAAAGAAACAATTCAATTTTAAAGGGGGCTATAAAATTGGTATGAGATTTATCTTTCTTTTAAAAAAATACTTATCATCGTGAATATGAGCTAAAATTTTAATATATTACCTGTTTTAGAGACATGAAATAGAGGAAATGCTCCAAGAAATCTGGAAAAGCAATGACATAAAAGACATGGCAGTGAAACCAGATGAAATGCATCAAATAAAGTGTGCACAGCAGGGAGCAGACGCGTAAGGTTTTTTCCATTATAATAAATGTTTTTGCATTATAATTTTCCATACATACTTCTAGACATCATTGTATACCGTTTATATTTAATTGAATTTGATTCGTAATAAAAATATGGAGAGTTATTATCTCTCAATTCAATAAACTTTAAATACAAATAAACATTTACTACAGAAAGAAAACTGATACCTACATAACAAGAAACTGATACCCACAGAAACAAAACTGACACCTACAAAAAATAAACTGATACCTACAGAAATAAATACATAGTGTACTAGTATAACTGCTAAATATTTTAATTCAAACCATACTGTATGCTTGTACCATTATTTCTAAAATTCAAATTTTTGTACTAATTATAAACCTATTAATAAAGCAGATGAAAATTTATACTAATATTACATCTTGGTTTCAACAGGCTTGACTGTGGGATTTTTGTAATGATATTCATCATTTCACCGAACAGAAGCAGGATACCAATAAAAATTGAAAAGAAAGATGTATTATCAACAAGAGCAAGAATTGCACATGCAATATTAACAGTCGACGAACACTGCTGGAGGCTGTCAAAATACATGTCAAGCCTAGAAGAACAAAGAAAAGAAAGGAAATGAGTTCACATTGCATTATTTCACAATTAAATTTGATACCTGTGACGTAATGTTGTTATGTTGAAATGTATAGCTGCGAATTAATGATGTTCTGCTGTAATTTCATACTTATGAAGAAATGTTCTTCTGTAAGCAAAACACTGCTGCTTTTACTTCTAAAAACAATACCGGTCTCCTGGAATGATATGTTGTGGTGATGTTCTTTTCTTTTTCTGTTGTTTATATTATAACAAGATTAAATAATGTATGTTCTATCATCCAACTATGGATCCAACATAATATTATCAGTTTTATGATACAACTATCAGTTGTAAAATGATATTATCAAATTTCATGTAATATTACAATACAAAACAGTAACTGGGCATCACTTCTTATGACTGATAGTATCGGTTTTGTTAGAACTTAAACTCAACATACTGTATGAAACAACAATTAGTTCAGGTATCAGGTTTTGCAAACACCGTATATTATTATAATTATTAAGGACTACTGCTGTAAATTATAGCACATATTATAATACACAAAACTGATTCTAAAAACAAACAGAAACTGATAATAAAACCGTTTATATCCAATCAATGAAACATTATCTCCAACCAAATTAACTGATACCAGAACTGTAAAAGTGATACCAAAACTTAAAAAATGATACCAAAACTTAAAAAAACTGATATAGCTATAAACTGATAATATTTGGTACTGTAAAAAATGATACTGTAAAAATGATACTGGTACCAAAACTTCCACAAACAAACAACAGAAATCATACTGCAAAAACAAAAAACTGATACTATCATCTATACTAAAATAGCTGAAATTATAATCAATTCCATAATATGCTATACTAAATACAAATTAATAACAAAAGGTTCAATTACTATAGACCACTGAAACAAGTCTCACATACACTTATTATTCTAAACAAATTAAAAATATAAAATCAAATCATATCCTCTTTGAAGCTTGACAATTCCGTTTATTATGACCAAATTGCTTGCACTTGCCACATCTGTTTTGCTTGTTATGAAAATATGAAAATCCTCCTTTGCGCTTCACTGATGGTCTGCCAGCGCCACGTTTCTCCTTTGGTGGCTTGATAACATCTTGTATGCTACCATCAACAATAGGCATATCAAAATTTGGAATAGGATTTATAGCATTGGCATAAAAACATCGATAAGCATCAACAGTGAAATAATTCTCGACAAAATCATATACAGACAACTTAGACTTGTTCATACACTTTATAGCATGAGCACAAGGAAATCCTGTAATTTTCCACTTGTTGCAACTACAAATGCGCTCCTTCAAATCAACACAATGAGAGTTTGGAGATTTCACTTCAAAAGCAAAATCAGAAGATTTATATACATCCCATCCAAACCCTTCTTCAATTAATTCATCTAAACGTAACTCCATAGAAGGACATAGACTTGTTCTCCACAAACGACATTCTTCTCTTCTTCTAGCCATTTGTTCCATAATCTTAATACGAATACCATCTAAACACAAAGTAATAGGCAATGCTCGTTCATTTAAAATCCAACTGTTAAAACTTTCTGCAACATTGGAACTATGTTCACCATAACGTTTCCTTGGAAAAAATAAATCCACCCACTTATCAAATGGCTTATTCTTTAAAAAATTAACACCAGCAACACAACCAATTTGAAAAAACTTAGAATATGCTCCTTCAAATTCATATAGATTTGAAGCTCTAGAACACATTTTGAATAAATCAACAATAGACACATTTGCATTTTTGGCTTTCGCTGCAGAAAGAAGATTTTGTTCCATATGCAAGTAGAAATAACTGTGATAATCTGAAGGAAAAACATCACGAACACCTGAAAGCAAACCTTGATGGAGATCGGACATCAAAACTAAAGTACGCTCTTCTTGAAGCATTTGTTTTAAATGATTCAAAAACCATGTCCAGTTATCCACATTTTCAACAGAAACTACACTCATAGCTAAAGGGAAGAAGCCTGCAAATGCAAAAATAATTAGTAAAAAATAAAATAAAAGTAACTACAACCATAAATATAAAAAAATTCATAAAACTGATACTAACGGTAACAAAACTAATACCTAAAACCTGGTATGACCATTATAAAAATATTGATAAGCACAACAGTATGCACATTAATCTTCATTCTAAAACAACAAAGAAACAAAACATGACATATATTTCGATACAAAGCAAATTCCAATACTACATAACTATAAATGATACCATATATGAACTAATTGAAACTGATACTAATAATATACAAAAACTGACATTAATCTCCTGTTTAGCAGTATGAACATATTATACGAAATACAAACTTACAATTTAATACACTGAAAATTCTGATACTAGAAACTTGCTACTTATAAACTACATTTCTTAAAACTGATACCAACCGAATACAAATTATGATAAAAAAGTGTACCTTAATAATTATGCCAAGTATTATAATCTGAAATACAAACAAATCAAATTTGAAAACAAACACATACCTTGATCACCATTTTTTGCAGTAGCACCCATCAATACACCAGGACATCCCTTCAAGTGAGTAGCATCTAAGAATATCATAGGACGACAAGACTTGAAACCAAGTAAACAAGCGCCAAAAGCAATAACCACCCTTTGAAATTCATTACTACAAGGATCAACATCCATATCAACATAACTATCTGGATTAGATTTCTTCACTGCTTCCAAATACCAACTCAAATCATTATAAGACAAAGCATCATTACCGTGCAACTCCATTAATGCAAGTTGTTTCCCATGATAAGCATAACCATAAGACAACCGAAAATTGTATTCTCTTTTAAAATCAAGTATAATATCCTTAGGCTTTTTACTTGGACAATCGCGGATCTCATCAATAATCATCGATTTAACAAAAGAACTAGATATATGTGGATTATTCACATGTCTAAGACCAGCCCCGCAAGAATGATCAGAACCAAATTTCTCATAAAGAACCTTTTCAATTCTCCAGAATCACAGGAAGAATGGACTTTGAAAAGACAACCATCCTTGTATGAAGAGCAAATCACAGTAACTCTTGTAGTACAATTCTTTAAAAATACTAATTCATACCCCTTTTGAATTTGATATGCCATCAAAAACTCTCTAAAATGTTCAGCGCCTCCAAAACAAAAACCAACAAAATTGGAAATGCTTAATGTCGACCCTCTCCTCAACATATCTTTTAAATAATTTTTACCATTAACAACAACATTTGAACAGACAGATACAATAGAAGATGAAGAAGCAGGAACATAGGATGAACTTGAAATAGAAGCACCATCAACAACTTCCAATTCACAACCCTTAACCTTAACAGTAAAACCAAAGAAAAAACTTTTCTTATGTAACTGAAAAAAAATTATGCTCTGAATATCAGAATCAGTGTCAACCATAATAACTTTGTCCTCAAGTACATAAGAAATCTGAATAGAAGAAGGAGTTAATTGAGGTCAATATCGACATATCTCATTCTTCAAATCATACAAAGAGCAATCGATAAACAATTGAGTGCTAAAAGTATTATTATTCAACACAAACAAACAAAGAAGGCTGTTATCCCCACTGCCAAAAAAAATAAAAAATAAACATTAGTAAAAATATGTACGATTTAGAACAGTAATTATTCAATTTTACAAAACTGATACCTACCGTAGATAAAACTGATACCTAGATACTGATAAAAAAAATGATACTAAGAAAATATAAAAATGATACTCAGAAACTGAACCTAAAATACAGTAGTTTTCCACTCAATCACAAATTTATATACAACCCAACCAACGATACTTCTCCAATCATCCCAACATTAATGCAAGAAAATGCAAAATAAATCAAATGAAAAGTAACTACAAAACAACACTGCATAAAGAAACGAGTATAACAATAAAAAACCTGCTGGTACTTCCACAATCATCCATCGACGAATGAAAAAACAAGGAGAAGAACAAGACTGCATATCATTCATAATAATAAACACAATTATAAATCACGAACAATTTTACTTAACTCGAATAGAAAAACATCAAAAAAACAGAATGATATAAGCATACCTGAGAAAAATGAGATCACCGTACAAATATGAAAAGAACGAGATCAACAAAAGCACGGAAGAAGAAAAATAATCGTTGAAGTGGACGAAATTGAAATAAACGAATAACGTTGATTGATATTACAATTAGAAGAAAGATATTTGATCGCGACTCAAAATTTTGATCGAATGAAGAAGAAGAATAAGCGCGCGAGAATTGGGCTGGAAAACTAAAAACGATAATTTGTCCTTTGAAGAAAAATATTTATGAACCGTCCTTCATAAAAAAAAGTCCCCAAAATGTGTCATTAAAGAAAATTTCCTGAATTTGAAAATAAAATTATTAATGATTTGTATTAGGGCATTTGACTGTGGAGTTGTTAAAGGGACTATTATTTCAGTCCAGATGAACGAAAGAATGTCAACATTTTAGTAATTTTTTTTTTGTTAAAGTCCCAGTATAAAATTAAACGAAAATTACCAAATGAACCTCTAATTTTAGTTAATTGTTTCTCTCTAATCAAATCTTTCTCTACTTGCAAAATTCAGCTGCCCTTTACTTTTTCCTTCCTTCGTCATAAACTCCAACTTCTGATGCTTAAACTATTTGAGCTTAGCAACGTTTGTTTCAACATCCATTTCTACAAGTATTAATTTGTTTGCTTTTTCAATTACTATTTACACCGATTAATAAACTCCTTAATGCCACTCAAATATATACTAAACAATATTTAAAACCACTTCAAACACTCACAGTTGTTCTTAATGCAAAAGGTGTAAATTTCTATAATCTTTATGGGGAATCTCACTTTAAGTTTATTTATCAATTTAAGAAATCGCTTCTTTTCATGTCCTCCTTTCCATATCTTCAAGTTTTACTACTTGGAAAGATATTTCAAATGAAATAGTCCATTCTAGTATTTTAAGGTTCGAAATTATTAAATTAACTGCAATTTTCTAATTAATTTTTCAAATTGATAGAAATTTTTAAAAATAATTGAAGTTGATTTGATTTGAGTTCACGATTGCTATTTAATATTACTTTAAATAAAATGAAAAAGTGAATGTTTGTTTTCTAAAAATATTAAAGAAATGGAAGGTGGATGTATCAGGATGAGAGAAGTAATTTACAAAATATTGGTGGATGAGAAAAAAGATGGATGACATGATAAGCGAAGAAGAAAAACGAGGGTATATAGCAACATCCTTTCTTTCTCAAATCAGCCGCATCAAATGTTAACAAAAAAGAACAACTTTAAACAAAAATATTGGAAGAAAACAAAAAATAGTAAAAGATAAAATAAATCCATATCTAATTTTAGCCAAGTGCAAAAGAGGCAAAGGTACAAACTTTATTTAAAGGTTATGTACCCCTCATATCAATTTTACTAAACATGAAACACTCATATAATTTGATCCTCTCATATTCAGAAATGGAGCGTCGGTAACAATATCCAAAATAATAAACAAAAATGGAAACCATACTTGAATCCGTATATGCTAGGTGAAAATAGAAGCAAATTGATTTTGATCTTTCAAATTACAGAAGCTCTATATTTCTGAATCCATATAAAATGCAGAAATAATAACTAGAAGTTGTGTAACTTGTGAACAATAACCTTTTATTTATAATTTTTCCATTCTTCTTTTTAGGAATTTAACAAACTCCAACCTTTTTCTAATTTTAGCCGGTATACACACATTAGTTACAAAACAAATATACCCTTTAAGCCTTAAAAATTTATTTCTAAATTGACCCTTTCTAGTCCGGCTTGGTAGATAAAAGATAACATGACACATTTTAAATTGGGGTTTTTAGGTTCAAGGAAAAAGTTAGAGAAAGTTTAGTTTCAGTGACAAGAAGTTTGTTTTTTAGGCTGAATGACACTTTTTAGTGTAAATCACAGAATGATAGTTGTAACTATCATTTTCAGTTTACACTAAAAAGTGTTCTTCAGACTAAAAAGTAAACTTGCTGTCCTTCAGACTAAATTTTTTTGCAACTTCTTCCTCCTGCTTAATTACCTGTTTTAAATTTATATGCGTTGAATACTAGAATTTTTCCAACAATTAGCACATCAAAACTCGCAACGTGCAGATGCAACTTTCTTCCACTATTCTCATCTTTATTCCTCTCTATTAAACAAACTCAGCGATAACCACTTAACATCACATAAAACAGAAATTATAACGATTGAATTTCTGTACGATGATCATTTTTTTTAATTATTAATAGTTACTCAGTAGATACCGAACTGGTGTAGCAAAGCTTGTTGATTGCAGCAGCCAATCGAGACTACAGTAGTGTTTTCAGTACAAGGGCATCATACGATTTTCCATGATCATGACTGACTAGTTGTATTGCCCTCCCGTTTTTTTTAATATTCTTTTAGAGGATTACCTTTGAAATAGTTTGAACAGGTTTAAAAAAGCAATTGGCATTTGTCGTAATGGTTAAGCTGTAAACAACATCACTTAAGTTTTAGTATCCATAAGTTATCACAACCAAAAGATGCACATAAATTTAACAAAATAACATGTATAAATACAATAGTAATACATCAAGCACGAATTATAATTTTTACTTTACAGGAACAGTTACATATAATAAATGATGCTACAGATAACTTATTTCGACATCTTCTGAACACCGTGGAAGAACTTCCTTTATTTATAGATACATCTAGGCATATGGATAGGCTTATTCTGTTGTTGTATTTCCGTGGAATAATTTACTTGTACATGCTGGCGATTTGTTCTTTGTACCGATTAGCGACCATGTCTCTTCTTATTTTCATGGTTGGAGTCATCAAACCATTATCAATCTAACATGTCATAAAATGAAAAGTCATTAAATTAACATATATCATACCAATAAGAAATTGACAGGAGAGAAGGGATGTTTTCTTCACCGTAAAAGGTTCATCCAGTATGAGTATTGGTCCAATTTGGAAAGAGCAATCAGAAGTCCTGCAATAGACCCCAAAAGAAAATAAGAAGAAAAAATCACACTAGTTCTCTCACTCGCCCTTTTTTTACCCTCCTTTTTTTTCCGGAATATATGCATGGTTTTGACACCTTGTCGATAGCATGGTTGATTCAAGCTACTCGAGGAAATGAAGTTGAATACAACGGATTTTATTTTGAGACCTTCAGTATAAAAAAAGTAATGAAAACGCGGTTCCAAATAAATATCACACACATATTATAAGGGAAAAATTGCCTATAATTTATTCCAAATCTCAACAGAATTTTGTAGGATCGGCTATAAGTAATATAAAATAAACAAGCTGAATAATTGAACTTAAGTCGGCAGTCCACGATGAAATACATACAAAATTAAAATAAATGGAAAGTAAACAGAACAAAGAGAGTGCAAATCCACTTGGAAGAAGATGAATTTTATTAATAATTTCAGAAAAGAACACAAAAGCATATCTATTTTAATGGAAACTTAATACAAGAATGGAGAAGAACTAGAACTTGAGAGGAGGATGATCTCTAATGAACGACTACACTTGTATAGAGATCGATGCTTAAGGTTGAAGAAATTGATCCATGTTAACACATCAACCACATTATTTCGTTGATTCATATGGAAATGCGTATATTTTTTTAGTCCACACGGTGTCTCATTGCATGTCTTTATCAATCAATTGATTAGGAAATCAATTAATTACCTTCATATTTCAAATTCATTTCCTTTCCTGTAAATAATCAGTTGTATTTCCTTTAATACAATTAAAGAGCCAATATGCATTCTCTACAATGTATTTTAGTCACAACTTCAACACTTCCTCAATAAGCTTTGGCAATGTCAAGTGCTGAAAAAATACAATCCAAAGATAAAAACCACTAATCTCACATCAACAAGAATATTACATCTCCTACAAGCTCCAACTAGGCATCTCTCTCTCTCTCTACTGTGCCACTATATGGTACCTACCATCTCAATATTTAAAACAAGTTCAAGCAATGCTCGAACTTAGCAACAAACAACAACTTAGCAATATACTAGAGTTTGCAACATCGCTCTCCAACTAATAATAGTATATCAAAAATAAATACAAACCCAGATGTTGACTTACTTCTATCTCCCATCTCCAACATTATCTGAATTACGATAACCAACCAAACCGTTATTCTTTTCAACGCTAAAACAATCCCAAAATTCGGTGTTCTTTTAAGATGTCTTAAGATAACTTTGATAGCTTCTCAATGAGATTTTTTAGAATTAACCATGTAGAGACTAACCACTCCAGCAACATGTGCAATATTAGACTTGGTGCAAATCATAACGTACATCAAACTTTCAACCGCATTAGCATTTGGTATATTCTCCATGTAAGCTTTGCCTTCATTAGAGATCACAGTCTTTTTCAGAAACCTTTATGTGCAAAGACACATAGTGTATCAACGACTTTTGTCTGCTTCATGCTAAACCGAACAAGAACTTTACTGATGCACTCTTTCCTGAGTCAATTTTAAAACTCCATGTTTTTCATCTCAATAATCTCCATGCTTAAAATTTTATTTGCTTCACCAAGATCTTCCATTTCAAATTCCGTTTTCAAATGCAACTTTAATTGATTGATTTCATTTCTATCTTTAGAAGCAATAAACATGTCATATACACATAGAAGTAAGCACACTCAACTTTCACTTTTCAAATGTTCGTAATAAACACAAGCATCTTTTATACTTGTATCAAAGCCAATACAAAGTATAAAAAAAAAAAATCAAACCTCTTATAACATTGACTAAGCGATTGCTTCAAACCATAAAGTGACTTCTTCAGTTTGTAAACCAGTCAGACTTTCCATCTACAATAAGCCCATACGGTTTCTTCGTATAAATGGTCTTTTCCAAGTCTCCATGCAGAAAAGTTGTCTTTTCACATCAAGTTGCGCCAATTTCATGTCTTGAATAACAACGATTGCCAATAACATCCGGATAGAGGTATGCCAAACTACAAGGACAAAGATCTCATCCTTTTTTTCTTTTTATCTGTGAAAACTTAGCATTGTATCTTCCATTGTACTTCAACTTGAATACCCACTTGCATACCATAGCTCGGTTTCCCTTAAGTAACAAAACTAATTCTCAAGTTTTGTTCCTCTACAAAGACTGCATCTCCTTTTTCATAGCGGAAACCAACTTTAAACTGTCACTTGACTTCAAAGCATCATCAAAGCCTAAAGATTCATCCAGGACCACATGCAATACATAGTCAAACTGATCACCAATGCTAAGATTTGCATAATTGCACTCTCAGTAATTCTTTGGTGCCTTCCTAATACGTCGACTAGCTCGAATGGCTCCAACATTGCATAAATCATCATCAGCTCCACCTCTAACCGAATTCTTTCTAGTGTCATGAACATCACTCTCACTACTAGAAGAGCTATATAGAATATCATGTGATATCTCATCAACTGCATTCTCCTTATCGTTGATAGTAACTACTCTACTTCTAGGCTGAAAAGTGAGAATAATCTTCATCTCCTTAGGCTTCTTTCCAAGTAATCCTGAACTGTCAGATAAGTCTTGTAATATGCTTAAACATAGCCGACTCATCAAAGGTGACATGTCTTCAGTGGATAATATTCTTCGTTTTATGCTTGCAAGATATCCTATAATCCCGTCCGTAAAACCAAGCAAAACATATTTGGAATCTCTATGTTTTAAATCATCATTTTGTGTGTACCCGATAACCAAAAATACGAAAAAAACTCAAGTTTACATGTTTATCTTTCCATTATTTTTCCATGGAATCTTCCCTAATGGTCAGGTATGAAATCTGATTTATAACATGAGCATCAGTTGAAATAACTTCAGCCTAAAAACCTTAGGGCAATCCCACAGTCAATTTCAAGCAACGAGTTTTTCAAAGTAGAGTCATATGCATCATTTCTACAATCCTATTGGACTACGAGTCCTAAGTGTAGTAAAATGTCTCATAATGTCATGTTGTTTGCAGTAATCAAGAAACCCCTTTAAGACATTGGTCGAGACTCATAATATTTAATTTCTTCCCAGTTTGCTTTCCAATAAGAGCCAACCAAATTTTAATTTTCTCAAACACTTCAGACTTGACTTTCATTGCATACACCCAAATCTTGCGCGATTAGTCATCAACGAAGGATACTACATATAGAGCTTTCCAACGGAGGTTGTAAAAACTAGTCTCCAAAAATTTGAATGAAAGTAGTCAACACCATTTTAGAACCGTGCTTACCAACACAAAATGATACTCTGGTGTGCTTAGCCAATACACACTCTTGATAGAAATCCAATTTGTTGACCATTTCTCCTTTAATCATCTTTTCCTTCTACGAAGTTCTTCAAGTCTTCAAGTTCTTATTTGAAGTATGACCTAATCTTAAATGTCAAAGGCTAGCATCCAAGTCTCTATCCCTAACATACTTCTTCCCAAGAATAATGGCATCATTAAGCAAATACAAATTTAGGACCATATACCATTCATAATCACAAGTGTCATCATAGGACCTCAAGCTATCTCTTTCAATAGTAATCTTGTATCTTAATGATACCAATCGACCTAAAGAGATCAAAAACTTTTGAAACCCTAAAATATTGCGAACACCATCATATACTTGAATTCACACCGAACTGATTCACAAAGACTTCCATGTAGCATCATTGTCCATAAGAATTGCACTTCCCTCCTTGTCGACATTGAAAGAGAAGTAACCCTCATTAGGCATCATATGAAAAGACATCATAGAATCTAGAACCCAATGATCAAAAGCATCTAATACTACTGTCATTAAAATACCATTGGTATCATTCTCCATCGCAATAGATGAAGAACTAACCACTTCTTTTTCTTCAAGTCTGGATAGTCTCTCCTCCAATGACATGCTTCACAATAATGACACCTATCATCTCTAAACTTACTCCGCCAACCATACTTCCTTGAATTGGAACGCCCCAAAATTTCTTTCCTTTCTTCTCATTTCTGCCATTCTCAATAAACATGCCTTGACTATTACTTACTCTACTTTGTTACCTACACCTAACTCCTTCATTTGATCATGCAAATCTCCACTGAATAGACTAATCTTACATCATCCAATGTCAGAGCATCCTTACCATAAATACAATTATTGACAAAGCCAGTATATCACTTCAAAAGCAAACACGGTAAAATCATGGCCTTCTACTCCTTATCAGTCTTCAAATCAACGGACTTCATCTTCATCAGCTAATCATCAAACACTTTTTTATCTTACAGGTGAAAAATGTACTCAACAATATCAAATGGTTGGTAAGGGACTTCTTTATGTATGAATCTTTCAACTTTTTTCAAATACCTTCAGCAGTAGTTTCAGCACTAATTAGGAAATAACACTTTCTCCCATAGTAAGTTGGAGTGTGGTAGAAGTCCATTTTTTTCATCTCCTCCAATTCGATAATTAAATATCTGCAAACAACTTATTAGTCTCAAACACTACACGTTGAACACAATTTTTCATCAACACTAGGCCTGTTAACGGATGCTTTCGGATGCAGATAGCTTTCGGATGCGGATAGTGTCATGTCCGCATCCGCATCCGAAATCATTTTCGGATATCAGATATCCGCATCCGCGGGTACGAACGGATATCGGATAATTATCCTATCCTCTAACGACCGGTTATAAAAATAATTTTTTTTAGTTTAACATAAATATTTTCAATCCCATTGATTATAAGTGTTAAAAATTAACAAATATGATGATAATAAATAATTTCGAGCAGTTAAAAAGCATTAAGTGCATCTAATATAAACTACTAACACAATAAAATAATAAACAAATATCTTTCACTGCACTAAAATACACATAATTTGAACTATAATCTTGATAAAAACCGGACGGATAATTTTTGAATGCGCATGTCTTCGTATCCGCATCCGTTTTTTCAGATATCAGATATTTATCTGCTTTTCGGATGTGGATGCGGATGGATTTCAGATTTTTTGGATATCCATTGATATGCCTAATCAACACCCCTTTCATCTTCCATTATCACTTCTCAAAATCACCATCTCCATTTCACTTGTCAATTACCAATTGGAACCAAGACCCCTAACATAGGGTGCAACTACTAGAGCCGAATTAACCTCTGATGTATTAATATCATTTGTATCTATCAATCTGTCAAACGCCTTCTATCAAATAAAAAACCTTACAACTTCGATACCAGTTGTTAGGGAAATTTTGCCTACAATATCAATTTACCGCAACTCTCAACGGAAGCCTATATAGGATCAGCTATGGGTAAGATAAAATAAATAAGTCAAATAATGAAACTTAATTCGACCCATCCAATATCAAACATAAGAAAAATCGAAATAAAGAAAAAGTAAATATGACACAAATTTATTATGATTCCACTATCGACGTGATAGTGTACATTCACTTTGAAGTAGATGGATTCATTAATAATTTCAAAGAGGAACACAAGAAATTGATATATCTATTTTAATAGAGGCTTAACACAAGAATTTAAGTGCATGAACCAATGACCTGCATTTATATAGAGATCGATATGTGAGGTTAAAGAAATTGAGTTATGTTAATAAATCAGTGCCACATTAAATCACAGATTCATATAGATATGCATATGATTTTTAGTCTTAAGTTTCTTTCAACATGCACACTGTTGCGCCAAAAAGTGGTATCACCTCAAAGTAGATAAATCCAAATCAAACAAGCAAAAACAAAAACAAACAACACTTTTTGTAGTGGTTTGGCGAATACTCGGTCTACGTCCACGTTAATCCTTGTTATTGATTGTTTTCTCTTCGGATTACAATGAATTCAATCAAATTTGACTACAATCTAGCAGATCTCGGATTTACAATGTAATTTCTAAGTTAAAGAAGAAGGAGATAACACTTAGATATGAAAATACCTCTTCAAAAATCCAAAGAGAAAAGTCCAAAAACGAAAAGTTTCCTCTCTAGTTGAAGTTATGTTGCTATTAATAGGCAAATCCCTGTTGCAATTTCGTAATTGGACCATAATTCGTTTCTCTAAAATCCGCGAACATAACATGACGAATAGGTCACCCGCACGAGTTCTTTTTGCTTCTTCTCGGCACGAGTTCCTATGTGTTTTCGCAAGCATTTATCTTTCAAAGCTATAAAGTGGACCCTACCTAGAGAAATTCTTCTCGGTACCAACCATAAAGTGGTCGGTATTGACCTCTTTTTATTGCTTAATCTGCTTCCATATTTTTTGAATTGCTTCATATCATCATTCTAGATAGTTCTAATCATGTCGATGAAAATCACGAACTTCAGGTCGATGTCGACCTGACTTATGGTGCCCGACCCGAGTGGTTTGTGTGTTTGTTTCGGTCTTGCTTGGAGTCGTCAAAAGTTTGAAGTGCTTCGAGTCCTAACTGAGAGTTTTGTATGTCCAACCCAGGAAAAATCACAACTCGGTACCGAGTTGACTTAGGTCTGACTCCAAGTCATATTGTCTTGCACTGTTATTTCTCGACTCGGGTGTTCCTTCATTTTTCCTAGGTTCGGCTCAGGTACAACTCGAGTTCGACCTAAAGCACAAAGTTGAAAAACTCAAGTCAACATTTTTTTGTTTTTTTTTATATTTCCTTTTTCTTGTCTTTTTATGATGTTTCTGAAGTCCTCAGATCATTTCTTCATCGTTTATTCGTCCAATTCGCTCGTTTAAGTACGTTCGAAGACTGCAGAAAAATTGATTTTAACACTTGCCCTTCAAAGTACGTCTTATGAATGTAGGGTATGAATGTAAGACGTGCGTTGCTCAATAACACTTCAATATTAGCGATCAATCATTGGCGATCGAGCTCTTTGACTGTCTATCAATCCAAGTTATGGTGAATCATTCGATTCCTTCGGATTCACCAGCAAACCAAAGGTCGTTCAAGACCATTATAGCTAAGGATTCTAGTCTTTACTAAAGCGTTAGTCATAAATCATAATCAGACCATTTTCATCCGAAGTTGTCGTATCATATATCAAAATCGTACCATGTTCGTTCGAGATTTATCCATTCTAGTCTACTCACAAGGCGTTCAAATTCTAAGGTCAAACCAATGTCCATTCTAGGGTCTGATCTCGTTGGATCGTTTTAACATCCAATCTAGGGCTTTATCCAATCTTGGGTCCAATCTCTTCGGATCGTTCTACATCTAATCTGGGATTCGATCTCTCCGGGTTGTTCATCATCCATTCCAAGATTCGACATCTCTGAATCGTTCATCATCCAATATAGGGTTCGATCTCTCCGAATCATTTATCATCCAATCTAAGGTTCGATCTCTTCTGATCCATGCTAAGTCCAATCTGCTCGCTCTCCAATGAGGGGACCCAACGTCCAAGCAAACCCATCCGCTCATTTTTTAGTGATGTGGCTTACTTTACCAGCTAGAACATTCACTCATTCTTCGGTAAGGGGGCAAGCTATTCATACAAGTCCAATCCACTCGCTCTCCGACAAGAGGACTTGTACCCTATGGTCATTGCTACGTCTCTCCAGTCAGGACTACCACGATCAATTAGTATTAGCCATCACATTCAAGTGATTTATAAAATCCCGATCAATTTCAGAGGGTCAACAATCTCCTTTGATATTTTATAATCAGTGCCAGTCATCACTTATAAAGCTCAGGGCATCTAGCAAACATGAAAACACTTAATCCTATCAAGGATCGTCTCCAGGCTTCCCACTCACAGCATGCCTAAGGACCGATCAAAATCCCGTACATGTGTAAGAGGTCTAATAGTAATATTACATTATTTATTTAAAACAAAAAGCGAAGTAAGGGAATCGATCCTGACTCCAATCCATCTTGATCATGGGGTTATCGTCCAATGAAAGTCTTCAATCCAAAGCTTTTTTCTGCTCTTCGTTGTTATAGCGAGCTTCTAGTTTTAGCTCCTGCTGTTGTGCATTCACCTTTCGATCTATATTTCTAGCTTCAGCATCGTCCATTCCAAGCATTAGAGCTCATCCTAAATCCAAATCGACCGTGCCCCTAAGTAAATTCCTCTTGACACCGCCATGTTCTGGTCGTGGGGGCTTGGTTGCAGTTTGTTCTGCTCTAACTCCAGATGCTTCTGCATTAATTCTTGGAATCTGATTTTGAGTTCAAGTTGCTCCAACTATTCCTTATTGTCCCATTCTTTTGAAGACCCCTATGGCATTTACTATTGTCAAGCTATCATCATCTTTATCTCTTCTTTGGTCATGGATTTGAATTTGAAGACACCTCCTGGCTGCCCATGCACTGGTTGACTTCATCCGGTAATAAATCTAGTAGGTCTCTTCATCTTCTTCAAACTTCAAATCCAAGTTCTTTTTCAGTGAAAGCACCAAAAAGTGGCATAACACCCCAAACATCCCAAAGTGAATAAATCCAAATCAAATAAGTAAAAAAACAAGAACAAAGAACACTTTTTATAGTGGTTCGGCGATACTCTGCCCTACGTCCACCTTAATCCTTGTTTACTGTTTTCTCTTTGGATTGCAGTGAATTAATCAGATGTGATCACAATCTAGTGTATCTCGGATTTTCAATGGAATTTCTAGAGTTGTTGAAGAAGACAACACCTAGATCGAAAAATGCTCCTCCCAAAATCCAAAGAGAAAAGTCAAAAAAAGTAAAAGTCTCATCTCTGGTTGAAGTTAGGTTGTCATTTATAAGCAAATCCATGTTGCAATCTCGTAATTGGGTCAGAACTCGTCTAAGTCTCTAAAGATCGCGAACATGGCATGAAGAATAGGTCATTCCCACGAGTTCCGAGGCGAAAAATCAAGTCGGTACCGAGTTCTTTTTGCTTCTTCTCGCCACGAGTTCCTATGTGTTTTTGCAAACTTTTATCTTCCAAAGCTCCAAAGTGGACCCCGCCTAGAGATACTCCTCTTGGCGTCGACCTCTTTTTATTGTTGTATCCGCTTTCATATTTCTTGAGTTACTTCATATCATCATTCTAGATAGTTCTAATTATGTTGGAGTGAATCATGTCGGTGAAAAACACGAGCTTCAGATCGGTGCCGACATGATTTGGCGTCCGAACAAGGTGGTTTGTTTGGGCGCTTAGGATCTTGCTTGGAGTCCTCTAAAGGTTGAAGTACTTCGAGTCCTACCTAGGAGTTTTGTGTGTCCGACCTAGAAAAATAACAACTCGGTACCGAATTGTGACTTACAACTGGTACCGAGTTGACTCGGGTCTTACCCGAATCTGATTCGGGTTTTGACTCGGATTTGACTTTAAGTCATATTGTCTTGCCTTGCTATTTCTCGACCTAGGTATTTCTTCCTTTTTCCTAGGTTCAGCTCAGGTACAACTTGGATCCGACTTGAAGCACCGAGTTGAAAAACTCAAATCAACTTTTTTCCGTTCATTTTTTGATATTTCCAAAGTCTTTGAGTCATTAATTTATCGTTTGTTCATCTAATTCGCTTGCTTAAATCGGTTCAACAACTACAGAGTTTGGTTATAACACATATGTCTGATATCATGCCTTTATTAATCAATTGATTAATTACCTTCATTTCTTTTCCTGTAAATTATTACTTGCATTTTTAATGCAATTAAATAGGCAATTCATATTCTTTAACATATATTTAAATCACAATTTCAACACATATAGTTATATTGTGGTCGCACAAGGGATATATAAACTTGTAGAAGTCTTAAAATCTATTTTCCAGTGGTAAATATAGAGCTATGATATTTGCAAAAGGAGGACCAATCTCCCTTATAATTTCCCATGATAAATATAGTGTTACGGATTCAAATAAAATCCGATGAATGACACCAAGAATCAAATCATATCGATATAAAAATTCAATCAAATAAGCCGTCATGATTAACAACAAGGTTTTTATAATGGTTTTCAAATTGTATTCAAATTTCAAATCGAAACGAGATTTGTATTGGGACAACAAATTCAAAGGCATCATATGCATGCGTACATACATGATACATACGTGTGTGTAACACATTTGACTCTACACTCCTACGATTTTTAATACTACACTATTTAAAATAAAATAAAATTTTAGGTATTTTTGAGTTACACTTACACAATTACAAATCAAAAGAAAATTTGTAGTTATGTCCTCGTATGCTTTAAGATCATATTGACAAAAAATTGGTTAATTTGAATGATTCTAACATTTTCAAAATAGTATTTTAAATCGACTGTTAAAATAAAAGTTTTTATAGTTGATAAATTGAAATAACATTTTGAACATCTTATGAGTTTCGAAATAATCTCATGAAATGATATTTAAGTATGTAAATATATTAGGTTTTCTTTATATCCTAAACAATAACTTATATTTTTAAATTGATTCTGATGTGAGGTTTTATTAAGCTAAACCTAAAGCTTATGACCCGTTTGTTTGGACTTTGAGTTTTGTGTTTTGTATATTTGTATTTCAAAAAGTATGGAAAATGAAAGAAGGTGGAAAAATCCTAGAGAATATAATTTTCTGATATTCCCTAAAAGCTGAAAAACAAGAAAAAAACCGCTTCAAGTTTATATGTTAAAACTATTTTCCTTATCGTTTTACAAAACAGTTTTCAAAAGTACTTAACTAAGGGAATTATTATTTACACCTAACTAAACACTTACTAACGCCACCTAAACATTTAATAAAACTAAATCATAAAAATTACTTCAGACACCCACATTAAACTTAAAAGAGGATTTAGAAGTAAACGCATTAAAATAAAATAAAATGTAAACCTCAAACACGAGTTGATAAGCTAAGGTATCTGATTAATATTTAGAATATGCATGTAAATTAATTATTTTTGTGACTTTATTAATGTTATAGGGAATGATGATGAAACTAAATATATTTGAGTACATCATACTGCTTTCCATTACAATTGGTTTCATTATTCTTTTTTCTTTTGTTATTGAAATAACAAAAAAGTAATAATGATCAAATATTTTTAATTGAAGTAGTAACATAAGTTCTTTACTATGTTTCACAATAGCATCAAATTTGAGTTGCAAATTATTTTTTACTATGTTGGTCTTAGTTAGGGTTACATAATTTATGATAAAAATAAAAATACATACGATTAAAATCGATAACACCATTTTCATAACCAAATTAGTTGGATTTATATTTATCGACGAAGCATTAGATGAAGAAAAAACTGGACCTGAAAATTTTGGATGAAGAAACTTTTATTTTGTCGTCTGAAGAGGAAGAGAGAGGAAAAGTTAATTATTCTATGAGAAAAGTAAAATTTTTAGAAAAGGTGGGTGTGGATGGATGAGTGAAGTGTTTAAGTGGGTGAGATAATAAATGGACGAGAGAAGAATTTAAGTGGGTGTAATTAGTATCACCCTTAACTAAATGCATTTCATTTGTTACATAAACCCAAAAATGATACAAAACAGTTTTCAAAAGTACCTAACTAAATGCATTTCAATTGTTACTGTTGGGGAAAAATCCCTCAAGATCGTCTTAGGAACAAAAAACTCAACCTTGTGGAAAAACATATAGGGCCGGATTGATGGTGAGGCAAAACAAACAACAGATAGTCACCAGCTAAAAACAATCACAGATCGAACAACAACTCATAATTTTATTACTTTCTAAAAGAAGAAAATTTTACAAGATTGATAATGGAGAAGAAGAATAAGAAATACAACCGAAAAAGAATTCTACCCATGTTAATCTCCGCCTTTATATAGAGATTATTACTTGGATTGAAGTAATTGATTTACGGTCATAAATCAATGCCTCATTAATTCTTCTATTCATACAATAAACATTTATCAATTTGGTTTTCCAGATTCCCCCAAACTACACGCGCCTCATAAGATTTCTTCTTTAATCAGCTAATTAGGAAATTAATTAATTACCTCAATCTTTCGAAATAGTTCTTCCCAGGTAGATAATTTATTACCCTTTTTAATGCTATAAAAGAGACAATATATATTTGAGTAATTATCTCAAATATATTTCAAATCTTTTGCAATTAGAAATATTATATCACTGAAATCAACAATATCTTCCAAATCTTCTACAACTGAAAATATTGTATTATCAAATCTTACAGTTACATAAACCTAAAAATGAAAACTGCAAACCAAAGAAGGCCTTTATTCTTTCTTCCTTTTCATTTGAGTTGAGTATTGATTTGGAATCTAAAAACTGAATCAAAATCTGAAATAATTGGTTCAAAAATGATATTCGAATTTAAGATTTTTGTAAACAATGATCAGCGACCAATGTGAATAAAGTTATATCGATTATGGACTATTTGAATGGGGTTTTAAATGTTAATTTTTTTTCCGTTTAAAAGAAAAAACTAAAAAGTCAACGTGGATGTGAAAATATCAACAATAGAAGTTACATTTTTAATCCACATTTTTTACACTTTCTTCTTATTAGTAGATCTGCTTTTGTTTTCTCTACATTTTCAATTTATGAGTTCATATTTACCCAAATTGACTTTTTAAAGGCAAAACACTTCATAAAAGCAAAACATCATAGTTTGAACTCTGAATGTCAAAGGGGTCCTTAATTTTATGCATGGAGAAAATGATTAGTTTAAATTGCACATGTACTAGTTAAAAAAAAAACATATATATTTACCATTTTCTTAATTCTCCATACATCAGGTTCACCATTATTTCCTTGCTCAGCACAACAGTATCGCTGTTCAAAGCTGACTGTTTCTTCGCTTCTTTTAAAACTTCATCCTGGTCTGGCACAATTAGTGCACCAAGACGTCGTTGATCCTTAATATCACAAAGAAATATAATTCTATAGTAAGATAAATATGAACAGAGCAAATTATAAAAACATTATGCTCCCACCTATATACCTGACCAATGACGATAATTTGCTGGATTAAACTGCTCCTCATGGCAGCTTCCTCGAGTTCTGATGGCTCCACATTTTCTCCTTATTGGTTAGAATAAACAGGTCACAATAAAAATATGTTGAAATCCATTTTATTTAGTGGTAATTCATATACTGCATAACAAACTCATAGTTGCATAACAAGCTCATATACTACATGACAAACTCGGTATAATGTACTCAAAATCTCTGAGTCAACATCAAGAGCTTTAGTACTGTGACACAGTAGTACTAGCCATACCAAACTCATGATCAAACTTATATCATGAAAGCTGGAAATAAGTAATTAGAAAAACAGTTGATGTCACCGCATTTACCAGTTTGGCACCAGTGATTAATATTTGCACCAAATACATGCTCATGATAAATAAAGCTAAATTGCATAAAAAACCGTATTTTATGTTGACCCATTTGCATAAATCATCTGAAACATATTCAACGTGCCTTTTTTGCTTCCATTCAACACATTTTTGCAAATTTATCTCAGCTTTTCTTAATAATTAGAAGCAACAAAGTCTTGCCTATTGGTGTACTACAATGATTCCTTTGTTTTTTTTTTAATAAAGCATGTAGGATGGGGTCTAATGAAAAATGGCCATGATAAAGATAGTCAATCAGTGTTCGAGTTACATGAAACTTGATATACTAATGTATCATTCAAGATCAGATTTAACAATTGATATATCCAAAAACGTTGCAAAAAGTGGATCATTGTATTGATAACATGTCTATTATGTACTGATTTACAACAAAGAAGGTTACCAATTATAATTAGTGGAGACAGAAGTAAAACCATTGTAATTTCGAAAGCCATATCATATGATACGAAATTGGTTAAAATTTGAAAATATTTTTAGTCTGATTCTTTATTCTGATTGTTTAGTCGTTTCAGGTTTTGTGGGTGTATCTAGTTCAGATGCTTTCACTATAGTCAAAGAGTAGCCAAAGAATAATTTTGTCCCGTGAAAGGAGTGTGGCATGACCCATTCAACCAAGTCAACAAGGTGAGAAGAGGGTTCATGATCAAGTGTGGGGTGGACAAATTATCCGGAGAAGAATCGTTGTAATTACCATGAGAGTTATAGTCACCATTATAAGGAACTTGGTTTCATAGTTTGGCATGTTATATGGATACAAAAACCAAACACCCCCCCCCCCCCCCCCCCCCCCACACACACAAACCCTTCCCCCCTCCCCCCCAACAACACACACAAAACCCCACTTTATGAAATTTATCAAAGTGGAAAGCAAGAGTAATTCTTGGAGTGCATTTAGAATAAAGAAATGCATTGGCTTAACAAGCTAGATGGACAGAAAATTCTTGGTTGCTAACAGCGTAACTAGAATTTGAAATCACTAACAAGCATCTTCGCAAGTCAGCTTAAGATTTTACCGGTGCTAAGAACAATAGTATCCTTTGCACGTCCTTCAAGTGCAATCATTCCACCACATTTACGATGTCGCCCCAGAAAATGTTTAGGAGCAATGTAACCAATATCACCAGAATTGAACCAGCCCTCTTTGTCAATAGCATCACTTGTAGCTGATGGGTTCTATTTGCAATTGAAGGTAAGAGAAAAAGGAGTACTGACTACTTGAAGTGGAGGGTTCTAGATCTCCTTGTTATATATCCCATCCCAATCGTCCTTTTCTCCAAAAAATAAAATAAAATAGAACAAAGTAATTTTTAGAAGACCTAATTTTACTCAATTGCAAGATCAGCTATACAATATTTTGAATCATTTCAAAACATTTAACCTCTTCAAAATTGTATTTCAAATTGACAGTTAACAATAACTATTTTGATGCTCTATATTGATTTGCAATCTTAGAAAATCGAAAGTTTCAGAAAAAATTGGATTTTATGTAGATCTCACAATCTGAATATAACAAATCTATGAAGTTTTTTCAAACTTTTTTTTTCCCACAAATAGACGAAGAGCGGATGGGAAGGGAATTTACAACAAAGGGGATCTAGAACCCTCTTACATCAATTTGATATTATATAATAATAATTAATATATGATCAACTATAAAGGAGGAATTTTCTATTATAATTTGACAGATATGACTGGCAGCTGAAGTAATTCCCACCTTGTAGTATCCTTTCATAACCTGAGGCCCTCTGATTTTGACAACGCCTTTTGAACCGTCTGGAATATCTGCTCCAGTTTCTATGTCAACGACCTTAATTTCAGTGTCATTAAGCGGATGGCCAATTGTACCCAGTACCTTCAAAATATTACTATAGAATAAGCCTTTGAAAATAACATTATAATTTGATATAATCTAATTAATGTAGAAAACCTAGGAACTTATTTTCAAAACTGGTGAAAAAGCAATCAAATATAATATATGTCATAAAGCAAACAGGTGCTCCGAACAATATAGCAATTATGAAAAGTAGAGGTATTTTTGACCCGACCCAGCTAACTCTCATTAAATAATATAAAAAGCTCTCAACATTCTACCAAGCAATTTACAATTCTAGAAGAAGTATCAAAGATAAAATTCGGCAAAATTACCAAAATGCTATACATATTGAAAAGATAAACTGAAGTCGTATATTTTTCCAACCAAATTATATTTAATGTATAAGATTTCTTAAACCTTATTCAGATGTACCAATAAGCTATTCATTTGTACAACAATGCAGCCCTTTTGTACTACATATACCATAAAACAACAATCTATTACAAATTTATATCAACACACAACAGATTGCTAACCTAATAATTTAATTTAAGTTTAGTCCATCTTCAAAGGTTAATGGTAATTTTTTTATTATAGATTCAAAATACTCTCAAGGCACAAATTTATCGTGCTTGACAGTCGACTCATAACTAACGTAATTGTACTCTTCTTTTTATTGTAGTTCCTCAATTCTTAGTTATGAAAGGTGCGAGCATGGTGCAAGGCGCGGCATTTGCGCCTTTTTTTCTTATGGCGCGGCGCACATGGAAAGGCACAAAAGACACTTAAGGTGCAAATGACACGCGATACAAAAATGGCGCATGCCTTTTCGTTATTTTATCCTTTTTTAACTTCTTTTATTTATTTATTTTTCATTTCTCAAAATCAAAATTGCATAAAAATTAGTATTTATCATATTTTCGTGTTTGCAAAAATGGTGTGCCTTGTCATGAACCCTCTTCAACTTCTTTACATCTTCACCAAGAAAAAACAAATCTAAATGAGTCGGATGAGGAAGATACTGAAACTTATGAATTTGATGATACATGTGTCGATTTGGAAAATATGATTCCTAAATCAGATTCAGATTTCTATTTTTATCAGTAATATGTACCATTATCATGGATTTTGACTTTTGAAAATGATTATGCTTGAAATCTATGTTTATGATATTATATTTGATGATGTTTTTTGTTAAATATCTAAAAAAATATTTATTGCATATGTTTTAGTAAAAAATATACAACTTATATCGAAAATTTTAAATTAATTGTTATATATATTAAGTTTATAAAAAATTTCCAAACACGGTAAATTAAAAAGGAGCGCGCCATTCGCCACTCCAAGGCTCCGAAGTGGCTTTGCGCCCTTCTGCGCCGTACGCCGTCAATAACTATGCCTCAATCTCTCTATTGTTGAGAATGAAAAAAGATCGTATCTAGCAATTGTACAAACAATGACATTTGAATTTCTATTATACTATCATCTAAGGCAAACTTTTAATATATATTACAGAATCAGAAAGCTATTACATTGAGACAAGGTCTCCTAGCTGCTACAACAGGAGACGTTTCTGTTAACCCATAGCCATTCTGCACTTTTACACCAATTGCCTGTATGGACACTTGTAAGACTCTAATAGTATACAGAGAAGGATATGGATCTTTACAAGGAAAAAACAATAGATATAAGAGAAGATATTGAACCTCAAAAAATTTGTCAATATGCACAGGCAGACTTCCTCCACCACTTATACCAGCCTGCAATGTATCACACAAAGCTCTACAATTTATTTAAATAGTAATTTGCTTAATCCAATCAAGCTATTAATAAAAAAAGGCATCATTATTTCATATACCTTGGATATTCCAATTGCCAAGTGAATTTTTTCATAAACTAGCTTCTTCGCCAAGTTATGTACTGGCCACAAAATTGCAGCGACAATTCTTGCCCATGCCCAATCCAACAGATGAAATATGTGACTTTGTTCATTCCTTTTCTCCGTTAAAACAGTTCCCTTTTTCATATGATACCAATATATACAAGATGAAAGACAAGATTATTAACCAAAATCTTTTACCAAATATTTGTCTGAGCTATACAAAGAAAAGGAGTCTGTTATACCCTAGCTTTTCATCTACATAGGAGTAAACTAAAAAGAAAAGCTTAGCCAAGTATACCAAATAACTCATGAACTTTAGGAGCTTATTTTAAAACCCAATTAGGTAACCAACTATAGTCGCACTGAAACTGCACCTAAAAAAATGCTTATTATTTAACACTAAATGCAAGTAGAAACGAAAATTTGAAACAAGTGCATTTTAAACTGCAAATGGTTGCTATTTAACTAACACCTCACACCAATGTTCGATTTCTTTAAAATGCACACTATATTCAGGTTAAGTTATACCTCATGAACTCTCTTTGCTTCCATGTACAGAAGACTGATTTTAACGAATGTAAGTGCTATTAATTTCCGAGCAGCTGAAGATGACGATATCTGCTTTTGAATTGAACTGTCAAGAAAATTAAACTAACTTTAACCAGTTTGAAAAGAAAATAAGGAAAAGGATATTGCTGAAAATAGTTAAGAGATGTTGGACTGGACTAATGAAATAACTCTAGGTAAATTAGGTTAAAACCAAACCATCCAGTTTTAATTTGACATATGCCTGCTGAATACAAAATGAAGCAGGTAATTATGTAAGATAAAATTAGAAGTGGAAAACATACAGTCCAAGATTACAAATTTGAAGTTAGCCTTTTGGATGTATTTTGTTGGGAATCTGCTGACAACCAAAGTATCAATATTTTACATCATGTGGCATAGATTTCAAATAAGATACTATACATACTGAACAAAAATTTTGATTCTTCATATTTTATGCTACAATATTTATTATCCTGCTTTCACTGGTGTTAACTATTAACCACATTTTAAGTGCTTCAAGTAAAATGAATTCAGCATTGGCTAGAACTAACCTATATAGTGTTTCATAAACCAGAGGAACTGAAATAAGATAGTGTGGTTGATATCGCTTCAAATCATCCTAGCAACAAAACACCAAAAAAAAAGTAGATCTGTTATACAAACTTAAGTTTATTATAATTCGAATTTCAATCACAAGAAGTGATTGGAAAAATTATCAAAATGCATCCATTGTGATATCCATACTCACATTTAACCTTTTAAAATGAGTACCTTTAACCTTTTCACATTTGTGTATACTTGCTCGATGCCATAAGTGAAAATAAAATATTCACAAGCACGCTCATATGCATGCCAAGGAGGAAGTATGCTTAAAAATCTATCTCCAGCTACTGCAGGCACTATATCCCACAAGTTCTTTATCTAGGGAAAGAAAATAGGGGAAAATCAGGTTTTGAGAAATTCTATAGACTATATATAACATTTAGACATATCAGATGGAGAATCTACAGACAATGAATATAAACTAAATTGTTAGTATTATCAGAAATCTTGTACATATTTAAGAAACAAGACAAAGATGAAAAGTAGATTTAACTTGATGTCATAAATTATACAAGAGATAAAAGTTAAAAGCAAGCTTTTAAATCTCGGATTTCAAATGAAATCTCGGACCGACATCTCGCTCCATATCTTGGGTTGAGATCTTAACATCTCGGTGAGATGAGTCTCAGATGAGTTGAAAGTTACTTCTGAAATCTCGTCCGCCCAAGTGAAAAAAGGGGAGCCCTAGGAAGGTCTCAGGCGAGATGAAGAAGATTTAAAACTCTGGGTAAAAGAATAGTTATTCAACCTGATGTAAGAGATTTTGATGCGTAAGCATTACGCCTTTTGGTGAAGCACTTGTTCCGCTTGTATACATAAGTGTTGCAATGTCATTAGGATTGATTGTATCATAAATTAAATGTTGACCTGCAAAAAATAGAAGTACATTGTAGAAGTTTTTTGGGTTTTGCTTATAACTCCATACAGTTAAAATGGACTTCAGTAGTTAGCTTCATAAATATGTCTTTCTTAGAAGAACTATTACTATAAGATTACAAATGTCTGGTTGATGAAATAAGTGCGACTCCTTCAGCATTATCAGATTTTGTACCTTTCTTGCATGACTCGAGCAAAGCTTGGCGACTCTTTCTCCCAAGATCAGTGATTTCTTTATATTCGTATATGGGGATGTTCAGATTGTTTTTGGGACTGTAAGATTCTTTGACATGTAATTTCTCACCCCAGAGTAGAATAATTGCACGTACGTCAGCTCTTTGAAGAAAAGATTCAGAGATTCTATTAAAAAAATCTGGACTGTCTATAACAAGAGCAGCGCTGTAATGTAAAGTGTGAAGTAAATACTTCTGAATGCATTAAATACTTTATACTGAAACAATGTTTCTCACAAGACCGGTTGGTAAAAATAAAAATTCTCTCATATTTTGGCTTGAATTAACAACTGAGTAAACTGTGCACAATAGTATTTTGGTGGAACTGGAATTGGTGGCATAAAGGTGGAGAATGCATGAAATAGTGCATATAAAGTTGAAAAGTACAGACGTCTTAAATTATATAGAAAACAAATTTAAAGGGAAAAGGAACTGAAAAGAAAAATATTTTCACAAACCTTTCCGAATGTTCATATATCTGAAATAACTCCTGGTCCGACGATCTTGTTCCACGAACAACGTTAATTGCACCCATACTCATAATTCCTGCAGTTATATAACAATGCATAACAATGTGGACATTCATATGCGGCATGATCACAGGAGGTATGGTATCGATATTGTTGATCCTGAGTAGCACAACATACTTGGAACTTCATCATAAAAGAAACTGTGTGTTGGTTAAAGAAGGATAAATTCCGATGAATGATTATAGCATTTGAGATATATTACTTATGCAAACAAATTGGCATTGTACACTAACAAATTATAGCATTGTACACTAACAAATTGGCATATGCAAACATATATTACTTATTGTTTGTCCTTTCCAAAAAAGGATTGCACACGTGTATTGTGTGAAGATGTTTTTTCTCATAGAACTTGAGATCATCTTCACAAAATCTAACTTACTTGAGTAATCCTAACATAATCAAACTAATATTTGAAACTAACACTTAAGATAAATTTTACTTTTATAATATTTGAAATTGTGTAGCTTGAAAAATAAAAGAGGCGCAAAAGGATGATATGAATCTTTTTTCATACTGTTATATACATGGAGGAGAGATTCATAACTCGTTCATTTTTAGTTCTCTTGTAATCAGTTCATATTATCCACTGGACGTAATCTCCCTCCCTCCCTCCCTCCCCCCCTCCCCCTCCCTCCCTCCCCCTCCCCCCCCCCCTCACCCCCCCCTCCCCCCTCCCCCTCCCCCCTCCCCCCTCCCCCCCCTCTCTCTTAGATCATATTAAATATATTCATTTTTTTATTTTATCCATTGGTTTATATGTAGGGATTCCAAAGTCAGTCAGTCAGTCAGTCTCTCTCTCTCTCTCTCTCTCTCTCTCTCTCTCTCTCTCTCTCCCTCCTCTCTCCCCCTCTCTCTCTCTCTCTCTCTCTCTCTCTCTCTCTCTCTCTCTCTCTCTCTCTCTCTCTCTCTCTCTCTCTTAGATCATATTAAATATATTCGTTTTTTTATTTTATCCATTGGTTTATATGTAGGGATTCCAAAGCGGCTTATAATGAAGGGGTCAGAGTTTTTTTGTTTTTTGTTTTTTTTAGGGGGGGGGGGGGGGGGGGGGGGGGGTTGGGGGGGTTGTGGTGGGAAGGATCTCTTTCCTCTATGATCTACATTCTTACGAATTTTAACGTTGAACGATTCAAAATCAAACAAAAATTTGTTGATAGGTTCTTACATGTCTCAAGATTATCTTCAAAATATTTTGACTAATTAGATAATCTTAACACACTCAAAATAGTATTTCAACTTGATGGTTGAAATAATGGGATATAGATTTAACGTTTTGAACACGCTTTCAGATAGTGCAGCACTAAAAACCGTATGTAGAATGAGCTGTAGCGAAAGAAAAGTATAATGGATCCTTATGATACATATAAGAGCAGAAAAACAAACTTAAAACATTCAGGCAAACATTCACATTGGTGATTGAATAGGAAAAGTTTAATGAAGGTTAGTTTCATCATTTTCATTGATAATATTGATGAAGATGAAAATTTTGGAAGTTTCTATTACTAAGTGTCAATGTATTGAAAATTTCTCTAAATGGAAAATTTACTCATGATTTGGCTTGAAAAAGAGTCGAACTATTTATTCTATCCTCCAATTTCTAAACACGATTATACACATTTTCGTTTGACTAAACATGTTACAAAACTTGATTTACTATGCACTAAACCATGTTGATCAATAAATTTGTGGTTTATGAATTATTAAGCTATTAGAAAAGAAATGTTTTTTAAACAATAGCAAGGTTTTAAATATCGGATTTCGGTCACGTTTCGTCTCGAAATTTTTACACAAGTTATCTCGTATCGGAGGAGATCTCGGACGAGATGAGTATATATCGGGTGTACATCTCAAATTGACATCTCGGACCTTATAATGCATCTCGGGAATATCTCGGATGTACATATGTGTCTAAAATTGACGTGTCTAACATTTATTTAACGGTTATAACTTTCTTAGTAAAAATAAAAATGGTAATGATTGAATAATGTCATTTTATTTGAACATAATAAAGAAGTGAAACCTTTTGCTATGACTCATTAAGATAAAAAGTAAAGAATATGTTCAAGAAGTTGGTAAATTATAATTGGATCGAGTAGTTTCTTTTGAATCAATATGAAAATAAAAAATATTATGGAAAATAAGAAAAATGTATAATTTCGGATGAGATCTCGTATTGAGATTTTAATCCATATATCAGGTGAGATTTGAATATCTCGGACGAAATGAGTGTCGAGGGAGATATGGAGGAGATTTGATGTCTCGTCTCGTCTAAGTGTGAAAAGGAGATCTCGGAGGAGATCTCGAGCGATATATAGGAGATTTAAAACCATGGACAATAGCTTGGTCTAAGTATAAAATTAATGGTCAAATGCTAATATAATTAGTGAGTGCCACTAAGTAATAAGTTGGATCACATCCGAACGTGATATAATGCTTGTGACACTTTAGGCCCGATAAAATATTGATCTCATTGTTTTACTTTCACTTTTCTTCTTTTTTTGCAATACATAACATTCCTCCTAATAAGATCTCATTCTCCACAACATTACCTGATATAGGCGTGTTTTTATTTTTCCATCAAATTTTGTAAAAGCCATCACGTTTGCTAATATAGTCGAAGTTCGTTTCTTCTCTATTTTGTGGTTCATCAATTAACATTGTCTTTCACGCTTCTATTATAATTTTTTGTTTTCTCACAATGAATACAAGTGGGTTTTATTATTTTTGATTTAAACTTTCTTCCTTTTTTTTTATCTACTCGTGTTTCATTTCAATTTAATCTGACATTCTAGTATCTTGAATTTCTTATGTATACACTATAAAACCAGTAAAATTATCTATATTGAACATAATCTATAAGCTATGAGGATTTATTTCTTAAGTACGTACCTTGAGTTATGTTTCTACCATATTTAGATAATGCTTGTAGAATGTTACATGATTGTTTAACAGAACATCAAACAGTCTTGGATTGATATATAGTCTAAAGAATACCTAAAAAATGCTTTGATGATTAGTTTTCGAATTAAACTTAGCATTTTAATCATGCTAAGAACTATTGTAATGTCGGTAACTACTAAAATATGATACAGGTTAGATTTTGGCCTTTTGAAGTTTGTCATGGGACCTTTGTCTTATAATAGGAGCGATGCTCAACTTAAGCAGAATACTCATTTTGATGTCATGAGACTTAAATCTTGACTACGGTGTTGGTATGTTCAAATCAAGATTTGAGATTTCAGCCGAAACACCGAAATTGCAATTGTTCCGTTTCAGTTTTAGTATGGAGCAAAACGAAACCAAATCGAACCTGTGTTTCAACGGAAAAAGCTACCAAACTTCAAATTTTATAGAAAAAGCTAAAAAAAGAATTAATTTGAGTTTCAAATATATGAATATACAAAATCTGAAATTTTAACTTCAGAGACATACAAAATAACAAAATATATATAGTGTAACTAAAGAAAATTTAAAAACTAAGTAATGAATACATATTTGTTAGTGCTACAAATATTTATAATTAATCGGTCTTATTCGTTTATATCTTATTTTTTGATCAAATAAATTATACATTTTCATTTAAAAAATTAGAAAAAAGCGTAATGATATAAAAAAAAATAACGATAAACCAAATCTGAAACCCAAATTCTTAAAATTTATGAATTAGACCGAAATTACAAAAATTACAAAAAATCGAAACAAGATCGCAAACCTTGGTCCAAACCCAATATGAGGCTTGTGAGACAACGGATTCAAACACAATATCAGACCCGATCAATTACAGATTTCATAGTTCTTTTTTACTCTCTTTTTTCCAATGTGTATCATTTCTTCATGTTATCAAGTATTCTTCTGTGTTAAAGTAAACACAAGTTACAAAAAAATTTCATCATATTTTCAATGATCATCTCTCATCGACAATATAATTAGAGTTAATTTATGTTCTATTTTTTCGTCTATCAATTAAATCATGCCTTTTATGTTTAATATTTTTCTATGTACATTATTTCAGTTTTATCTACTTATATCATACTAACATTTTTTATTATTATAATCTTTTACAACCAAGGTAGAGTCTTGGCGCAATGGTTAGGTCACCTGCATGGTGATCTAGGTGTCCAGGTTCGAGTCCTGGAAACAGCCTCTTCGCGATGCGAGGGAAATACTACGTACATTATCGACCTCTCCAGAGCCCGGTATCGCGCGAGATCCTCGTGCACTGGGTTCCACCTTTATAATCTTTTACAACTATAACCAGTAAACTTAGCTATCTCAAATGGATGTATCTGTGTAAGATGCAGATATTAGATTAAAGACAACACAACACATTAGTGGCATGCCATAAAATCTCAAATTTATTATCTTTGCCAATCATAGTTTTCAGTTCTATTGTTTCTTTGGTGACTTGATGCATAAGCATATTCAAAGAAACACATTAAGAAGTCATAATCATACACTACGGAAAAAGGGAGAAAAAAAATTATTGCCGCATTTTACATCATGTTACCCCGTTAAACAAAGAATACCTTGATCTGCAACAAGCCATCTACATGAATTGTCAGCAAACAATGCAATCTTTTCCTCTGGTGAAAATCCTATATCCCTTAAACCCTCAGAAAAATCCAAAATTTCCTGCTCAAGCTGAGTTTGAATAATAATAATTTGTCAAGATTATAGTTCACAGCTAAAGTCCATGCAATGTCTGCCAGCTTTCTCAGATGCATGCAAATTTTGTATGAAGTTGCTATAAATACTGCATGTATAAGTAAAGTAGTTTACTTGGGGATAATGTAACCTGGTGCTCAAAAAACATGCAATGTAATTATATGGCATATCAGGGTCATTCATAGCTAGAACTTACTGATTTTCAAGGATATCCGGAATTAGTAATCAAAATTCCCTATTAGAGATCGAGAAAAACAAGTTTGTTATTGATGTGAGATAAATTAAACACTTATGTATTATTATTAATTTGGAACTTTGGCTAATCTATGAAGTTCGTATCAAGATTCTATTGTAACAATTTGCAGATTAATACTAGGCTACCAAAATTCATAATTTGGCTACATGCATTTCGAAACTTCATATATCACCGTTCCGAAACATTGTGGGCACACAATTTCTGGAATATTGACTCGAACGCTCTGGAACAGTGAATGCGATGTTACAAAACGTTTAATCCAACATTAAAAACGTTGATTCTGATGTTCCAAAATGCTCATTTTGACGACTTGAAGCGTAATATAATACACATTAAATTATAATGATTGCTTATGGAAAGTATAAACAAACAATGAACCGTCGTTTATTTGAAAAGAAAAAAAAATTGTCTTCTACTTGGCTTTAGCTTTAACAATCATGATAATGTAATCCATATACATCTCCATTTATATAAAATAAAAGGATAATGTAGCTTTATTTTTTTCAACTACTCTAACTATAAAATAGACTTGCTAGTATATACACATAAAGTTAGCTCATAGGCTACAATATTTAAATGTTCTGTAACTTTGTTTGAAATGAACATTAATAATATGTTTATACTACAAAGATTTTACTTTATGTTCATCTATTTGTAGTAGTTACACATATTTAGGTGTAAAATATGCATATTTTGAAAATGTTCCATTTCAGTTAAATGTATTTCATTTTGACTAAGCGTTCTGATTAAATCTACCTCCATCATATTATGTTCCGAAGTATGTAAAATTTCTAGTTCATGTTTTTATTACGCATACCGCATAGATCCACATACTAGGTAACTAGACCTGTCAAACGGGTTGGGTTGGGTCAAAATGAATTGGGTCGAGTTTGACCCAACCCATTTATGACACATTCTCTTTTATCCATTTATGACTCAACTCACTTAATAAGCGGGTTACCTATTTAACCCATTTATGAGGTAGCTTATTATTTTTTAAGTACAAGTGTCAGTCCCCTTAGAGAACTACAGTGTGTATTCACACGATAAAGTATCCGAGTGTTACATACTATCCGTAATTTTGGTGGTAGTTAATCGGTCAAAATTCTGCCTGATTTTGAGTTGGAACGAAGGAGATATTGCAGTCTGAACAAAAAAAATAGCGGCTTCTGCACTGGACGGAGTTCATATACATGAATGTGGTAACAAGTTATTTTCCAAGTACAACTATCAGTCCCCTTCGAGAACTATAGTGTGCGTTCACAGATAAAATATCCGAGTGTTTCATACTGTCCGTAATTTAGGTGGAAGTTGATCGGTCAAAATCTCGTCTAATTCCGAGTTAGAACGAAGGAGTTATTGCGGTCTGAACAAAAAAATAGCGGCTTCTGCACTAGGCGGAGTTCAATATGCAAATGTGGTAGCTTGTTATTTTCTAAGTACAACTGTCAGTCCTCATGGAGAACTACAGTGTGCGTTCACACGATGAAGTATCCAAATGTTACATACTGTCCGTAATTTAGGTGGAAGTTAATCAGTCGAAGTCTCGCTTAATTCCGAGTCAGAACGAAGGAGTTATTGCAGTCCGAACAAAAAAATAGCGGCTTATGTACTAAGCGGAGTTCAAATATGAAGATGTGGTAGCCTGTTAGTTTCTAAGTACAACTGTCAGTCCCCTTGGAGAACTACAGTTTGCGTTCATACGATGAATTATCCGAATGTTCCATACCGTCCGTAATTTAGGTTGGAGTTGATCATTCGAAGTCTCACCTGATTCCGAGTTAGAACGAAGAAGTTAATGCAGTCTGAACAAAAAAAATAACGGCTTCTGCACTAGGCGGAATTCAAATATGAGGATGTGGTAGCCTGTTATTTTCTAAGTACAACTGTCAGTCTCCATGAAAAATTATAATGTATGTTCAAAAATTTTATTTTTCAAATTTATATTAAAATTTAATGTTTTTAATAAATGGGTAAATGGGTTGACCATACCCATTTATAAGTAGGGTAAATGGGTTGGCTTAATGGGTTGGGTCAAATTTTGACAGGTCTACAGGTAACATAAGATTAACATTAAAGATACCTATAAAGATATTAAGAGACAATTTTTCATATTGAGAATAAGTTGTGTAAAAATAAATGATTTTATATACATATTAGCGATCCATGTGTTAAGCTTAATTGTTGCATGATCTACTTGATGTTACAAAGCGTTTAATCCAACATTAAAAACACTGATTCTGATGTTCCAAAATGCTCATTTTGACGACTTGAAGTGTAATATAGTAATATGCATTAAATTATAATGATTGCTTATGGAAGTATAAACAAATAATGAACAGTTATTTATTTGAAAAGAAAAAAAAAATATTGTCTTCTACTTGGCTTTAGCTTTAACAATCATGATAATGTAATCCATATACATCTCCATTTATACAAAACAAAAGGATAATGTAGCTTTATTTTTTTCAACTACTCTAACTATAAAATAGACTTGCTAGTACATACACATAAAGTTAGCTCATAGGCTACAATATTTAAATGTTCTGTAACTTTGTTTGAAATGAACATTAATAATATGTTTATACTACAAAGTTTTTACTTTATGTTCATCTATTTGTAGTAGTTACACATATTTAGGTGTAAAATATGCATATTTTGAAAATGTTCCATTTCAGTTAAATGTATTTCATTTTGACTAGGTGTTCTGATTAAATCTACCTCCATCATATTATGTTCCGAAGTATGTAAAATTTCTAGTTCATGTTTTCATTATGCATACCGTATAGATCCACATACTAGGTAACATAAGATTAACATCAAAGATACCTATAAAATATTAGGAGACAAATTTTCATATTGCCAATTAGTTGTGTAAAAATAAATGATTTTATATACATTTTAGCAATCCATGTGTCAAACTTAATTGTTGCATGATCTACTTTGGGACACTCATTATGTCCACGCATTTTTACTCAGCATACATCACCCATGAGGATGCATACTGACAATGCTACTGTACATATTCAACACGCGCGCACACACTCAATATGTATAATTTTAAAGAGACAAGTCTTCACATTGTCAACTGATTTTTATGTTGGCTATCGAATAAGCTAAGACACGAGGTAGAGTAACGGTAACCACATATCTAGTCCTTTAAATAGGACGATTTCCAGCTCATGTCACATCCTCCCCTCGGATACATATGGTTTTGTAGAGGAGGGAATCATGTTTACATCTTTATTACTTATCATTTGGTATTGAATCTTTCTACTGCTTTTCATATTTCAAAACATATCCCTATTTTTATTTCTTGTAAAACAAATCCTTATTTTTAAAACTTTCAGTTTTCTATTTTTCTTTAAGATCACATATAAAGTTATATCGTTTGTGCAATTTTGGCGGCTTTTATTGTATCTACCGCCGTTTGTAATGCAAGCTGCTTGAAATTTTTCGTTTTATTATTTTTGCTAAAACATCTTGCATTATGTAATTAAAATGGTTGTATGAAGACAAATGATATAAATTACTACACGTTCATAGTCCCGTCTTGTCTACAATCTTGGTTGTTTTTTATTATATCTTGCTTTTCTATAATGTAAGCCATTGTTTTTTTTTTTAATTTATTTATTATATAACATGTTTCATGTAGATAAATGATATAAACTAATAAATTTCGTATTAATATCTGTAAGCGTAATTTTAACAAAATTTTTTGTGCCTTGCATTATTTATAAATGTAAGTAACACGAAGATTTTGAATTTATTTATTTATTAAAATAATTTGCATAATATTATTAAAACGGTATGTTTTATACAAACAAATAATATAAAATTTTAGATGTTCAAAATAATGTTCGTTTGTGCTTTTCTTTGTACCTTTATCGTACCTTGCATTCCAAAAAATGCAAGCAATCTCATATGATATGATCTTAGTTGTTGCGCTCAATTTGAACAATTTGGATTTATAATTTAGGTTATTAATTTCAGCATTGCTACACACATCGTTGAATCTTCTAAATATTGCCAATTCTTACACTAAAATGCACTTAAAGATACCCTTTACCAATACTCAGATAAAAAAATAGAACTCCCTCCATTCATTCTCTTAAACGCAGGCGAACTGACTTCCTCTCTTCCTCACACTCCGTCTCCTTCATTCAATCTTTCAAAATCAGTAGAATGATGGATATGTTTCCCAAAATCACTTCACAAAGAGATGACAAGGAAGCGACGATGACCAAACAAATTGATTAGTCAACTGTATTCAATCAGCAAAACAATTGAAACATGTTTTATTAGCCGACCAGCAAAGCAATGTCATTCAAGCAAATATTTGCTGCAGAGTTTTCAAACAATCAATGAAAGCCTGTATAACTATAAGACCAAACAACAAAAGGAAGCTGAGTACAGTTGTTATCAAATGGTATTGCTTAACCATTTAAAATCAATAATCAACTTTCAGATTTCATCATCCTATTCAAATTGAAACAAATTTCTATCATTATTATTGAGTTTAAAAACAAAATATATTCAAAAACATTTTATTCTCAACTTTTGAACCACATAACATTCTTCTCAAATTATAGAAAGATTTTTTGTGAGATTGGTCACCAATGCCAGAATGAATAAAAGGGTAATTTTAAGTATGTTATAGTTCATTTTTTTTAAACTTGAAATTTGATAATTTTTAGAGCATTTGATGGTGCAAATAACAACGCTCATTAAGTTTTTGTGAAACCTCTAGAACCTCAATCTAGAGTGCATCATCACTTGCCACTTGAGCTAATGATCATTGATTTGTTACGATGAATTTGTATTGTGAATTTAATTTTAAGGACATACACAATGTAAAATGTCTTTTGCCACTAATAGGAAAAATAACATGAGTTCCATAAGGACATTATTAAAGTGACTCCAAAGTCGGCAAAGGAAGGAACAAAAAATTCGGCAACCCCATGAAAAATGATTTTTTCACACTATGTTTGGTGACCTCATTGCCGAAAAGCTCCTTTAAAATAAGCAGCGCCCCCAATCGAAACCCCACCAACCACTTTTGGAGTTCTTGCAATAATGAAAATTGTTAAAGGGACTCCAATTTTGAATAAAGGTGACAATTTTTTTTTTTTCTCCTAATATATCTAAACTATTATGGGAAGGACTTGAAAACTTAATCTCTATAACAAATAGAAACATAATTGCATAAATACCTTTTCTTTTATTGATATGTAAAATTCAAACAGCGGCCTTATACCGTGTTTTTGAACAAATTTTGATAGACTCCTACCATGGTATATATCGGCGATACCATAGCGTTTTTATGTAGATTTTTCAGTAGGTGTGTACCGTTTCTTTCAAAATTTCGATTGTATCCGAATTTTATTAAGGATGATAAAATAATAAATTGTTCAGGTTGGAGTCTTTCACATTATGTCCCCCCAACAAATTAAGTTTGTCTGGAGTCCCCCTAAAATTGTTTATTGTTTATCCAAAAATGAAATCCCTTTGGCAATCTTACTTACAATGTCCTTCCACAAATACCATAGATAATAGGGACATAGAAGAAAAGGTCCTTTCAAAGAACTGCATGTGATTATCTTAACAACATTTCTATGTCATTAAATGTTAACTGCTTTATTTAATGCGTACTAATTACCAAAATAATAAAAATTGCTGACATGTATCCTATATCCCCGTCAAATTTGGTCCACATACAACAAACATTAGTTGGATAGGACATGGTTATAGTTATTGGTATTAAACTCCACCTACTTGACATTCCTGTAACGCACACAGTAATTGCATAGGAATATTACAGATGTATCTCAATTTCATTAGTAAAAAGAAATACAATTCAAAATGTGACCACAAAAGTTAAACCCTTATCTAACACAATACATCACTATGCTTTAATCTATAATCCAAATCAAATTAGGCTCCGTTTGTTTAAAATGATGAATTCTGAATTCTGATTGCCGAAATCTAAAGTCTGAATCGTGATTGCTGAATTATGAATAATCGCTTGTTTGTTTGTTTGTTTGTTTTTTTTTTTTTTTTGCATTCAACATTTAGAACAAAAACAACATTCATTTAGAACAAAACACAGACACTGAAAAAGTTTTGAATTATTTTGTCTATTCAGAACACTGATAAAAAACGGACAAAGTAGAAAATTCTGATTTTTAAATCAGAACTTGGATTCATAACTTTTTTATTAAAAACAAACACAGCATTAAACTTCCAATCACCTGCTTATAAGTCAATTCGGACGGAGGATCATGATACGGATCCACAACCGCAACCCTGTCCCTGAATTTCTCGGCATTTGATCTCCAAATATCAGGAACAGATTTCCATTCGTCATTTGCAAATTCCAAGCTATTAATACCAGTGCTTATTTTCTGCGTCAGCACACTCTCCAATACCGGAGCATACCTCCTCTTCTTCAAAGTAACTTCTACCTACACAACAACAACAAAAAATAATAAAAATGAAAATAAAATAAAGCGCTTACAAACATATTCATCAAAATGATTAATATATTAGAAGAGCTTGCCTCGGAGCTGTGGAGAGTTCCAGGACGTTCATCAAGGCACGATCGGGCGGTAAGGCGATAGGTTTTTAATCGGAGCAGGAGAGTGAGGTTATTGGAGAGAATTATTGACATGGTGAATAATGATTGGTTGTTTTTTCAGGAAGAGTGAAGTTATATAAACAACAATGCTAGCTTTGATAAATCCGCTAACATAGGGTGGAAAATTATAGTTCTGTCTGCAAAACCGGGCTTAAATAATACTAGCATTATCACTTTGGCTAGGCAGCAGTGATAATAACCATGTGAACAATTAAACAAAAAATAAAATAAAGTTAAAAATAACTAGTATAACCGTACAACGGTGGAGAAACCGACCGTTCGTGTATAACTTTGATAAAAATATACATTTAAAATTTTTGTTAACATTACTTAAACATTAAGTGATAATATGTTGGAAAAGAATAAATTGAGATTTGAATCTGAAAATATGAATTTCAAATTTAAATATTAATCAAAGCATTCAAAATTGTCGATTTGAAATTAAAATTTTAGAATTTGAAAATCATAATAGATTTGAATTTGGAATCTTTGATGCGCGAAGTAAAAGGAGGAAGTTTAGGGAAACCGCGATGAGACAAGATCCACGTTTTTAGGAAAACTGCGATGAGACAAGATTTACGTTTTTTTGGCTTCAGAAAAATTAATTTTGGCCAGTGACAGTAAGCAAACCTCCCTAACGGTCGGTTTGATAAAGTTTATATCCCTTTTCTACGGACACATGAACAAAATTATTAAACGGAATAGGAGACATGATGGGTAATAAAAGGACGTGACGGTGTCGAATCTGTCGTTGTCGAGTCTGTCGACTGTAAAAACAGGGATTTAACGCATATAGTAGGAAGATTGCTGATGTAAGTTTGAAGATGGATGATGGTTGCTATGACGGTGATTAGGATAAGAGGTCAACTATATTTTGAAGATGATATGGCAATGGTGGTTAAGAAAGGGTAGCTTCAAATTAGAGAAGAAAAGGGTAGCATTAAAGATATTGATCGGTGTCGGTTACACACACACATATATATATGTGTGCGTATGTGTGTGTATTTCGAAGAAGAATATATATATATATATATATATATATATATATATATATATATCGTAGTAGTGTTATATTAATTGTAATAGCATTTATAGATAAAAATATGTAGAATTTAGCTCATAATGCTATTTTATAGTAGCGGTTTGTGAATTGCAAAAGCAAATTATGAATTATAGTAGCAATTTTTGTACACCAGTGACTGTTTATGAATAGTAGTAGCATCTTCTATATGAAGTGTTTATTTTAGCCTTCAATGTTATTTTATTATAACATTTATGAATTATAGTAAACATTTTTGATTTGTAATGGTATTTTATGAACTAAATATTTTGCAAATGAAGTGTGTAATCTTATATCACAACGCTATTTTGTGGTAGCATTTATGTTTAAATGATGCGACATTATAGCAATTTTGTTATTCTTATTGTTACACGAATTTTCATATATTGATGTTGTATAGTATAAGTTTGTAAGTGTTTAAATGATATCACATGGTATCATTTTGTAATAAATATCATAAGTATTTAGTAGCATTTTTATTTACCAAATCAAAAAAATATATAACATCTAGTAGCAGTTCATGTTTAAATACCACTGCATAGTAGCATTTTGTATTTACTAAATTAAAAATATAACATTAGCTTTGGTTGTACATTGTAGTATCATTTTATGTTTAAATGGTATGTCTTAGAAGCATTTTGTATTTAAAGAATAAGAAAATATAGAGCGTTTATTCTTTTTTTTTTTTAATTTTAACTTCTAGTAGCATTTCATATTTATATGTTACTACGTAGTAGCATTTTGTATTTATTGAATTAAAAAATAACATTATTTTTTTATCTTACATTTTAGTAGTATTTTATGTTTAACTGCTACGACATAGTAGCATTTTTTACTTATTATTTTTTTCATAATTTTTTCATATAATGATATTGTATAGTATCAATTTATACCCGTTAATTTTTTTTCCTGTAACTGATATTAATGAGCAAGTGAAATGGAAAATAGTATCATGGCATGCTGAAGGATGTAGCCAACGCGGTAGGTGGCGAGAAGAGGTAAGATTTTGCTTGTTAGGGTTTGAAAATGTTAGGCGGGACGACCACATGTGGTTTCGGGAAGCGGTTAAAGTGGAGGTTGTGGTTGATGTAGCGGCGATAGGGCGGGTCGACTATGGGTGGAGAAATAGCTGTTGGCGCACCATTGCGGTGAGGAGTATTGATGAGTTAAGAAATGCAATTTGGAGGGAGAAAGATACGTTTTTATTTTTTCTGTTAGGCTTAAAATATGGCCTGATTTAAATGCTTAATGGCAAGAGATACAATGATGCTTGAGCAAGGTGTCCCTCTTTTGGCCAAGTATGTCTGCCTTATGATCACAATCCATCATGCAAATAGTAAAGTGTCCATCTCTCAATCCGTTAGGCAAATAGTGACAATGTTTAAGTAATATTAGTCTTAAACCTTTTTGAATAGATTTGTGAAAGTACTTAGGTCTTTAAAATGGATATTTTAGAGGAAAATATAAGTATGTAATCTTTTGGAAAAAGATAGAAAAAGTAAAAGTTTAAAGCAAGAAATCTTGTTAATGATCTGTGAATATACTTATACTATTTGAGATAAGTATATGAATGCTTTTTAAAGTAAAGAAAAAGAAATGGTTTAAAAAAAGAAATCATGTTAATGACCTGTGAATATAATTGTACCATTTGAGATAAGTACATGAATACCTTTTGAAGTATCAAAAGAGTACAAATGAATTGTTGAAATTGATAAACAATTTTTTATTAGCTAAAGAAGTTTTACTAATAAAAGAGGTTTTAATTAATAAAAAGGAGGCTAGAAGTCGCTTATGTTACTTGATCGTGCTTTGTGTGACTTAATCGTGTTTTGCTTGTTTATTCATTTATGGAAAACATTTAGTCGCATATTTAGCACTAAAAGCCGATGAAGTAGGCTTGTCTATCTATGGGAATTAAGACTAATATTCATGTAGGGATATGAGCAATAGAGCTCCGACTTACTGGCTTTATTCTTGGAGAGACCGGGATTGGTAAGTGTTTTACTCACCAAAAACCGCTTTAAGGTGAGATACATGTTCTATCTCTTGGAAGTGGATCATTCGAGATGCTAGAATCCATGTGTGGTTGCGAGATCTGTTCGAGATGTGGAAATATAATTAGGGATTCGTGTTCTGTTCGATTGATGAAAACTCGTGTGAAAGATGTCGAACATGACTTCGACATCGAAAATGGCTAAAGACAGATCAATATGCATAATTTGGGGTTTTGTAGTCCCCGATGGAGTATGTCAGTTCTAGATCTAAACTATGATTATCAATATGTTATGTGCAGGAGTTGATGATAACTTGGTTCCACGTGGTTCGGGTTCGCAGTTCAGGCGTGGGTCACTTGTGTTTATCTTATGATATGTTTTATCTAGAGATACATGACGCTTTGAAGTTTTTTTCTAATCCTTGTGCATGGAGTTCGAATTCGGCTTCACCATCCGTTATGCGAACGTTTCTTATCAGATTTGATTGTACTCCAAAAATGCTATTGAATGTAACTATTGTAACCATTCTACCTATGATATAGTATTTATATTCTACACCATAGACATTATCTATTATATCACCTTATGTACTTATTAGATGGTAGTTCTTTTGAGGGGATAATAATAATGGTATTCCATGCGGTCTTAAAAATACTGTTCTATGTTGATCACATCTTTCTTGAGTTGCTCATACCAGACTTATGTCTAACACGTGGCTTCTGTTTTCCATAAATTCCTCTTGTGCTCTTTTAAGTGGTTTAAGAAAGGTAGCTTTTCGTTGATTTCATTGGAACTTAAGAAGACGAGCTGGATGTTTCACCAACCGTAGTATTTTTATTTCCGTTGCATTACCATATTGCACATATCAGCATTTGTAAGGGAAGACAGTTATAAATGGCCAGGCTGATGATAGCACTTAGGTTTTGTAATGACCCTAATTTTGATTAACATTATTTAGAATATTTAATTAGACAAATTAAATGAAATAATGTAGATGGTTAAGAGATTGAGATTTGTTAATTAAAAGGGGTCGTGCCTTAATGAATGTATAAGCAAAAGAGAATTAAAAATAAATAGGTAGGAGGAATATGGTAAGGGAAAAATAGGAATATTATTTTTCTTATACCCTAAACACTTATATCCTTCATTTCTCATTCATTTTAGAATTATAAACAAAAATAAAACTGTTGTAAGCTTTGCCGACCACCATTATGAAGAATCAAAAGAATATAAGCTAGGAGGCAAATAGAAAGCATGAAGAAATCAATCAAAGGGCAAACCTCAACCTTCTTAACACCAAGCCAAGGTGAATAATTTGATTTACATCTCACTTTTGTTAATGACTTCTGGTCCAAAGTTGAATCTGAACTATTTTGCAATTAATATGACATGGTATGTTTGTTTAAATAGATACATATGCATGTTGACGATTTATGTTGTTTTGTGTAGATTTATGATAAGTTTAGATTGGAAAACCTATATAATGACATCCAAATAATCACTTTTTGATATATGACCAAAAACATTATTTTAGAAGTGGGTTTCAAGTTTCATAACTTTCTAAGTTGTTGTGAATTTATTATAAATTTTCTATGAAGGAAAATAGTTAATATTGGGCTTAAATTATTTTAAGCAATTATATACCGATTACGGGTCTAAAATTTAAGCATGTTAGAAGATGTATTAAAAGTGAATTATGGTGACTTTTGGAGAATTTTTCTAAGTATTTTACTATGCTTATAAAATTATTTAAGTTAAGAGACTTAAATGTTTTGTATGCTTTTACCAAGGAGAAGTGCTTATTTGTTAAAATGTTTTAATTGATAATTCTGAATTCGGTGGAAACTAATCATATTTTGATAAATAAGGTAGTTAGGTGAAAAATTTTTACTTTGATACGCATAAAATCAATTTTGTTATGATTTGCGCTTCGCCACTTCCTTAGTTGGCTTTCATTAACATGCCAGTTAGACCTTTCACACTGGTTCGAAATCAAAGCACATGATATCAATAAATTGGTACGGAGTGCATTGGGAAAAGGTGAAAGGACGTGTCGAAACCATGCTTTCGAAGGGATAAAGGTTGTTTTTCAAAGCTTTCAACTCCATTATTTACTTATGTGCGTAAAAGATGCTTTCGAAGGGGTTGAAGCCAACTCTATTAGCTTTTGAACCAATCAACTTAACTTTGTTTTTAGGAAGAAGCTTTCGAATGAGTTGCCGCTTACTCTTGGTTTAAAAGAAGCTTTCGAAAGTATAGCCACTTTAAACTTATTCGAAATCCATGCTGCCATATTCTTACCTTTCGAACTAGTTAAGGCCGCTTTTCTTTATAGCCTTAAAGCAACGTATTCGAAAGGATGTTTTCGCCTTTTTAGTTTTGAAGCTACCTTCTCCATGCTTTCAAAAGGGTCCTATAACGGCTTTCAAAATGGTTTTGGAAGCAATGGTTTCGAAAGAGTGAGTTTTGAAACTATCCTCTTTCTTTTACTTGGGATAAATGCTTTCGAAAATAATGATTTCAACCAAGTTCTTTATGATCCTATAATCATATTATATGTTAAACCCAAAGGTTTTGAAAGGAATAATTTTAAATGGTTTCAAAGCAATGTTTCCACAAAATTTTTACTTGAACCTAATACTTTTCGAGGGTACGTTTTGAGTGAAGGATTCCAATGCTTTCGAAAAGTATATCATAAGTATTTCCAGAGGAAAACCCAATGTTTTCGAAAGGTATATTTAAGCATACTAAAAGGTTTGTTTTAAGTGTTTTGAAAGGAAGATTTCTAATGCTTTCGAAAGACAAGTTTAATGGTTTCGAAAGAGGATGTCTAAGGTCTAAGTAATGATTTCAAAATGTCTATTTTCAATACATTCGAAAGATATGATTTAGCCTTTCGGCCTAGAGTTTTAAGGTTAAAGTAGTTAACTTACTTTGAAAGAGGTACTTTCAATGAATTCGAAAGGGGATTGTTTGAGGTTTTAAACAAAGGTTTTGAAGGTATTGTTTTGGCCTTATAGCCTAAAGTCTTCTATGTTAAAAAGAGGTTTTCACTTATTTTAAAGGGATAGATAACCTCATTGATTAGATTTCATCAACATTGTTTTGTAAGCATATATCATGACATAAGTATTTTGAGTAAAGCAAAGAGTATGATTTCTTTGTTTTATAAAGCTATGATTTCAGGGGTAAATCATTTACAAAGATTGTTTACAAGGAAATAAAATTTAAATAGGGCAGTCAACCTTAAGTATATGACTGGAAATGAATTTGGATAGCAAAGATAACCCTAAATTTATGACTCCGATATTAAAAGACCAAATGGGACTGGTGTAGGGTCCGTCCTATACTTTAGCTAATAGCCTCTAGCTAATATAAGTCCAAAATTCCAATGTGTAGGGCTTTGTCATAGATGAGGCTGAAATAATGTTATACACAAAAGGGAATATACAGAGTAAAAATAGACTATTGGTGAGCCCGCAAAACCATTAGGTTCAGTTGACCCTGGAAGAAGGTAGTTAAGGGTAGATAGCCAGGTATTGTGTCTAACAGAATTTAGATTATTGATTATGTCTTTAGGCTCGAGTCCGTCATTGGTGAATAGTTAGTCATATAAAGCTATAATGTGGATAGATAGTCCATTGATTTCCTAATTATTATGCATATATATATTTTCCATTATTGTTATAGTCAGTTGACTGTAGGATTTTGATTTGCAAATGATATGCTTTTAAAAGAATATTAGTGAGGGAAAACCCATTTCGCTAGGCGATGTTGTCTCACTTAATATTAGTAAATTGAGATATAATAGTATTATTCACACCAAGCTTTATGTCTGACTCAAAGTTTATGTTTTCCCCTTAAAATCTGGGTGCTCAAAATTTGATTTGAGTAGATTGAGAGTTAAGGACTTTTCAAGTTTAGCAGGTTAGACGAATAAGCTTCCGAAGACATGTAGGAGGCAAAGCTAGCTATGTAGGAGTTATTTAGTATTATTTCCACTGTGATGTATTTATGACTGCTTTGTCTATATAGTGCTCTGATCATCCAATGTGGCATCTTCATATGTCTCTTTTGGCATAATTTATAATAATTATATTTGACCAAAACCTGGGAATTGTTTTGGGATTATGTAACTGAATATGAAATATGGGTTTGAAATGTAATCAGAAAAGTTGTTTTTGAAATCTGTGTTGATTTTATTTCATATTCATGTGTTTATGATATTATGGATACCATTAACATTATCGTATTTTGCTACCGGAAGTTAATACTATGGATGACTGCAGCATCTGTAGCGCTTAACTTCGGGCCTTAAGATAGGGGATGTTACAACTTGATATCAGAGCATAGGTTTAGGAAAACATAAAAGAAATTTTAAACTTAAAAAATGATTTCAAAACATAGTCCTAAGGAATTAGAGAAAAGATTGGGGTATGCGATAATGCTATAGTAACATACTTGTATTTGATATACATAAGTGTACTCTTTACCTCTATTCACCTATCTCTCTTAGGTTATTCTTATGTATCTTACAAAGACTCGAAAGTAGATTTTAAGGAAGTAAGATATGGATGCGAGCTAAAGAGTTAACATTGGTAGTGGAAGCACCATAACCAATGGAAATGCCAGACCAAACATTAGAAGGAATCCAGGTCGGGCACAAACTGCTAATGTGGGTGCTAGAGCACCAAGTTGATATGGGATCTATGTATCAGTTCTTCGTCAACCTGATGCAAAATTGAACTAACATAGGATTATTCGGAGGAAATGCAAGAGAAGGAAATCAAGAAGCTCTGATGGTCTAAGCTTGGAGGAAAGCGTTTATCGGGACCGAGGACATAATTGAAGTGGAGAATTTTGTTACATCGTTACAAAAGGATTTTTGCCGATTTAGGGCTTAATGATGAGCAAAAAAGGAGAATTGCTTCTAAAAAGTTGTAAGGAGTAGTACTGTACTGGTGGAACAATGTTATTGTGGGAGTAAATGAAGAGATCACGACTTAGGTAGAATTCAGAAGGAGGTTCGAGGAAAGGTTCATGTTGAAGATTGCTAAGTTAACTCTGCTCAAGAAGTTTACGGATTTGTTGTAGGAAGATATGACAGTGCTTGAGTACGCCACTAGATTTGAGGAGCTATTGAGATACGAATATGCTACGATTGATACAGTTATAAAAAAATGAGAAGTTCATCTGTGGACTGTAACCCGAGCTTAAGAAAGCAAATTTGCCACATCTTGGGGATCCGTGTGATGTAGTTGTTGAGATGGCTTTGAGGCAGGAAGAGATGCTTTCATTTCTGGATGGTAACAAAGCAGGGAAACTTAAGGTGGGTAGAACCAAAAGAGAAAGATTTTCCATAAGAAAGACGCTCAGAATGGAGAAGCAGCCAAGAAAAGTAAGGCCGATATAGTTTGCTATAAGTGCGACAAGAAGGGACACTATGCTCATGAGTGCCGAACAGGAAAAGGAAAGAAAGCTGCTGATAAGAAAGAAGTAAAATGTTTCAATTGTGATAAGATTGGATATTATAAGAACCAGTGCATGGAACCAGCCAAGGACGGAAAAGGCAAGATGTTTGCATTGGAACTGGCTACCTCAAGACCAACAACCAAGGAGAAAGGTAAAGCTGTGTTGGGAGGTACACTTTTGATTCATGGTATGTCAGTTAGAGTTCTATTTGATACCGGTTCATTGCATTCTTTTATATCTCACTGTTTGGTAGATAAGCTTAACCTAGAACCCTCGTACCTAGTTACTTCATTAAGGGTTACAAATCTGATAGGAGGGTATGTGACTCATGGGATGAGATGTCACCACTTAGAGGTTGAATTGTTAGCTAAGTCATGTATTTGGTTGTAGTTTGCATGTATTTGATTTCATAGGGTTCAGAATTATTTTGGTTATGGATAAGTTAAGTAAATAAGATGTTAGGATATCTTGCTATGCTAGAAAAATATCACTTAGATACCCTAGCTATAGAGATTGGATTATATACTCCATAGAAAACCCTAGTTTTGATCTTAATGCTTCATTGGGTTTTATGGATGATGAAGACGAGTTGAGTTTTCATTGTTAGAGAATTTGCAGACATCTTTGAGCCCATGATAGGACTACCACCAAAATGATCCATTGAGTTTCATATAGATTTAGTACCAGGAACATAACTGTTGGGTAGACCGCCAAATAGAATGACACTTACCGAGATGAAGGAGCTAAAGGTGCAGTTGGTGGATTTAGAAGGTAAGAACTTTATTAGACCAAGCAGTTTGCCTTGGGAAGTAGTCGTAGTGTTTGCAAAGAAACTGGATGGATCATTGATTTTGTATATCGATTATTGTAAACTAGATGAGAAGACGATAAAGAACCGATATCCATTACCTAGAATTGATGATTTATTTTATTAGTTGAGTGGAGCCAAAGTATTTTCCCAGTTGGATTTGGCAACATGATTCCATTAGATTGGAGTATAGAATAATATTCCTTTGATGGCGTTTAGGATAATATATGGACCGTACGAGTAGTGAGTGATGCCATTTGGACTAACTAATGAACTAACATTTTTCATAGACTTGATAAACAGTAACTTCTGAGAGCATCTGGTCAGATTTTTGTTAGTATTCATAGACAATATTTTGATATACTCTAAGGATGAGAAAGAGCATGAAGTTCATTTAGAGTGGTTCTTGAGACATTGAGGCAACATCAACTGAAAGCGAAAATTTCAAAGTGACATTTTTTGAAGAAGGAAGTAAAGTTTATGGGTCATGTAGTCTCAAAAAAAAGGTTGTCAGTAGATCCGGCTCTGATCGAAGTAGTGAATAGTTGGAAGAGACCCGAGACAGTGACCGAGACAAAGATTTTTGTTGGATTAGCTAGTTATTATCGAAGATTCATTAAGGATTTTTCGTGGATAGCAGCACTGTTGACCAAGTTGACTCAGAAAGGTGCGAAGTTTGTTTGGACTGATAAGTGTGAGGAGGCATTCCAAAAAACGAAACACTTATTGACTAATGCACCTGTGTTAATTGTTCCAGAGGAGAATCAGTACTTAGTGGTGTACACGGATGCATCCAGGACATGGTTAGGAGCTGTGTTAATGCAAAGAGGTAAAGCGATTGCCTATGCTACACGGCAGCTCAGACCGCATAAGGTTAAATATCCAACTCATGATTTGAAATTAGCTGCAGTAATTTTTGCATTGAAGATTTGGAGATAATAACTTTTAGGAGAAAGATTTGAGTTGTATACGGATCATAAGTCATTGAGATATTTGTTCTCTAAAAGGAGTTGAATATGTGACATCAAAGGTGGTTAGAGTTTTTAGCAGCTTATGACTTTGGTATTGAGTACACTTGGGAAAAGGGAATAAGGTTGCAGATGCACTTAGTAGAAAATATCAGAATGTAGTATTGGCAATGATAGCTGAGTGGAAAGATTTAGAAGCATTGACTACATGCGGAGTATAATGGAGATCTAAGAGTAGTTCTAGTCAAGAAAATGCTATGTTGTCATGTTTAAAAGTTTGACTAGTGATGATCGAAAGGATTGCTTCTAAACAAGGGGAGGACCCATTATTCACTAAACGAATCAGAAAGTTAAGGGATAGAACGAGGGGCGATGACTTGAAGAATTTCAATCTTGACCAGAATGGATTGCCAAGGTCAAATAGAGGAAATGAGAGTATGTGGGTTATAGTGGATAGATTAACCAAGGGTGACCATCTTATTCCAGTTAAGTCGACCAAGACAGCCCCAGATTTAGCTAAGTTATTCATGAGGAATATAATTAGACTGCATGGAATTCCTAGTAACATAGTAAGTGATGGAGATTCCTTATTCACTAGCGAGTTCTGGAAGAGTCTACAGGAGACTTTAGGCACCAAGCCCAAGATGAGTACCGCTTACCATCCATAGACGACGCGCAAACGGAGAGAGTTAACAAAGTCATAGAAGATTTGTTAAGAGCTCGTTTGCTAGATTTCGAGGGATTATGGAAAGACTACCTACACCTAGTCGATTTTTGGTGTAACAACAATTATTGGACTAGTATAGGGATGGCTTTATTTGAAGCTTTGAATGGATGGCTATGCAAATCTTTCATTTTGAAGCGACCCGCTATTTTGGACCATTCAAATCGACAATAAAACCATACATGTCCGACTTGAATAATTCAAAATACCGAATTGTTAATTAAAATTTGGCAAAACTTAACATATATAGTAAATAAATCATCACAGATCACAGACACAGAGTAATATAATGCAGCGGAATAGATAAAGAATAGTAGTTCATGAAGCTACTATATACATTGGAGTTAGAAATAAAATACAACTGAATATCTTAGATGTAGTGAAGTCTCCAGTATGCGCAGATGACTTCTCTGAACAAATCAACATGATGACTGAAAGGATAGATAGCTGGATCTTCAAGCAAGGCTCCAACTTCGAAGGTGAGTCTCAAATGCTGTATCACTCAGTCTGACCCGAGCGTAAAGCAAAACACAAAACACTCGAGTCAAGATTAACATTCTTATATCAATAAATCCAACTCAAGTGAAATATCAACCGAAATACAAATAACTTAATGGATGTTTGGAATAACCATCCTCTAAGGGTCCATGGAACTATCTACAGGGTAGAAATATACACTATAACATCGTGGTTCTTTCATCTTAATTTATACCTCAAAATCAAATATCATTTCACTTCAAATATAGCTATTTTCCAAAATAGTATTTAGATATATTAAATAATTCATACCGTAAAATATTTTCAATTTCCTCAACTTAACAAATTGTTTCAACATCAACCCGACCTTCCCATTTAAATTAAATTCAATCTCAATTTATCAATTTAAATTCAACTCAATTCCTAAAATAACCACTTCAATTTTATCGATCTCAAATTAGGATTTGTAATCACAAAATACCCCCTTATATTCAATATTTTTAAACCTTTAAGTATTCAACGTTTCATCTGAATTTTTATTCAATTTAGTTTTCTAAATAATAAATTCAAATTTAGTTCAACCTAAATTTTCATTTTAATTCAATTTAGTTTCTAAATAACAAATTCAACTATATTGATTTCAAATACTGATCCGAATCTCAAATATAAACCATTTAAATTCCAATATAGTTTAAGGCTTAAAAATTTAAATGTTCAATTTAACCGTTTCATATAGATCTCGATTTAACCTCATTATTATTTAGTCTTGAAATACTTCCTCATTTGATTCAAGATTATTTAATTAACCTTAAATTTCATTTTTCTCAATATTTTCTTTAATTTACTTAAACGTGAAATATGCATTTAATCGCTTAAATCAAAAATCCAGTTATAAAATCCTACCTTTTTAAAATTTCCCATTTAAAAAATTTAGATTGATTTAATTAAATAAATCCTTATTTAGATACCATTTAATAAACTAAAATTTATCTCCCCATCTTAATTTATCCCAATTATTTCAAAAATCTATTTGAAATATAATTTACATAAATATTAACATAGTTTATGTATTAAATCAAACATAATTAAATTAAATGTCATTAAATCTATATATATAGAAATTTAAGAATTAACATTTATTAAGACCATATATTTCTTTCCAAACAAAGAATTTATTTCCAAATATTTATATATGAACCACGGTGTCTGTATATATTCCTTATCATCTGGTCAAGTGTTACGGATATTTATCATTTAAATCCGTACACTAAATATATACGGGTGGATATCATTCCAATCCGTAATCCCAAATTTAATTAAATGAATCGCTTGGGTCTATCATTTCAACCCATAACGAAATTCTCCTATTCTAAAGTCTGTTCGGGTATGTATCATTTCAACCCATAGTGAATTCTAAACTACAGGGAACTTGCAGAGTGATAACAGATAAAAAAATATAGCAGGATATGATAATAATATAAAACAGGAATATATCATCAGTAATTAAATAAAGTATAAACAATAGGATATGGTGTCATATCCCGTAGGTGAACAGATACAGGTAATAACATAAATATAACAATTTAAATAACTACAGCAACATATTTCAATTGTCGTTTCAATTGAAATCAAATTTAATAAATAAAAGAATGTAAATCATGAGTGATTGCTCACCTTTCAAGGTTAGAGAGATAGACAATGAAGTTGAGTTATGAAATGCAAGCACGACTTCCAAAGCAAAGTTAGATGGTACGATTTCGACGGAAAAGCTGATAGATAGAAATTGATGAGAACGGATCAAATTAGCTTGATAAAATTGAAATGAAGATTATATGATTAATTTATTACTTTCTTTCAAAATGAACGTTAAATCAAAACACGCATTTTAAAAATGATATATATATATATATATATATATATATATATATATATATATATGCACACCCATGAAAACCATATAACTTTAAAACGCTTCCATTTCATATTAATGTTAAATACAAATATATAATTATTCAAAATGTCACATATATAGTATATTCATTTTATGGTTGTCGTTTCCATGTAATAAATATTCATTTTGAACCAATATTAAAATAATATATATGTATAGTTAAAAAAATCAATGTTCTAACATAAAACACATATATTAAAGATCAACACACATATATATAATATCTTTTGAAATGAATACTTATGTCTATATATAATTATTATAGTATATTACTTTCCTTTTCAAAATATCCAGCAGGAAATCAAACAAACTTATGCACATATATGTGCAGATAAACAATATTCTTTATAATACATTGTTAACTTACTCCTTTTTTTTCTCTTTTTTTTATTTTTTTATTTTTTTTATATTTTTTATAAAACCTTTATATATAACAAAATATATGTATAAAATAAAATATTTGTATATATAAAAATCAAAACGTTTCAAACATATATTCAAAAACTGGATCATATAAATAACAATGTATTTAGTTAACGCATAGTATAAAATTCATTTATATAACACTCTTATATATATATAAATCTTGTATAAGTAAACCTTTATAGCTTCATAACTTATTTACTTTCACATATAACAAGATCTGTACAAAAGAATGCAAACTTTTCTCAAATTCTTTTGAACGTATGTAAGAAAATTTTTAAACAATAAATATACCTTCTTATTTAGGAAAGAAAGTAAGCAGGCACTTGTAGGAGAAACGTGAGTGGAGGTTGAGGGTTGTAGGCGGTGGGAAGGGAAGAGGGGCAGAGATAGCTTCAGGCGATGGGTATATACGTCGTGCAATTTTTTTTTTTTTTATATCTGGCGTAGGCGATGGAAAAATTTGGGAGGAGGAAAAGTAAGCAATGGTGGGGAGTGGATCTCGAAAATGAAGAAGGAGCAGGCAACAATGAAATATATGAAGAGAGAGGTAGTGGAAAGCTGCAGAGAAAAATAAAATATAAAAGGGAATAATAAATGAAATATCAACGTTCATGCGTTGATTTAGTAGAGAAGTTAAAGCAAATAAGAAGAGAATGGATTGATCTAAAGGAAAGGCAATGAATGGTTTAGAAATAAATACATGTAAAACGTATACGTTTTAATTTCAAAAAGGAAAGAAATAAATACGGGGATGGCAACAGTCAAAATGCACGTTTAGGCTAATAATAGAATATAAAAGTAAAAAACTCAAAAGGATAGACACAGAGACATGAAATCAAGGAGACAAGGGAAGCAAGCGATCTTTCAAATTTATAACGTTGGCAATAAATATAAAATAAATGAAAATTAATAGATGGATGCTTGATTGACGCAGTGATTAAAGTAAGGTTGCGTGTCAGTCACGATGAAATTTGAAAAAGAAGAAAATGTAAATGAATAAAAGGGGTAAGCCAGATTTTCAGCTTAGATTTAGAGAAGACACATCAAATGCTGAAAAAGGGAATTATGAAACGGCTAGATTCTAGCAAATAATAAATATGGTAAGAAAAGTAAATAGGCAGGTTATAAATCAGATTGGAAAGAAAAGTGGAGAGGTTAATTGATAAAAGAATTAAGATAATGAAAATGCATAATAATATTGTTGGCATCTAATGTCATTTAACGTTAACTAGCATCAATCATGTCAGACACCCATGTTAAAAAAAGAAACGCATATAGGAGCATGCATTTTCTTCTGACTTGCAACATCATTCATCATTTTGGCATTCGTGATTCAACAAATTAAGGTGGTGGTCAAAGTCGTGAAATGGTAGCAAATTAACGATGAATAGGATCCAATAATTCTTAGTGCAATGCACAAAATTGGAAAAATCAGCATGTGCCCTCTACGCACATGCTAAGATTTGCATAATTTCACTAATAACCTTTATAATTTTGCATTTTTGCGTGATAAATATAGATAGTTTGATTTTTTAACAATTTACACTGTGTATTAGTGATTATTTCTTGTTTGAGCGGTTGTTAGCATATGCCTACTGAATACATATTAACATAATCCCATAAAAATTTATGTGTACTTAAAATGTTCTTCTAATAAAGTTTTTTTTCTTTTTTCTTTCAAGATTATTATTAACATTTAGAATATCATTTGACTTATCCTAAGGTTGATGATTTTCAAATCCTATTAAGATTAAGGTCGCTAATTGATTATTGTTGAAAGCTAAGGATATTAAGAAAATACTATTATGTAATCTATATCTTGTACACGGAATTTGTTATTAAAATCGTATCATTAGAGTTACATGTATGATTATAAACAATAACATTCATAATGTACAACTACGATGTTGCAGATCCTTTTAATTTATACTATTCATTCTCTACCTATTAATTTATACTATTTATTCTCTACCTATTAATTTATACGTTTCATTCTCTACCTATTAAGTTATACATTTTATTCTCTACCTATTAATTTATACATTTTATTCTCTACCTATTAATTTATACGTTTTTATTCTCTACCTATTAATTTATTAAAAATTATTAAAATTTTATGGGTCGTTACACATTTGTTGGTTAGAGACCGAGGATAGGTTAGTACTTGGTCCAGATTTGGTTAGAGAAGCTGCATAGAAGATTGAGTTAAGTCAAGCTAGGATGAAGGAAGCTCAGTCTAGGCAGAAGAGTTATGCTGATAAAAGACAAAAAGACTTAGAGTTCTCAGTTAGAGATCATGTTTTCGTCATGGTATCATCGATAAAAGGTGCAATCAGATTTGGAGAGTCAGGAAAATTGTCTCTAAGATTTGTTGGACCATTTCCTATTGTAGAAAGGATTGGAAAAATCATGTAAAGAATAGAGTTACTGAATAGTTAGGTAGGATTCCATAATGTTTTTCGTATTTCTCGTCTAAGAAAGTGCATTTGGGATCCAAAGACTACTATTACACTGATTTTGTTAGATGATCTATTAGTGAAACCGGACATGACTATAGTTAGAAAACCAGTTTGTATAGTTGCAAGAGATGACAAGAGACTAAGAAACAAGATAGTCAGATTAGTCAAAGTCCAATGGAGTGATGACAAAAGACTGTATTTGGAAAACTGAGAGTAGGATTAGAGATATCCTGACTTGTTTCGTGGTATGTTTTACCTTTATGATTGATTTCTATGAGTACCTTATTATAATTTCAAGGACGAAATTCTTTAAAGAGGAGAGTTCGTAACGACTCTAATTTTGATTAACATTATTTAGTACGTTTAATTAAACAAATTAAATGAAATAATGTAGATGGTCAAAGGATCGAGACTTGTTAATTAAAAGGCCATGCCTTAATGAATGTATAAGCAAATGAAAACTAAAAATAAGCGTATAGGAAGAATATGGTAAGGGCAAAATAGGAATAGTCTTTGTTCTTATACCCGAAACCCTTCTATTCTTCATTTCTCATTCGTTTCAACATTACAAACAAAACCAAAACTCTAATAAGCTCGAACAACCACTGTTAAGAAGAATCTAAAGAAGATAAGCTGAGAAAAAAGTAGAAAGCTTGAATAAATCAATCAAAGAGAAAATCTCAACCTTCTTAACACCAAGCTAAGGTTAATATTTTGATTTATATCTCACTTTTGTTAATGACTTCGGGTTCAAGGTTGGATCTGAACTATTTTGTAATTAATATGATATGTTTATTTGAATATATATATATATATATATATATGCATGTTGACGATTTATATTGTTTCATATAGATTTTATGATAAGTTTAGATAGATACACGTATATAACGACATTTAAATGATTTGCGTTTTTGATATATGGTCAAAAACATTATTTTAGAAGTGGGTTTCAAGTTTCGTAATTTTCTAAGTTCTTATGAATTTATTATGAATTTTCTATGAAGGAAAATAGTTAATATTGGGTTTAAATTATTTAAAGCAATTATATACCAATTATGGGTTTGAAATTTAAGCACGTTAGAAAACATATTAAAAGTGAATTATGGTGACTTTTAGGGAATTTTACTAAGTATTTTACTGTGTTTATAAAATTATTTAAGTCAAGGGACTTAAATGTTTTATATGTTTTAACTAAGGAGAATTGCTTGTTTGTTAAAGAACAAATGTTTTAATTGATAATTCTGAATTTGGCACTTTTTGGAAAAGGATTTTGATAAATAAATGGAAAATAAACATATTTTGACAAGTAAGACAAGTTAGGTGAAAATAAATTACTTTGATAGGCATAATCAGTTTTGCTATGATTTACCCCTTCACCACTTCCTTAGTTGGCTTTCATCAACATGACAATTAGACCTTTCGTACTTATTCGAAACCAAAGCATATGATATAAACAAATTGGTATGGAAGGGAAAGGCAGAAGGGATGTTTCGAAACCATGCTTTCGAAGGGGTAGAAGTTATTCTTCAAAGCTTTCAACTCCACTACTTACTTATGTATACAAAATATGTATTCGAAGGGGTTGAAGCCAACTCTATTGGCTTTTGAATTAATCAACATGATGTTGTTTTTAGAAAGGAGCTTTCAAATGATTTGCCACTTACTTTTGTTTTAAAAGAAGCTTTCGAAAAGATAGCCGCTTTAAAGCTATTCGAAAACCATGCTGCCGCATTCTTACCTTTCTAACTAGTTAAAGCCATTTTTCTTTATAGCCTTAAAACATTGTATTTGAAAGGGTACTTTCACCTTTTTAATTTTTAAGCTGCCTTCTCCATGCTTTCGAAAGGGTCCTATAACCGCTTTCAAAATGGTTTTGAAGGCAATGGTTTCAAAAGAGTGGGTTTCAAAACTATCCTCTTTCTTTTACTTAGGATAAATGCTTTCGAAAGCAATGCTTTCACCCCAATTCTTCATGACCCTATAATCATACTATATGTTAAACCTAAAGGTTTCGAAAGGAATGATTTTAAATGGTTTCGAAGTAATATTTCCACAAACTTTTACTTGAACCTAATACTTTCGGAGGGTACGTTCTAAGTGAGGGATTTCAATGCTTTCGAAAAGTATATCATAGGTATTTCGAGAAGGAAACTCCAATGTTTTCGAAAGGTGTGTTTAAATGTACCAAAAGGTTTGTTTTAATTGTTTTAAAAGGAAGATTTCCATGCTTTTAAAAGACAATTTTAATGGTTTCGAAAGAGGATGTCTAAGGTTTATGCAATGATTTCGAAAGGTCTATTCTCAATACATTCGAAAGATATGTTTTGGCTTTCGACCTAGAGTTTTAAGGTTAAAGTGTTGACTTATTTTGAAAGAGGCACTTTCAATGAATTCGAAAGCGGATTATTTAAGGTTTTGAAAGTATTATTTTGGCCTTATAGCCTAAGTCTTCTAAGTTAAAAAGAGGTTTTAACTTATTTTAAAGGGATAAATAGTCCCATTGATTAGTTTTCATCAACATTGTTTTGTTTAAAGCATATATCATGGCATAATTATTTGAGTAAAGCAAAGAGTATGATTTCCTTATTTTATAAAGTTATGATTTCAGGGGTAAATCATTTACGAAGATTGTTTACAAGGAAATAAAATTTGAATAGGACAGTCAACCCTGAGTATATGATAGGAAATGAAATTTGAATAGGGTAGATAACCCTAAATTTAAGACTCGAATATTAGAAGATCCTGATGGGACTGGTGTAGGGTCGTGCCCTATACTTTAGCTAATTCGAAAATTCCATTGTTAAGGGATTTGTCATAGATGGGATTAAAATAATGTTACACATAGAAGAGAATATACAGAGTAAAGATAGGTTATTGGTAAGCATGCAAAATCATTAGGTTCAGTTGACCCTAGAAGAAGATAGTTAAGGACAGATAACCCAGTATTGTGTCTAATTGAAGTTAGATTATGTCTGGCGGGCCCGAATTAGCCAATGGCTAATAGGTATCTAGCTAAAATTATAGTGTGGACAGACAGTCCATTGATTTCCTAATTACTATGCACATATGTATTTGCTATTATTGTTATAATCAGTTGATTGTAGGATTTTGATTTGCAAAAGATATTCTTTAAAAATGATATTAGTGTGTGGAAACCCGTTTCTCCTGTGGTGTGGTCTCACTTAATATCAGTAAATTGAGATGTAATAGTATTATTCACATCGGGCTTTATATTTGACTTGAAATTTATGTTCTTCACTTAAACTCTCTGGTGCTCAAATTTGATTTGAGTAGATTAGGAGTTAAGGAATTTTCAGGTTTAGTGGGTTGGACGAATAAGCTTTCGAAGATGTGCAGGAGGCAATGCTAGCTATATAGGAGTTATTTAGTATTATTTCTATTGCGATGTATTTATGACTGCTATGTCTATCTAGTACTCTGATCATCTAAGGGAGTATCTTCATATGTTGCTCTTGACATAATTTGTAATAATTATATTTGATCAAAACTTGAAAATCGTTTTGGGATTATGTAGTTGAATATGGAATATGGATTTGAAATGTAATCGGAAAGTTGTTTTTGAAATTTATGTTGATTTTATTTCGTATTCATGTGCTTCTGATATTATACATACCATTAACATTACCGTATTTTGTCACTGGAAGTTAATACTATTGATGACTACAACATTTGTAGAGCTTAGCTTCGGGTCTCAAAGTACGTTCTTCGTGTGACTTGATCGTGCTTTGTGTGAACTAATCGTGCTTCGTATGTTTATTCGTTTATAGAAAACATTTAGTCGACTTAGCACTAAAAGCCGACGGAGTAGGCTTGTCTATCTATAGGAAGTACGACTGATGTTCGAGTAAGGATATGAGCAATAGAGCTCTAACCTATTGGCTTCACTCTTGATCGAGGGATAATATGAGATGAAAATATCGAAAATGTGATAAGCACACGAGACTTGGTTTCCATATGCGATTGCTTTCATTATCATTGAATGACCAAATTCATCAACTCAATCTTGGAGAGACCGGGCTTGTATGTGTTTTACTTACTGAAAACCACTTCAAGATCGAGATATATGTTCTATCTTTTGAAAGTGGATCTATTCAAGATGCTAGAATCTATATGTGGTTTCAAGATCTGTTCGAGATGTGAGAAACTAATTGGGGATCCGTGTTCTATTTGAGTGATAAAGACTTGTCTGACAGATTCCGAATGTGACCTCGACATCGGAAATGGCTAAAGATAGAGTAGGACGCATAATCTTACGTTTTGCAGTCCGACAATGGAGTATGTCAACTCTAGATCTACAGTATGCTTGTTGATATATTGTGTGCGCAAGTTGATGATACTTGATTCCACATGGTTCGGGTTCACTCGTTCGGCCATGGGCTGATTTTCCTTACCTTATGGTATATTTTAACTTAAGATATACGGTGCTTGGAAGGTGTTTTCTGATCTTTGTGCGTGGATTTCGAAAAGTGTTTTACTTATCGAGAACTACTTCAAGGCTGAGATATGTGTTCTATCTCCTGAAAGTGGATATGTTCGAGATGTTGGTATTCATGTGTGGTTGCGAGATCTATTCGAGACGTGGAAATATAATTGGGGATTCGTGTTCTATTCGAATGATGAAGACTCGTGTGAAAGATGCTGAACGTGACCTCGACATCAGAAATGGTTAAAGATAAAGTAGGATGCACAATCTAGGGTTTTGCAGCAGTCTTGCAATAGAGTATGGCAACTCTTAATCTAAAGTATGCTTATCGATATGTTATGTGCCGGAGTTGATGATACTTGGTTCCGTGTGGTTCAGGTTCGCTCGTTCAAGCGTGGGCTACCTTATGGTATTTTATCTAGAGATATACGATGCTCGAAAGCTGTTTTCTGTTCCTTGTGGATGGAGTTTGGATTTGGCTTCTCCGAAGAGATCTCCATGGAAAATCCATTATGTGAACATTCCTTATCAGATTTGATTGTACTCCTAAATTGCTATTGAATGTAATCAATGTAATCATTCCAGCTTTTTTATAGTATTTATATTCTATACCCTAGACATTATCTATTATATCACCTTATGTACTTATTAGATGGTAGTTATTTTGAGGGGATAACCGTTATGGCATTCCATGTGGTCTCAATGGTACTACTATATGGTTATCGCATAGTTCTTAAGTTTATCGAACCAGACTTATGTCTAACACATGGCTTTTGTTTTCCTTAAATTTCTCATGGGCTCTTTCGAGTAGTTTGAGAAAGGTAGGTTTTTGTTGATGTTCATTGGAGCATGAGAAGATGAGTTGGATGTTTCACCTACTGTAGTATTCTTATTTCCGCTTCTTTTCTATATTCTACATATCAGCATTTGTATGGACAAACAATGATAACTATCCAAGCTGATGATGGCACTTAGGTTTGTATCGGTGTAACTCTTTATACCGATCTTTTGATATTATATATTACCGTTCCGTTAGTGAGATTCTAATGTTGTGTTCTCTCTTTTCTTGTTCTATTTCTTTTTATTTCACTCTAGAAATTCGTCCTTTTGGTACTTGGATGCTCGGCATATGAATACCATGGATGTATTAGTGTTGACATTTGGGGGTTTAAGATAGCAAATTGTTACATAATTCCTTCAAAAATAGTCCTTGAGTCTACAATATAACAGTTTTTCTTTTCAAATTTTATCATAATGCCTTTGCCACATAGTTGACTAATACTAAACAGGTTGTATTTTAAATTTTAACTAGTAAAACATTAGAAATAATACGAGTTTCAAAATTACCGACGTTGCTGATGCTGATGACGTATCCCTTTGAATTATCACTAAAGTTTATTATACCTATGTCCTTATAGATAATGTTTATTAGTGATTCTAGATTTCCTTTCATGTGTCGTGAGCATCCACTATCAAGTATCCATTTGTCTTTCTTCTCATCATCTGTCATAAAGTTACACATCATCTTTTTTATGTCTCTAAGTCGCTCTTACTTGACATGGAGTCTGAATCATCCCATATTTCATTATAAATGTGTTTCCTCTTTCTATTCAAAGAGTCCATGTAAAGAAAGAACTTTAATTTTTTTTGATCTGGATAATCCCTCTATAAATGTCCAGTTTTGTTGCATCCAAAGCATTTGATGGTATCTTCGCTCCTGATTTATTTGGGTTTCCGTCGGTCCTTTTAGATTCGTTTCTTTTTCGATACTTTAGGAATTTTCTAAATTTCCTATTCATAAACAGTTTTTTCTCATCATCATCCGATCCTTCATCTCCATGAGTAGCACTGAATGCCAGTGTTTTCATCTCACCTTATTGGCTTTCTTTTCTTCCCTGCAATTGAACTTCATATGACATTAAATTACCTATTAATTTTTTTTACTTCCAATGTACCGATATCATCGGCTTCTTCTATAGATAGAGTCTTTTGATCCCATTTACTTGTAAGTGAATTAAGAATCTTTCAAACTTGATCCTCTTCATTGTATTCTTTTCCTAATGATATTAAAGCATGTAATATGTCTTGAAATCTAATATGCATGTTAGAAATAGACTCATTTGCTTTCATTTTAAATAATTAAAATTGATTACTTAATATAGAAATCTTGGCTTAATTACCCTTACTAGTGCCTAATGCAACTTGCAGTATTCTTCATATTTTATACGTAGACTTACATATTAAAACTCTATTAAATTCATTTTTATTTAGTGAACAAAGTAATGCATTCATAGCTTTTGAGTTACTAAGTGCTTTTGCCTTTTGCTCCTTTATCCATTGAGCATATGCAGTCCGGTGTTCCCTATACTCAATTTGGGTAATATTCCAAATTTCATAACACGTGGATTGTAAATAAATTTTCATTCTACATGACCAATATGGAAAATTACTACTATTAAAAGCGAGAGTCTAGCAGTTGACTGGTTTTCTACAAAATTACTAAAAAGTGTCTTACTAGTGTTGGTGGCCATTATACTTTTCAAAAATCAGATTATGAGTTTTTGAAAACCATGTGCTCTTATACCAAATGTAGATAGGGTAATGATGGGTGTGATAACCTAATATATACTATAGAAGAATTTATCTTAAGGCTATTTTACACTAGAGGGCGGATGAACAGTGTATTTAATTTTTTTATCAATACTTGAAAATTTAAGACTCTATCATAAATTATTCAAACATAGGTAATCATATAATCGTACAACAATCAGATAATAGTAAGTAAATGTAGTAAAAGTAAAGGTAAAGAAGACATGTTTTAGATTTTCAATCCTGCATCCAGTCTTGTACCATGTCCAAAATTTCACTAGTCGCATCTTTAACTTCAAATCAGGTGGCAAGAACATCCTTTACACCTTTTAACTTTGACTCTGGTGGCAAGGATACCTACTAGAATTTGACTCAGGCAACCAACATACCCTTTTGGAATTTGACTTAGGTAACCAAAACACCTATCCTGTCTTTGTCTCGGTGGGTAGGATAACTCTCTTATAATGTAATCTTAAGTTTCACTTGGGTGGTCAAGTTCACCTTTTTGAAAGTAGTATTAGTGTACTACAAGAAATCAAATCTTTCGATCATAATCCTAAGTAGTTTGTTGATACAAAATCCAATAAACCTTTAGTAGTGAAATTTCTATGCTTTTGAGTAGAATATAGTGAAGATCAAAGAGTTAATGGTATAGAATAGAAGTGAATCTTCTTTGATCTTTTATATGAATGTAGAGAAAGAGAATTAATGTAGAAATCCATAGCACTTTTTTGAAATCTTAAAGAAAATGAGAGGGAAGAGAGAATAAAGAAGGTAGTTATAATTGTTGTAAAAATTCAAAATCTAAGGCTTTTAAATAGAGGTTGAAAATCTATGTCCATTCATGAAAAGTTGGCACCAAAAGTTGCTTCTTTTGAAAAATATATTTCAATGGTCTTGTTGACATACATATATTTGATACATCGACACCCACAAATTAATTTGTGTATTTTCTTTTTTTTTTAAACTCAACCTAGAGGGAATAACTCCTTGCCTAGAGTGTCTACCAACCCTAGGAAGGTTTATGCCAGCCCCAACATAGAGGTTTTATGTTCCCAACCATGTTATAGGATTAATGGGAATCCACCTTCACGCCTTGAGGGGAGTAGGGCTGATAGGTATCAAACTCGCGACTTCGTTAACAGGAGGCAAGTATCTCAACCACTGCGCCACTACAATTTGAATATGTTTTAAAATATATTTCTTTATAAAAAATCTATTAAAACTTATTTTATAATTAAATTAAATATTATTCTTTTATAAAAAAATTAGTGGGAAAACAATTTTCGAAGTGAAGATAATCAACGATATGATACTACCTATGTCTTTAACATTTAATCTAAGATTCAATAAAATACTAATACAAATGTCTTGAGCTCTTCTTACTTTTATTCTTGAATATTTTAAAACTCGTGAGTTTTCAAATATATCTCAACTAACTCTTGATTCATACCTCTTCAAGCTTTTATTCAATCATCATTTGTATGTTAAATATTCATGGTTTCCTACACAATATACTATATAACTTGAAAAGACATTAGTAATAATATTTATATGGTTGTTGCCATTAAAATCAATACCTTGGGTATTAAAAATAACGGCAATGCTGATGTTGATGGTGACGATAAGGACGATGGTAATGCCAAGGATGATTTATTAAGAAAAAAATAAAGACGACGCCCATGATGACTAGGGAGCAAAAGATAGTACTCACGAAACTGGTCATGATGCCAACTTTGCTTCTCCTGTTATTATACCTAGAGTTGATGATACTCCACCAAATCGCCCTTCTAACAGACTCCTTCCATCCTACATGGGTGGCTCTAGCCGATCATTTTTTAAAACCAAGAAGGTTCTTTCCTTACGATCGAAACCATCTATATCTCCTTAGGCAATTTAATGTTTTTGTTACTTTTGATTTTAGCTCGAACTTCTTATTAACTTTGTTCTTACTATTAGAAAAAAGGAATAATAGGCATTATTTTAATATTTTGTTAGACTGAAATAGGAGTTAGGTTTAAGGCTGAACAGAGAAGGAGAGATACTTTACAAATACGTTAACAAAGCTAATGATAAACGCATGAGACTTCAAGAATGATTTATGTTCCTATATGATTTTAAAAATAAATGAATTTCCCCTCTCCTTCGAAGGTCTCATGTCCATAAATCGAGTTTCCACAAAGAAAATGAAGAGCTTATGTGACAACCCGCACCTTTCGACACACCGATCTAAAGCTTAGAATGGCTTTCTACCTTGCATCGTGTAAAGAAATGCGAATTGTTGGGGTTTTACCTTTAATAATTTAGAAACTAATACAAGAAGATATAATCTAAGATATACTACACTTTCAAAACTCATAATGGAAGGAATAAAACATACATAATAGAAAATATCCATCTTAGAAAATATCCAAATCATAGTTCCAGAATAAATCAGTACGTAGTCAATATAGAGTACATAGAAAAATATTTCTTAAAGTCTAATACATGATGCAAACTATATTGATATGATAGAATAATACATGGAGAGTAAATATAGTAAAAGCAGACTCCAAGATAAGAACGACTCTCAAGTATCAAGAATTGGCCAAATACTATTAATCGGGTTTTAAACCAAGTTAAAGCCAGTGGAAGTTGCACCAATAAGATGACGAGGAAATGACTTGAAATCTTATAAGCATGCTTAGGTGAAGCAAGGAAACAACTTGGAAGAGTTTCATCAAAAAATGAGCTAAGTAAATAACTCGGTGTCGAGTCATTTGGCTTGGTACAGAGTCATTTTACCCTATCACCTCATGATCAAGTGTTTTCCCAAAGTTTGGACAAGCAATTCCAAGGGTTGAAGAGAAGAAAGCCAAGAAAATAGGATAACTCAAATATAAATGAATGATCACCAGAACCAACCAAAAGCCAAAGGAAAAGAGCATGGAGCACAACAACTTGAAGATAAAAAGCAGAGCAAAAGAGATGGATAAATTTCCACTTAAGGAAATAACTCTACATTATGTCAAATGACTCGGTACCGAGTTATTATTTTAACTTGGTTGCCTTTGAGCTCTCTTGTGTGATGTTAGGCTAATGTCTAGACTCTATCACAAGTAGGCTTCTAACTCAACGCACCCATTTCCCTATAAGTACAAATCAATGAGCAACCAAAAAAGGATCTTCTTCCTAACCTTACTTCTTCACTCTTGATCTGGGATTCCACTGCTCTTAACCATCTTCCTACCTCATAGTCATCAAGACAGCTACTCTTGGTGGTTCTACGCCTACGAACTTGTTAACTTCTTGTAATTGTGAATCTAATTCTTTGTAATCTCACATTAAACTCTCTCAGATCCTAATCAATAAAGCTATAAATTGGACCTAGGCTAGAGATTGCCTATCCTCTATAAAATTCCTATGTCTCCCATTTATTTTCTTTGATTTCTATTGTTAACTGCTAGATCTAAGTCTCATAGGTTCCCTACAACTCATTCTTAGGTGTTGATCCATTTTTGGTATCAACATTTTTGGTGCTTTCACTGGAAAAACTGAATCCAGGCTTACGTCTAGCTTGCTATCGTGGTTTTGGAGATATCTAGTGGTTAGGTCCAAAAAAACTAGTTCTAATAAGTTTGAGAACTGGTTGTTAAAGACCAATGGCACTTAGAAAAGGAAGTTTTGCTTTCTAAAGATCCACAGGAGCAATGGCTAACAGTGATGAACGAAACACTCACCAAACGGAAGTTAATAATGGAAATGCAATACCAAAATCGTCTATTCAATAGGAAGTTGTTACTAGAGAAGAGCTTAATAAGATGATTCATGAACTTAACTAGAAGATGGTGGATGGCCAGAAAAATCTAATGGATAAGATAGACGGCTGTTGACCTTGTAGTGCCAAGGACAAGAAGAGTTAAGAGAGAAACTTCTTTTGCAATTAAAGAAGAGAACTCTTTGATTTTTGGCCTAAATAGGAGAGATAGGAAGCTAAAGCAGAAGTAAGTAGCTGGAGGAGTCGTCGCATGAAAAAGCTGGAGTGCTCCTCCCACAAGAAGGTAAACTGGAACTGATAGGAATGTCTCTATGGAGGATGTTCAAGAAGGTGATGCAATGGATGTATTTGATGAGAAAGAGGACTTGCAGCTTGATGACGAAGACTTGAAGATGGACACTGGTGTTGACAGATAAAACACTAGAGTTGCATTCCAAACTGCGCGGCAAGACCAACTGGGCACCAACAAAATTCTATAGGAGTGGTTCTCTTGAAGAATGGAGACCCTAGACATTAGTCGGCAAGACAAGATCGTTTACAGAGTCAAACTCTCGATGCAACACATGATAGTCAACCTATAGATTACCGTGCTAGCAAGAGTAGATTGCTGGCATAGTCAAACGATTGGTGGAGGAGAGCAAGGGTAGGAAATATGAAGACTGTAGTTATGCACTAAGACGAACTCCATTTACTGAAAATATTCCAAGAAAAGAATATCCCTAATAGTTTACCATGTCATCAATGTCATCCTACAATGGACTACTGGTCTCGGACAACACATACTCAAATACGAATGACATATGGATGGAGCTAAAGCTATGGAAGCTGTTCGTTTTAGGTTTTTCCCTATCTTCTTGGAAGGAGTTACTTCTATATGGTTCACTAGGCTTGCACCTAAATCCATAATAATGTTTGATGAGTTGGCTAAGAAGTTTCTGAAGCAATTCAAACTCCACATGGCACAACGGAAGGATGTTATGTCATTATTTGACTTGTGATAAGGACCCCAGGAGTCACTGAAAGCTTTCTTAAACAAATTGAACATCATCGTCGTAGAAGTTAGATATCCAAAGGAAAATCTTGTACTCATGGCACTTGTCAAGGGTGTTCGCTTGGACACAAAGTTCGATAGGTGGATAAAAATGAAGCAACCTACTACTATGGAGGAATTCCATCGAAAGGCATACCATTTTCTGAGGCTGAAAGAAGAAAATATGATTGAGGTAAAGCACGACGATGAAAAAACGAAGGAAGTGATTCATAGTGACGTTGCTGTTAAACAGGATGGAAATAGTTTCGAAACTACTGCAGGAAGTGCGGGGAAAGCTATGAACCATAAAATGAGGAATCAGAATGCTGGTAGGTGTGATGGGGATAGGAAGTGTCCAAGGAATTTAAGACCCAAGGACTATACAACGTTGAATGACAGTTTGGAAAACATATATCTTACCACTCAGGGAACCGAGCGGTATAACAAACCACCCAAGAGGGAAACGACCAAGAACAGAAAAATTTAAGGGACTATTTCCACTTCCATAACACAAGTGAATGTCGACATCTGAATGATTTAGTTGAAGAATTGATAAGAAATGACAGGCTCAAGCTGTATATGAAGAAACCGCAAATGTCGATCGACCTGCCAGGCCCTAAGGGTCGAACACTTAAGGAAACCAGCTTGGACCCCATGGATAAGGCTTAAGTGAATAGATGGAAGACTGATAATTAGCACCATTACTGGAGGATTTACCAAGCGTTGAAGAGTGGGAGCAAGATGGAACTATAAGCTAATTCTTTGAAGAATGCACTATAGAGGAGCGGCTATGTCATTTGGAAGATGGAGCTCTGGCCAAGCAACAAAGGATGATTGCAGAAAAAATTGTGTTTAAGAATTGGGACACCGAAGGCATAGAATTGCCAACTCTCGATCCAAAGGTGATAAAGGTCTGCATCGGACTGGTTGTTGTACATCGAGTGTTGGTTAACGATGGAAGTTTGATCAACATCATATTCCAAAAAAATTCAACCAAATGAAGATTAGCATAAAGGATGTGACCACTTGAAAAACAAAGATTCAAGGAATTAAAGGTGAACCTAAACAGCCAATTGGGATGATCGACTTACCTATAGAACTATGAGAAGGAGAACAAAGGGTGGTTCTTATCCAGGCCTTCGTGATTATTGATGAGTATTCTACTTATAATGCTTTATTGAGGTGACCGGTCCTTGTTGACTTTAGAACTGCTTTGGCGCCATGATCTCATAATGAAATTCTCTCTGGAGAATGGGATAGGAGTTGTAAGAGAAGACCAAAGTGCTAAAAGAGAACGTCATATTGTTGAATTATGTAAAGCTAAACGCCATGAAAAGGGAAAGAATGTAGGAAAGACTCTCCACATTCAAGGACACAAGCATAGCAATTATAGAATCGTCCTGGCTCGGGGACCATAATCACTTTGACAAGGCTATGGGCTCTAGGAAGAAGAGTTTAAGGAAAATGCGATCAACACATGTTGAGATTATGATGGTTGTCCCTATTGACATAGATGACCCAACTCGGGTCTTGAAAATAGGCTCATGGCATAGAATCAAGACGCGAAAGAAATTGATCTACTTTCTTTATGCTAATCTAGACGTGTTCACTTGGACGCATTCCGATATCTGTGGAATATCCCTAGAAATGGTTTACCATGCACTTAACATCAATCCCAAGTTCGTGCCAATGAGGTAGAAGAGACGCAGCCTGGGTCCGGAGCGATCCGCTGCATTGAAGGAAGAAGTGGATAAGCTATTGGCCAATGGCTCCATCCACAATGCAACATATCCTGAGTGGGTAACACACCCCGTGCTCGTCCAATGATCGAACGGGAAGTGGGGAACTTGTATTGACTACTCAGATTTGAACAAAGCCTATCCTAAGGATAGCTTTTCATCGCCCAAGATTGACCAGCTTGTTAATGGAACCATGGGGCGTGAACTGCTCTCATTTATGGACGCCTACTCGGGGTACAATCGGATTTTGATGTGTGAACCAAATCAAGAGAACACTAGCTTCATCATTGACTAGGGACTATATTACTATCATGCAATGCCGATCGGTTTGAAGAACACCGAAGCTATTTGCCAGGGATTGGTGAACACAATATTTAAGGACAAGATCAGACGAATGATGGAATTTTACATAGACAACATGCTAGTGAAGTCGTGAGTCTTTGGAAACCATTTGGATGATCTATCAAAGTTGTTTGAAATCCTTCGGAAGAAGAATGAAATCAAAGCCACTCAAATATTCGTTTGGAGTTGCTTCTAGGAAATTTCTTGGTTTTATTATGAATGCAAGGGCATTGAGGCTAGTTCGGAGTAGATTGATGCCTTATGAAATGTTAGAGCCCCAAAAATGAAGAAGATATTACAAAGCTTAAATGGAAAGATTGCAGGAATGAGTCGATTCATCTCCAGAGTGACAGAAAGCGTATACCATTCTTTGATGCATTAAATAATAAGAAGAACATTGAATGGAATCAGGATTGTCATACTGCTCTCGAAGAATTACTATGATATATGGAGATGCCACTGGTTTTGTCTATGCTGGTGGACAACGATGACTTATTCATTTACCCGGAGGGTGTTTGCTTATGCATTAAGTGCAGCACTTATGTGCGAGGAAGCTAGGGTCCAATGGCTCATCTATTACATTAGAAAGCGATTCATCAGAGTCGAAAGGAACTATCCAAAATTAGAAAAGCTAGCATACTGCTTGTTGATAACATCTAGAAAACTATGATCACGCTTCCTGGCTCACCTGATCAAGTTATTGATGGATCAACCCTTGAAATAGGTATTGTATTGACCCCAGACTTCGGGATGGCTTCTAAAGTGGAATATCGAGTTGAGCCAGTACGATGTGACATATCATCCCTGAAGAGCAATTAATGGATAGGCATAGGCTGACTTCATCATCGAGCACTATTTGGGACGATGAGGAGGAGGACATAACAATCACAGTATCCCACTGGAAATTGTTCATTGATGGTGCCTCAAATGACTTCAGCTCAAGAGTGGGAGCTATGCTTAAAATTCCTAAAAGATGATCAATATGCTACGCAATAAGGCTAGAATTTCCTTCCACCAACAAAAAGTCGAAATACAAGGCATTGATAGTAGGACTAAAGATTGCGAAGGTGTGGGGAATAAAAAAATTGCATATCTAGAGTGACCCCAACTAGTCGTCTACCAGATTAGAAAGGAATATCAAGTAAGGGCACAAAACTTGCCCCTTACTTGGCAAATGTTTGGGAGTTGCTCAATAACATAAAACACTATACGATATCTCATGTTCCTAGAGAGAAGAATATAAAGGTTGATTCCTTAGCTAGGCTAGCCAGTTTCGAAGAAGCACCGTTGATGGGATTAGTTCTGGTAGAAGTATTGACTTCTCCTAGCATAGATCAAATGGATGTTGATTGGGTTTTGGAGATAATAGAAGAGGTAGAATCTTGGATGATGCCAATAAAGGACTACTTGCTTAAGGAAGTACTCTCTAGAGACAGGAATGGATGAAAGAGCTCCTTCGAAAGACACTACGATTCATCATTCAAACAGAGTGCTAAACAGGAGGGATTATCTTCCCCTTGCTTAGGTATATAACCAAAGATGAAGCTAGGAAGATCCTCATGGAAATTCATGAAGGCAGCTGAAGTGACCATACCGAGGGGTAGACACTAGCGAAGAAGATATCCCACTACGGATATTTTGGCCAACAGTAGACCGAGATGTAATAGAATACACTTGATGGTGCGATAAATGCCAGAGATTAGCAAAGATTCCAAGAGCTCCATCTTAAGAACTTATTAGATGGTCAGTCCCTAGCCATTTACGACCTAAGGGATTGATACAATCATTGTACTACTTATAGCAAAATGAGGAGCCAGATACGCTATCATTGGAGTTGATTACTTTACGAAATGGGCAGAAGCAGAACCGCTTACCATAATCACTACTGAAAAAGTAATTAACTTTGTAATGAATAATATTATTTATAGGTTTGGAGTACTATAGAAAATTATCATAGACAACGGGACTCAGTTTTGAGAGTGCTTAGTTCAAGGACTCTTGCAGTTGTTACCGGATCGAAAAGAGCTTTTCCACGGTAGCACACCCACAAGCAAAAAGCAAGTGAAAGCCATAGACTAAATCATCAAATCCACCACTAAGAAGCGGCTGACTTGAGCTAAAGGGAATTAGGTTGATGAGCTTCCACTCGCACTATGGGCTTACAGCATAACATATATATCAATGAGTGGGCACTCATCGTTTGCCTTGGCATATGGATAAGAAGCTATGATCCCAGTGGAATTGGAAGTCCCCTCTCATTGCAGAAGACACTTTAATCAGAGACAAAACAAACAACTATCGTCGAGTCCCTCGACCAAATGAATGAGAAGCGGGAAGAACCAAGGGTCGCTGCTCACTAGAAAAGAGTGGCACGCCCTTTCAATGCTAAGGTTTGCAACCACACTTTTGAAGCAAACGATCTCGCCCTGAAGCCCTGAAACGTACCTTCCCGGGTGAAGGAGCGCTTGGCCTGAATTGGGAAGGACCTTATGTGATTGACCAAAAGCTTGGAGATGGAACATTCAACCTAGCTACAGTAGATGGAGTTTCAATCCTACGTGCTAGAAACAATGATTTTCTGTCACACATTATATCTACTTTTCCTTATTTTTGCAAATAAGCCACCTAAGGACACTGGAGTACAATTAATAGGAAGGATTTGCCATCTCTTTTATTTATCAATAAAGTTAGCTTCTTGAACTAATGGAATCGTTTCTCGTAATCAAAACTACCGGATAGATGAGGAAAATCGATCCTTGCCTTCCGCGGACCAACGTTGCTCCGACAATGTCGGGAAGACCCAAAACCATCGAATCGATGGGGAAAATCACCTCAAACCATCGGATCAATGGGGAAAATCGATCCCTGCTTTTTGAGAATCGGCATTGCTCCGGTAACACCAGGAAGGCCACAAAACAGCTGAGTTAATGGGGAAAATCGACTCAAACTATCAAATCGATAGTGAAAATCGATCTTAACCTTCTGAGAACCGACGTTGCTCCGGTAATGTTAGGAAGGTCAAAATAGCCAAGTTGATGGTGGAAATTGACTCAAACAACGGGTCGATAGTGAAAAACGACCCTAACCTTCTGAGAACTATCGTGAAGGCCGAAAACCGTTCGGTTGACGGTTTAATCATATCATACATCCTAAGAATAGGCGTTGCCTCGGCAACGTCAAGAAGTTCTGAACTACCGAGTCAACAAGAAAATCAAATCATACCTTTCGAAAATTAATGTTCCCCAGAGATAGGCGATAACAAAAGGAATTACCGGAGCTCGAAGATTGGTAACATCAAGGAAAAATCCATGGAGTTGAGCCGTTCGTATACAAGTTTCTAGAGATAGAAATGGTGCATGACCAGGATCTCAACACTAAACTTGGAAGAATTTATTATGATGAAAGATGATGATGACATATCTTTTCGATACATACATCTAGAATGACATTGTCTAATGGTGTCAACTTGGAAGAATTCAAATGTAGCAAGGAATTGCAACATCAAAAATATAATGATTGGAATCAAGTAGCAAAAGTCGTCAGTTCTAGAAGATAGGAACCACCATGCAAACTAGATGGAGGCAATCGAACAAATTACAAGGGTATCTAGTCTATGACTACCACCCTAAACCACCAATACCAATAGTATATAGTAGTGCACCGAAGTCATGCCCAGTCGATATAGGACAATCATTAAGATGAATAATAGCAAGAACAACATATAACCCTTTGTATATCTCACAATGCATGGATAAAATATAATATCATAGACACAACAAAAGAGACAGTAATAGTGATGTGAACTAATCATCAGTATAATATCCATAGTGTTATACCTCATGTCATAGAGTATATAATAGGATCGACTCAAATAACTATCCCAACAAATAGAAAAAAGTAAGCACTGCTATAGGCTCCATAGTGTTGCTCAGTGGAAAAGCATAGGAATCCATATATGTATATAATACAAGATAGCTCTATTCATCTCGTCCTCCAAATGGCTACTGCATCACCTACACCTGTTATCTAGTCTACTCATTTAAGAGTACCTAGGATAATAAGAAGCAAAGCAAAAAACTTTGGGTCAGATAAAAGACTGCCATAAGTTTTAAATGAATCTCAAAATACTATACATGTGAATATGGTAAGGAACAAGAGTACACGAACCATACTTGATCTTCCCTATAACAAAAAGATTTAGCACATAACACCATAATTTGCTACTCTATGGTATCATAAAGGTACCATGCAAAATATAATAGTGGATGTCCAAATATCTATAAGTAACCAAAGCAACCATAACATCCATCAAGAAATACTCACTATCACTCGTCCCTATGCTTTGAATATATAATAAATTGTATGGCCTCCTTATTGACAGGAACTAACAGAAATCCCAGTTTTTTGTGTACTCTCGTATTACACAGTCCAAAGCTTGATACGTGTCTAGTAGCCCAAAGTTAGACACTAAACCAAAATCCACTGGTCCAGGGTATACAGGTCCCTCAATTAACCCATAGGCATTCCCATTTATAATACCACTACTTCGAGTACAATAGTAAACACTCCGAGTTACCAAAGATTGCTTAGCACACTCACATCTGACCCTCATTTGCTTATTTAGGATTCCGAGCCCTTCTATACTCAATCAAATTTCCATTATCCAGGACCACCATGTTCCTCATTCTACAGCTCTCTCCTGTAACGAGTCACTATCTTGGGTACCTACTCCCGCCATGAGTCACAAGACTAAGATACAAAGCTTTTCTTATGTTATTACATCACCATCCAACCTTGATGCAAACGGGCCAATGCCTCCAGTACGTTCTACAATACATCTACTTCATCCTCCAAAAGTTTCACTTGCGATGGACTAACCAAGACAACTTGGTACCGAGCTCTTCATGTCAGTGCCGAGCTCTCACCTTACCTAAGTTTCTTTCCTCTCCTTCCTTTCTTCTTGTACGCATGGTAGATGCTTTGACACCCACCTATCCATCCAAATAACTTGGTCCACACTCCAAAGCATTCCACTTCATGTTCTAAAAAACAAGTTGGTATAGCCTTCAACCCTTTGCCAGTCACCTATCTCTTGTCTAGGGTCGCCTCTACTAGCCATACTCTATTATCCAACGCCAACCGCCAAGCTATCTGATAAATAAAAAAATTTCAGCACTGACATAAACAAGTCTTATGCTTAATGGATTAGAACTCACGATTTGAGCCACATGCTTTTCCTATACTCCAGTGTCTCCCCTCTAAGTTTCATCCAATTCAAATCATCTTTGCCTTCGATTTTCCCAATTCACCAACCTAACTTCCTATATATCCAAAACACTAACAAACAACATTAAAGCACAATGGACAAACAAACATTCACATACAACCATTCATGCTATCAAAACATAAGAATATGATAAACAAACCGATTCTTATCTCGATTTATCTTTTACATGAATATACGAACATAAGGGTGATTTCTAATAAAATTCAAAATATATGTATAAATTAACATGTAAGTAGGTTATAAAAGGTTTTATGGCCAAAAATCATGTTAAATCATGCACTTCTACTATGTAAACATGTATGAGATAGTGAGAAGGCATAAACCTCTAACCGATTTCCAAATTCGATTAAGTGTAGATCCAATATGGGATAGCGATCAAAAGCAATGCAAATCAATCAAATCGATGATCTTCATCTTCTAATTAATGATATACTTATTCAATTCAGTTTGATTTATAGAGCAATCTGGGTGATTTTGGATGAATCTAGGGTTGATGGGTTTTGGATCTGATTTGGAAGAGAGGGAAAAGTTTTAATTTGACTTTCTAGCCCTCTATTTATAGCGATTCTCAAATTAGACTAATGTGCTTAATTAATTACACACTAATTATGGACAGTAGTTGATAAAAGTTAAAATGGTCATAACTTCCTAACTATAAGTCCTTTTTAATATTATGACCACTCTAGGGAGAAACCATCATCCTGAAGCAATGAAACTGGTTTGAGATCCTAATTCAACTCATGTCAAAAGTTATAGCCAAAACAAGATTTTCAAGGCCAAAATGGTCACATAGAAATTCGAAAAAAATCATAGGTTTGTAAAATGTCCCTAAAAGTCATATCCCAAAATTATCGAATTCTACCACTCAACATGAATAAAATAAAAATATTTTACGATCCTCGAAAACGTAAAATGCGGGTCGTTACATTCTTCCCCTTTAGAATTTTCGCTCCCAAAATCCCTAAACAAGCCAATGCATAAGCAACCATAGTTATACCGCATGCTTACCAATCATAAGCAACTACTAAACGTCTCAAACAAGCAGCCATGCAATTAATAGTACATGTGAACTTAACCTAGCATGCGGAATACTAACCTATCAAATATAATATACAATGGTGAAAGTATATACGATAAGCGGTGGGTCTTACCATTCAAAGACCTTCAGACACATAGCCCTCATGCTCTCCTAAGTCTTCCATATACAATCGTCATCACTTTCGCTCCATTGTATCTTCACTAGCTTTACCGACATTCTCATAAGCTATTTCATATCGTATCCAATAATATGAAGCGGCCTACAAGATATAGAAACTTCTAGTTCTACCTTAATACCATTTGGCTAATCCAATGTAATCACCATGCCTAATTCATGCACACTCCATAGATAAGAGGCATGAAAAACATTGTGCATGCCTACCATCTTCTAAGGTAAGTTGACCCTATATGGTAGATTCCTAATCCTTTTGACTACCGAAAAATGACCAACACATCTCGGTGCCAACTTCTCCTTTCTATTGAATCAAACTACATTCTTTAGAGAAGAAACCTTTACAAAAATCATGTCACCGGCAGAAAACTCTAAATATCTTTGTCTCTTATCAGAGTATCTTTTCTATCGATCTTGAGCAGCTTCCATTCGTTGTCGAATTCTTTGATGTCTCTCTAATCATATCTGGCCCAAGTATCAGTTTATCCCCCGGCTTCCCACCAACATGAAGGAGCATTACATGATTGGCCGTACAGTGCTTCATACGGTGTCAAACTGATACTAGATCGATAATTATTGTTGTATGCAAACTCTACCAAACACAAATGATCATCCCATGATCCTACAAAATCTATAATGCATGCACGTAAAAGAACTTCCAACATATGTTTTACTCTTTTAGTCTACCCATCTTTTTATGGGTAATAAGCTGTACTAAGTTGTAGATAGGTCTCTTACGCCACTTGTAAGCTCTTTCAAAACCCACTAGTAAACAACAAGTCATAGTCGCTCACAATGTTCTTTCGCACACCATGAAGCCATACTATCCATTTCACATGCAACTCTACCAGCTTGGATGCCATTCTACTTGACTTGAGGGGTATAAATCTCGAACTCTTGGTCAACCAGTCAACTATGACCCAAATGCCATCGTACCTGCTCAATTCCTAGGCAGTTCATCAATAAAATCCAATGATACCTTCTTTTATTTCCAATCAGGAATTTCTTGTGGTTGCAACAGTCCACTAGGTTTCTTCCGCTATGCCTTTAACATGTGGTAGTTCATACACTTCGAGATGAATGCCTTAGCATCCCTCTTTATGTCTTCCCAATAATAAATTTGCTTCATATCTCGGTACATCTTATTACCATTGAGATGAATGGTCAACTTTGAATGATGACACTATTATAACACTTCATCTCTTAATCCATCAACATCGGGAACAAATAGTCTTCCATCCTTATGAAGCCAACCTTCTCGATCAAGTTTGTACTGCTTTATGTCTTAAGATTCTACTCCTTCTATATCTTCACTATGATCTCCTCCATCCTAGCATCTTGCTTCTGACCAGCATTGATCCTTTCAATTAGAGTTGGTTTGATTGACAAACTTGTTAATATCTCTTGTTCCATCTAGCAACGAGGCCTACAATCATATCCAACAACATATTCAATCTACTTCCATTCTGAGAACATTGCTCCCAATTTGCATGTCTTGTACTTAATCCATCGAAGACTGCATTTCCTTTACCTAATGTATAAGAAATATCAAAATCATAGGAGGCCTAGAATTCCAACCACCATTGCTGACGAAGATTGAGGTCCTTCTAAGAGAAAATGTACTTCAAAGATTTGTGGTCCGTGAGCAGCTCAAATCTTTTTCCCATTGGATAATGCCTCCGTGTATTTAAAGAAAAAACTATCGTTGCCAATTCCAAATCATGAGTGGATAGTTCCTTTCGTACGTCTTTGGCTGTTGACCAGCATGGGCAACAACTCTTCCCTTCTGCATCAATACCGAACCTAATCCAGTACCACAGACATTTGTGTATAGTCTCAACTCCTCATTTCCACTTAGAATTGTCAATGCCGGTGCACTCATCAACCTCTCCTTTAGACTCACAAATTCATGCTCACACTTCGCATCCCAAATAAAATTCTAATTCTTCTTCATCAGATTGGTCAATGTTACCGGTATCTTTGAGAATTCCTTGATGAAGCATCTATAGTATCCCATCAATTCTAGGAAACTCCTCAATCTGTAGCATCCTTTAGCTGGTTCCAACTTTGGACCGCTGCCACCTTCGGATTATTCACTACTGTACCTTGTCTCGAAACGACAAGGCACAAGAATCTCACTTCTTCTCTCCAAAAATGACACCTAGAGAATTTTGCTCTCAACTTATGCTTCCTCAATATCTCTGGCACAATCCTCAAGTGCTCATGTGTTCCTCTTTAGTTCTGGAATAGATCGGAATATCATTCATGAACATAAGCAAGAACTTGTTCAAGTGGTCTTTAAAAACCCGATTCATGAGATCCACAAAGTATACCGGAGCGTTGGTCAATCCAAATGGCATCACCAACCACTTATAGAAAATCGGTGGCATACGAAATGCAGTAATAGCCACATTCTCCTTCACTACTCTGAGCTAATGAAATCCTATTGCCAAATCCATTTAGGAGAACAACTTTGCATCATGAAGATCAAATAAGTCATCAATGTGTGAGAGTGGATACTTGTTCTTCTTCGTCACTTTATTCATCCTATGATAATTCACACACAACCTCAAAGAGCCTTCTACCTTAGCCATGAATACTATAATGCACCCCTCTCAAATATGCTTCTTCGAATGAACGCCATCCTTAATAGATCATTCACTTACACCTCTAATTCCTTCTAGTCTCTGGGTGTCATGCACCTCAAAGGCATAACTATAAATCTAGATTCATTCACAAAGTCAATCCTTAGCTCAATCTCTCTTTGCGGTGGCAATTCGGTCGCTTCCTCAAAGACATCCAGTTACTATTTAGCGATAGGCATAGATGAGAACCCTACCTATGGAACCTCTAGCGATTATAGAAAGCTAACCATCACCACATCCTCTGGTGGCAACTAATCACTACTATTTGCCTGTCCATATCTCTGATTTTCACTAATAGCTTCTCGCGATCCACTATAGTCACAAACATCTTTAGCTAATCCATTCCTAAGATAATATTGAACCCGATAAAATCCAAAACAAAGAAATCACAAACAAAAGAGCATCCATGACATGATAACACTATGGCACTATAAACCATGCAAAGGCTAGCAGAGACTTCAACAGGGTTCGCCACGATCAAGGGTCGGTCTATTATCTCAGGTCTCAATCCCAATCTGTCTACTAAATCACGAATGATTAGAAGCCATTGTATCAAATAAAACTCTAATAGGAACTTCACCAATAGAAAGCATACCTTAAATGATGACTCAGTTCCCCTTCTCCTTTGCCGAGGAAGCACTCGACGAAGTCGGGATTATGTTCAAAGCATATGCTTTCACAAACTACTTATCCTTTACTGGTTCTGGGCAATCCTTCTTCAAATGCCTAGGCTTATCACAATTGTAGCACTTCTTCTTATCACCCGCTTTATGGTCCTTGATCAAATGGCCTTTCTCTTTGCAGCCATAGCAAGTAGGTTCCCACTTCCCCTTCTTCTGACCATTCTTCCATTAAGATTGCTTTCTCTTTCCATTTCACTTCTTCTTGTCTCTACTACCTTGCTGTGGTTTTGGCTTTTCTAAGTAAAACAACCATAGCTGTCCTAACCTTAGGATATAGATTCTCATGACGAAGTGCTTTCTCAACATGCTTCTCAAATGGCTCATCATTATGTTCCACTAATTTCTCTCCAAGATAGTCATCCAGAACAATGATAAACTTTTCACTATTCCCCAATGGAGTGTCGATGAATGACATCCCATACTTTGATAAAGCATCAAACTCTACCATATACTTAAAAACTGACATGTCTCTTTGCCTAAGACCTGCTAACTTCCTGAATAACATTGACTTTTGAGTGGTCGGAATGAACTTCCCTTTGAACCTTGTCTTAAACTGTTCCCAATAGAACTGATCTTCTAGCGTAGCAATAGTTATAGTGTTCCACCAAATCATGGATCACCCCTGAAGTTATCTAGAAGCCAACTTTCTGTTCGTAGTGTCATCTACTTCTATATCATTGGAAATGCACTCAAAAGTATCAATCCAATCTTGCACTTTTATGGCTGATTCTGTCCCAGAAAATGGATTTCCACCCAAAGTAGAGTAATCTTTGCTCAACTTAGCGAAATTAGCCTTAGGCACTTGCACGGGAGCACCTCCACCAACAGCTATACTAGGAGCGTTCCTCATCATCATTGCCATCATAGCATTGAAAATAGCTTGAAAATCAGGCATAACAGCTTGCTCTTTCTTCAAATCCTGAAGCATATCTCACAATATTCCTTATATGCCAGTTCATTCTTATCTGTAACAAGAATGATTAGTCTATTATAAAGAAAACTATGTCCATAGTGCTCATGTGCATGGTGACTTATACCATATAATATTGTATAGTTTTTGAAAACCAACATACATAACAAGTACATAGTCTCTTGTGCACACACACACACACACTCAATCCAGTCTAAGGCAATATCACATTTCCTATCTCTATTTGATCATGGTATCAACTATGGTTAATCATGTAACCAAAGCTCTGATACTAAATATGACGACCGCCCCATACCACCGGCACAAATAGTATACAATAGTGCGATGTAGTCATGCCCGACTGATATAAGACGATCATCAAGATGGAAAATAGCAAGAACATATAACCTGTCATATATCTCATATCGCATGGATAAAATATTATATCACATATACAACAAAAGTGATAGTAATAACAATGTGAACCAATCATCAGTATAATATCCACAGAGTTATACATTGTGTCATAGAGTATATAATATGATCTGCTCAAATAGACTATCTCAACAAATAGAAATAAGCAAGCACTGTCGTAGCCTCTACAGTGTTGCTCAGCGGAAAAGCGCAGAAATCCATATATGTACATAATACGAGATAGCTCCATCTAGCTCGTCCTCGGTAAAGCTACTGCGTAACCTAGATCTATTATCCAGTCTATTCATTTAAGAGTATCCAAGATAATAAGAAGCAAATCATAAAACCTTAAGTTAGACAATAGTCTAGAATAAGTGATAAATGAATCTCAAATTACTATGTAGGTAGATATTTGGTAAGTAACAAAAGTACACAACCATACCTGATCTGTCCTTGTAACCAAGGAGTTAGCACATAACATTATAATATGCTACTATACAATGTCATAATGGTACCATACAAAATACAATAGTGGGTGTCCAGATATCCCAATCTCCATCACCTACTCCCAATGATATACACGAGTGATAGCCCACTAAAGAAAGCAATCAAAGCAGCCATAAATTCCATCAAGTAACACTCACTATCACTCATCCTTATGCTCTGAAATATGATAACTCATATGGCCTCCTTACTACAAGTGACTAATGGAAATCCTAGTTTTGTTTATACTCTTGTATCACAAAGCCCAAATCATGATACGTGCCTCATAGCCCAAAGCTAAACACTTACACAAAGCCATTGGTCCAGGTATACAGTTCCCTCAATTGACCCATGGGCATCCCCACTTACAATACTCTTGCTTCAAGTACAATAGGAAAAACTCTGAGTTACCAACGATTCCTTAGAACGTTTACATCCAATCCTCCATTACTTCATTCGGATTCTAAGCCCTTCTATTGCTTAATACAGTTTCCATTATCCAAGAATCCACCACATTCCTCATTCTATAGTTCTCTCCTTTATCGAGCTGCTATCTTCAGTACCTACGCTCACCATAAGTTACAAACCAAAGATACAAAGCTTTTCTCATGCAGTTACATCGCCATCCAACCTTGATATGAACAAGATGACACATCCAGCATGATCTATAGTAAATCTAGTCATCCTCCAGATTTTTCACCTGCAATGGATCAACCAAGAAACCTTGGTATGAGCTCTTCATGTCGGTACCGACCACTCCCCTTGGCCAATTATTGGCCAAGTTTCTTTCCCCTCCTTTCTTACTTCTAGTACTCCATGCCCAGATGCTTTGAACCCAACCTATCCATTCAAACAACTCGGTCCTTACTTTAAAGCGTTCCACTACATGTTCTAGGAAACAAGTCGGTATAGCCTTCAAGCCTTAGCCAATCACCTATCTCTTGCCTTGGGTCACCTCTTCTGGCCACACTCTATCATCCCATGCCAACCATTGAGCTATCTAACCAACCGAAACATATTGATATCGATAAAAACAAGTCAGTACCGACTTGCGTACTTAATGAATTGGAACTCGCAACTTGAACCCCAAGCTCTTCCTCTACTCTAGAGCCCTCTCCAAGTTTCATCCGATTCCAATCATCTTTGCCTATTGCCAATTAACCAATCTATCTTCCAATACATCCAAAATAGTAAGAAATAACATCAAAGCACAACACACAAACATGTAACAGCATTCACATACATCCATTCAAGCCAGCAAAATATAAGAATATGATAAATAAACCAATTCTTATCTTGATCTACCTTTTACATGAATATGGGAACATGAATAAGGGTGATTTCTAATCAAACTCAAAACATATGCATAAATTAACATGCAATTAAAGTTAGAAATTTTTTTAGCCAAAAATCATGTTAAATCATGCAATTCTACCATATAAACATGTGTATGATAGTGAGAAGGCATAAACCACTCATCGATTATCAAATTCGACTAATTTGAGTGTAGATCCAATATGGACAATGATCAAAAGCAATCCAAATCAACCAAATCGATGATCTCTATCTTCTAATTGATGATTTATTCACAAATCTTCAATTTAGTTGATTTAGAGAGTAATTTGGGTGATTTTGAATGAATCTAAGGTTAGTAGGGGTTTAGATCTAATTTAGGGAGAGGGAAAAGTTTTAATTTGACTCTCCAGCTTGCTATTTATAGTGATACTCAAATTAGACTAATGGGCTTAAATAATTATGCACTAATTTTGGCCACCAACTGTTAAAACTTGAAAAAGACATAACTTCCTAACTGTAAGTCCGTTTTGTCTATTATAACCACTCTATGGAATGAGAAACTATCATCTTGAAGTAATGGAACTAGTTTGAGACCCTAATTGAATTCCAATCAAAGTTATAGCCAAAACAAGATTTTCAGGGTCAAAATGGTCGCAAAGAAATTCGAAAAAAATCATAGGTGTGTAAAATGTCTTTAAAAGTCATATCCCAATATTATTGAGTCCTATGGCCTAATATAAATAAAATAAAAATATTTTATGATCCTTTAATACGAAAAATATGGGTCGTTACATATTCTTTCGTTGACGCTTGAATTTTAACATTCAGACCCACGGACAGAGGCATATCTACCGAAACTTGGTCGAAAAGAACTTGGTTGAGCCATAACAGGAATAACCGCAGAGTAGCTAAAATTGCAAGACCTGTTGTGCCAAACAAAGTTTTATGGTAGTCAAAAAGAGGGCTAAGCAACATAATATACTGAAGCAATTGCACGAATATTATTTACATGCACAAAGCTGCAGTAAATAAAAATAGTGCATAGAAATAGAAGTATATGATATATGAAATTACTATGGAAGCAATCATAATAGATACACAGATAGTCAAACATAAACAGGTACAATACATAAACTGCAGAAGAGTACACAGAAGAGAGATCACAAAGGAAAAACCGATCTTTCATTACTGATAATATTTTTATGTATAGAAAAACACCGACGGCCGTAGCCGCATAATCTTGGCTTGTGTAAAGCAAAAAAGGCAAAATGTACAGACTCAACCATCATAACCATAAAAAAACAAAACGCTCAGCTGGCATGCATACTACAAAGCTTCCCCTTCTTTTCACTCCAGTTTCCTTTACCTATGTTACCCGGATAGGTCTTGAGCTTTTTTCTCGTTTTCAACTCCTTTTTAGGAGGAGTCTCATCTTCTGAGTGGGTAGATTCCCCGCCAGTATTAGATTTTGGCTTCATGGGTTGGTCTGCTGAAGTTTCAATGGGCCTTGTCTTAAGTAGTCAGATCTTCAGTGTGGGAAGCTTTAGCTGGAAACTTATTGGTTTCAATGATGTAGGCTTAATGGTCTTAGGCTCCTTCTTTATAGTCTTGAGCTTTAAAGCTTTAGCGTTCAGTCTCTCCGCCATAGGAACTGGGTCTGTAGGATTTGTAGTGCCAGTAATTTGAACTCTTCTTCCTGGGACATGAACATGTCCTCTAGCCCCTCTAGAGCACCCATTTTTTGAGCTCTAGATACAGGCTAGGAATCGAAAGGTAAGATAAAAGCAGCAAGTCCAATAGAAATGGAAGTTGATGTAATGAAGATGGTGGCGGTCCTTGGCCCTTACATAAGCGGAGGCGGAGGAGGAAAATGTGGTTGATCTACAAGTTGACATATAGATTGGTTAAGTTTAGTGACGATCTCTTACAAGAACTGAAGCTTCTTGAAGACAGGATAAACAAGAGAAATACCTATAGCAGTTGGGATACGATAAATTCACCTTCTTTTGTCCTAAGCTCCCTAAGTAGGATGACAATAAGAGGAACATATGGATCTTGGAGGGTACTCGTTAATGAAGTTGGAAACTTGAAAGAACACGAGCAGCTATGAAGCTAACTTCTGAAGGTGCAAGAATAATCGATGTTGGCCCTTGAGATTTCAAAGTGGATGTTTCAACTTGACCCGAAGAGCTCGGGCCAGCAAGAGCTTTGGTAGCATCGGCACCAACAGCACAACAACAGCAACATCAACAGTATCTTTAGCCATGATGGCCTATACAATGGAAAGAGATTCAATACCTTTAGCTTCGAGATAAGTCTCTGTTAGTTCTTCGTTGGAGTGATTATCTTCGGCTTACGTAGTTCGACGCAGCACTTCCTCCAAAACACTAGCAAGCGCTTTAGGATAGTCATTTCCTAGCCATCTCACATACTTAAACATGACTATGTTAGTGTATAGATATAACATATTGTCATCAAACTCGGCCAGGATTTTGGCCTTCTCCTCTTGAAGCTCTATAAGCTCATGCTCAGAAATTGCAACTTCAAGACCTATGGCATCTTTATTGGTGGACAACTTCTCTTTGGTGAGTTCCTGAACCTCCTCACAGAGTCTAGCAAGTTTGGTTTCTTGTTTTGAAATAGTCTGATTATAAGCCTGGATAATCTTATCTTTTTGGCTAAGCGCTCATGCCTTCTCAGCTTGTTTCTGGAACTTCGAACTCTCAGGATGAGCACCTTTCAGCTCGTTCCTCGCCACGATTTCGGCACGGCTATGGGAAATCTTTAATTCATCCATCAGCTTATCATTGCTCTCGTTCTACTTTAGAGTGAGGTCCCTCTCTATGGTAACTTTAATCAAATCATCCTCTCTCTCTTTTTCATCACCTACTCGAAGGCAACTCTTTTAGATTCAAAGGATTGAATATTGGTGTGGTTGATTGTGTTTACTTCGGAAAGAGCAACGCAAAGTTTCATCCACTTATAACCTTCATCGATGCCCTAATAAACATTCTTTAGATTTTACATCACCACCTTTTTTGGTGTATCTAAGATGTCTGGGTTGAACTTGACATCATGTAAAAAGAGGTATGGGAATGCGGCTTGCAAGCTTGGAGGAACGAGCGAAAGAGTGAATGAACGAGCAAAGACTCCTTTAAAAGTAGGCAGGACTATTGTAATCATAAGCTGGGAGGTCTGAATTTGTTAATTAAAGAGGTCTGAGCTTGTGCATGAGGTAGAACATCGGCAGAAATAAGCCCATGAAACTTCGAGGAATCTCTTAGGCGTTCAACATGGTTGCGAGATAGCTCAATATAGGCTTCTCTCTTTCTTCTCTCCTTCTCCCTCTCCCTATCAACCTTGCAAGCTTTGTCATACTCGTGGTCTTTCCTCCTTCACCTCTATTCATCAGACTCGTAGTGAGTTGAGGATCGAGAGTTTGGCCTCTATTTGCATTAGCATGGTTGGATAACTTCTCATAATAACCACGACCTATGTATCCTAAAACAAGGAAGAGAACAATATTAATGTTGGAACTACGAAGTAAGATTCGATGCAAGAATGAGCGTTCGTGATCCTTGTAAAGTGTATGGTACCAATAACCCCTTAAGTACTCTACCAACTGTATTGGCAAGGAATTAAAGTGCGGTCTCTCTACCTTCGCTTACAAAGCTTCCATGAAAATGAGTGAAGTTTGAACCAACATCCCTTAGAATGTTGGTAACAGTGAAGTTGATCTCATTAATGTTTCTTAAACTGACAAATATGTCGCAGGGGCATGATCAAGGAAAAATCTCTACTGTGGGAAATGTAGATTGATCTTCGGCAGTTTTGGAAGTTTCTACGGCATTGTGTCCTTGATAAGGCGAGCCAGGGAGATCAAGACTCCTCCGTGATGATTCACTGAATGATTCATCCCCTCCTTCACTAGCGTGATAGTAGCTATCGCTACCACCTGCACCCTCTTCTTCCTTAACCACTTCTTTTCCTTCTCTCCTTGTGAATACCTCGTCTTATTTTAGGATCAGAGATATCCTTACGCCTTCTTCTTTGCCGCTTGGAATATTGACTTCGAGAGGCCATATAGGCTCTCTCATCATGGGCTCCTCTGCATGTACTACGTTGGAAGGACCCACAACTTCCCTTCAAACATTCTCGTTGGAGCTACGAGTGAGATAAGATGAACGGGTATGAGCTTTGGAGCCTCTTTGCAGTCAAAAACTACAAATCCGTCAGGGCTAAGCAGTCAACGCTCCCATAGATTTTTATTTTTTAAGAGGAATGCAACAGTGCGTTGATTAAATCTAGCTGCCTTCACAGTATTGATTGTTCTGTCATGCTCCTCACTATAGTCACGAACCAGGATTCCTACAAGGAAACACACATCAAGTTAGAAACTTAGAAATTTTATCATGGGAGGAGTAAGGGAAAAGAGGCGTACATCCAGATAGCTAAAGTCGATTAAACTGTGCGGGCATCGCACGAAGAAATATTTGTTCTTGAAGGTAGAACACTTGTTGTGGAGCTGTTTAACCACTTTACCACCCCTTCTAGGCCTCTATTATCAGATAAGATAGGGAAGCCCACCTTTTATTGAATTCTGAAAGATGAATCAACTTATTGAATCCATTTATGAAAAGGATGTACAACAAACTTAGAAGAGAATAGCCGTTTGGGTGGACTTGGAATGGTGCTAATCTAAGTTCTTGCAGTACCATTATTAGAAAAGGATTGGATGGTGGGATGGCACCGCCCAGGCACATACTAATTGCAGGGTGTGAAGTTCGACGAGGGATTGTCAGTGAATTCAACCCTTGTTGGCAAACGAACATCATCCTCAGGGATGCCATGTTGCAGACATAAGTTTCGGAGTGACCTAGCGGATATGATTGAAGGCATCTGCTTTGGTGGGAAGATTCTCAATCCCGTAGGAAGCTGACTAACTACTAGCTCAACCAGAACTATTTGATTTTAGGATTCAAGAGTTTCAATATGGCTTGTCCCTGTAGGGATGGATGGCAAAGCCTGAGCTGTAGATGACCTGGCTTCAGGATGAGTGGACTTTCCTTTGCCAAACTTAAGATAGGGTAACAAACAAGTCATACTAAATAATAAAACTAGGCATTCAACATGCTTAGATATGTTTTATTTTGAATAATATTGCCATGTAACCGACACCCAGAATCCAAGAGAAGTCGATGTTTGTTGACCAGTCAGATTTCGAGCATTGACCGGAGTAAGCGTAGTTTGTTAATCGATGCAATATGAGGCCAGTGTCTCGTACACTGTGAACGGACCGTCTTGTGTAGATAGCTCGCTCATACTAGGAAAACGAGTCATGTTGTATTTTGTAATAATATTATTGGGACTTAATCGTTTATCGATGAGTAATTGATAATGGATTCATTGTCTGAAGCTGTGTGGAAAGCTTTTCCTTTTAAGATCATCAGAAGTGTATAAAAGTGATAAGGAATGCGACGGAATCATCCAGTTTGACCACTCTTGGAGCAAATAATCGCACTGAAATTCAATTAGCGATTGAGACTTAGCCAAATTTCAAAGATAGGCATTTGAATCCGAAGAACAGGACTAATCTTTGGAACCACGTGCACTCAACCATGGAAAAACTTATTTATACCACCAATCAAACATAATATAAAATTCAACCATCACCCTTCAATTACAGTCGACCAAAACCCCCATCGCCATCTTCATCGTCATCACCATGAAACCAACTGTCACCAACCTCAAATCCAAAAATCAAGTCAAAGCTAGGGTTTTGAAATAGATCGGATCTAATCTACTTGGACAATGGACGAGTTGCTTCTAGTGTTTTTAGGTAGTGGCGACAGGTAGGCGACAACGACACTGGGTCAAATCAGAGGCGAAGATAGGTTGGTGGTGCTGGTACGTCGGATGGAAGATAGTTCGAGTTGTGAGAGTTTGGATAGCTCGGGTGTAAGGATGTTCAAAAGGTGCAAATGAAAAACACTTAGAAAATTTCTAAGTGGTTGAAACTTATAATATGAATGATATAACTCGATTCCGAGTTGAACAACTCGATGCCAAGTTATTTTCTCTTCCTTACATTTTCTAGAAGTCCTTACAGAGAGGGGCTATGCTTGCCCGAAGCATGAAGTAGTCTTCGGAGTGTAGATCACATAGCTAGTATAAGAGAATGGAATTCCACATACGACTAAGCCAAACAATTAAAGGAAAATATACAAAGTGAAAGAAATGTATTAAAATAACACTTGGTCGATTAATTGGAATTTACAGGATAGCTGTCCAGGACTCGTCTCGATCCAGAGCATGCTTTATTTTCAATGAAAGCATACCTTAAAGGGTAAGTATTAACCAAGTTTTTAACCAAGAAGATGTCGACGGAAGCTAGAACGACAAGACGAAGAGGAGACAACTTGAAATCTTGGAAGCACGCTTAGGTGAAGCAGGAAGATAATACGAAAGAGTTTCATCAAAAATTGAGCTAAGTAAATAACTCGATGCCGAGTCATTTGGCTCGGTACTGATTCATTTTACTTTCCCATTTCACTTCTCTAACTTCATCCGACTCATTCTCTAATCTATCACTTCATGATTTAGTGTTTTCCAGTGTTTGGACGACCTATTCCTAGGGTCGAAGAGAAGAAAGCAAGATAACTCAAGTATAGATGGAAGCTCACAAGAACCTAACAAAAATCGAAGGAAAAGTGTATGGAACACATCAATTTGAAGATAAAAGAGTGGAGGAAAAGAGATGGAAAATTTTCAACTTGAGGTAATGACTTGGCACAGAGTCAAATGACTCGATACTGGGTTATTATTTTAACTCCATTGCCCTCGAATTCTCTCCTATGATGTCGGGCGGACGTCTGAACTCTATTGAGAGTAGGTTTCTGATTCAACACACCTGTTTCCCTATAAATACAAACCTATAAGCAACCAAAAAGGATATTTTCCCTAACCTCCTTCTTTACTCTGGATCCGAGATTCCACTGCTCTTTACCATCTTCCTCCCTCATAATAGTCACCAAGGCAGCTACTCTTGGCAGTTCTAGGCCCAGGAAATTGTCAGCCTTTTGTACTTGTGACTATAATTCTATATAATCTCAGATGAACTCTCTTAGATCCATAATCAGTAAAGCTATAAAGTGAATGTAGGCTAGAGATTTCCAATCCACTATAAAAATCTTGTGTTTCCCTGTTTTTCTTTGATTTCTACTGTTATATGCTGAATCTAGGTCTTACAGATTCACTACAACTCATTCTTAGGTGTTGATTCATTTTTGACATCAACAAAACCTAAGGATTCTTATCTAACACAATGGATTGAACTATAAATCGAACTCATTCCAATGATCGACTAACATCCTTGGAGTTATCAAAAAAGGAAATACTGCCCGTAGGTGCTTATGGGAACTGCTGTTCCATAACTACCTATCATCACTACACTTGAAGAGGGAGAACCCCGAAATGTAAAATCGCTATATGACTCATCGTATGCACCCACCATTCACCCTTTATCATAGTGCAAAATGCCTCTTATCATACCGCGCCTCCACCTATACCATGTCTGTTAGAACCGTGCATACAAGAACTCCAATTAGTATCAAGCTTCTTTCTATCCTATAGCCTCTTATCATACTGCGTCGGGCCTCATTATCCTTTAGAATCCCCCGTTAGCACCAGATTGCCTTGCCTAGTATCTCCGTTAGTGCTATGCATCCACTACGGAATACCCTTTGAGTATATGCAAAAAAAATTCCCTAGTCAACTCTTAACTCTCATTTGGGTATTTAACCATTATCAAACCGCGTTGACCTATTATCCTTTGATTGGGTACTAAATTCCTTAAGTTTACTAGCATATGTACTTAGCCCAAAATAGGCTTAACCAATCAGTTTTAAATTTATATAATTTTTACAAAATTATATATTATGTTGTTTAACTTAGGCCTTAGGCCAAGGTTCAAATTTGCATTTTTGTCTAGAATGGTCGACCATACCCTCCGGTTGACCACTACGATCGAACGGTCGAGAAGTAAAATTAGGGTTTCAGCATAGTTTCAATTATCGATTGTTTGTATAGTTTATTCACATTGATTATAGTGTTTTATTTCCCTTAATTTACTAAGTGACCAATTTGTTTGTCAAATTACAATTCAATTTAGGATTTGTGGGTTAGACTTTGCAAATTTGATAATAGCATATGTAATTAGACAGCTAATTAGATTATCAAGTTACTATAATTCTAACTTTAGGATTTTGGATTCAAATATAAGGTTTTAGCATATCCAATTTAAATTTTGCAAACTCAAATTTAGGGTTTCTAATATCCTAACCATTTAAGATAGTTTAAACTTAACTACAGTAATCAGCTTATTAAATTTATGCCCACTCATGTCAAGCCTAAGCTCTTCCTAATACCTGCGCTTGAGAATCAACCCCCTAAATCGATAGCTTCACCTTGATTCGTCTAGATTTAGTTGCTTTTAGTCTTCTAGGTTGAATTGATTTGATTTTCAGAAACTTCTAGGGTTTAGTTTAAGGAATTTTTTTGTCACAGTTTAGTTACTATAAACTTTTAATGGAGAATATCGGTTTTATTAGTAGGGTATTTATAGGGGTAGGGTATAGTTTTGGGCCATTAGATTAGCTTAGACAATATTTTTAGAGAATTTATTGCTCTCATACTTTTCTTCATCCCTGAGCAAACAATCCTGTTCATTCAATGCATCATCGAAAAATTGAAACATTCGATTTTACAAGGGCCAAGGTCGATTGCTCAATGCCCTATGTCGACTGCTACTAGTTGACCTTCGAAGCCTCCGGATTGGTCGGTACCAATGGAATTTTATGTATTTTTGTTTGGGCTTTTTAACTCATTCTAATGCCTGTAACTCCTCTATACTAACTCGAATCTCAACATGTTATATGTAACACCCCAGATTTTTAGTAACATTATTTAGGATATTTAATTAGTTAAATTAAATAAAATAATGTATTGATTAGGGGATTGATATTTGATTTTTAATCAAAGGTATTTGTGTCATGTAACAAAGAATTAAAAGAAGAGTTTAAATTGAAATAGAGAAGGGGTAAAATAGGAAATATGCCATCATTATCCTTATATCCTAAACCCTTAGGCCATGTATCCATGCATGTTCATTTTTCATTTGAAATTTTTTAAAACTTAAGGGGCCATCCACCATTAACAAGGAAAGAAGGAAGAAGCTATTTCAAATCAAGTCTATTCACATCTCAATCTCTTTAATCTCCAAAGCTAAGGTAAATAATGTTTACATCTCATTTTTCTTTGAATTATCCTTTTTAAGATGATTGCGAATATTTTGCGTTGATTTGCCATGATTATGAATGATGAAATGATTATATATACATATTGATGATATATATATATATATATTCATATTGATTTTATGATATGGTTTTAGGTGAAAATCCTATAAAATGACGTCCAAATGCCTTGCGAATTTTTATAAAGATCATAAATATTATTTTGGAGATGGGTTTCAATTTTTAGAATTTTTTGAAATTATGTGGAATTTATATGACTTTTCTAGTAAAGAGAATGCTAATTTAGGTTAATATTTATTTTCAGTTAAATAATAAAAGATTGAGGTCTGAAATTTTTATATGTTGAAAAACATATTAAAAGAGATTTTTTGGAATTTTTGTAGATTTTTCCTATGCATTTTAATGGTTATATAAAATTATTTAAGGTATGGAACTTAAATATTTTATACAATTTAAAGAGGGCGATGGGATTTTTGTAAAATGATTAAAATTATTAAAATCTGAAAACTCAGCAGCACTTTTGAAAAAGTGCAGTACTTTTTATTGGTAAAAAAGAGGCAACCAATCATAATTAGACACGTAAGGCAGGTTAGGTGCAATGAACTATTTGCTACATGTTTTTCGCTGTTTCGACACCATCGACACTGGGTTCCTCCTCCTCATCTTCGTTTCCGAAACAGTCGAAACTAATGCATATGGTATAATTTACTGGTACGTTGTGAATTGTATGTAGGCAAAAGGTATGGATTCAAAATCAAGGGTTCTGAAGGGGTTGAGGCCGTCCTTTGTTTTAAATTAAAGAAATAGATCTACTTCCTTTCGACTAAATGGCTTTCAACAAAGTAGCTTTCGACTAGGTCAAATGATCTAAAGGAAATGGTTTCGATTGGACTGCGCCTTTGTTTTTAAATAATTGCTTTTGACCGAGTCAAAATATTTTTGCTGCCTTATTTTTACCTTTCAACCCAGATAGTTTCGAAAGGATAGTTTTGTTTTCTAAAAACCTAGCCACCTTCCAATGCTTCAAAGGGATGGTTTCAGCACTATCACTGTTAGTCCCTAAGAAGATGGTTTTGATGGCAACAGCCTTAGAATAAGATTATAAAATATAAATACTAACATTATAGTTTAGATATATATGTATATGCAGGATTTAACCATGCAGCAACAAGAATGAAGACTGTACAGTATAGAGATTCAAGACTGAAGATATCAAGATTGAAAACTCATGCGTATCAAGATTACCCAGAGTTCAAGATTTCAATATAAGTAATTTAGTTAGGAATTTAGTTAAAACTCCTAGAAAAGCACCAACATCTTAAAATCTAATTTATTCGTGGAATGGAATCCACTTCGAGCTCGTTAAAGGGATGGAACCCTAAGTAGGATGGAACCTACAAAAAATCTAGTGGAACATTGTTTTGTATCCACTAACTTTTATTCAAATGTTTTTACAAAATTATATTTTATTTTTAAAATGATTTCAAAATCTTACTTTTAAAAAGATCAAAAACATTTATCCTGGTTTTAAAATACTTTTAGCCTCAAAATAGTCTTTATCTTCAAAATCAAAGTATCCTTCTTTTAATTATAATATATTTAACTTTTAATATTCATACTTAGATTTAAATATATAGTAAAATTTTATATATACCAAAATATTATTCTCTATACTTACTTATGTATTTTAACTATAGTTAAGTATATTTATAAAGTTTAAAATAGTTTTAATACAAGATAGAAGTTTTTTTCAAAGAAAAACAAATTACCAAAAATTACTTAGGCCTATCGACAACCCCAAGATACCCTTGTCGACAAGATGGCAGTTTATTTCAAAAAATGTAAATTTCAAAGGAAGTGTCTATCTGTCATATCACTTCATGAATGGACATGGCTGTTGTTCTACTATAAATAGGGACAGTTTTTAAACGAATTTGTATTCATATTTTCTCTGATTTTACTCCTCTTTTCTTTCCACATTTCTTTATATATATATTTACCATTACCCTGCCGAAATCACCATTGAATCTAACTAGATCCTTTCTGGTTTGATTCTCTATCACTATCTCAACAAGATCTCAGAGCTATTCAGAATTACAGGCTTCTTTGTAATTAATTGAGTGAGAAAAGATGTGATTGTAGCCCGTGAAATCAATTAAGCGAGAAAAGGTGTGATTGTATCCTGTGAAATCAATTGGGTGAACTTGTTGCCCGTAAAATCAAGTATCTCTACCCAAAGGATTATGAATCTGGAGTGGTGTACCTCATGGCCTTGAAATCGAGGGTGTAATTGTAAGAATTGATTTTGAAAGAAAATCCGTACTTGTGTGCGGGACTGGATGTAGGGTAACTCCGAACCAGTATAAAATCCGATGTATTCTTTCCTTTATTGCTTTTACTTTATTTCTGCATCTGTGTTTGATTCCGTGATCATATCTGTGTCTGAATATTGCATACATTTTGTATTCAAATTAATATAAACTCAAAAAGATTTAGTAATTCCTTAAAACACTATTCACCCCTCCTCTAGTGTTCATTCTAGTCTTAAGATCCGTAATCCACATTTCTCACATTTGGTATCAGAGCAAGGTTTTCAAAGTTTCATAATATGATTTTTGAAAAATCTTTTAAAATGGATAGTTTAAAAAACTTGTTAATACTAGTTTAAAAATATTCAGATCATCATTATCTCTTGAGTCTACATATAATCAATATTCAAATTCAAGTTGTCTACCAAAATTGTATGATATGCAGGAAACATGCTTTATAGGTGTTGAGGAATCAATCCACAATGGACAAATTGTGCATATCAAAAAGAATAAATGGATACTCTATAGTGGATGCTCTAGACACATGACTGGTAATCCGGATATGCTGAATGATATAATGTACAAAGATGGAGGACTGGTTAACTTTGAGACAACTCAAGAGGATATGTGATTGGCATCGGCAAAGTCGGTAACTCTGAAACTCCTATTATTACTAATGTTTTGCTAGTTAGGAATCTGAAACATAATCTGCTAAGTATTAGTCAACTTTGCGATAAAGGGTATTAAATTAAATTTGAAAAAGATAAGTGCCACATTGAAGATAATAATTCAACCATAATATTTGAGAGAATTAGGAAAAAGAATATTTATATTCTTAGTATGAAAGTTTCAAATGTTAACATGTGTCTCTTGGCAAATACAAGTGACCCTTGGATTTGGCATAAGAGATTTGGGCATTTGAATTTCAAACTCTTATCTAGACTGTCAAAACATGATCTAGTAAGAGATCTCCCTAAAATGAATTTTAAAGTAGGCAGTTTATGTGATGCGTGTCAATTAGGAAAACTTAGAAAAAGTTCCTTTAAATTAAAAGATATGATTTCAACTTCAAAACCTCTCGAATTACTTCATCTTGATTTATTTGGTCCATCTCAATTTCTGTCAATAAATCGTAGTAAATATGTTTTTGTAATTGTAGATGATTATTCTAGATTTACATGGACAATATTTTTGAAATATAAAAGTGATACTTTTGAATGTTTTAAGAACCTTACAAAATGGATTCAAAATCAACTTTCTATAAAAATTATAACCTTCCGTAGGGATCACGGTGGTGAATTTGAAAATGAAAAGTTTAAGGATTCTGCAATAAAAAGGGAATAACTCACAATTTTTCATTTTCAAGAACTCCGCAACAAAACGGAGTAGTAGAACGTAAAAATAGGACGATTCAAGAGTGTGCGAGAACTATGCTTTCAGATAGTAAATTACCAAAATATTGTTGGGCAGAAGCAGTTGCTACCGCCTGTTATATTTTAAATAGAATTTTAATTAGACCTTTAACTGATAAGACATCTTATGAGCTTCTTCACACAAAGAAACCTAAGGTATCTTATTTTAGAATTTTTGGAAGTAAATGTTTTATTTTAAATACAAAAGATAATGTAGATAAATTTGATCCTAAATCCGACAAAGGTATCTTTATCGGATATTCTAATAGAAGTAAAACATAAAAATGTTTAATTTAAGAACTAACACCATCGAAGAAACAAAGCATGTTTCATTCGATGAAAATCTCAAAATTTTTGAAGATACAAATGATGAAGAGGATTTAATCACTCAAAATCAAGAGTCAACTGAAACTAATAATGAAATTAATCATCCTAATAAAAAAATTAAACTTTTAAAAGATCATCCTATAGAAAATATACTTGGAGATATGCAATCTGTTGTTCAAAACTAGAAATCAACTAAGTTAAATGAGCAATGTAGCCTTTATTTCAACTATTGAACCCAAAATCCAAAAGAAGCATCAACTGATAATTCATGGATTTTGGCTATGCAAGAAGAACTAAATCAACTCACTAGAAATGATGTTTGGGAACTTGTTCCTAGACCTAAAAATAAAACTATAATTGGAACAAAATGGGTTTATAAAAATAAAATGAATGAACAAGGTGAGATTGTTAGAAATAATTATTGTCAAGAAGAAGGAATAGGTTTTGATGAAACCTTTGCTCCCGTAGCAAGATTAGAAGCCATTAGGATTCTACTTGCTTTTGCAAATCATAATAATAAATTATGTCAAATGGATGTTAAAAGTGCCATTTTAAATGGATTTATAAAAGAGGAAGTATATGTTGAACAACCACCACTTTTCAAAAATGAAAAATTACCAAATCATATTTACAAACTTAAGAAAGCTCTATATGGTCTAAAACAAACCCCTAGAGCCTGGTATGATAGACTAAGATCTTACTTATTACAATCAAACTTTGAAATTGGTAAAGTAGATAATACTCTTTTTATTAAAAGAAATAAAAGTGATATTCAACTAGTACAAGTTTAAGTGGATGATATCATTTTTGGATCAACTAATTTTGAAATGAATAAAGAATTTTCTGAAATAATGACAAAAGAGTTTGAGATGAGTCATAAGGGTGAATTAAACTTCTTTCTAGGATTGCAAATAAAACAATTAGATAATGTATCTTTATAAGTCAAGAAAAATATGCTAAATACCCAATTAGTAAATTTGGTTTGACTACTGCAAGTGGAAAACCTACTCCCATGGAAACCAATGAGTACCTAAGTAAAGAAGATCTCTCGAAAGGTGTAAATCAAAAATTATATAGAGGAATGATTGGATCACTACTCTAAATCACTGCTAGTAGACCTGATATCATGCATAGTGTTTGTCTCTGTGCAAGATATCAATCCCAACCTAAAGAGACCCACTTAAAAGCTGTAAAACGTATCATAAGATATGTTAAACACACCCTTGATTATGGCTTATTTTATCCTAAAAATGATTCTTTTGAATTAATATCTTACTGTGATGCTGATTTTGCTGGTTGTAAATCAGACTGAAAAAGTACAAACTTGTCACTTTTTGGGGCATTCTTTGATTTCCTGGTTTAATAAATAACAAAACACAGTTTCTTTATCAATAACCGAAGCAGAGTATATTTCTGATGCTTTGGCACGTTCTCAAGTAATATATATATACAACAATAAAATATTTTGGTTTAAATATCTCAAAATCTCCAATTTATTGTGATAATACTAGTGCAATAAATTTATCCAAAAATCCTACTCATCATTCTCGAACTAAACATATTCATATAAGACATCATTTTTTTAGAGATAATATAAGTAAGGAAGTAATTACTCTCGATTATATCAATTCCGAGAACCAAATTGCTTATATCTTAACAAAACTCTTAAATGAATCTATATTTACTAAATTAAGAAGAGAATTAGGTATTTGTTCAATAACTGAAATATAGAATATAAATAACAAAATATAATTAAAAATTAAATTAAAACAAATTAAATAGTAAAAATATAGTACCATGTCGACAACCCTCCCATACCCCTGTCGACATATAACGATTTTTTTCTTTTTGAAATTTTCCCACCAAAATTCAAATAAGTGGTTATATATTCTTCTTATTTCGAAATTTTATTCATTCTTTCTGTCCTTTCTCTAATCTAACTTCTGAAAACAATAAAACAATGGCCTCCTCTTCCAAATCAAATAAAAATTCAAATTTTTCGTTTCCTTCTCCTTCTACTGGACCATTTCAACGAACTACGCTTGCACGAGTGATAAAAATGGAGAATTCCTTGAAGGATGCACTGCAACTAATGACTGAAATTCAAGTAGTGCAACTCAGAATGGCCAAAGAAAAAGAACAGCAAGGAAAAATTCTTAGAAACTTACAAAAGTTTCTAATGGACAATCACGCCAATCCCATCTTGATTGATGAAGAATCTTCAAGAGATTAAGTGCAAGAGGACAGCGAGGAAGAAGAAGAAGAAGCCCTCATGGAAGAAAAGCACGATGAAGATGATGACAAAGTCGTTTGCGTTGGCGAAGTGTGCTTTGACAAGGATGGAAATCTAGTCGAACAACGTGGAAATTTCTGTTTCCACTACCCAAATTGTTCGGTTCATAGATCTCCCATTTACAGGGACACACATTAGTTTCTTTTCTCTCTTTCTTATTGTTATATGATCTTACTTTCGTCTTTTACGCAAATGTAAATATAACAATATATAATTAATAAATGATTTGTGTTCTTCTATTTGAATTCTCACATTATCACTATTATAACTATTATCATATATGGATTCTTAGTTAGGATAGTTAGTTAGTAAGGACTAAGTTTTAGTTTTAGAATTAAATGATGATTATTTATGATAACACTATCGTTATAATCACATGTCATATAGTATTAGATTAAGGGGGAGTTATATAGTTTGGAGTTAGTTTTTGTTGATGGCAAAGGGGGAGAAGTATAAATAGGATAGTTAGACATAGATTAAGGGGGTGTTATTTGTTTTAGGGGGAGTTATTAGGATAGAAGTAATATTTTATAAACAGAGGTTGTCATCATCAAAAAGGGGGAGATTGTTAGTCACTGAGAAGATAGTTTTGATGACAACAACCTTAGAACCAGATTATAAAATATAAATACTAAAATTATAATTTAGATATATATGTATATGCAGAATTTGACCATGCAGGTAACAAGAATGAAGACTGTACAATATAGAGATTCAAGACTGAAGATATCAAGATTAAAGACCCATGAGTATCAAGATTATCAAGAATTTAAGATTTCAATATAAGTAATTTAGTTAGGAATTTTGTTAAAACTCCTAGAAAAGCACTGACATCTTAAATCCAATTTATTCGTGGAATGGAATCTACTTTGAGCTCGTTAAAGGGATGGTAAGTAGGATGGAACCTACGAAAAATCTAGTGGAACATTGTTTTGTATCCACTAACTTTTATTCAAATGTTTTTACAAAATTTTATCTTGTTTTCAAAATGATTTCAAAATCTTCCCTTTAAAAAGATCAAAAACATATATACTGGTTTTAGAATACTTTTAGCCTCAAAATAATCTTTATCTTCAAAATCAAAGTATCCTTGGTTTTAAACTATCTTTTAATTATAATATATTTAACTTTTAATATTCATACTTAGTTTTAAATATATAATAAAATTTTATATATACCAAAATATTATTCTCTATGCTTATTTATGTATTTTAACTATAGTTAAGTATATTTATAAAGTTTAAAATAGTTTTAATACAAGGTAGAAGTTATTTTTAAAGAAAAACAAATTACCAAAAATTGCATAGGCCTGTCAACAACCCCAAGATACACTTGTCGACAAGGTGGCAGCTTATTTCAAAAAAATTGAATTCCAAAGGAAGTGTCTATTCGTCATATCCCTTCACGAATGGATATGGCTATTGTTCTACTATAGATAGGGGCAGTTTTAAACGAATTTGTATTCATATTTTCTCTGATTTTACTCCTCTTTTTTCTTCCACATTTCTTTATATATATTTTTACCATTACTCTGCCGAAATCACCATTGAATCTAACTAGATCATTTCTGTTTTGATTCTCTATCACTATCTCAATAAGATCGCAATGTTATTCAGAGTTACAGGCTTCTTTGTAATTAATTGAGTGAGAAAAGGTGTGATTGTAGCCTGTGAAATCAATCAAGCGAGAAAAGGTGTGATTGTAGCCTATGAAATCAATTAGGTGAACTTGTTACCCGTAAAATCAAGTATCTCTACCTAAAGGATTGTGAATCTGGAATGGTGTATCTCGTGGCCTTGAAATCGAGGGTGTAATTGTAAGAATTGATTTGCAAGGAAATCCGTAATTGTGTGCGGGACCGGATGTAGGGTAACTCCGAACTTGTATAAAATCCGGTGTGTTCTTTCCTTATTGTTTTTATTTTATTTCTGCATCTGTGTTTAATTCTGTGATCATATCTGTGTCTGAATATTGCATACATTTGTGTTCAAATCAATATAAACTCAAAAAGATTTAGTAATTCCTTAAAACACTATTCACCCCCTCTCTATTGTTAATTCTAGCCTTAAGATCCGTAATCCGCATTTCCCACAATCATTTCTTTACTTAGGAAATGGTTTCAAAGAAGATGCTTTCAAATTAAATGTTTTAAGGCCCTTTTTCTTAAGTAAAGTAAAACCCAAACTGGTTTCGAAAGAGATGGTTTCAAATGGTTTCGAAACAGATGCTTTCGACTTTAATGGGTTTCTGAGCTCTACTTGAAGGCAGAATCCAAATGTTTTTGACCGAGATGTTTTTCTAAGGTTTCGAAGAGGCAAATTTTTGAAAGGTTTCGAAAGGTTCCAATATGTTTTAAATTGATCCCAAAGTGCTTTCGAAAGGATTGAGTTTTGACTATTTCGAAAGGTTTTAATGAATGGTTTCGGAAGGGTGGTTCCCCAGGGTTTCGAAAGGATTGAAAGGAAGGTTTTTCCTGTATTTTCGAAAGGCAATATTTAAAAGATTTTAAAGGAGGATATCTTATATTTTGAAGCTTTCGGAGAAAGGAAAGAAAAGGTCTTTCCAATGTCTTTGAAAGGCTATATTAAATGGTTTCAAAGAGGTTGCCTGCAATGGTTTCGAAAGGGTTATTTAACGGTTTTATACGAAGGTTCTGAATGTAATAGGTAGGCAATATAGCCCAAGTATTCTCAAGTTAAAAAGGGTTTTGACTTGTTTTGGAAGGATAGTTAATCCTTTTTAAATCCCGTCAACATTATTTTGAGTAAAGTGTATACAGCATGGCAAAATTGGTTTAGAATACAGCTAAAGATATATTTTGCTTATATATATATATATGATTTGAAGGGCTAAATCATTTTGAAAAGGTTTTTAAGCAAAATTTAGAGGGTAGTTAACCCTAGGAAATTATTTCGGATAGTTAGTCCATTTTGCATCCAATCAGCCTAGATTTCGGACAGTTAGTCTACTTTGCGGGCAGTCAGCCTAGTTGTATGGACAGATAGGCCATTTGTAGCATAACGGACCTTGCTATTGTATTATGTGTAGATAGTTCACATATTATCTATTTTACGGATAGATAGTCCATTTATTAGCATAAAGGATATTGCTATTTCGATATACTCAGTTTGATTAACTAGTTTGGTTGCAGGAAAAGATTTGCAAGATATATATATTTTAAAGAGGATATTAGTGAGGGGAAACCCATTCCGCTAAGCGGCGTGGTCTCACTTAATATCAGTAAACCGAGATGTAGTGGAATTATTCACACCAGGCTTTATGTCTGACTCGAAATTTTGTTTCCCCTTAAACTCTCGAGTACTCAAAATTGATACAAGTAGGCTAAGAGTTAGGGTTTTTAGATTTTAGTCTTTTGGTGAATAAAGCTTCCGGAGACGAGTGTGTGGATGACAGATAGCTAACTAGGATTTGCGGTTTCATTTTTCTGATTCCGTTATGTATATTAAGTCAGATTTGACTATATTACTTTGATCAACTAAGAGGGCATCGTCATATGTCGCTCTTGGTGCAATTTTGTAATTACTATAATTAAACTTTACCTGGGAAGAGATATGGGATTATGTAATTTGGATATGAATTTGTTTTGAAATGTAATGAGCAAAATGTTGTCTTCGAAATCTATGATTTTATTCATATTCAAATGTTTCTGATATTATGGATACCATTATCATTGCCGTATTTTGTCACTAAAAGTTAATACTATGGAAGGTTGCAGCACCTGTAATGCTTAACTTTTGGCTTCCATATATGGGATGTTACATTATATTTGAAAATTGTCTAGAAAATCATTACGAATGTAATGATGCAAGTTTCATAGCCAAAATATAAATCCATGAAAATTTTCTTTTAAGACCTTGTTTTATTTTAATTTAATTTCCTTACTAAATTTTAAGGGTGTTATAGCTTGCTACCCATTTTTGATGCTCATTGACGATAAGGATATTAATGGTTAAGTTAATATATATTAGATTCTCGATGATCGAATTTTCCTTTCTAGTAATGATTATTGGGGTTTGATTAGGCAACTACATAAGTGATATCTTAATGAACGTAGTTCAGACCCTCATCTTCGGGAATATTGGAATTTAAATACAGTTGCCACTGCACCTCTAACTATTAGTCCGCTTCCCTCATACAAAGTTAAATATAGCAAAGATAGGTTTATTTCAAAATATTATAGTGGTTTTTTTACTAATCTTTATTGTTTAATCGTAATGGAGACTTATGCTTTAATCAACAAATCTGTGACGTTTTTTCATAAATTTTATGGTTTGATTTGTGGTTTAATTTATCCTTGGAATCTAAAAATCCCTCCCTGGAACATGCCTAAATTTCGACCCAGAAAAGATCCATCGAAACTTAGATCCATTCTAAGGCAAGCTGTTAGTAGAAAAAAATAACAACATCGTCGACTCATAAATAAACTTTCAGAGTTCACAGCGAATGGAATAAAATATAATAGTAAAGTGTACCCATTTATTTCAAAATCATAAAAATATCATAACACAAAATTCCATAAAAACCGTAACATGATATCCGTCACAGCAATTGTCTGAATCCATGAGTACACATAAAAGCAAATAATTATAAATACTACCACAAGCCAAGCTTCTCCATCTCTAAGCATCGTCATCCCCATCACTCCATCCTTAACCTATGTTGTAATGAGGGGGAAGTCAGAACAACAGGTGTCTGGTGAATAAAAACCTTGACTCTTACCTTTTTAGTACTTGGGAAGTATATTTCAAAATAAGAATATGGCTACAAACATAAAACCATTAAAATCATTTAATACTTTTTTATAAGGAAAGAAGGCGGGTCCAACCACTTAATACCTTCCATTCCAAAAGTAGGTTTCTAAAATATCATATCCCAATCATACGTCATAAATAGTTAATAATGTGAGAGACAGTACCCAAGCTGCTTAATACATTTTATTGGAAAATGGGCAAACTCTGGTCGTTTAATACCTTAATTAAGGCAGATCCCATTATTTAAGGCCTTTTTCCAAGGCATGCTCCTCATTGTTACTATCTAGCTGACACTATATGGAATCTCGTAGGCCACTTAATACTTTCAAGTGGAAAATAGGCAGACTCTAGTCATTTAGTACCTTAATTAAAGGTAGATCTCATCATTTAATACCTATTTCCAAAAGCATATCCCTATGGAGATAGCACCTAACGTGTCCCCTTGGCCATTCAATACTTCATCCGTGCAAAGGAGATGGGTATAACCACTTAATACCTCAAAACCCAGAAGCAAGCCCTTCGTCTTATGGCTAATACTGACAATGACATCCTACATTAGTCTGCTATTCATAAGAACTGGTAGCCAGATTAGCTGGGCAGATTTCCTACAGAATTTGGGACCAACCTCGTGTCATTGCAAATATTTATCATAAGGAAATATTACATCAATAAAATTGTACACAACTGCCGGTAGCTTCAAAGTCAAAGACATACTTACATCATGTAACTCTATTGACCACGCATCCCTATGAATTAGCCACAAATCCATTACTTTCCATACACACACACACTCATCTCATTGTTCCATAAATAAGGCCTTATAAAAAATCTTTCTTATTACGCCTCATAATTAGTTACCTTCCTAATGGGGGAAATAAATGTAAAGAAATGTCTAACTAACTATGCTATATACGCCATAGTTATACGTTAGTTACGTAAATCGAGATAAAATAAATATTCATGCCTATCAAGTTCTAAACGCATGGATTTTACATCCTAAACTAGCATTAAATGTCAATTCCTAACTAATTATTATCACAAGTCCTTTTTCTTCAAATTCTAAAGATTTCATAGGATTCTAATATCCAAAGCAGGGAATAAATATTCGTAATCAAAACTGCAATATCAGCCTTGTAAATAAAATAGAAACTTAATTTATTACACCAATTTAATGGAATATCTTAAACAATAAGAATTGCAATCAAAGCCCCATATTCTATTCAGCTGCTCCTTTTTATAAAGAAATAGATTAAGGATAAGTGGTGTAAACTAAGAATAGAATTCGTAATATAAGCCCCCTATTTTATTGAAGAATCACAATTCGACCCAACAAAGAAGGAGAAGTGGAATAGACTACGAAATTATCAAAAATTGCATAAACGAAACAAATTCTATTAAGTTAATGTAAATAATTAAGAATCACATAATAGAATTGATATATCAAAATGAAAAGAAGTTTTGGGGGATTTTATCTATCATATTTTCGAAATTCCAAAATCTCTAAGGCATATTCAAATCCAAAAAGAAATACACTAAATAATTGCTGGAAAGAATATTAAGGTTTTCACTTGCAGATTAGCCTTAGCTTCACTCAAATGTATTTATAGCCTTCCGATCTCTTCTAAATTCTCTCTTTTGATATACACACCATAGGGAATATACACACGCACACACACACACACACTTATTAGATTCAGGATAATTGGAGAAGAATGGGATAAAAATAGATTGGAGGAAGAAGAGATAAATATGAAATAAGTTGAATTCTTACCTTAATTCGATACGGAGTTTCTGAATCTTATTAAAGAGATAGCAATGACATAAATTATTTATATTCCCCAAAATAATATGAATAAAAGTGCAAAAATGAGGTTTTATTTATAGGGGTTCAAACTCACCAGAACAATAAGATGGAAGTAGGTAGGAAACAAATAAATCTAGAGCATACAATGGAATATAACATAGCTCAAACCCTAGCCGCCACTGTCAACAGTTGTTGCCAAGCAGTTGACCGCTTATGTGCGACCGGTCAACCACTATGGTTGACTGATTGAACTATATAGGTCGATCGCTCCTATATTTCGAGGAATGTTTATTTTGTTTGATCGCACGATTGTTTTATTCCCTAGTTATATTTTTGACCTTAAACATTTACTCAATCCTTAAGCTAATTTCTAAAATTTAAATCCTAAATCTGATTTCTCATTTGAATTTGAATTCAAACAAAATTAATTTAAATATGAAAACTTCAAACACTCATAATTTCTTTGCTTGAAATGCATTTCAGCATATTATATATGGAACCAGATCAGAATTTTTCTACGAATGCAACGGAATAACTTTTGTGGCAAATTTCAAATTTTATAAAATTTCCATATTCAACCCTTATCATATTTAATTCAATTTACTTTATTTATTCATGATTCATTTTCGAGATGTTACATTCTCCTTCCTTATAAAGGATTTTGTCGCGAAATCTTCTATAGGTGAATAACATAACGTGCAATAACATCATGTTATACAACCATGCTCTCTACACAATCATCTACTCAACTAATAGTGCAATGTGACTATGTACTGTAGACATGCTAAAATGAGCTCAATCCTAGCGTGAATGTGTAATCATGTCATGAAAGTATGTTTGCAAATATCCTAAACATACATTAAAATTTCTACATGAGTGTAAAGTGATTGTGAAAAAAGTGTAACAACCATCTCCTACCATCTAATATAGAAATCATGATGTAATCCTAATTTTGGAGAGAAATTACCAGCGAAAAGCTCCGGATGAGTGTTTTTCATCTTTCCTTCGGAATCCCATGTGCTTTCCGCTGCATTGTACTCGGACCAACCTAATTATTTTATTGCGGAGTCTCCCAGCACCATGCTCCATAATGCATGCGGTGGCACGAGGTACCGTCGGCTCAATTTTAAAATCCCTAAATTGATCAAGCTCATATGTTTTAGCGGTGTCATGAATGCATTTCCTAAGGTGACAAACATGAAAAACATTATGGACTCCTCCCAACTTTTCAAGAAGCTCCGTATGGTGCGCTAATTTTACTACTCATTCTAGAATTCTGCATGGCCCAAATAATCTAGGTGCAAATTTTCCAAACTTGCCAAACCCAACTACTTTTCTAAGAAGGGAGATTTTAACTAATACAATATCTCCAACCTCATATTCGATCTCTTTCCTTCTTTTATCCGCATAAGATTGTTTATGGTCATGCTACCTTCATCCTTTACCTGAGCAACCCTACTTTTCCATGGTATCATGGATCAAATCAAGTCTAAGTAATACTTTATCGGTGGTTTCCCACTAACCACTAGGCGATTTATATGGCTGCCCATAAATTGCTTCAAAAGGGGCCATACCAATTGTCGTTTGATAACTATTATTATATGCAAACTCAACTAAGGTTTGATGCTGCTCCCAATGTCTTTCGAAATCCAAGGCACAACCTCTCAACAAGTCCTCCAAAATCCTATTTACCCTCTCCATTTGTCCATCTATTTGTGGGTGATATGCCGTGCAAAGGTTCACAGAAGTTCCCCAAGCCGCTAGTGATCAAAGGGTACCTACCACTAACTATGCTTGTAGGAATTCCATTTAGACGAACTACCTCCTTAACATAAATCTGTGCGAGAGAGACGCTAGTCCTATTTCTCCTAATCGAAATAAAATGAGGACTCTTAGTTAGTGTGTCCACAACAACCCAAATAGCCTCATTGCCCTTCTGACTTTTAGGTAATCCTTCCACAAAATCTATTGAAATGTGTTTCCATATCCAAGTCAGAATTTTCAAAGGTAATAACAATCCACCATGCTTCCCTTGCTTAGCTTTTATTTTCTAACATGTCAAACGCCTAGCAACAAACTCAGCGATGTTTCTCTTCATTCCGTTTCAAAAGAAAATCCTCTTCATGTCATCTCTCATCAAATCATCAATCTTTAGGATGCAAAGACATCCATCTCTTCTCAAACATCCCTTCTCATCAACTGAATACCTCATACCATGGGGAAATACTCTCCTTTTCTCAATTTTTGCAAAATCTCTACTATCATCTCATCTTTCACTTGCTCATGCCCTATACGATTCATCAAGGTTGGTTTAATCTCCACAACCGATATAAAACCTTAAATGGGTATCATTAACGATTGGAGGTTAACATTCAACAGAAAATCCAACCGTCTCCATTCATATATAGCACTGTGGTAGCGTGTCTCCGACTAAGCATCGACGATTATGTTTGCTTTTCCAAGGGCATATTGAATACAAAAGTTAAAGGATGCTACATTCTCCATCCACATCTACTGCCTAAGATTCAAATATTTTTTGAAAAATAAGTATTCAAGTGATTTATGATCAGTGAATAACTCAACCTTTCCCCTAAGAAGTAATACCTCCATAGTTTTAAGGCAAAAACAATGGTTGCCAATTCTAATCATGCATTGGATACCTCTTCTCGTGGTCCTTTAGTTGTCTAGCATAGGCAACTACCTTCCCTTCTTCCACAAGAACTAGCCCTAATCCGGTGCCACATGCATCTGTGAAAACTGTAAATAGCTTGGTTCTATCTAGAATAGTGAGCACAGATGTACCATTCAATGGCTCCTTAAGCTTCTCAAATGCCTTGGTGCATTTTCATCCTAAAAAAAAACTAGATTCTTCTTAGTCAATTAGGTTAAAGGGGTTTCTATTCGTGCAAAGTTCTTGATGAACTTCCTATAGTAGCTTACCAACCCTAGAAACTTCAAAACTCTAATGCATTACAAGGAGTTTTCCATCCTTGGATAGCTTCCACTTTAGTAGGGTCCACAACCAATACTTGTTTTGAAACAATTTGCCTAAGGAACTTAACTTCATTCTTCCAAAAGTGGCATTTAGAAAACTTGGCTTTGAGTTGGTTTCTTCTGAAGGTCTCCAATACCCCTTAAGGTGGTCCTCATGCTCCTTCTTACCTTTGGAGTAAACCAAGATGTCATCAACATACACCATAATAAATTTATTAAGTTCCCCTCTAAATATTCTAATCATCAAGTCCATAAAGTACGCCTGGGCATTCGTCAGTCCAAAGGGCATTACTTCCCACTCATAGAGCCCACTAGGACTATGAAATGCAGTCTTCGGCTTACTTTCCTCTGCAATCTTCAACTGATGGAATCTCAATGCTGCAAAAACAACAGGGTATCTTCACTAAGAAGTACTTCTACGAATGAATCCTTTCTTTAATAGCTTTGAAATTTTCTTATCTGATTCCCTTCTTTCTTTGGGGGCCATATGTCTCAAAGGCAGAGCGATGGGTCTTGCGTCCTTCTCCAAATCGATTCAGGATTCGATCTCCCTATGAGGTGGTAGATCATGACCTCCTTAAAGGCATTAAGAAATTCACAAACTATAGGTATAGATGATGGCTCTCCAACAATAGTTAGATTTAGTGAGTATAAATGGCTTAACTTAATAAAGCTTTGGGTATACAAAGAATTTATAGGTCACGACCTCCACAACTCCTTAATCGTACCACCCTCTTATCATAGTCAAGAATGGCTCCATAATATGATAACCAATCCATACCCAGGATAAGCCAATACCCATTGAAATTTAGTACGTACATAGTACATATGAAATCAATGTCATATATGTCTAACACTAGGTCTTTGCAAATAAGAAAAAGATGGTTCAAACCCCCAATGGGATTGCAAACCTCTATTGGGCTGTTGACTATCTGGGTTTGTAGGTTTGAGGAATTTATTATGTCCCTAGCTATAAAAAAATATGATGCCCCTGAATCAATTAGGTTATGAATAGTAACCCAAAAATAAGAGTTATACGTTCTACAGCTACTTTTCCTTGGTCTCTTGGTGGCTTACTAGCAATATGCGCGACTTCAATAACATAGACCTATCGGCTTTATCCTTCCTTAGCCACCTTAGGACATTGATTCTTGTGATGCCCTTCCTCGTGGTAGTTAAAGCATCTTCTTTTAAAGGCTTTTTTTTATCATACTCACACTGCAATCTTTAGCTTCATGATCATTCCATTAGCAATCCTTACACACCTTCACATTCTTCTTAAACTTCCCCTTCGACTTCTTGTTTGAAAAAGCTCCCCTTCTTGGATTCTTCTTGCATTTGGGTCGGTGCAGGCTTCTCTTTCTCTCTTTTCTTATCTTCCTCATTGGCCATGTGTAGCATTGCCATTTCAACCAATATCTCATACATGGCCCCTATAGGCACTTGGGCAACAAAATTTCTCTTAACAGACAATTTAAGCCCTTCACGAACTTCATGGCCTTTTTCATAGGTGTACCTATTATGCTCATCCCAAATTTACCCAATTCAGTAAACTTAGCTATATACTCCTTAAGGGTAGAATCTCCTTGTCTTAACTGAATGAACTTTTCCAATTGCAAGCTAACCTTTGCTCTAGATAAGACTCTCATCTCAAATCAGTCATTGAATTCATCACAAGAGTATCCTTTTCGAGTGCTCACCTTTCACAAAGTTCCACCAATTTAAGAATTCTTCCCTAAGGTGCCAAGCTGCTATTCTTCTTTTTAGCTGATCATTACAACCAAGCTCTCTAAATATCTTCTTGTAGTCACTAATCCAATTTTTTTGGTTTTGAATATCCTTCAGTTCTAGAGTATGTCTTCCCTCCCATATTTAGAAAGTCCTTACACAACTTAGGAAAGTCGACAGCTGCTGCATCGACGGGCGGGGTAGTGGGTGCTCCCGGTGCAGTTGGAGAATAGGAATCTGCTCGACAGTCCTAAGATATTGTTTAAACCATTCGGGCATTCCACGAATGGGTAGTCTTCTGTGGGTAGGGATCCTTTGTTCGAAGAAGATTGATTATCGGCCATTTCAACTATCTGTAGGTTAAGCCTTTGGTGACGCTTTCCTAAGATAGTATTTACATATTGAAAGAAAAAGGTTGCCTAGTGTACGTGCATATTTTCAAGAAGAGTGTGTGTGTGTCTATATATAGTAAGAAATTCTTTTTTAAAAACCTTTTTCAAAATAACAAATGTCCTATATGTATAGTTTTCCCCGTTGATCGGGTAACCTAGGCTTTGATACCAAATGTAACAACCCATCCAGGAAAACTTTGACCCGAAAAAGGCCCATTGAAACTTAGATCCATTCTAAGGCAAGCTGCTGGTAGCAAGAAAAGAAATAACACTGTAGAGCCATAACTAAACTTTTAGAACTTACAGCTGATGGAACAAAATATAATAGTAAAGTGTACCCATTTATTTCAAAACCATAAAAATATCATAGCACAAAATTTCATAAAAATCATAACATAATATCCATTACAACAATTGTCTAAATCCATGGGTACACATAAAAGCAAATATAATAATAAACACTACCACAATCCAAGCTTCTCAACCTTTAAGCATCGTCACCGCCATCACTCCATCCTTAACCTGTGTTGTAATGAGGAGGGAGTCAGGACAATAAGTGTGCGGTGAATAAAAACCTTGAGTCTTACCTTTTCAGTACTTAGGAAGTATATTTCAAAATAAGAACATGTCTACGAACATATAACCATTAAAATCATTTAATACTTCTTTATATGGAAAGGAGGTGGGTCCAACCACTTAATACCTTCCATTCTAGAAGTAGGTTTCTAAAGTCCTATATCCCAATCATACGTCATAAATAGCTAATAATGTGAGAGAGATTACTCAAGCCACTTAATACATTTTATTAGAAAATAGGTAGACTCTTGCCATTTAATACGTTAGTTGTGGCAGTCCCTATCATTTGAGACCTATATCCAAGGCATGATCCTCAATGGTATTATCTAGTTGACATCATATGGAACTCATGTCCGCCTAATACTTCTAAGTCAAAAATAAGCATACTATGGTCATTTAAAAGCTTAATTAAGATAGACTTCATCATTTAGACCTATTTCCAGAAGTGGACCCCTGTAGATATATCACATAATGTGTCTCCTTAACCATTTAATACTTTATTTGGGGAAAAGAGGCGGCCCCAACCACTTAATACCACAAAACCCCAAAGCAAACCCTTCGTCTTATAGCCCATACTCATAATGACCTCTCACATTAGTCTGATATTCATAGGAACTGGTAGCCAAATTAGCTGGACAGATTTCCCCTATAGAATTAGGGACCAACCTCGCATCATTAAAAATATTTATTGTAAGGATATCTCACATCAGTAAAAGTGTACACAACTGCTGGCAGCCTTAAAATGAAGTGCAAACTTCCATCATGTAACTCTATTAACCTTGCATCCTTATAACTTAGCCACAAATCAATTAATCTCCATGTACACGCACACATACACTCTCATCTCACTGTTTCATAAGTAAGGCCTTATAAGGAATCCCTTATTATGCCATAAAATAATAATTCGGCTATATAAGAGTTCCATCTTATTTTGGCTTCACAATCAATTACCTTCGTAATAGAGGAAATAAATACCTAATTGGCTACACCATATATGTGATAATTATATACATTAATTACGTAAATAGAGATAAATAAATATTTGACCTAATAAGTTCTAAACGCATAGATTTTACAACCTAAGCTAGCGTTAAATATCAATTCACTAACCAATTATTATCGCAAATCCTTTTTCTTCAAATTTTCAAGATTTCATGGATTCTAATATCCAAAGCAGGGAAATTTATAACCAAAACTGCAATAACAAACTTGTAAATAAAATAGAAACTCAATTTATTACACCAATCAATGGAATATCTTAAATAATAAGAATTGCAATCAAAACCTCATATTCTGTTCAACTCCTCCAAATAAATAGATAATAATAAGTGGTGTAAACTATGAATAAATTTTGTAATCTAAACCGCTTATTTTATTGAAGAATCACAATTTGACGCAATGAAGAAGAAGAAGTGGAATAAACTATGAAATTACCAAAAATTGCGCAAATGAAACAAATTCTATCAAATTAATGTAAAAAATTGGGAATCTTAGCATAGAATTGACATATTGAAATAAAAAGGAATTTTTGGCGATTTTGTTTATCATATTTTCAGAATCCCAAAATCCTTAAGGCATATTCAAATCCAAAAAGAAATACACTAAATAATTGCTGAAAAGAAATACTAAGGTTTCCACTCACAGATTAGCCTTAGCTTCACTCAAAGGATTTATAGCTTTCCGATCTCTTCCAGAATCTCTCTCTTTTGATATATGCACACAATAGGGAAGAAGTGTATATATATTCATTAGATTCAGGATAATTGAAGAAGAATAGGATAAGAATAGATTGGAGGAAGAGGAGACAAATAAGAAATAAATTGAATTCTTACCTGAATTCTTTACGAAGTTTCTGAATCTTTTTCAAAAGAGATAGCAGTGATAGAATTTCTTCATATTGCCCAAAATAATACGAATAAAACTATAGAGGATAGAGTTCTATTTATAGAGGATGAAGCACACCAGAACCGTATGATGGAAATAGATAGGAAATGGGTAATTCCGGAGTGTAGAGCTGAATATAATATAGCTTCAAACCCTAGCCACCACTAACAGCATTCATTGCAAGCGGTCGACCGCCTATGTATGATCAGTCAACCGCTACGGTCGACAGGTTAACCTATATAGGTCGACCTCTCCTCTATTTTGGGGAACATTTATTTTGTTCCGTTGCACAATTATTTTATTCCCTAATTAACACTTTGACGCTAAACATTAGTTAAACGTTTGCTTAGCCCCAGGCTAATTTTTGAAATTTAAAACATAAATTTGATTTCTCATTTGAATTTAAATTCAAACTAAATTAATTTAAATTCGAAATCATTTAAATCTGAAAACTTCAAATGCTCATAACTTCTTTGCTTGAGGTCCGTTTCAACATATTGAATATGGAAACAAATCAAAATTTCTCCATGAACGCAGTGGAATACTTTCATGGTAAATTACAACTTTTATAAAATTTCTGTATTCAACTCTGATCATATTCAATTTATTTTATTTAATTTATTTATGATTCATTTTACGGGTATTACATAACACGTAAATATATGAGTTTCTTTCCATTTCTACCTTGTCTCCGATTCCTAAATATTTTCTAAGTAGTGGTTAAGTCAAAGAGAATATTTAAAGGGAAGATTTCTAAATTGTAAAGTCTTAAAGTTAACGCGATATAGCTTTCTTCATGACCTTCACCACATACACATGAATTTCAAATTTTGGATTATAGTTCTTAAAGAAACCAGAAAGATTGTATTCTATATAAAGTTCAGACTGATTATGGGAAATGACTATGCGGTGAAACTAGACCTCCTTCTCATTTATTTTCCCTTTCCAAAGAGTGGGATTATCAAAAATTTCCTCCTATTAGTCTCCTCATAGCATTGAAGTTCCATTTACGGCTACCTTTTCTATTTCTCCTATGTCGTACCAGAAAATTCGGGATGCTCTTTCTGAATTTAAGAACTTATAGGAATAGCTTTTAGCAAATGTACTTTTTGGTTTTGCTCAAATGTAATTGCTTTTAGTTTTCTTATTATTAAAATAATTTTGTTCACATTATTTTAGTTTATTGAATATTTATTTTGATCCTTACTCCATATTTTGGTCTAGGTAAAGACTGACCTTTATTGCTTGACAATCCTAATCTCTCTTGTCATCTTAGCAACATTCAAACTAGGTTAATCTCATTTATTAAAAATCAATTTTCTAAATCCGTTTTTGGATTTTCTTTGATTGATAATGCTAAGGCGAATAACTGGTATAACAAGTACATGCGATTAAATTCTACCATAAAGATTTCCTATGAAGTAATCTCATAACTTGACTAGAAGATTTCTCTCAAAGATAAAGAAAATCCATAGTTGACTGAGAAACTTAACTGGAGAACTCATTCATTATCACCAACCCAACAATCTAAATATAGTGCAAAATAGCCCATCATAATCAATGCATATTTGATTTAGAAGTTGATTGGCTTAAATCTTGAAACAAATGTCATCCATACAAACTTATTTGACAGGAAGGGAGACTGGACTTCTAATTCCTATATTAGCATGTTCTCCCAAAATGGGTTCTTCTAAGAAAGTTACCCCTTCTCATGGTAATATCGTTCTGCTTCATTAGAAGATGGATAAAAAAAGTTAGTGAGATTATGTATGAATTTCAATTTTGAATGCAATAATAAATTGAAGGAATATTGGGACAATAAATTTGTAGATAAGTTTTCTACCTTCTGTTAAACTAAAACATGGATCAATACCTTGGAAAAAGTGTGAAAGAACCGGTGCAGATAATTAGCAGCACAAATCTCATATCAACAACAAATAAACCATAAAAGTAAGAAAAGAGATACAGGACTTTGATAGTGGTTCGACTGACTCTAGCCTACGTCCACATTAATCTATCTTTGTTATGATTATACTAGTTGAATCTCAATAGATATCAACTAGTTAGTTCCTAGATCTAAGTTACAATGAGTTAGAATAAGTTGCAAGTACAATGGTTGACTAGAGAATCACAGTATCACCTTGATGACTGTTATAAAGGAGAAGAAAGTTGAAGAAGTAAAGGAATTCTAGCAGAGTAATGGCTGCTCTCTCTCCGAAAAAGATCCATATCTAGTTGTAGGTAGGTGAGTATTTATAGGAGAATTCAGTGAGTGTTAGGCCAAAATTCCAAGTGCAGAAGAGTCCAGTTGTTATGCCAAGTCATCACCGAAAATCTCAAATCAGTCCGAGTCATTTCTATGGATCGCTAGCTATCCATAGGGGATGGATTGCTAGCTATCCATAGGGGATCGATCGCTAGCTATCCATAGAGGATGGATCGCTAGCTATCCATCAACTTAACATATTTTTCTATCAGAAGCTTCACTTAATGCTACGAAAGAGCTTAGAAAGTTTGAGGGCGATCAGACCTATCTTGATGGATCGCTAGCTATCCAAAGGGGATTGATCACTAGCTATCCATCCACTTAGCATATTTTTGAGTGATCTTTGTTTGGTCGTCTTCCTATCTTCTATTTAAGTGCCTTATCTAAATATCAAGTCGGTTGGAGTTAGTTTGATCATCCGTCTTCATGGGTCATTTGGTCCAGAAGAATCATCCATAACTCGCTCAAATCTTAATTAAATCGAACGAAACTTTGTACGAACGCTCTAAAGGGTTTCAGAGACCCACCATAAAAATTTGAGGTGGTGGGGCCTAATCTAGATGGGTCGCTAGCTATCTAGCTAGCGATCTATCCAATTAACTACTAATGCTCTCTTTTTTTGGCGATCCTTCTACTATGTCATGTAAATGTTCTTCCAAAATTTCAATTCAATCCGACTAAGTGTAAGTTTTGTAGGTCCAATTTAAGTTAACTGCTTTTGGTCAAACAGTTTGAATCCGTTGAGTCTTCACTTCTTGAGCTAGATTGTTTGGCATGCTATGAAACTTGGCAAGCGTCTCTAGGAAATGAATTAGATCATGATGCAAGAGGACTGGAGAATCCACGAGCAAGCTTTATGGATCGCTAGCGATCCATTGCCTTAGCTTGTTTTGGCAATTTTCTTCTTTGGTATTTCTCTTATTGGATGTATTTTGACTTGTAGATGTTCTAGTTCCCTTTGAATTCTATTAGGTTAAAAACCCAGTTAACACTTATCCCCCAAAATACGCCTTTTGAATGAAAGATGTGCTTTGCTCCAGAACAAATTCCAGTAACAAGTCTTTGATTGTTGAGCTTTCCAACAACTCTAGCCTTGGCAAACTGTCCCGTTCCATTGGATTCTTTGGTCAATTACAAGTCGCTCTAAACCTATTATATCCTAGGTCTCTAACTCTACATAGGTGTAATATATATATCACAATCATTCCGATTTCATTTGAAGTTATAACATCACATATCTATAATTAAATCACATGTTTCCAATTACATCACATATCTCCATTTACATCACACATTTCTAGTTAACCATGATCCTTCGGGATTTACATCACTATCAATTTTTGCATCTCATTCCGCATTGTCACATCATATATCAAAATCACATTATATATCAAAATCATATCATATATCAGAACCACATCATATATCAGAATCACATCATATATCAAAATCATCCTGTGTTCATCTAGGGTTTATCAGTTTTATTCTATTTATAAGGCATTCAAATCCTTTTATTAAATCAAATCTATTTTAAGGCTCAATCTCTCTTGATCGTTTAAGTTTAATGCGTGATCTCTTCGAATCATTTAATGTTTTGTCTAATGTAAAATCTCTCCGGATCGTTTAATGTTTTAAGTTAAGGGGACGATCTCTCTTGATTGTTTGTTTGTTAAGTTAAGGGGGTTGATCTCTCTGGATCATTTTCTTATTAAGTTAAGAAGGATTAAGCAACCCCATCCACTCACTCTCTGATGAGGGGATTTACTTCTTGCACTGCAGTCCTGTCTCTCCGATCAAGATTCTATGGTGTTTGATATCATACAAGTCCATCTACTCGCTTTTTAGCAAAAGGACTTGCACCTTGCACTCCGGTCCCGTCTCTTCGGTCAGGACTCTATGGCGTTCAAAATTAGTTATCACATTAAATATGGATTTTACAAAATTCAAATTTAAAATCAAAGCAAACAACTAGAATTTAAATAATCTGAAATCTTGAATGTCTATCCCAGACATCTGACTCAAAGCGTCGCAAGGGACCAATCTAGGTTTTATGCACGTCCATTCAGTCTGAGGTTATTATCCTAAGCAATCATCCTGGACATTCGACTCAAAGCACGACTTGGAACCAGTCTAGGTTTAGCACACATCTAAGCGATCTGGGATCATTATTGTTTTTATTGTGAAAATACGAAAAGAAAAGTGGAAAAAAAGAAAACAAAGCAAAGAGTTACAGCCAGATCTAACTTTCCATCCATCCCGGATATAGGATTATCTATCTTGGCCCAGATCCCAAGGCATTCCTTGAAGCCTCTACTGTGGGTGGTGGCTGCTCCGGCTATGCTATTGCAGCTCTGTTCCTCACATACTACAGTAGGTGGTCATTCCAAACCAGTTCTTTTATCAGATCACGAAGGTGTCGGCACTCATTTATTTCATGTCCACCCAGCTTATAGAAGTGCAAAACTTTTTGGATCCTTCCTCTCGATCAATGGGATCTCTTCTCGGGGGCTTTTGATAGAGAATTTGCCCCTTGTGTCTAGGTATATCCTTTTCAGGGTTTCAGTTAGCTCAGTGTAGGATGAGAATTTGGGCTTCCACCTTTGTTGTTTCGGTTCTCTTGAATCATCATCAGCTTCACTTTTCCCTTTGTCTTTTCCAAATCCTGCTTCGAAGGATCCCTTGCCATCTACAACATAAAATTTTCCATCTTGAGCTTCATCTTTAGCGTTAGCATCCTCTTATTATAAATATATCTCAACTTCATAGTAAAACTCAGCAAGATCCATTGGTGGATCCCTCTGAAGTGCCACCTTGAAGTCAGTCCTGCTCACAATTCCCAACACTGCACCATCAAAATCACTGATGGTCCGGCCTATCAACCGCAGCATCCGCTGCATTGAATCTTGTTTAATAACTTCCCAAGGTATTCCAAGGCCTTTGTTTCACATTTTCCAATGTCTCTACACTGTTCGGTTGTGAAACATGATCTTGGAATTGTCCTAAAATCTGCCTACTAACTCGGTCCACGTGCTAATGGACCCATTCTCTAGCTATCTAAACCACATCGCCACCAAACCTATTAAGTATAATAGGAAGCACTGCCCCATTACTTCCTCAGAACCACCCACACTTCCATATATCGGATATATCTCATTAGGTGAATTTTTGGATCGGTCTTTCCGTCGTACATTTCCAATGCTTGAAGCTTGAAATCGGGAGCATTTCTCGCATTCCAGATATTAGCAGTAAACAGGTTTTTGTTCACATATTCCAAACCTTGATCTAGGGGTCCTCCTCTAACCAACCTTCTTACTAATTTAGAAATTCGATTTTCACCATCCAATGAAGACCTTCATCCAAAAATGATGTTTTGTCCCCTGCCTTAGCAAAGAAAATTCGACGCATACTCCACTGGTTGTATACCAGTGTTCTTCCTTACTCTCCTAGTCTCATTCTATCCTCCGCTCCTCTAGGGTATCCCTAACACATATCCCTTTGTCGTTGCACTCTAGTATTCAGATTAGCTTCTGTACCATTAGTTCTCGAAGTTTCAACAGTCGCTCCATTATTGGTCTTTTCGATGCCAGCTCCAACATTGATCCCATCATCGGTGTTGATTTCCATGTTGACTCCCATGTTGCCTCTAAGTATCGGTTGCTTTGGGTGTGGAGGCAATGTTCCATCATGTTCTAATCCAACTCTAGCAGCTCCTATAATGTTTCCTAGTGTCCTCCTTCCTTGTTGTCCCATCCTTTGGAAGAATTCCTACATCATCTCCTTTTGCCTAGCAAAGATTCCATCCTGCATCTCCTTCATCATCCTTTCCATTTCTTCTTTCGATACTTTCTGATTGCCTCCAGGTTGTCATTGACTTGCTCTTGTTTTAGATCTAGTGTTAGGTCTTTTCATTTTTCCCCCAATCATAGATTCAAACTCTAAGTTTCCGCATCTACCTTTGTTCTTAGTGAAAGCACCAAAATATTAACCCAAAAAATGGATCAACACCCTAGATCATTGCAGATAATCAGCAGCACAAATCTAAGATAAACAACAAATAAACCACAGAAGTAAGAAAAGAGACACATGATTTTTATAGTGATTCGGCTGACTCAGGCCTAGTCCACATTAATCAATCTTTATTATAATTATACTAGTTGAATCTCTCTGGATATCAACTAGTTAGTTCCTAGATCTAAGTTACAATGACTTAGAATAAGTCGCAAGTACAAGGGTTAACTAGAGAATCACAGTAACCCCCTTGATGACTGTTATGAAGGAGAAGAAAGTTGAAGAAGTGAAGGAATTCTAGTAAAGTAATGGCCACTCTCTCTTTGGAAAAGATCCATCTCTAGTTGTAGGAAGGTGAGTATTTATAGGGGAATTCATTGAGTGCTGGGCCAGAAGTCCAAGTGTAGAAGAGTCCAGTTGTTATGCCAAGTCATCATCAAAAATCTCAAATCAATTCGAGTCATTTCTATGAATCGCTAGCTATCCATAGACGATGGATTGCTAGCTATCCATCAACTTAGTACATTTTCTTCTAGAAGCCTTTACTTAGTACTATGAAGGAGCTCGGAAAGTTTTAGGGCAATCTGACTTATCTTGATGGATTACTAGCTATGCATAAGGGATGGATCGCTAGCTATCCATCCACTTAGCATATTTTTCATTGATCTTTGTTTGGTTTTCTTCATATTTTCTATTTAAGTGCCTTGTCCAAATATCAAGTGGTTTGGAGTTAGATCATTTGTCTTCATGGGTCATCTAGTCCAAAAGACTCATCCATAACTCAATCAAATCTTAACGAAGTCGAATGAAACTTTGTAGGAACAATCTAGAGGGTGTCGATGAACCACCATAAAAATTTAAGGTTGTGGGACCCACTCTAGATGGGCCGCTAACGATCAATCAAATAAAATTTAAATGCTCTCATTTTTTTGCGAGCCTTTTTCTTTGTCTTCTAAATGTTCTCCCAATATTTCAAGTCAATCCGACTTCGTATGAGTTCGGTAAGTCCATTATAAGTTAGTTGCTTTGGTTAAACAGCTTGAATCCGGTGAGTCTTCACTTCACGAGTTAGATTGTTTGGCATGCTATGAAACTTGGTAAGCGTCTCTAGGGAACATATTAGATCATGATGCAAGAGGACTAGAGGATCCACAAGCAATCTTTATGGATTGCTAGTGATCCATAGGCTATGGATCACTAGCGATCTATTGCCTTAACTTGTTTTGGCATTTTTCTTCTTTGGTCTTTCTCTTCTTTTCCTTCTAGTCTTATTGGTCGATCCTTGAGATATTTTGACTTGTTGTAGATGTTCTAGTTTCCTTTGAATCCTATTAGGTTAAAAACCCAGCTAATACCTTTGCTGCCAAATAGAGACCCTAGAGCATGAGAAAAAGAAGCTTACTTTGAAAATACAAGGACTAGAAAATGATGAGAAGAAGTCATCTTATCATATTTCTCAGTTAAAATGCGCTAATAAAACTTTGGAGAAGGTGATTACTACTCAGATTGATTTGATTGATCCCATGGATGTTATTAGAAAAAAGAGAGGAAACTATAGAAATACTCACTCATAGTAATTAAATACATTATCGATCCTTCTTCGGCCAGAAAGGTACAAAAAAGAGGATAGGGAATTTAAAGAAAAATTGAAATTAATTCAATTTTATTATACAAGAATCTCTCATCTCGATTCCTTAGTCATTGGATAATCTAAATAGTTGTTGCTTTTGATTTAAAACTTCTTGGTTATATAGCTAGAAAATAATCTACATTTGTGAAAGACTATGACCTTAGCTTATAAAAGATTCCAACACTTATTGTATAGATTCATAGACATACTCAAAGATGTAGGAGGTCCACTAATTTTATATAAAGAAACAAAATCGATTTAGAGAAACTTATCTTTGTATTTTGGATGTATATGGAAAAGGGGAAGAATTGGTATACCAAAGTCCTTCAATTCCTCATCCACCAACATTGTAGGCTTCTGGATGTTATGGATTGAAGGTTGTAATATAAGATGTGATCTGATAAATTATTAAAAACTAAAGTAATGTAACAAAGTATTGACCATAACATAAATTTTTTCACCAATATTCATGATTGCATTCCCTAGATGATATGTACAAACTATAGGTCTACAGTGTAGATCATGTAGTGTATATGCAAGTATATATGACAAAATATATGATGCAACTAAAACAATACTAATTTAGGTAAATATAAAATAAGCACACCAGGATTTTATACTAGTTTGGACCTCCCGTCCTACGTCCAGTCCCGAAGCTCCCCTTCGGAATTCGACTATCAAACACCTTCACTTCGCCCGGAGGAATAGGCCTGGTTACAATAACTTGTTCTTGTTAAGTATGTGTTCCATAACATGGATATTGGCTAATAAGTACAAATGCTTCCACTATATATCTAGAGAATATTGTCTATAAAGAACTGAATATATGGAATAGTGAAATACAAGTATAGATTGCTAGATTTCAAGAATATAATAGAGTATGTAAGTAGAGGGCATAAGTAAGCAAGGTGAGTGTTCTCTTGATTCTTGATGATATATATAGTTGTAGAGAGGTTCCTTGAGTAGTTTCATCCATTAACAAGTGCTCTACAGTTGATTCTTTTGATGATGAAGAGTTGCAGCGAAGAGAAGCGAAGATATTTATTCAAAGCGAAGATATTTATTCAAATCTGACATTTGAAGTTTAAATTTAAATCCCAAGTTTGAAATCAAAGTGGTCTTTATATCAGACGTCCGATACTATATTTTTTTTGTACATAGTAGACTTTCAAACGTTTGATTGCATCTACCAGACGTCTGGTTCTGTCTATTTTGTTGTTCCAGAGGACATTTCCCGACGTCTGGCTTGTGCACCCAGATGTCTGAAAATTGTGCATGTCTGTTTTGTGCATCTTTATTGTTGCTTCTTTGATCTTATCGACCTGTAGTGTCTAGTAACGTTCTTTGAGCCTTGTTCTTATCTTTCTAGTGATGTTGCTCTAGTAAATACCTATATATAGAAATATATATATATATATGCATATTCGATTCCATTGTATAGTTGTCGCCATCGAAACCGTAGATTTGATTTCCTAACAATCTACCCTTTTTTGATGATGACAACTATACAATGTACTTATATATAATTTTATAAATCTCCCCCGAATATGTGCTTTTTATAATTTATTTGTGATCTCCCCCTGAATATTATTTCTTCCCCTTTGGCATTATCAAAAAGGATATATATATATATATATATATATATATATATATATATAAAATTTTAAATGTAGAATTCTTAAATATCTACCAATCGTTGTAAGACAGAAATATACACAAAAATAACACACCAAAAGAGGAATTTCATTAATTACATTAATCGAGTACATTCATAGATTTTTATCATTTTTACATAAGATGGAGTCCTAAAAATCTATGAGTCTTTTGGAGAAGCTTTCTCTTGATCATCTCCTTTATCTTCATTTTTGGAAGAGCTAGGTTGCTTTGTAGGAAATGTCGGAGCTTGTTCTAGAGGTTCGTTCTCCTAAAAAATTTGGAATGTTTCGAAAGAGGAGAAGCCCCCTTGGGTTGGCCAAACTTCTGAAGGTGGTGTAGGACCACGAACCCTTTGAAGAACCTCTTTCAGAACCGATAATACAGTTGAAAGTGATGTTTCAACTGTAGCTAGGCATGTAGCGAAAGATGTTTCAAAACTGCCAATGCGCTTAGCCAAAACTTTTTGATTTCGAGATAGAATATGCTGATTTTGAAGAGTGAGGTCTCGAATACTTTCATTAGGATTCGTCTCTGTTCGAGTCTCCAAAATTTCATCGTGGCACGTATAATCAAATGGTGTAGGAGGAGGAGAAGTAGTCTCGCAATGTTGTTCCACCTCTTGCAATGGTCCAGGGTGTGTTTAAGGTGGAGGCCTAGCTTGTTTGGCTTGACGACGTTGCATCCACTCTTCAAATGATACAAACTTCGGAGGATTTTCCGGTAGGTGCATTAGTGAGAAAAATTTCGTGGAAGAATATTTCGGAGAAATTCCTTCAAAAGTGGATAGATAGGATGGGATGTTGTGAGTTCATAGAAGTCTCATGATATATGTAGGATAGACGATGGATGGGCATGATAGAGTCCAAAAGTGTTTGAGCTCTTCAAATATAAATTTTGCCAAATTGACCCTTGTTCCACTGAATGTAGCATACATGGCCTTGTGCTCTAACTCTGTTATCTGCTCATGATTCCTAGAGTGAGCCTAATTGTGTTGCCATAAACACTAGACTATGACCAATTATCCTCGTTTTTAGCGTTCCAAACTGCTGTGCTATCCAAATTAGCATAGAAGAGAAATATAGCCAACCGATCAATTTGGATGTTATTGGGATTGAAAGATATCAAAGTTTCTAAATCGGCACTTTCACACATTTCATCTAAATCGGACATTGGGAACTTGAGTAAATTATAAATGGACCTGTGTGGAGTTTCTTCTTCTGAATATCCTCATATCTCTTGAGTGAATGCGGTACTCGAATCATCCATCATTTAATTTGATCATCTGAGTAAACTTGAGGGTTTGAGGAAGTTGCTTGGTCTTGTTTTCGCTTAGAAATCTTAGGATTTTTGTTTTAGGAGCCATCAAATTTGATCAAGTTTGAAAGATTAAGGATTTTTGAGAAGTAAAAAATCGAGATTGCAGTAGAAATAAAATAAAATGAAGCGAGTGACGAAAAAAATAGACGTTATCTGGGAAAATAAGTGTCGATTGAATTTCAGACGTTTGAAAGGTAATTCAGACATCTGATTTAACCTAGCTTGAAGACAGTAATTAGAATCGGACGTCTAGTTGGTTGTGGTAGACGTATGGATTTGGTCGATTTGTAAAATGTGATAGTCGGAGAGAATTATCAAACGTCTATTTGTATTGTCAGATGTCTGAAAATAAGTTGAGTTTTTATAATATGGAGGCAGAGACTTTGTTCAGACGTTTGGTTCGTAGTTCAGACGTCTGAAATAGATAGTTTCCTTTTTTATTAAGCAGGGGCAATTTTCAGACGTTTGGAAGGTTATATCAGACATCGGATATATGCATGATGGTGTAAAATTTGTGTGATGTCAGAGTGTCAGACGTCTGATGGCAATGTTCAAACGTCTGAAATGACTATTTTTTCTAAAAATAGCCTAATTTTGAAGGGTTTTACTTATTTTTTGACTTTTTATTTTTAATAAAAACAAAGTATTATTTTTGTGAAACAGAATTACAAATATACGTATAGGAGAGTTAGAAATACAAGAGTTGATGACTTCTCCAATGCCCACGACGTATCCTTTTGAGTTATCTCCAAAAGTTACCGTTCCACCATCGATGTGCGTTATATTTGATAACATTTTTGAATTTCCGGTCATATGCTTGAAGCATCCACTATCAAGTATCCATTTCTTCTTATTTTTTATTTTGGATACCTACAAAGTAAAAGATGATTTAATTGGTACCCATATACTTTGTTAGGGTCCTAGATGTTAGGAGAAGTAGGTAGCCATACCGAAGAAGGTTTGGTACCTTTAGGAACAATTTTTTTATTATAGACTACATTTTCTAAAAAATTATTAATATGTTTTTGTCTAATCAAATTATTATTTGTCTTAGGAATCCAAATTTTTATATTTCTGGTATTCGTTTTAGACTTAAGTGACCCATTAGTCTTTTGATAAATACACATATATTTCTTAATATTATTCCCTTTTTGTTTAGGAATATTTTAAATCCTATTCCATTTCTATTACATGATAGTTTTGATAAGATTTTCCAAATCTTGTTTTTCTTTATAAATTTTGAAACATTATTTGTAATTTTATCTAATTTTTCTTTTAATTCTAAATTTTCAATTTTCAATGTTTCAATATTACTTTTCAAGTTGATATTTTCTTTTAATAAGTCATCCTTTTCTAGCCTAGTTTTATCAAATTCTATAACTATAGTTTCATTTTCAATCAAACTATTTTTAATTTTTTCTTGAGATAATTCTAGTTCCTCCTCTAAAATATTTTTTTCATCTTTTAACATTCCTACTTCAAGTTTTAATCTATTTATTTTGGCTATATGTTCTTTTTTCAATTTTTTTATTTGTCTAAATTTATCATCTAATTCTATGCTAAGTTCTAATAATTCATCATAACTAAGTTCGGGACATACCTCATCGGTTTGTGCCATAAAGCACACATTAGCTTGTTCTCCATCACTGTCGCTATCACTGTCTGATGATGATGAAGAGTCCGAGTCATCCCATGTTACTTCGAAAGCTTTTTTCTTTTTGAATTTCTCAAATTTGTTCTTCTTTTTATCATTGTTGAGCTTGGGACAGTCTTTCTTCATATGTCCAAATTGGTCACATTCACAGCATTTGATTGATGTTTGATTTGTTGAGCTTGATTTTCCTCCTTTCTGAAATCTAGTCATTTTCCTAAACTTATTTAATTTGTCGTAGTTTTTGGCAGTAAACACAATTTCTTCTTCGTCTAAGTTGGAATTTTAATTATTGCTGGGAATGCTATGTTCTTCTTTTCTAAATTTTGTTCTTTTCGTGCCTGTAAATTAGCTTCATAGGACATTAAATTTCCTATCAATTCTTCAACTAAGAGTGTTGAGAGGTCATTAGCTTCTTCGATAGCTAATACCTTTCTTTCCCACTCTGGAGTTAAATAATTGAGTATTCTAGATACTAAGTCAAAATTTATGAATTTGACTCCAAGTGCCATTAAGTCGTGTTGAATGGTTTGAAATATAGGATACATGTCTACTATAGATTCATTTTGTTTCATTTTAAATGATGAAATTGATTTTGTAAAATTGAAATCTTAGTTTGTTTAACTTTGTTTGTGCCTTCGTATGCAACTTGTAAGGTATGCCAAATATCATATGCAATGTTACATAACATGACACGTGAAAATTCATGCTTATCCAGTGAGCAAAATAGAACATACATAGCTTTGGCATTATTAAAAGCTGCAGTTTTTTGTGCATCAGCCCATGTGTTCATAGCAGTATCAGGTACGTCATATTTATTTTGAGTGGCTGACCAAATTTCTAATCCATTAGCTTCCACAAAAATTCTCATATGTGTTGACCAATATACATAGTTAGAACCATTAAAAAGTGAGGGTCAAGCTGTGGATTGACCTTCTTGAAAAATACTTTCCATATTACAGTGATTCAAAAACGTGTTACTGTATTTTTATCTAACTTTGCTTTGATACCAATTACAAGTCTATAGAGTGGATCGTGTAGTGTATATGAAAGTATATGCGACAAAATATATGATGCAACTAAAATAGTATTAATCTAGATAAAAATACAATAAACACACTAGGATTTTATACTGGTTCGGACCTCCCGTCCTACATCCAGTCTCGAAGCATCCATTCGGAATTTGACTATCAAATACCCTCACTTTGCTCGGAGGAATAGGCTTGGTTATACTAACTTGTTCTTGTCAAGTATGTGTTCTATAACATGGATATTGACTAATAAGTACAAATGCTTCCACTATATATCTAGAGAGCATTGTCTATGAAGAACTGTATATATGGAAGAGTGAAAGACAAGTATAGATTGCTAGAGATCAAGAATATAATAGAGTATGTAGTAGAGAGCATAAGTAAGTATGGTGAGTGTTCTCTTGATTCTTGATGATATATATTGTAACTACCCAAAATTTTCGACCCCGAAAATTCGACACTAATGCGTTCACTGTAGAAGTGCCGAGCAATCGAACATCGGAAATTCCAGATTGTTAAGGTAATGAAGAAAAGAGGTAGAAGAAGAAACAGAAAACAACAGCACAGAATCTCACAATCGCAGCGGAACAAAATATAATATCAAATTGCCAATTTACATACAATACATCAGAGTACAACCACTCACAAATAAACTAGACAATTGTAACAACTTTTTCTTGACTACTATCAATACAAACTCAAACACATAGCGGAATATACTTCATATGTCACTGCCATCCAGCTCGTCTCCTGAACTCCAGAACGTCCTAACCTGAAAAATTGTAATACTCGGTCTGACCCGAGCATTACATTAAAGTAACACCCGAGTTAGGCTGGAAACCAAGCGTGAGTAAACCCATTTTAGATGAAATACTTAAGCTGTAAAGCTTCTTGAAACCCAGGTAACTCGTTCATCACTACGAGTTTTATCTTACTATAGCCAAACACTTATTTCACAAAATAATATATAAGTACTGTTACTTAGTTTAAATGGACAAGTTTACTTAGTTTATTCCATTCCATCCCATTATATTCTAAAATCAAATCTATAAAGAATAATGGTAGTTACTAGTCGAAGTGGTTCCGGATATCACTGATATCCGATCTCGATCCCTTCGAAATCCAAACGCCGTCTTTTAAGGCCCAATTGTTAATAAAACAATTTAATTAAAATTCAGAATGACATATGCACACAGAAATCCACCACAAAGATATCTATTTAAATAAATGATTCACATTTACCAACAGATCAATACAAGCATTTCATAGCACAGAATATAATGAATTAACATACTATGGTAATAAGCAACCCATGCATTCAATTCAAACTAATCATTCATAGGCTAGGTAAATTAGTCACACAATTTCCAACTAATTTAATTTACACAAATATTTAATTTCCTATAATTCTGCTTAATTAACATTAATTAATTACAACCATTTATTTTATTCTAAATCAAATGTTCAAAATTAATTAATGATTAACTTATAAAATCACTTAAGTCCTTTGATTAATTAGAGTTTAATCATTTTCCTTAATTATCCACCTAATTACATCATTTAATTTAATTTAAAATAAACTTAGGAATTTATTTAAAATAAAATTAACCTAATATATAATTACCCTAAAATAAATAAATTAAGTTCAAAACATTTAATTTCATAATCTTTTTGCTTGAAATTTTCTTTGAAAACTTGTTCAAAAATTTCTCTTTTAAAAACTTGATTCATTTCATACATTTAAAAAAAAATACTCGGACCCAAGCCCAAACTACCCGATCACAAACTCAAGCCATACTCCATCTTTCCCCGACCCTTCCTATTTCTTCCCCCTCTCTAAAACTTACCAATTCACTCGCGTGCAGCCCGAGTCCAACCTGATACAATCCCCGAGCCAAACCCCTTCTTCCCAGACGCTCTCTCTTCACTTTCTATTTCCTACAGCACACTCAAACCTGACACATGAACACATGTGCCTGTGCACGCCGCGACAACACCATTCTGATCATCATCGCCACCTTCGATCCATCGTCGACGAACCTCTCCAATAGTCCGACCACCCAAAACTTCATTCGACTCTACATATCGAAATCGAGTAGTTGAGTACCAACAGAGACAAACCCCAATCGTCGAAATCACCTTGCGCCGCCCAACTTCGATCACCAGAACCCTCGCCCTCCAGACCTTCGCCACTCAACCATGCTTCTTTCCCCTCATTCCGATCCACTCCGATGTGACAACGACGTTGCATTCATCTCGACATTAATGTCGATTCGAACATGGTCTTAAACCCTAAATTTGCCTTGCCGCGCCACCACGGCGAACCAGAAAACCTCCGACTATTTCCCTATGCTCTTCGGCCCTCATGCTACCTCCACCAACGATCACGACACACCACCCCCCTCTGAATGCTGGAATTTGACCAAACCCCGATTATCGTTCAACTTGCAATATCTCAATATATACGAATTTAAAAATATTGATATTATTATCAAAAATCATCATTTTTAAGCACGAATCCAGTCATATAATCAAAACATGAAATTTAATCAATTGATTTTCTGACTTGGTTTGATTTTTACTATAATTTCTTGTTTTCCCAAAAATTACTTAATAAATCCTCTTGAAAACATTTTAAAAAATAAGATATCATGTTTACTATCAAAATTTCTTTAATCATCAAAGCCTGAAAATGTTTGTGTGAAGAGGTATAAATTTTATTTTGAGTAATTTGGGTCTGTAAATCAAGAATAGAGGCCAAAAGCACTTTACACAGGCATGCATAGCAATTTAAACATATATACCAAGCAAACCCATTTATACATCCATGCAAAACATATTCGAATCATTTCTATCATAAATTTTAACATGCATAAGATGATTTAGTTTAAAAGTTTAGAGTTTACTCATTGTAAAATTTTGAACAGAGAATACAGAGCTTTGAAATTTTGAAAACTGCACTTGATTATGAAACAAACTTGATTTAGTTGAGATGAACTTGAATCTTGCTTGCACAGTTGAAAGCTTAAAATTTTTAGTTTGGTTTCTCAACTTTTAGTTTTTTTTTTAAATGACAGAAAAGAAGACTTTTTGCTATATATACAAAAGTGTATTAAAAATGAAGAACATATTATTTACCTTGACACTTGTTCACAAAGCCTCTTTACTAGCTTACAAATGTCTAAAGCAATATTTTATATTTTCTTTTTACCATGTTTACTTGGAAGAAATATTATAAAACCTTTTGTTTATTTTATTCTTATTTGTTTAAACTTAAGTTATTAATACTTTAATTAATAACCACATATATACTTATATCTAGAGTTTAAAATGTAAAGTTTAAATTTAAATTATTTTTGAGATTTTAAAAATAAAAAAAATACAACTTTGGATAAATTATAATATCTTATGTGAATTTTTGATATTATATATATATCCACACTTTACGAACTTCCTTATATTTTACTTCTAATGATACATATACACACACACACACTTATATACTTGTATATGTATACACTTAAAATTTTCAACATTATAAAGTTTGCATATATCTATTTATATATATTTATTAATTTACGATAAGATTTATCATTTCTAGAGATTTATAATTCAACATTTATTATAGTTTCAAATCCATTTATATATATATCCAGATATTTTTAATTATCAGAATTTTATTTGCTCAACTTATAAATTAGTTTTTTTAATAATTTAATCCAGTTAATTACCAATTAACAGATGTCCAAAAATCTGGGTTATCACATTCCTCCCCCTTAAAATCTTTTCGTCCCCGAAAAGGGACGAAGCAAGAATTTTTATTGTACTGTTAATTATCAGTTAAATTATTCTTTAGACATTTTTATCTCTTTCTCTTTTTATTTAATTTTTTTAAAACACTTTAAAAATCAACATAATATTGTCAAAATAGTTTTATAAAAATACTTTTATAACTTGATGTTTCAACAAGTCCATCCTTGTTCTCGCAGAAATTCGGTCATACGTTGATCAGGCATAGGACTGAAAATCTATAAGTATTTAGCATACCAGTTTTCAACACCTAGTGAAAATACTTAGAAATTTTTTATGAAAATATAGAAAGCATTTTTGTGAGAATGCTTTGGAAATCATCACCCCCTCCATGGTCGTAGTTAGCCTGATGATTACGTCGCCATCCCGACGAAACCATAGAAAACTGTAGGCCTCCACGCCCCTCGATTACACCATGGAACCACTACAGATCGAAGCTACACCCAGGGTTACATTGCCATCACGCAAAAACATGTAACTGTAGGCACAACGCCCTCGAATTTTGCTGCCAAATGAAACTTCACCACACAGACCACATAGATCGCAGGCTACATCAGTCGAGCTCAATGTAGCATATACGCACTTACTGCCACATGATTTTCGCTATGTCTTCATAGATCGCAATCAACCAATGTTACGTCGCTCTCCCAGCGAAATCAAACGTAGACCTTAGGTAATCACTGCCCCTGGACTTCCGCTATGGAGCGCAGTTACATCAAGTTACACTATCATCACAGCATAACCCCAGTGTCACTGTAGGCATCAGCGCCCTCGACTTTCGCTACCCCATCCACAATCCTCAGGAACTTCAGTTAGTCCGGACATCCTCTTAGGATCAAATTTAGAACCCCTCTTAGGGCTCAAGGCAGTACCACCCCATGGACCTCCTACTAAGTTTCAACTCTAAATGGGAGCATCTTTTTCCCCACAGCTTTCTCAAAACATTTTTATACTACACACATATAGTATTTTTTAAATCATACTCTAATATATATCATATATAAATTCCATTTTTACAAAATCGGTATCTCAAAATCAATAGTTTTCAAACTTGGCTTTCCAAATTCCAAAATTGATTTTTTCCAAAAATCAAAGCCTTTCAAAATCAATTGATTCCAAAAACCTTTTTCCCAATTTCATAAAATCATTTATATATATATATATATATATATATAAGATTATTCTTTTAACTAGAACAAAATATTTTTGGATCACTTCCTAGTTGTTTAAATTACTTTTTATACTTCAATTATTTTTCAAAGATCACATCTTCAATAAGGGAGTTTATCATATATAACAAATATATGTATACACACTTCATTTATGCCAAATCAAACATTCAAGTTTGATTTCTTTTGTAAAATTATTTACTACCTTACTTTTTCTTCATAAAGTGAATTTCAACCATAGAGATATCCAACTTCCACTTTTATTTATCATATTTTTCTCAAAATATACTTTTCCCTTTAAAAAAATCATTTATTTACATTTCTTTTCAAAATTTTCAATATCTATTTCATTCAAGCACGCATGATGTACATATATTATCCGTATGCAATATTAAATCCGACCGCTTACTCGATCACACCATTTCTCTTCCGAACTAGTATCGTCCACCCGACTTCCTAATGCGGACCCAGATCTGGTTCCTTGATCAAAAACCGTCATTCTCCTTGCATAGCCATAACTATGATAGAGAATTTCCAGAATCAATCAAAATCCATATCCAGGGTTCGCCGTCGAAAATCGAGTAAAAAATCCCAACTCGAATCGATATACTATCTCGAAATTCTATGCTCGAATCTGGATCAAATCGTTATGCGAATAGAATAATATATGTACATCCTACGAATTTATCTTCATTGATTATTAGCTAAATCAATTTTCTTTTATTTCACGTACATTTTAATTTCTATTCACTTATTCATTATTGCTTTAATTTCCACTTGGGTTTTCACTTTAATTCTTATCTCCATTGGTTTAAATTCAATGGTTTCTATTCTGAGCAGTTTGAATTTAGAAAGTAGCTTTGAAAAGCTTAAAATGGATAACTAGTTGTAAAATAGTTATTAGTTGTAAAATAACTGTAGAATAGTTAAGTAATTATAAAATAGTTGTAAAATAGTTGTAGAATAGTTAGATAGTTGAAAAATAGTTATAAAATAGTAATTATTTTGTAAAACAGATGTAAAATTATTGTAACATCGTAATTAGTTTTCAAAATAATTGTAAAATAAGTATAAGACAGTTTTGGTTCAAAAAAGAAAGGTTGTATAGTAAATAGCTAGGACAAACTAGATTTTAAGACAATTTATATTAAAATAATTTATTTGAAAATAGTTTCACAGTCAAACTGGTTCAATTCTCCCAATCTCCCATTCCAATCAATTTTCAATTTCTTCTTCATTTAAATTGATTTAATTCCAATTCAATTTGAATTAACTTCAATTCCTATTTGAATTCAATCTTATTCAACTTCGATTACAATTCCAATTAATTCAAATCAAATTTCAGTTCCAATCTCAAATAAAGAAAAGTGAATTTATTAGATTGTACTGCCATAAAATATTCTATACATTGGTAGACTACACACTAGTAGTTCAAACATTACATCCATTTTATCCAAAGTAAGAGTCTTACAGAAGTCATAAATCTAAGCGCCTCTCCATCACCTAGGGGTTTGGAAAAGAACAGAGCCCTAGTATCCTTACAAGAATCCTCTCTAAGGACTTCCTTCCAATGGGCAAAAGCCCGAACATGCACTTTTCAACAGGATATCCCCACCTATAACATTTACCACAAAAGGTTTCTACCCTTCCATCAATCTGGATAACCTTCACGCCTCCTGCAGGACGTTCCACAACCTTACTCTTCTTCCATCTCTTGGGACAATTCCTTGCGATGTGTCCCATCATCTTACAATGATAGCAAATAGTCGACTCATTGAGTGGTTCTACGGGTTTACACTTCACCTTCCTCACTTCAGGGCAATGGTTTAGGAAATGTCCTTTCTTATGACACTTAAAGCATAAGATCTCAGAGCGAAACCGTTGGAATGTACCCCTTCAATTCCTCCCTTGTTTTACTGCACTTGGCTACATAATGACCCTTATTGTAACTTCTGTAGCAGGTGACATTATCATAAGGCTCTGGTCCAGCCCTTTCCTTAACCTGTTTCTCATACTCCTGTATTGCTTCTTCTCGTTCCTTACGTGCACCAGCTCTTCGCTCTCTATGTCTTGCCTTCCATTCTTCACTTTTATCCATCACTCTCTTAGACTGGATTCTAGTAGAACTTCCTATCCTATAATTTAGACTTAGATTAATAGAATTTCCAGCTTTTATTCTTATTTTCCAAATATATATATATATATATATATATATCCTTTTTATTTCAAATCAACTTTGCATTATATATACACATATCTATTTCATTTTCACACAAACAAATTCATTTAAAATTTTCAAAACAACTCTTGTTTCAAAATAGGATTCCTACATTCAAAAACATTCCAAATAATATTTTTTATTATATCTTTTAACACTTTGAAACAATTTCAAATCTTTTGGACTTAGATTTTAAAACTTCACAATTTAAACCCTTTTCAATTTATAACTTATACTCATATAAATTGTTACTTCCTTAAAACATTTCATTCTACTTTATCATTGTTTATTTAAAAAAATATACATCCCTTTATTTAGATACAATACCTAATTTATGATAATTATCATATCTAGAAATCATACACACCTTATATTCCATAATCATTTACTGAAAAATCAAATGAAGGTAATTTATTTCTTTTGATTTTTCTAGGATTTAAATTTAGTTTTGAACCCATTTTTAGCTCACTTATTTTCATAGTTAATCCTTACCCAAATTTCTACCCGGTTGTATATATATTACCACTTAATTCTTATTATTGTATTTAATTACAATAATTAACAAACAATTACCTTAATATATATAATAATTTGAAAAATTATTGCTTTATATATCCAAATATAAGCTTATATAAAAACTAATTTTAACACCATTTTCAAAATCATTATATAAGAAAATAACAAGTACGCCCTCGTATAATACACTCAACTCATTCTAGAGTACTATTAACCCTATTTCTAATGAGTAACCCCATAAGAGCCAAGGTTCTCGCTTAAGCCTTCAACTTTGATACCAAATGTAACGACCCGGAATTTTCGACCTCGAAAATTCGACACTAATACGTCCAACGTAAAAGTGCCGAGCAATCGAATGCCGAAGATTCCAGATTGTTAGGGTAAAGAAGAAAAGAGGTAGAAGAAGAAACAGAAAACAACAGCAAGAATCTCACAATCACAATGGAACAAAATATAATATCAAATAACAGCATTTACACAAAGAAAGTTGTAATTGTCAATTCACATACAATTCATCAGTGTACAACTACTCACAAATAAACTGGAAGGTTATAACAACTTGTCCTTGACTACTATCAATATAAACTCAAATACACAGCGGAATATACTCCATACGTCCCAGCTATCCAGCTCGTCTTCTTAACTCCAGAACGTCCCAACCTAAAAAGCTGTAATACTCGGTCTGACCGGAGCATTACATTAAAGTAACACCCGAGTCAGGCTGGAAACCAGCATGAGTAAACCCATTTAAGATGAAATACTTAAGTATTTAAGATGAAATACTTAAGTTGTAAAGCTTCTTGAAACCCAGGTAACTCGTTCATCACTATGAGTTTTATCTTACTATAGCCAAACACTTATTTCACAAAATAATATCTAAGTACCATTACTTAGTTTAAATGGGCAAGTTTACCTAATTAATTCCATTCTAACCCATTTGGTTCTAAAATCAAATCTATAAAGAATAATGGTAGTTACTAGTCGAAGTGGTTCCGGATATCGCTGATATCCGATCCCGGTCCCATCGAAATCCAACTGCTGTCTTTTAAGGCCCAGTTGTTAATAGAACAATTTAATTAAACTTCAGAATGACATATGCACATAGAAATCCATCACACAGATATCTATTTAAATAAATGATTCACATTTATCAACAAATCTATACAGGCATTTCATATCACAGAATATAATGAATTAACATACTATAGATATTAAGCAACCTAAGCATTAAATTTAAACTAATCATTCATAGGCTAGGTAAATTAGTCACACAATTTCCATTTAATTTAATTTACACGAATATTTAATTTCCTATAATTCTGCTTAATTAACATTAATTAATTACAACCATTTATTTTATTCTAAATCAAATGTTTGAAATTAATTAATGATTAACTTATAAAATCACTTAAGTCCTTTGATTAATTAGATTTTAAATCATTTTCCTTAATTATCCACCTAATTACATCATTTAATTTTATTTAAAATAAACTTAGGAATTTATTTAAAGTAAAATTAACCTAATATATAATTACCATAAATTAAATAAATTAAGTTCAAAACATTTAATTTCATAATCTTTGGGTTTGAAATTTGCTTTGAAAACTTGTTCAAAAATTTCTCTTTTAAAAACTTGATTAATTTCATACATTAAAAAAAACTCGGGACCAAGCCCAAACTACCCGATCAAAAACTTGAGCCGTACTCCATCTTTCCCTGACCCTTCCTATTTCTTCCCCTTCTCTAAAACTTACTAATTCACTCGCGTACACCCTGAGTCCAACCCGATACAATCCTCGAGCCAAACCCCTTCTTCCCAAATGCTCTCTCTTCTCTTTCTATTTCCTACAGCACACTCAAACCTAACATACGAACACGGTGCATGTGCATGCCGCGACAACTCCATTACAATCATCGTCGCCACCTCCGATCCATCGCCGATGACCCTCTCCAATAGTCCGACCAACCAAAACTTCATTCGACTCTGCATATCGAAATCGGGTAGTCGAGTACCAACAGGGACAAACCCGATCGTCGAAATCACCTTGCGCCGCCCAACTCCGATCACTAGTATCCTCACCACCGCATCCAGACCTTCGCCATTTGACCATGCTTCTTTCCCCCTATTCCGATCCACTCCGATGTGGCGATTACGTCACATTCACCTCGACATTAACGTCGATTCGAACAGGTCTTAAACCCTAATTTTGCCTTGCCGCGCCACCACGACGAACCATAAAACCTTCGACTATTTTTCCCATGCTCCTCGGCCCTCCCGCTACCTCCAGCAACGATCACGACACACCACCCCCTCCGAACATCGGAATTTGACTAAACCTCGATTATCGTTCAACTTGCAATATCTCAAAATATATGAATTTTAAAATCTTGATATTATTATCAAAAATCATCATTTTTAAGCATGAATCCAGTCATATAATCAAAACAAGAAATTTAATCAAGTGATTTTCTGACTTGGTTTGATTTTTGCTGTCATTTCTTGTTTTTCCAAAATTTACTTAATAAATCCTCTTGAAATCATTTTTAAAAATAAGATATTATGTTTCCATCAAAATTTCTTTAATCATCAAAGCCTGAAAATGTTTGTGTGAAGAGGTGTAAATTTTATTTTGAGTAATTTAGGTCTGTAAATTAAGAACAGAGGCCAGAAACACTTTACACATACATGCATAGAAATTTAAACATATATACCAAGCAAACCCATTTATACATCCATACAAAACATATTCGAATCATTTCTATTATAAATTTTAACATGCATAAGATGATTTAGCTTAAAAGTTTAGAGTTTACTCAGATTAAAATTTTGAACAAAGAATACAGAGCTTTGAAAATTTGAAAACTGCACTTGATTATGAAACAACAACTTGATTTAGTTGAGATGAACTTGAATCTTTCTTTCACAGTTGAAGGCTTGAAGTTTTTAGTTTGGTTTCTCAGTTTTTAGTTTGTTTGTTTTTTTAAATAAAAGAAAAGAAGACTTTTTGCTATATGTACAAAAGTGTATTAAAAATGAAGAACAAATTATTTGCCTTGACACTTGTTCACAAAACCTCTTTACTAGCTTACAAATGTCTAAAGCAATATTTTGTATTTTTTTACTATGTTTACTTCGAACAAATATTATAAAACCTTTTATTTATTTTATTCTTATTTTTTTAAACTTAAGTTATTATTACTTTAATTAATAACCACATATATACTTATATCTAGAGTTTAAAATGTAGAGTTTAAATTTAAATAATTTTTGAATTTTAAAAATAAAAAATACAACTTTGGATCAATTAAAATATCTTATGTGAATTTTTGATATTATATATATATATATATTCACACTTTACCAACTTCCCTATATTTTACTTCTCATGGTGTATATATATACATATATATAAATACACTTGTATACTTGTATATGTATACACTTATAATTTTCAACTTTATAAAGTTTGCATATATCTATTTATATATATTTATTAATTTACTATAAGATTTATCATTTCCAGAGATTTATAATTCAACATTTATTATAGTTTCAAATCCATTATATATATATATACCTAGATATTTCTAATTATCATAATTTTATTTGCTCAACATATAAATCAGTATGTTTAATAATTTAATCCAGTTAATTACCAATTAATAGATGTCCAAAAATCTGGGTTATCACATATATAGTTGTAGAGAGGTTCCTTGAGTAGTTGTATCCATTAACAAAGTGCTATACAGTTGCTTCTGTTGATGATGAAGAGTTGCAGCGAAGAGAAGTAAAGATGTCTATTCAAATCTGACAGTTGAAGTTTAAATTTAATTCCCGAGTTTGAAATCAGACGTTTGGTATTTGTATCAAACGTCTGATACTATATATTTTTTGTACATAGTAGACTTTCAGACGTCTGAGTGCATCTATCAGACGTCTGGTTCTATCTGTTTTGTTGTTCCAGAAGAATTTTCCTAAAGTCTGGCTTGTGCACCCAGACGTCTGAAAATTGTGCATGTCTGTTTTGTGCATCTTTCTTGTTACTTTTTTAATCTTATCGACTTGTAGTCTCTTGTAACGTTCTTTGATCCTTGTTCTTGTTTTTCTAGTGATGTTGCTAAGTACCAGTATATAGAAATATATATGCATATTCGATTTCCATTGTATAGTTGTTGTCATCGAAACCGTAGATTTGATTTCCTAATACAAACCATTTAATGTTTCATCTTTGCTGGAAGCTTTTTTTCTTTCGAGCCTTTCTTTCCTTTTCTTATTTTTTCTCCTTAGTTAGTTAGATAGACCTAGAAGCATGGAACAAAGGCTTTATAACAACCCGTACCTTTAAACACAATGATCCAAAGTCTAAGGTGACTTTCAGACTCGCCCATTCCTTAAAAACGAGCTATTGGTTTTATTTGAAACATTACATAGCATAATAATATGGATAAATTCTAAAATTTTAACTAACTTCCAGTTCCCACAGCCGAAGGAATAAAATATAAGTTCCAAAAATACCACAATAACCATTTCAGAAAATATCCAGCATTATATATTTGCATCAAAAAACACAGTCTCGTCAAATGTATTCAAGTCCTAATACAAAGAAACAAAGTACAAAGTTTGGTAAAGATAGATAAATACATAGAGTAAGTGAAATAAAGGCTAATCAAAGTTAGACCCACCACTCCAAGAACTTAGCTCTCAGCCCTATGAATGGCTGCCTTGTCCTCCTATGGTTGGTGGAAAAGGAAAGGAATTTATTAGACAAAGTCCGATGAATGAATACATGATTATGATGTGGTGAAAATATGAAATATGATTTAAATATTCACTACGAGGTCGTAGGGTTTTAGGTGTACAATCCCTAGTTTATATCCCGTGGTTCCAAGTTTGCGATTTCTCGCTTATACCCAAACAGATTCAAAAACTAATCGACTAACATATCTGTAGGTCAAGACTATCCATCTATTATCTAATCCTCTATATTATTTAACTACTATGAGACTACATCCCTAAATACGTCAATACACTCAACTCATGTATGTTGGAGAAGGTCAAGTGTGACACGTGCTCACCAAATTGAACAACTTAGGGTCCAATACACTATCTATCTATCTCTCCTCCTCCTTCTTACAACAATCGCCACTACCAGGCAGCCTCTTTTGAATGATACTCGTCCACCTTAATTCGCATTATGTGGTAAAGGTCGGGTGCCAATACACATCCATGTTGATATGTGCCTTGTTGTCAATTAGGATATGATAAACCAGCTTTCTAGCTCTCCTTTCTCTACCTTGGATGATATGCATCCACCTTGCAAGATACCCGTTCAACAATTATAGTAAATCATAAACGACGAAGGATGTCGACGCACGCTCAACGATTTAAGGTCTGATACATCTACCGTCCATCCTCGAGGGAACGTCCGAGGTTCAAAACTTAGGGGACTAATTTCCCAACTACTAATAATCCATAACAACACAATACAAATCTAATAATATAAATAACTATTAACTTTTGGGCCTTAGGCCGAGGTTTAATGTTGTCTAGAAGTTATGAACCCATCGATCGCTTTCTTTGGGGCGGTCGACATGCCCCAGTTGACCTATCGACCATTGGGGTCAAGTCTTATGTGTTTCATTTGTTTTTGTTTTTGTTTCAGTTCTAATTTTATATTTATTTTGGTTCACCTTTCTATTGTTTTCTACTGTTATTATTTCTGTGGAAATCGAATTCAATTTAGTAACAACATGATTAGGGGCATGATTTTGATATCATATATACATACATACATACATACATATATATATTCCTATTTATGCTTTGACTACTTTTCTTACCCTAAGTTTTGCAAGTTCAAATCTATATTTTAGGGTCTAGATCCAATTTCAAATTTACATGCACAGACTAGTGATTTAACCTAATCAATCTTTTTTTATAAACAATATTTAGTAAAAAAATTAGATTTAAGGGAATATATGATGAATCTTGATCTAATCAGGTTAATATGTGGATTAAATTTTGACTTAACTATGTTAAAAGGGAAAATCAGTCTAAAATCTAATTTAAAACATTTCCAAAGCATGATAGTGTGTGCGTGTGCATGCGTGTATAAAATCCAAATCGTTACCAAGTATTTTCGATATCAAATCCAAATCGTTACCAAATCGACACTAAGAAATTAAACTTAGATGAAAACAGATCTAAGAGAGTATGCAATAAATATAATTAATTCGATATCAAATTCAATTCAAATCCAAATATTTGTAGTTATTTCAAAATCCAAACTAAACAAATTTTAGACAAAAGAAGAATACATTTAAAACAAATTTATATATTAATCCCTAATCTAATAATATTCTTGCTCACCTTAAAGCTATCCAAGTCCAGAGTCTCCTCTTTCTATACGTTTCCTCTATTGTTTGCTTGGATTCCCAAATCCCTTCTTTTATCTTCTTATTTTGTTTAATTTAATATTTTAAAGAAAATGTGTGAAGTAAAAGAAGAGTGACAGTATTTTGGTATGATCAGATGGTAGTGAATCAGGGTTAGATTTTGGTTGAATTTATAAACAAACTCCGTCTATATGGTCCATTGATCAAGATATATGCCTAACTTGATCCACAAAAAAATACATTTCTCATTTCACCGTATAGCACAAAGTTACGATCCAATCTATCCAACTACGTTGCTATGACATGTTACCAAAATTCTATATGTCCATTTTTATTTTAAATTAAATCCCGGCCATCCGGTCTACTCAAGTTTCGTCCTAAGCTAACAAGTGGTCGACCGCTTGGTTTAAGGCGGTCGATCGCCTTTGGTGGTCATTTATTTATATAATTTATTATTTAAATTACCTTATTTAATTAATTAATTATCAAACCTTTATACATTATAACTCCTCTATTTTAACATGGATGTCAAAGTTCTATACATTAAAATTGTCCATAAATTTTCCACGGGCATAGTGATGCAAGTTTCATGGCCAAAGTCGAACATTTTTAAAATTCTATTTTGAATTTATTATTTATTAATTGGTTTAAATTAATTTACAGTAAATTTTTTGGGGTGTTACATTCTCCCTACCTTAAAAAGATTTCATCCCTGAAATCTTTAAGGATGGAAAACCGCAACTCGTTTTATTTAACCTCCATCTACAACCATCTACTCAACTATCAACCAATCATCCATTGCCTTCAGTAAAAATTTCTATATGGAATGTGCGCATATTGGTAGGGAATGCACATGTTCCTATAGCTGATGCGAAGATTAGGCGGTCTACTAAACTAGTTGACCTCCTTTAATTCTTGTGCTTATGCCATATGTCTATAATATATGCAATATCTTATTAATTAAACTAGCAATTCTATACGTATGCTTCAACCATTCATTCCATATGAAAAAAGCAAATGCATATAACATAGCAGAATAGCAAGGAATGGTGTGTGTGCAGTGACCAGAAAATATGTGTGCTAGTGTAAGTAAGAATAAAAGAAAAACATCCACTAGCATCCACTTGCAATCATCATCCAAAACATATCCTAACAACACGTTTGCAACTATTCCTAATATCCAATAGTCCCTACCTATAAGGTTTAATCAACTAGAACCCAAACATAAGAGGGTCTGGGCTAATTTAACTAAAAAGGAAACGTACCAGAAAAGAGTTCTGGATGGGTAGCATGGATCTTCTTCTCGTGCTCCCATGTACTCTCCATTGGATCGTCTCCCTATTGGACTTTAACAAGCTTAATGACTTTGTTTTGGATTGCTTTATACCATGCTCAAGAATATGAATGGGTGCATGGTGAACAAATGACTCTCTCTATTTCAACTTCCTCCTACTGACTCGGCTCGACTACGAAAGCAGTATCCTGCAAACGCTTTTGCAAGTGTGACACATGCCAAATGTCATGTACTCCCACTAGCTTCTTGGGAAGCTCTACTCTATATGCCAATTTCCCTACTCTCCCCATGATCTGAAAAGGTCCAACAAATCTTTGTGCTAGTTTTCTAGAATTACCAACCTCATTACATGCCTAAGTGGCGAGACTTTTACTAAAACCATGTCCCTTACTGCGAACTCTATCTACGTGCGTCTCCTGTTAGCATAGGATTTCTATCTTTCTTGCGCAGTTTTCATCCTTCCACGGATCAAGTCTACCTTTTTTTGATGACTCCCTCACTATATACGGCCCAAGAATAATTCTATCAATCGTTTCGCACTCACATGACGGCAGTCTAAACGGCCTCCTGTGCATTGATTCATACGTTGCCATCCTTATACTTGCTCGATAACTATTGTTATAAGAAAACTCCACTAACGGAAATGATCCTCCTAAGTACCATCGAAATGTATAATGCACATTCTCAACAAATCTTCCAACATCCAATTCACCCTCTTTGTTTGACCATCCATCTACAAGTGATATGCAGTACTCAAATACACTTCGTGCCCAATGCATCATGTAGATTCCTCCAAAAATCACTGGTGAAAAGTGGTTCTCTATGACTAACGATACTCATAGGAACTCTATGTAAATGTACCACCTCTCTCACGTAAAACATTCCAACGCCGTTGTGATCCTCGTACTCCGGATTGGAACTAAATGTGCGCACTTAGTAAGGCGGTCGACTATAACCCAAATGCTCTTATTTCTCCTCCTACTCCTAGGTTACCCATCAATAAAATCCATTGAGACACTCTCCCACTTCCACTGGGGTACATTTAGCGGCTATAATAATCTGCTAGGCTTTTTCTGTTCTGCCTTCACTTTCTAGAAAGTCATACATCTCGCTAACTCTACTACATTCTTCTTCTTCCAACTCAATAGAAAACCCTCTTCGTATCATGATACATCTTGTCCCCACCAGGATGAATGGTCATTCTAGTATGATGGGACTCAACCAATACCGCACTAGTCACTTCCCCAATGATAGTGACACACAACCTACTATCTCTCTGTAACCATCCTTCCGAGTCAACATCATAACACCTCAAGCGACTCGACTGCTCCTTTCTACTATGTTTATCTAAGATATCTATGAAATCTGCATCCTCCCTTTGTCTCGATCCAATACGGTCTATCAACATGAGCTAAATATCCAAAGCCGCCAATAATCCTGAAGTAATATTCGATGAAGGTCGGAAGTCAAATGCAGAAATATACTCTATGCATTTCCACTCCATAAATAGAGAATTCAAAATTGCATGCTTCCTATTCAAGGCATCGACTATTACATTACACATGATTAGAGTATATAAAATACAAAAATCGTAGGACGCTAAGAACTCCATCCACCTCTGTTACCTCAGATTCATGTCTTTTTGGGAGAACAAGTACTTAAGAGACGTGTGATATGTATACAACTCAAACCTCTATGCTAATAAGTAATGCCTCTATGACTTAAGGGTGAAGAAAAAGGCCACCAACTCAAGATCATAGGAAGGGCAATTTCTTTCGTGGACCTTTAGTTGTCTAATAGTGCAACTCGCTACTATTCCTTCTTCATTAAAACAGTTCTTAACTCCATCCCATAAGCATCCATATAAACTATAAAAGACTATGATCCATTTGGTAATAGTAAGATGAGTGCACTAGTTAATAAATCCTTCAACCTGATGAAAGCATCCTCATGCTTCAGGTTCCACGAGAAAACTAAGTTCTTCTTGGTAAGGTGGGTTAAGGGAGCTGATACTTTAGCGAAGTCCTTGATCAACTTCTTATAGTAGCCTATCAAACCAAGAAAACTCCTAACCTCCATAGCATTCTTTGGTACAAGCCAATCTTATACTGCAACCATTTCACTAGGGTCAACTGCTAGTCCTAGCTCCAAGATGATGTGTTCGAAAAAGCGAACCTCTTCTCTTCAAAAATGGTACTTAGAAAACTTGGCCTTCAATCTATGCCTACAGAGTGTATCGAGCACTTTTCTTAAATGCACTTTGTGCTTTTACTCACTCCTTGAGTATACCAGAATATCATCCTCAAACACAACTATGAACCGACTTAGCAACCCTAAGAAGACTCGGCTCATATGGTCAACAAAACCAGGTAGGGCATTATTAGTTTGAAGGGCATGAATAACCACTCATACAATCCATCTAGCGTACGAAAAGCGGTCTTCTCGATGCTGTCCTCGGCTACACACAACTAATGAACTCGAGAAGCCAAGTCGAGTTATGAAAACACTCTCGCTTCTGCTAACTGATCAAAGGGATCATCGATGCAGGGTAGTGGATATTGATCCTTCTTTGTTAGTCTATTCAATTCTCTATAATCAATATAGAGTCTCAGGGAACCATCCGGTTTAGTGGCAAAGACGGCACTCCCCACTCTATTATACTCCTTATAAACCCTTTCTCTAACAATTCATTTACTTTTTTCCTCAATTCATGCCTCTTCTTTAGGGACATGTGCCTTAAAGGTAAAGAAATGGGTCTAGCATTGTCCTCTAAGTATATACAAAACTCGATCTTCCTATGAGGTGGAAGAGCAGTAAACTTTAAAAATACATTTGGGTAGTCTCTCACTACAGGTGTTATAGCTAGGTTGTCATGTGATATGTCCAACAAGTATAAATAACTCATCTAAATAAGCTATGAGGGTAATAATAAATCTCAAGGCTATGTCCACTACAAGTACCTAGACTTACTACCTTTCTACCGCAGTTCAATATAGCCTCGAATATCATTATCCAATCCATACCTAGGATCAGTCTAAACCCCGGAATGCCCAAAACAGATGCACCACAGACAAACTCAATTCCTAATATAAATAGTTTCAAACCCCTACATATCGTGGATAAATACGCTGATCCACCGATGGAGTTTGATACAACAACAGGATCTGAAACTATACTATTGTCAAGGTGTAAATCATCTATGAGTGTATTAGAAATGAAAGAATGAGATACTCTAGTATCAAATAAAGTGCGAACAAAGATATCATATAGAGTTAGCACACCTTCCATCATTACCTTCTTCCCTTTACCTACCGCAGTTGGAGGCACGCTGGAGCTAGGAATGGCATCCATTGCATAGGCCGGGACCATCTAGGTGGAGTCTATGAGGTGTCATACAATCTCTCTTCAAGTGTCCAAGCCGGTCGCAATTAAAGCATTTAATCTTAGAGAAATCCCTCTTGGAATCTGACTTGCAATCTTAGGCATAATGTCTTGCCTTACCACACCATCTACATAGCACTGGTTTGTTAAATCCCCCTTTAGAACCAAATCTCCATTTACACTTATTTGGTGGGAATGTCTTTCCTGCTTTCTGTAACATCCCCCATTTTGAGGCTCGAAACTAACTACTATGAATGCCACAGTCATCCATAGCTATTAATTTTCGGTATAAAATGCGGCTATGTTAATCACTTTGATATTACCAAAAACACATGAATTTGGAAATTCATCACATTTTAAAAATAAATTTTCTCATATCATTTCACAATAAGATTTCAATTTCATTATGTAATCCCAGTTCACAAACCACATTCAAAGAAAATATAATTATTACAATATATTCCAAGAGCAGCATATGATGTGCCCTCTTGGATGATCAGAGTCAAATATCTGGCATTCAATACACCAAGCTATTACAACACAAAAGCAGAATCAAAACACATCGAAAATAGATATATAGGTACTATTAGTTAGATTACCTCTTGCATGTCTCCAGAAGATTATTCATCTAAAGAGAACCTGAAAAGCCCTTAATCTTAACCTACTCAATTGACTACCCGAGAGTTTAAGATGGAAACAAAAACTTCAGGTCAAACAAAAAGTCTGGTATGAATAATAATCTACCATCTCAAACCAATAGATATCTAGTGAGACCACGCCCATGTGCGGAACCGGTTTCCCCTTATTAGTACCTAATTAGGCATCTTAACCATATATTGTGCTCTTGCATCCATAATGGTTATAACAAAGTAATATGATAGTGTATAAACATGTCATATGTACCAGATTACCGATCCCCCATTTCTTGGACTACCCACCTAAGTGCGTATTGACTACCCATCTTATATTCATATGGACTACCCATCCCACATTTTATTTTACTTAAACTAATATGTGATGGATCATAGATTTTGATTGTTGACATGAAACAACAATTCATGAATCTATGATTACGACAACATCTGGACTCAACGACTCAAAGTATGGTTCATATAGTTATATATTTTAATAAGAGTCACCAAATGTGTATATAGAGTCTAGTTTAGTGCTTTGTTAAAATCTTTCCTCAAGAATCATCATTCACATTCAAATAAACATGCATGCATATTTTAATCAAAATCAAGTTTAAAAAAAAAATATAAAGCAGGGTCGAACCTGGGTCACTACTCTAGAAGGCAAGTGTTCTAACCAAATGAGCTATGGTCATCTTTGTTTATCAATAGAGTTCAGTCGACTGAACAAGGTCACTAAGTCGACTGAATATCTATAAGCAGCCTATTGAACTTGTGCACATATGTATGCACGCTTAGATTTTTAAATTCAGTCAACTGACCTGGTTCCAACTGCTATTTTTTGAATAGACACTTTCTTTCATGAACGATTTTCTTCTTCGCAGAAGGCTATGACCATTGCTATTCGATAACATATTTTCACCAGAAGCTGTAACTTTCTATCTACTATATATATGCATGAATTTCAAGAACAAATAACTCAACTTTCTTGCTTTTACTTAATTCATCTTTTCTAAAATTACTACTCTCTTGAATTCATATATTCATTGCTTACAAATATAAATCTATATTTCAAGCAATCTGAAACTTCTTAATCTTCATATACATACAACTACACACATCATTCTTGAGGAAAAGATTATAGGAAGGGTATACTGCAATTGACAAATCCGTGTTGTTAAAAGAACACAAAAGGTTAAGACAATCAATCTACTTTGTATTAAAATCCTGATCGGTTGCTCCGGCGGTTTAGTTCAGTTCAATTGCTCAGGCGGTCAAGTCCGATTTGGTTGCTTAGACGGTAGAAGTCTATTTGGTTGCTCAGGTGGTGTAAACCTATTCCTCCGGGTTAAATGAGGGTTTCTATTTTAATTCCAAAAGGAGTTTGAGATTGGACGTAGAACGGGAGTTCGAACCAGTATAAGTATTCCTGGTGTCATTTTACTTTACTACTACTATTATTTTCTGCATTAGTTATTTGTTATATTCCATATTACTCGATCCTATAGCACAGTCACCTTCAATATGGACTATCCATCTCACATTTTATCATTTAAACTGATGCGGACGATCCATCTCACATCTCAGAGTTCTTCTGTGATGACTATGAACCCTTAAATTAACCAGTTAGAGACTATCCATCTTCGGCATGATGCGGACTGTCCATCATATATCCCATAGTTTTTCTATGATGATTATGAACCCATCACTTGGCCATTTAATTCATTTTAGCCACATCTTTCTATTTACCCCATGTTATCCACATGTTTAACTTTGCTCCATGCCACCCACATGTTCAACATTAATCCATGCTATCCATATGTATAACTAATTTCTATTGGTATCCCTAATTAAGTTATTTCCCCTTGGTTATTTAAATATCATGGTGACATACATTGGTAACCCGTAAAAGATTTCATGTCAAATTCATTAAGATATACCTTAGTGTCCCTAAGGTTAGAAGTTAAAATCATGCAACAAATGGCACTCTATCATTTATAAGCTCAATACATCTATACCATATCGATGTAAAAGTAAAAGGCTCTTCGCCTATTTTAAAGCTCGATGGCTAAAACATGCAACATCATGAGCCTCGATGACAATGAAGTCATCAAACTCATGATACATAGGTTATCCGCCTATTTAAAAACTCAAAGGCTAGTTAAAATCGGCAGGAGGTAAACCTGACGACAAGTTTAAAAGCGGCCTATTTAGGCTTGATGACAATTTGAAAGACTTAAGGGCTAGGCTCGACAACCCTTGGGTTGCCAAGGCAAAAACCTAGAATGGTATATGTGGCAACATGCTTTCTAGTATAAAACGCGGCAACAAGGATCTTGGTATAAAAATCGGCATGCATAGACATCGACATTGCCATGTCAAAGATCATCTCTTTACCTTTATTGATATAACCTCGACCCGGTCCAAAACCCATCCGCTTCATGCCAAACTCATTGGCATAATGTGGCACTAGTTGGTTCCATGGTAATAACACTATGATGCAGTGAGTGATGGCACGACATAGAAATGTTTACATAGTAAAACTATAATTAACTTAAAAACTACCAAATTACTATAAAAAGACATTACTTTTCACCAAACCTCTATAATTTGTTAAAAGCTTATCGGCTAGCAGAATTTTATCAATTTTCTTTATTGAAAAACTACCGCATCCTATTTTCAAGATACAAAACATTATTTCAAATAATTAACTAATAACCAAGTTAATTAAAATTTTATATGCTTATTCTAGCATAAATAATTCTTCATAGTTCAAAATTATAAGGGAAAATTCCCAAAAATTCAAAGAAATTAGAGAATACCTTTCTCTACATCATATAAAATTTCAGAGCCTAAAATCTCATTTAATTATCTAAGTGATCAAAATCCGTAGTTCAACCATTTCCTCCATAAGTAATTCATAAAATAATCTCCATAATTCGAAAAACTATGAATTAAAACCCATCTCCAAAATAATTTTTTCTTAACATATCAATTTTTTTAATTATTTGGAGGATAAAAACTTCAGATTTAACCCAAGACCGAATCAAACCATTTCTAATAAATTCTAAAAATCCCCATTAACCATTATTTTGTCCAAACAATGATTATTAGATCATAACTTGACCGATTAAACACATAAGATTTGGGTATTACCCACGATCGAATTAAAATAAAGATTTAATAGATGATAAGTTTTATTATTTACCTTAGATAAATAGTTGGAGTTGAGATTTGATGTAGCTCTTAGTCCTAAGCTTGCTTTCCCTTGAATCCCAGATTTTGTTCTCCTTATTGATTTCTAATGGCCAACCTTAATTGATCTTTCCTTTTGGTTGTTTTTGTTGTAAATATGAGAATGATGTAGGAGGTGAGGGTTTAATGAATGAAGGGTTTACCTATGCGTATTTTGCCCCCATGTACTCTTCTATGTGTTTAATTTTAAGACTTTAAAACAATCTTACTTAGTTCATTAAGTTTGGCACAACCACACAAATTAACCAAATCTCATTCTCCTTAATTACATATATATATTATTCCATTTAATCTATCCAAATAAATGTCCTAAATAATGTTAACTAAAAATTATGGATGCTATATGCTCCCTCTTTAAAGAGTTTCGTCCTGAAAATTCAGTAAGGACAACAAAATAAGCAGAACAAACATGAAATCAAATCTAGTATATTCTACCAGCCATAAAATCTATCTACAACAAGTATAGAACATACCCTCACAATAGATCAGGATAAGTATCCCTAATCCTGTCGTGTGTCTCCCAGATATAGTTTTTTCCATTATCGCTCCGCTGATCTTTCGTCACCTTGACTATCATGTTCCTTAACTTCTTCTTATCTCTTGCTTTAACCTGAACTTGTTGCCTAACATAAGTCATATTTGGTTTTAAAACGAAATCCTCTAATGCAGTCGAAGTGATAGTACTTCTGGATTATGCACATACTTTCAAAATGAGAAACATGAAAAATGTTATGGACACCTACCAAACTTCTCGGTAACTCTACTCGATATGCAAGCTTTCCGATTATCTCTATAATTGGGAATAGTACAACATATCTCGATGTCGGTTTCCATAATTTCCAAAACATACCACACCCTTCATAGATGATACTTTAATGAAAACCTTATATCCAACTGAGAACTATAGATCCTTATGCCTTCTGTCTATGTAACTTTTCTGTCTAGACTGAGCTTCTGTCATCCTACCTCGGATTAACTCAATTTTCATTGCTTCTCTCATTAGATTTGAACCTAAGACTAACCTATCTCCAGTTTCTAACCAACGTGTTGGTCACTTACACGACTTCCATACAAAGCTTCGAAAGGTGTTATTCCTGTAATAGTCTGTGACTATTGTTATATGTAAACTCAACCAAGTGTAGGCGGTCTTCCATGATCCACCAAAATCTAGTGCGCTAGCTCTTAACAAATACTGGAGTACCTTATTGACTCTATCTGTCTACCCATCCGGCTGAGGGTGATAAGTGGTACTCATCTCAAGTTTGGTACCTAAGACTTCCTGTAGTCTCTTCCATAACTCACTAGTAAACAAAGTATCTATGTCATTGACTATACTACCAGGAATCCCTTGTAGTCTAACTATGTTCTTCATAAATAACTTAGCAAAAACAGGTGCCTTCCTGGTTGATTTAACAAGAATAAAATGGGCACACTTGGTCAATCTATCCACTTTGACCCTTATACTATCATTTCCTCGATTTGACCTTGACAACCCATTAAAAAAGTCTGTGGATATCGCAGCCCGTTCTTAACTGGTAAATCTAAAGGCTGATGAAACCCCTTGGCTTTTGATGTTCGATTTTTTACTTGCTAGCAGTTTGAAAATTGCTTTACCTATAAGCCAACATCCCTCTTCATACCCTCCTAGAAGAAACTTCTCTTCATATCCATATACATCTTGGTTCCTTCAGGACAAATTGTAAACTTCGATCGATGACACTCCCAAAGAACTTCTTTCCTTAGGGTCCCAACATTCGGAACACACAATCTTTCCTTCTTTCTCAACCATCCCTTCGGGTCAAGGCTAAACTCTCTCAAATCACCAATCTCAGTTCCAAGAAGAAGTATTCTAATCTTCTTGGCCAATAATAGATCATCGTTCTGCTTAAAAGCAATCCTTTCGATCAAAACTTATCGAAATTATAAATAGGATATCATGGGAGTACTCTGACAAGAGCTAGTAGTTGATCTTACCTGCATAATACATGTAGTCAATGCCTCAAGATCCTTCCATTCTATTAATATAGTTAACACCACATTCTGATATTTTCTTTAAGAGCATCCACTACTTTATTACCTTTCCCCGGTGTATACGCTATACCAAAATCATAAGCTGCTAAAAAATCCAACCACCTCTACTGTCTCATTTTCAACTCCATCTGAGAGAGTAAGTACCTTAAAGACTTATGATCCATGTATAACTCAAATCTTTTTCCCAAAAGATAATGTCTCCCACTTTCAACGTAAAGATCACCATTGCCATTCTAAATCATAGGTCGGATATCCTACTTCATGCGATCTGAAATATCGAGAAGCGTAGGCAATTACCTTACCCTTCTTCATCAGTACAACTCATAATCCAGTCCCATATGCATCTATATACACCTTGATTATTGTCTGGCACAACTAACACAGGTGCATTGGTCAACGAATGCTTTAACTTAAGGAATGCTTCGTCGCATCTTTTGGACCAAACAAACTTAATGCCCTTTCTGGTTAGCTTAGTCAGGAGTGCTGTTATGCATGAAAAATCCCTAATAAATCGCCGGTAATATCCATCCAAGCCAAGAAAACTTCTTATCTCAATCATTATCTTGGGTTCTTCCATCAATTAACCACTTCAATCTTATCTGGATCAACTAATAACCCTTCCAGTGACGCTATATGGCCAAGAAAATTTACTTCTTTCTTCCAAAAATGACATTTCAAAAACTTCGCTTTCATCTGATGCAGTCTTAGTGTATCTAGCACTATTTTAAGATGAACCTCATGCTCTCTTTCATCCTTATAATATATAAAAATGTTGTCTATGAACACAAATACAACCTATCAAAGTGCTCTTGGAAAATCCGGTTCATTAAATCTACGAAGAAAACAGGCGCATTAATTAGCTCGAATGGCATTACTGACCACTCATACGAACTATATCCCTTTTGAAATGCCATCAATGGAATACTATCTTCCATCACTCTTAGCTTATGGAACCCTATGGCCAAATCCAATTGGGAAAACATTCTAACTCCAGTCAACTGATTGAATAAGTCGTAAACTCTCAACAAATGATAACTATTCTTAATCATCTTCTCATTTAACTTACAATAATTAATACACAACCTTAACGACCTGTTCAGTTTCTTCACGAACACTACGGTCGCTCCCAAGACGACCTGATTGGTCCAATAAAGTTATTTCCTTCTAAGTGCACTAGCTGTACCTTTAACTCCTTCATCTCGAGAGGTGTCATCCTGCTAGGTGGTCTGCTTATGGGTTCTGCTCTTGGCATAAGATCTATTCGGAACTTGATAACTTGTTTTGTTGGTAGTCCTGTGATTGGCTCAAAAACATTTACAAATTCTCTTGCTACCAAAACCCGATTTAACTCTTCTTCTGCTTCCATAGCATTCAACAAGGCATAAATTCCTGGACTCGAATTCTCAACTGAGTATATTATTCGGTCACTACTACTAGGATGTCTCAATGATATTTCCCTATCTTGGCAAATATCCTATAATCGTATCTATCTAATCAATGCATACCCTATATGATCCCGAAGCCTATGGAACCAAATATACAAATTGCATGCAAACTTGTGACTTAACATATCAAGTTCTAACCAGTCACATCTCATCCGCAGAGTTGCATACCCTCCTATTGGATTCACAACCCTTAAGAAAGTAACTAGCTGTGAAGGTTCTAAGCATAAATTACATACCAAACACTAAATATAAATGAATGAGATACATCAATATCAAATAGTATCCTAACTAGCATAATGTGGATCAAAACATATCTTCCATCACATATTTTCCCTTCTCAGTTGTTGTTGGTGTACTGGATGATGGTTCCAAAGCAGACTTTTTAACCTTCTCAGCCTTGGCTACTTTTGGACACTTATTATTGTAAATCCCACTTAGTCGCAGTTATAGCACTTTACATTCTGCTTCCCTACAACCATCTTTCCATCACTCGAGCAATATTCATTAGCATAGTGTCCCATCTTGTCACACTTATAACAGACAATATGTAACACCCCTAACTTTTAATAACATTATTCAGGAAATTTAATTAGATAAATTAAATAGAATAAGGTAAATATTAAGTGATAAGGGGGTTTAGATTTGAATAAATATAATAAGGCTATGCTCACTTAAATAATTAAATAGGCTTAAGAGTGGGTTATAAGTAAATTAATTTACATAAGGGTATATTAGGAATAGGCCGCACTAAACTCTTACCCTTATATATTCTCGCTCCTACCATTTCATTTTCCATTCACGTCATTTTGAAATGCAAAACAAAAATATAAAAGGGAGCCGACCATTAACAAGGAAAGAGAAGGGAAATCAAAGTAAAGCTAGGGATTCAAACTTTGGGGAAATTAATCTCAGTCCAATCTCCTTATCTTAATTAACGTGAAAAGTAATTCTTTCCATCTCAATTTTGTTTTATAATTATATGTTTTTGGATTTAAGGGTAAATTCAGTTTTATGATGATTTGGATGATGATATGCTTAAATTACAATTTGTTTGATTTAAACAAGAATGTTTAAATAAGATTTATGCGGTTTTAGGGAAAAACTGAGCCATAAGGCATTGCGGATTTAAAAATTTAAATTTTCTTGTTGCTTGTTTAAAGATAAACTGTTTTGAGTTCTCACACCAGTCCCATGACTGACCTGGAGTTTATTGTTCCTTTTCTAAACTCTGGGTGCCCACTATTTTCCACACGGGCAGTCTAGAGTTAGGTTATCAGGTTATTCTGGATTCGGGAGTTGCTGTGCAGATCTGGAGGCGAGCCAGATAGCGTAGTCTATTATCTATTGTATATAGTATTTCTTTCCGCTGTTGTTGTCGTACACTCTGATTGATGTAATGTAATGTGATGTAATGTATAAAATGTATAGTTCTTTTGTTTTAATGAATATTCATTTATCTATTATATGTTGTTCCGCTGCGACTGTGAGATTCTGTTATTGTTTCTCGTTCTGTTACTTGTTTTTCTGTTTTCTCTTCTCTTTCTTTTCTTTCTTCTTCTACCTCTTTCTTCTTCTAAAACCCTAACGGTTCGATTTTTCGGCAACGAAAAATCCCGATCGTTACATTTGGTTAATTTTTGAAAGCGTCAATGGTTATCAGTTTAAAATTGGGTACCATCTGTTTTATCAATTTAAAACAAAAATCAAATAGCATTTGTTCTTACTTATATTGATGTTTAAATGCTATGGGGAAAAATTTATGCTATGCGAAACATGATTTTGGAGTTGGGTTTTAATTTTGATAATTTTCCAAGCTATGGAAAGATTGCTATGAATTTCCAAAGGAAAATATGGTTAACTAGTTTATAAATTTATTTCAGAAAATATATATTGAGATTTTGGGTTTGAAATTCTAATACGTTTGATAACATGATTAAAGCGAATTTCCAGCATTTTTGGGGATTTTTTCTAAATGATTTGCTACGCAAATTAAATTATTTTAGAAGAATGACTTCTTTGCAATGTTTAGCGGAAGGGCTTATTTGTGAACTTAATTATGATTTTGCTATGAAATTAGCAGCAGTTATTTTAGTAAAGAATTTAAAAAGTTAAGGCAACCAATCTTGTGGTTACACGTGGCAGGTTAGTCAGAAAGTGTTCGCTTTAATTAGTATTAAATCAGGTTTACCTAGAAAATTTGGTTCTGCCTTCATTAGAAGTACCTTTCAACTCAAAGCTTTCATCTTCAATCAAATTGAAACCCACTAAGCCAAAATTAATACACAAGGTATCACTTAGATAGTACGTAGTGGATTGGAGAAAGGTAGAAGGCTAGGTGTCGTAAGCGTTGCTTCCGATGGGGTTGATACTTTTTTGTTTATTTTAAAACTGAAGCGCCTACCGTTATTTTATTAAAGCCTTCGAAGGAGTTGAAGCATATTTTTTTGAAAGAGGTTTTCTAAAGGCTTTCGGAGGGGTTGTCATCAACTTATGTTTTAAAGAGTAAGCTTTCGAATGGGTTTCTTTACTTATAATGCTTTTGAAAGAAGGGTATCGACCAGATCGAAGCCGTGCTGCCATTCTTTAGATATTCGAGTGTATTGAAGTCATCAATGTTGTTGAAGGGTAGTTTTGTTTTAAAGACGTTTTAAGCCACTTTCCAAATGCTCTCGAACGTATCCAAGGGTTTCGAAGACAATTAGTTCGAAATGTGGTTCCGATGCTATCCTTCAGTGTTTTATTTAAATGGTTTGAAGCTTTCAAAGGGGATGGTGCCAACGCCATCAAGTTTTCCCCAATACTTTTATATGATAAAGAATGGTTTCGAAAGAGATATTTCATTTAGATTCACTTTGACCCAAATGATGTTTTTGTATAAACACAGTGGTTTCGAAAGGGAGGCTTTCAATGGTTTCGGAAGGGTTATTTCCAACGGTTTCTAAAGGAGTACTTTCATTGGTTTCAAATCTATGCTTCTAAGTGTTATTAAGTAATACTTTATTACATTTGAAAGGTTTTAAAAGAGAAGTTTTAAAGTGTTTCGAAAGGCAAGGGCCTAATGTTTTGAAAAGAGATTTATATGCTTTTGAAGAAGGTTATCCAATGAAGTCGAAAGTAAGGTTTTAAAGGTTTTGACACCCTTAGTTTTCAAAGCAAATAACCCAATCTCATTTTTGAAAGGAAATCATGTCATAAATAAATAAAGTGTTTTGAAAAGGAGTTTTGAAAGAAGTTTTATTTGGTTAAAAGGTTAAAGGGATTAACCAAGTTATTATGTATACTTATTTATATATGTATATATTCACATTGTAATAGTCGCATAACTGTATTTTAGAGATGGGCAGAATAAACAGCTAGGTTGACCCAGTAGTGAATATAAATTAAGTCAACTCCAGAATGAGTAGAATTGCATTTAGGAGGTCAGGAAGACCAGAATATAGGATGCTAAAACATTAAAGAAAAAGATATCGGAAAGGGCCAATCTTAGCAAGCCCATGAAAACTGTGTATAGGAAAAGATATTGGCAGGGCCAATAGGTTCATAGTTAGTCCATGAAAACTATGTATAAAGATAGATGCCAGAAAGATAGGTTCGCAGTAAGCCCATGAAAACTATGATTTGATACTGGCATGGGACGGTAGGTTTGTAGTTAGCTCATGAAAACTATATATCTGGATTAAGATATTAACAAATGTCAGTAGATTCCTAGTCAGCCCATGAAAATTAGGATAAGAAGAGAGGATATTGGAGTCACCAATAGGTTTCTAGTCAACCCATAAAAACTAAGATAAGGTTAAATATATTAGAGTTACCAATAGGTTCATAGTGATCCCATGAAAACTATGTAACTGGACATGGAGTCCTTAAACATTTTACCAGTTATTAGTCTACTCATGAAAACTAATAGGTTAATAGTAATCCTAAGAACTATAATTGAGATAGATAGTCAGAATGAATGGAGATGGGTAATCCAAAATTGATTCATTTGTTTTTCATATCATCATATCATATTTTTTTGAGTTGGTTTAACTATTGTGGATGCAGGAGCACAGTATATGGTTTTATAAAGGTTCTAGGATACTAGCGTGGGGAAAACCGATTTCAGTAAACGACGTGGTCTCACTAGATATCTAAATGATTTGAGTTGGTAGATTATTATTCATCCCAGGCTTGATGTTTGATTCAAAGTTTATGTTTTCCCCTTAAACTCTTGAGTACTTGATTGATTTTGAGTAGTTTGAGAGTTGAGCTTTTCAGATACTTCATCAGATGAATAAATATCCCAGGGACGTGTAGGAGGCATAATTGTTATCTAGAGTTCTCTTTTATTTTGATTCCACTGTGTTGTTTGCAATGGAAATATTGTTAGATTGCCAGTATATACTCTAATCATCTAAGAAGGCATCTTCATATTCCACTCTTGGGTTATGTTGTTATAAATATATTTTCTATGAACGTTGCAAACAATTGTGGGATTATTTAATGAATTAGAAATGTTTGAAATAGAATGTGATCTAGTTTGATGTTTTAATTTTTTTTCCCATATTCATGTGTTTCTATATATTAATGTATCTAACGCCACTGAAACGAACTATTGAGTTTCAGATAGATCTTGCGCCAGGAGTTGAACCTGTACGTAGAGCACCTAGTAGGATGACACTGACTGAGATGAAGGAATTGAAAGTGCAGCTAATGGATCTAGAAGGAAGGAATTTTAGTAGACCAAATAGTTCGCCTTAGGAAGCGGCCATGGTATTTGTGAAGAAACCAAATGAGTCATTAAGGATGTGTACCGACTATCATATGTTGAATGATAGGGCAATAAAGAATAAGTACCCTCTGTCGGGAACTAATGATCTATACTTATGCATGTGGGACTGGATTGGGAGCTGTGCTGATGTAGAAGGTTAAAATGATTGCCTATGCTTTACGATAGCTTAGACCACATGAAGTGAGATATCCTACTACTGATTGGAGTTGGCTGTGGTGATCTTCGCATTCAAGATTTGGAGGCATTATCTCTTGGGGAGAAGGTTTGATCTATACACAGATCATAAGTCTTTAAGATACTTATTTTCTCAAAAGGAGCTAAATACGAGACAATGGAGGTGGTTGGAGTTTTTGGCAGCTTATGATTTTGGTATAGAGTATGCACTAAGGAAAGCTAATAAATTAGCAGATGCTCTTAGCAGAAGACATCAGAATATGGTGTTTGTTATGTTGGAAGAATGGAAGGATCTAGAAGCTTTGGGAAGTTGTGGTGCAGTTAAGTTCGACTACCAGTTCTAGTCAGAGTACTGCCATGTTTTCTAGTTTAGAAGTTCGACCGGTGTTGATCGAGAGAATTGCTTCTAAGTAGAAGGAGGATTCATTATTAGCTGAGAATATTAGAAGGCTTGAGGTTCGAACTGAGATTGATGATTTGAAAGATTTTGTCTTGACCAGAGAAGATGGTTGGGAAAGAAGGGGCGACTATGGGTTACAGATGTTGAAAACGTAAGGAAAGAAGTTTTTGGGGAATGTCATCGATCCAAGTTTACGATTCATCCTGGAGGGACCAAGATGTATCAAGATATGAAGAGGAGCTTTTATTGGAAATGTGTGAAGAGCAAAGTTGGCTTGTGGGTTTGGCCGTATGCAAACTATCTACAAATGAAAGCCGAACATCTAAAGCTAAGAGGGTTACTTCAACCTTTAGAGATTCCAGCTTGGAAATGGGATTCGATATCCATGAATTTTATAGATGGGTTGCCAAGGTCGAATTGAGTAAATGAAAGTATATGGGTCATAGAGGATAGGTTGACCAAGAGTGCCCATTTTATTCTAGTAAAGTCAACCAGGACGACACCTGTTTTGGCGAAGTTGTTCACGAAGAATATAGTTAGATTACATAAGGTTCCTAGTAGCACAGTCAGTGACAAAGATGCTTTATTTACGAATGAATTTTGGAAGAGTCTACAGGATGTGTTAGGCACTAAGCTCAAGATGAGTGCTGCATACCAATCTCAAATGGATAGGCAGATAGAGAGAGTCAATAATGTACTCGAGGACTTTTTGAGAGCTTGTGTGTTGGACTTTGGTGGATCTTGAGAGGATCACCTACATTTGCTTGAGTTTTTCTATAATAATAGTTATCAGACTAATAGAGGAATGGCGTCTTTTGAAGCTTTGTATGTAAGGCCATGCAAATCACCAGCATGTTTGATGGAGGCTGGAGACAGATTGGTCTTAGGTCCTAATTTGACTAGGGAAGCGGCAAAGAAGATTGAGTTGATCTGAGAAAGGATGAAGGTAGTTCAATCCAGACAGAAAAGTTTTGCAGATAAAAGGCGTGAAGACCCAGCGGTCTCAGTTGGAGACAGGGTTTTCATTGAGGTATCACCGATGAAGGGTGTGGTACGGTTTGGAAAGTCATGGAAACTGGCACCAAGACATGTTAGTCCACTCTAGATTATAGAGAGGATTGGAAAGCTCGCATACAGAGTAGAGTTGCCAAGTAGTATGGCAGGAGTGCATAATGTATTTCATGTGTCACATCTTCCCATATATGTGCATGATCCATAGGCTACTATTCCTCCGATAGGGATGGAATAACTAGTAGTAGAGCCTAATTTGACTTTTGTTAGACAAGCAGTTCAGGTTGTAGTGAGAGATGAGAAAATACTGAGGAACAAGACACTTAAGTTGGTGAAAGTTCAGTGGAGCTGCAACGAGAAGGACTGTAATTGGAAGACAGAGGACATGATTCGAGATATTTATCCTGATCTGCTTTTAGGGTATGCATATATCAGATTTATATAGATAATTCCTAGTTAGGAAGTTGTTAGGGGTCATTACAGATGAATGCTATATTTAGTATCTAGTCCTTATTGAATTTAGAGGACGAAATTATTTGAGGAGGAGGGCCTGTAATACATGTAATATTTGATAACATTATTCATGAGTTTTAATTAGACAAATTAAATAGAATAATGTAGATGTTAAGTGATAAGGGGGTTGAGATTTGAATAAATATGATACGGTCGTGCTCACTTAAATAATTAAATGGGCTTAAGAGCGGGTTATAATTTAATTAATTTGCATAAGGATATATTGGGAATTTTCCACACACAACCCTTACCCTTATATATTCTCGATCCTACCATTTCATTTCCTATTCACATCATTTTGAAAATGCAAAACAAAAACGTAAAGAGGAGCTGGCCATTAACAAGGAAAAGAGAAGAGAAATCAAAGTAAAGCTGAGGATTTAAGCTTAGGGGAAACTAATCTCAATCCAGTCTCCTTATCTTAATCAAGTTAAATAATAATTCAGTCCATCTCTATTTTGTGTTATAATCATATGTTTTTGGATTTGAGGGTAAATTTGTTTTTATGATGACTTGGTCAATGGTACGCTTAAATTACAATTTATTTGATTTAAACAAGAATGTTTAAATAATATTTATGTGGTTTTAGGGAAAAACTGATTTATATTGATGTTTAAATGACATGGAAAAAATTTATGTTATGTAAAACAAGATTTTGGAGTTGGGTTTTAATTTTAATAATTTTCCAAGCTATGGAAATATTATTATGAATTTTCGAAGGAAAATGTGATTAATTGGGTTTATAAATTTATTTCGAAAAATATACATTGAGAATATCAGTCTAAAATTTTGATATGTTAGATAATATGATTAAAGTGAATTTTTGGAATTTTTGGGGGATATTTCCTAAGTGATTTGCTATGCAAATTAAATTATTTTAGAAGGACTTCTTTGTAATATTGGTTTTGCTTAACGGAAGGGGTTATGTGTTAAATTAACCATGGTTATGATTTGAAAGTAGCAGCAGTAATTTTAGTGAAGAATTTGAAAAGTTAAGGTAACCAATCTTGCGGTTGCACGTGGCAGTTACATAGAAAGTGTTTGCTTTAATTAGTATTAAATCAGGTTTACCCAGAAAAGTTAGTTCTGCCTTCTTTAGAAGTTCCTTTCGACTCAGAGCTTCCGCCTTCAATCAAGTTGAAATCCACTAAGCCGAAACCAATACAAAGATATCACTTAAATGGTACATAGTGGATTGGAGAAAGGCGGAAGGCTAGGTGTCGAAAGCATTGCTTCCGATAGGATTAATACTTTTTTATTTGTTTTAAACTGAAGCGCCTGCCTACCTTTGTTTTACTAAAGTCTTCGAAGGAGTTGAAGCGTTTGTTTTCGGAAGAGGTTTTCTAAAGCCTATCAAAGGGTTTGCCATCAACTTATGTTTAAAAGAGTAAGCTTTTGAACGATTTTCTTTATTTATAAAATAATGCTTTCGAAAGAAAGGTATCGACCAGGTCGAAGCCCTGCAACCATTCTTTAGCCTTTTAGGTGTATTGAAGTCATCAATGCTTTTGAAGGGTAGTTTTGTTTTAAAGATGTTTTAAGCCACTTCCTAAATTCTTTCGGAAGGGTCTAAGGGTTTCGAAGACAATGGCCTAGAAAGGGGGTTTCAATGCTATCCTTTAGTATTTTGTTTAAATGGTTTGAAGCCTTCGAAAGGGATGGCGCCGACGCCATCAAATTTTCCTCAATACTTTTATATGATAAAGAATGGTTTTGAAAGAGATACTTCCATTTAGATTCACTTTGAACCAACGATATTTTTGTACAAACCCAATGGTTTCGAAAGGGGGACTTTCAATGGTTTCGGTTCCAATGGTACTGATAGGGGTACTTTCAATAGTTTCGAAGCTATGCTTCTAACTATTATTAATTAATACTTTATTACATTTGGAAGGTTTCGAAAGAGGAGTTTTAAAGTGTTTTGAAAGGCAGGGGCCTAATGTTTTGAAAAGAGATTTATATGCTTTCAAAGAAGGTTATCCAGTGAAGTCGAAAGCAAGGTTTTGTAGGTTTCAACAGCCTAAGTTTTCAAAGCAAATAGCCCAATCTCATTTTTGAAAGGAAATCATGTCATAAATAAATAAACGTTTTGAAAAGGAGTTTTTGAAGAAATTTTATTTGATTAAAAGGTTAAAGGGATTAACCAAGTTTTTGTGTATGCTTCCTCATATATGTATATATTCACATTGTAATGGACTCATAACTGTACTTTGGGGAAGGGTAGAATAACCAGCTAGGTTGACCCAGTAGTGAATATAAATTAAGTCGACTCCCGAAGGAGTAGAATTGTATCCAGGAGGTCAGGAAGACCAGAATATAGAATGCTAAAACATTAAAGGAAAAGATATTGGCAAAGACCAACACGTTCTTAGTAAGCCCATGAAAACTGTGTATAGGAAAAGATATTGGCAGAGGCCAATAGTATCATAATTAGCCCATGAAACTATGTATAAAGGAATATGTGAGAAAGAAGTTTCACAGTAAGCCCATGAAAACTATGATTTTGATACTGGCAGAGGCCATTAGATTTGTAGTTAGCCCATGAAAACAATATCCGGATTAATATATTGACAGATGTCAATAGGTTCCTAGTCAGCCCATGAAAACTAGGATAAGACGTGAGGATATTGGAGTCATCAATAGGTTCCTAGTCAACCCATGAAAACGAAGACAAGAGTAAAGATATTGGAATTACCAATAGGTCATGGTGATCCCATGAAAACTACGTAGCTGGACATGTAGTCCTTAAACATTTTACCAGTTATTAGTCAGTCCATGAAAACTAATAGGATAATAGTAATCCTAGAAACTATAATTGAGACAGATAGTCGGAATGAATAGGAATGGGTACTCCAGAATTGATTCAATTGTTTTGCATATCATCATGTCATATTGTTTTGAATTGTTTTAACCATTGTGGATGCAGGAGCACGATATATGGTTTTATAAAGGTTTTAGGATACTAGTGAGGGGAAAACCGATTCCGCTAAGCGACGTGGTTGCATTAGATATCTAAATGATTTGAGTTGGTAGATTATTATTCATCCCAGGCTTGATGTCTGACTCGAAGTTTATGTTTTCCCTTTAACTTTTGGGTACTCAATTGATTTTAAGTAGTTTGAGAGTTGAGTTTTTCAGGTACTTCATTAGACGAATAAATCTCCCAGAGATGTGCAGGAGCCAAAATAGTTTTCTAGAGCTTTTAGTTTGATTGCGTTGTGTTGTTTGTAATGGCAAAATTGTTAGATTGCTAGTATAAACTCTAACCATCCAAGGGGGCATCTTCATATGTCGCTCTTAGCGTATGCTGTAATAAATATATTTTCTCTAAACATGGCAAACGATTGTAGATTATTTTATGAATTGGAAATGTTTGAAATGGAATGTGATCTTGTTTGATGTTTTAATTTTTTTTTCCATATTCATGTGTTTCTGTGTATCAATGTATCTAACATCGCTGTATTTGATCACCGAGGATTAATAACTATGGATGACTACAGCATCTGTAGCCGGTGGTTTTGGCCCTCCAAGTAGGGGGATGTTACAAAATATCTACCTTCCCATTCTTAGCTGCTTATCCTTTCTGAGCACCCATCTTCTTAAAAAAAATTCTTTTCTTATTGCGAGATTCTTGAGTCTCCATTGACTTCTCCTTCCCAAGGTAGAAAGCACTTCTTCATTTCTAATCGCCAACTCCACTAACACATCTGATGTATCTCAAAGATATTATGGTTGCCCTAGCAGTTTCCGGCCTTAATCCCCGGATAAACTTATTGTTCCTCTTGACGACAGTGTTCACATTGGCATATCCATACCTGGACGGCTCATCAAACTTCGTAGAATACTCCAACACTAATATCTCCCCCTGCTCCAGATCCATAAATTTCCTAAGAAAAGCGTATTTAGTTACCTTGATCAAAAATTTCTCCTCGAATTTCCTTCGTAAATCTGCCCATGTTAACTCTTCCTCTGGCACACCCATGGTAACTCCATTCCACCAGAACAATGCTGCACCTTGCAATTGCCTCGAAGCCAGTCTTCTCTTCTGATTGTTGTCCAAACAAAGATCAACTAAAATTTTCTCATAATGAAAAACGCTAAATTTCCACTTCTACAACATCTTAGTCCGTAGCAAAGGCTTTCCACCCAAACTGGTATAATCTCGACTCAGATTGGCATAGTTATTGCCAACTAGCACCACGGGATTTGCTCCTCCCGCATTCACAACAATTCCTCTAGCTACTCCTACAGCTGCTCCAGCTTGCATCAAGTGAACGAAGAACTAATGCATCATCCATATATCTACTGGTAGGGTTTCAACACCTACGTTGGCATTTTCATTTTGATTAGAACTTGCCTATCGACCCTGGTTTCTCCTAGTATTAGGTCAAGCATTTCCATTAGTTGTGGTACTTCCTCCACCTAGATTAACTCTTCCATTTCCTGCTTCCATACCTTTCTTTCTCGTAAATCTACATTCGAGCCTTTGTAAGATATAGAAGAATTGTGTAAGAGGGAAGGAAATACATACCTATATATAGCAAAATACAAGTACATTATTATTATGTTATCATAATCCCAATCTTATTATGTGATTCACTAGTTTATGTTTTCAAAATATTTAGGTTCAAATTCATTTTAAGTTTACATAAATCTATGCTCCAATACTAAACTGTAACATCCCCCATTTTAAGGTCGAAACTTAGTTCTACTGATACCACATTCACTCATAATTATTAATTTTCGATGACAAAATGCGACCATGTTAGTCATTTTGATAATACCAGAAACACATGAATATGGAAATTCAACACAGTTTTTAAAATAATTTTTCTCATCTCATTTCATAATAAGATTTCAATTTCATTACGTAATCCCAATTCGCAAACTATGTTCATAGAAAATATAATTATTACAACATATTCCAAAAGCGATATATAAAGACGCCCCCGAGACGATCAGAGTCAAATATCCAGCATTTAATACAACTTGCCATTACAACACAAAAGCAGAATAAAAAAACAGCAAAGAATAGGTGTATAACCCTACTAGCTAGATTGCCTCATGCGTGTCTCCGAAGGCTTATTCATCTAAAGGGAACCTGAAAAGCCCTTACTCTCAACCTACTCAAATTAGTACCCGAGAGTTTAAGGGGAAAACAAAAACTTATGGTTAGGCAAAAAGTTTGGTATGAATAATAATCTACCGTCTCAAACTAATAGATATCAAGCGAGACCGAACCATTGTGCGGAATGGGTTTCCCTTCACTAGTACCTAATTAAACATCTTAACCATATACTATGCTCCTGCATCCACAATGGTTATAACAGAATAATATGATAGTGTATAAACATGTCAGATGCATCGGATTACCCATCTCCCATTAATTAGACTACCTATTTAAGTTCTTATTGACTATCCGTCTTACAATCATGTGGACTACCCATCCCACATTTTATTTTATTTAAACTAAGGTGGACTATCCATCTCACACTTTATCACTCAAACTGATGCGGAATATCCATCTCATATCTCATAGTTTTTCTAGGATGACATGAACCCTTAAATTAACCAATTGGAGACTATCCATCTTTTGCATGATGTAGACTATCCATCATACATCGCATAGTTTTCCTAAAATACTATGGACCCATCACTTGGCCATTTAATTCATTTTAGTCACATGTTTCCATTTATCCCATGTTATCCACATGTTTGACTTTACTCTATGCTACCTGCATGTTCAACATTAATCCATGCTATCCACATGTATAATTTATTTCTATTGGTATCCCTAATTAAGTTATTTCCCCTTAATTTTTTAAATTTCATGGTGATAGACATAGTAACCCCTAAAAGATTTCATATCAAACTCATTAAGATATACCTTAGTGCCCCATAGGTTCGAAGTTAAAATCATGTAGCAATTGGCTCTCCATTGTTTATAAGCTCGATATGCATTAGCATCGACATCTATACCATATCGATGTAAAAGCATAAGGCTCTCAGCCTATTTTAATACTCTATGAATAAAACATACGGCACCATGAGCCTTGATGACAATAAAGTCGTCGATCATCATGATACATAGGTTATCCACCTATATAAAAACTCGAAGACTAGTTAAAATTGGTATGAGGTATACTCAGTGACGAGTTTAAAAGTGGTCTATCTAGGCTCGATGATAATTTAAAAGCAGTAAGGGCCAGGCTCGACAACCTTTGGGTCGACGAGGCAAAAACATAGAATGGTATATGCAGCAACAAGCTTTCTAGTATAAATCGTGGCAATAAGCCTCTTGGTATAAAACTCGGCATGTATAAACATCGACATTGTCATGTCAAAGACCATCTCTTTATCTTTGTTATTGTGACCTCGACGAGATCCAAAATCCATCGGCTTCATACCAAACTCATTGACATCGTGCGACGTTGTAACACTATGATGTGGTGGATGATGAGTTGACATATCCAATGTCGACATGGTAAAAGTGTAATTAACTTAAAAACTACCAAATTACTATTAAAAGATATTAGTTTTCACCAAATCTTTATAATTTGTCAAAAGCTTATTATCTAGCAAAAATTTATCAATTTTCTTTACTGAATAACTTCCGCACCCTATTTCCAAGATCCAAAACATTATTTCAACTAATTAACTAATAACATAATTAATTAGACTTTTGTATGCTTTTTCTAGCATAAATAATTATTCATAATAAAATTTCATGGGAAAAATCCTAAAATTTCACAGAAATTAGAGAATACCTTTCTCTACATCATATAAATTTTCGAAGCCCAAAACCTTATTTAATTATTTAAAATGATTAAAACCCATGGTTAAGCGGTTTCCTCCATAGGAAGTTCATAAATAATCTCTATAATTTGGAAAGTTATGAAATTAAAAACCATCTCCAAAATAATATTTTCCTTAACATATCAAAATTTCAAATCATTTAGAGGATAATAACTTCGAATTTAACCCCAAAACCAACATTTCTAATAAATTCCAAGAATTTATATTAACCATTATTCTATCCAAACAATGATTACTAGATCATAACTTAACCAATCAAACACATAAGATTTGGGCATTACCTATGGCCGAATCAAAACAAAGATTTATAAGATGATAGTGTTATTATTCACCTTAGATTAATGGTTGGAGTTGAGATATTGGTGTAGCTCTTAATCCTAAGCTTGCTTTCCCTCGAATCCTATATTTCAACCTCCCTACTGCTTCCTAATGGTCGACCTTGATTGAGCTTTTCTTTTAGTTGTTTTTGTTGTGAATAAGAGAATGATGTAGGAGGTGAGGGTTTAATTAATGAAGGGTTTATCTATGTGTATTTTTCCCCTCCCATGTATTCTTCTATATGTATTAACTTTAAAACAATCTTACTTAGTTCATTAAGTTTAGCATGACCACACTAATTAACCAAATCTCATTCTACCTAATTATATACATTATTCTATTTAATCTATCCAATTAAATGTCCTGAATAACATTAACTAAAAATTATGGGTGTAACACTTTCTTAGGCTCATCTTTCCCCTTCCCATTTGCATCATCCATTAATGCCGCCTCTACCATCCCTCATACATTGCTCCCACGGAATGTGGGTAAGGGCTAGGGTTTGGTTCAGCCCCTTAGCGAATTTCCATGCCTTCTTATATGGATTATTGATGAATTTCATTCCAAACCTTGCCAACTCATTAAAGTGATTAACATATTCTTTTACGATCCTATCTCCTTGCTTCAAACTCAAAAGCATCTCTAGCTGTACTTCTTGTTCAATCGTGGAGAGGAATCTAGTCTCAAATCATCTTCTAAAATATCCCATGTGATCTCCTCTTCCTCAGTCTCCACTACTAGGTCCTACCAATGGAGGGCCTCTCCTAGCAAATTACAAGAAGCCAGCTGTCTTCTCATCCCATATCCATGTACTAAGAGTCCAAATATCCTCTCATAGGAGCAGATCCAAGCCGTCATATCTAAACAAAATTTTCGGACTTGCCCATGCCTAAAAATACGAGTTTTTGGTTTAATTTTAGACATTGCAGAGCAAGTAGTATGGATAAATTCTAAACTTTTAACTAACTTTTAATTCTCACAGTAGAAGGAATAAAATATAAGTTCTAGAAATACCATAATTACCATTTCAGAAAATATCCAACATCCCAAAGTTAAATAAAAAATCATAGTCTTAACGAATGTGTATAAATCCTAATACAAAGAAACAAAGTCAGATAAAGAAAGATAAATACATAGAGTAAGTGAAATAAGGGCTACCCTAAGTCAAATCCACCATTCCAAGAAGTAAGCTCTTAGCCTTATGAATGGCGGCACTATCCTCCTATGGTTGGGGGGGGGGGAAATGAAAGGAATAGATCAAATAAAGTTTGGTGAATGAATACGTCATTATGATATGGTGACAATATGAAACATGATTTAAATATACACTATGGGGTCATAAGGTTTTAAGTGTAAAATCCCTAGTTTATATCCCGAGGTACCAAGTTTGCGGTTTCTCTCTCATACCCTAATGGATTCAAAAGCTAATCAACTAACATATCTATAGATCAAGACTATCCATCTACCATCTAATCCTATATACGATTTCACTACCATGGGACTACATCCTCAAATACGTCAACACATTCAACCCATGTACATTGGAGAAGGTCTGGTGCTGACACATGCTCACCAAGTTGAACGACTTAGGGTTTGATACACTATCTATCCAACTCTCCTCCTCCTTCTTACAATGATCATGACTACCAGGCTGCCTCTTATGAACCATTCATGTCCACTGTAATTCGCATTTTGTAGGAAAGGTTGGGTGCCGATACACTTCCTTGATGATCCACGTTCTGTTAGAGATTAGGATTTGATACACCAGCTCTCTAGCTCTCCTTTCTCCACCTTAATGGATACACATTCACCTTGTACTATACTCCTTCAACAATCTAGTAAATCGTAAATGATGAAGAGAAGTGCAGATGTCAACACACGTTCAACAAACAATACAAATCTACCGTCCATCCTCCACGAAATGTTCTGGTCAAAATTTAGTGGACTAATTTCCCTATTACTAATGATACGTAACAACACAATACAAATATAGTAATATAAGTAACTATTAACTTCTGGGCCTTAGGTCAAGGTTCAAACTCGCTTAGATGTTATGAACCGGTCGACTGCTTTCTTTGGGGCAGTTGATTGGCCCTAGTTGACATATCGACTACTGGGGTCGAATCACATGTGTTTCTTTTGTTTTTGTACCTATTTTGATTTTATATTTATTTTGGTTCATCCCTTATTTGTTTCTACTGTTATTGTTTATAGGCAATCTGAATTCAATTTAGTTACAGCATAATTAGGGGCATGATTTGATATTATTTTTTTCTTCCCTATTTTAGTTTGTCATTACAGTTCTTACCCTAATTTTTGCAAGTTCAAATCTACATTTTAGGATCTAGATCCAATTTCACATTTACATGCACAAACTAGTGATTTAGCCTAATCAATTTTTTTTATAAACAACATTTAATAAAAAAAATCAGATCTAAGAGAATATGTGATGAATCTAGATCTAATCAGATTAGTAGTGGATTATATTTCAACTTAATAGATTTAAAAGGGAAAATCAGTCTAAAATCTAATCCAAAATGTTTCCAAAATGTGTAGTGTTTGTATTTGTATGTAATCTAAATCGTTTCCAAAGCGTACTAAGAAATTAAATTTAGACGAAAACAGATCTTGGAGAATAAGTGATAGCTCAAAGATATATCCTAATCCAAGTATTTTCAATTATTTCTAAATCCAGATTAAAAAAATTCATGACATGAGAAGAATATATTTAAAACAAATTTACATACAAATCTCCAATCTAATAACATTTCCGCTCACCTTAAAGTGTCCAAGCTTGGGGTCTCTTCTTTCCATGCGTTTCCTCTCTTGTTTGCTTGGATCCCTAAATCCCTTCTTTTGTCATCTTATTTTGTTTAATTTAATATTTAAAGAAAAAGTGTGGAGGAGAAGAAGAGTGATGGCATTTTGGCATGATAAGATAACAGTGAATCAGGATTAGGTTTTGGTTGAATTTATAGGAAAACTCCTTCTATATGGTCCGCTGATCAAAATATATGCCTAATCTGGTCTACAGAAAAATATACAGTTCCTATTTCACCATACAGTACAAAGATACAACCCAATCTATCCAATCTCGTTGCTATGATGTGTTACCAAAATCTTATATGACACTTTTTTATTTTGAATTAAATCCTAGCTATCTGGCCTACTCAAATTTTGTCCTAAGCTAACCAACGATCGCTTGGTTTGAGGTGGTCGGCTGCTTGCAGTCGACCAGTCAAACCAAGGGTGTCGACCTCTAGCGGTCATTTATTTATATATTTTCTTATTTAAATTACATTGTTTAATTAATTAATTATTGTACCTTTATACTATTATAACTCTCCATTTTAAATTGAATTTCAAAGTTCTCTGTACAAAAATGTATAGAAAATTACCATGGACACAATGGTGCAGGTTCCATAGCCAAATTCAGAAGTTTTTAGAAATTGTATTTTGAATTTATTATTTATTAGTTCATTTTGTTTAAATTAATTTCTGGTAAATTTTCTAGGGTGTTACAGGCTTGTTTGACTATCACCCTTGGATTGTTGCTTTGGCCGTTCACAAAGGCGAGACAAAAATGCCTATATGGGCATCACTCTTTGGATAACTGCTTTGGACGAACCTAAATGTAGGACCAAAGGCTTATATAACCATCGCCCTTTGGGTGGTTACCATGAATAGTCTCAATGGCGAGACCAAAGGCTTATATGACCACTACTATTTGGATGGTTGGTTTGGACGGGTCTGGAGGTGAGAACAAAGGCTCATTTGACCACCACCCTTTGGATAATTTCTTTAGTAGAGCCTGAAGGAAGGCCTAAAGGCTTATTTGTTTTCCACTCTTTAGATGGTTGCTTTAGCTGGCATAGAAGAAGGACCAAAGGATTATTTGATCACCACTCTTTGGATGGCTTTGGCCAGACCGAGAGAAGGGATCAAAGACTTATTTGACCACCACTCTTTGGATGGTTTCTTTTGCTGGCTCAATGGCGAAACCAAAGTCTTATTAGACCGCCACTCTTTGGATAGTTGCTTTGGCCAGGTACGGAGGCAATACCAAAAGCTATTTGATCACCATTGAAAAATGATTTCCTCAATAGAAGTTATCATATAATTTCAATGATGTTATAGAAAAAAATTTCCCTCTTCCTTTAGTTCTTTGATTGGCTCTGTTTGAAAAACTCCTATAATCCCCTTGTCTCGACAACATTCGATCATTCCTACCAAGGCTCGGCAATAGTTTGTTTTGTGCCCGTTTACCCCATGATATTGAAATAATTCACTTCAATGCTTTCTTCCTTTCCTTTTGCTTTTTTCTTCGAAGGCAAATATTCTAATTCAGCCCTTGTAAAGAGATACACTTCCTCTTATGAGGTAGAAAGAGGGTTAGTTATACTTGTCTTAAGACCACTAAGTAGGGTGTAAATAGGTTGGATCAGACCAGATGAATTTATGATCGTGTCTTGTCCTACAAGAGATTCGGATAGACATGGCCCAAACATGGCCTAAGTTCGAACGTTGTTCATATGAGTTGTACAATAGATGGACAAGGAATGAACAATAGAAAACATATGACAATCTTACATAGACATATTTTCATATTTTCTTCTTCTTCTAATTTGTATCTTAATCGAGAATCGACCAGACATGGACCGAAAGTTTTATATATTCGAACCGAGTTGAATGCCAAACATTCGAACACAATTTATACCCATACCTTTGAGAGAGTTATTTTATTGGCTGCTTTAACACGCTTTAATTATAATGACCGAATATCTAGATGATTAATTTAAATATTTAACCGATAATTAATGGAACACACATTATACTTTATTTTCAAAGACGGATGAATTGGGACTCAAGTTACCCTTTTGGGACCACAAATTCCATCACAAAAAAATGTGTATAAGCCATCTTTATTTGGAGTCGATAAGTTTTTAAAGCGAGTAGTGATTTCTTGAAAATGAAAACGAATTTGGGCTAAGGCCCATAAGCTAGCATACTCTTCATTTATATTTATTTCACGTTACTTTTCATTTCTATCCCCTAATCACTTTCGTAATTTTCCATTTAAGCCTAAGCCCTAAATCTTCAAATCCAGGCTTAAATAAATTCTTTTAGATCTTAATAAAATCAAATTCATCTCTCCTTATTACTCACAAAACCCATCACTGGGTTAGCTTAAAGTGGAGTTTAAGGTTTAAATCTCACACTTAAAGAAAGCGAGGAATGGATTTTGGCGATTAGAGCTTGATTTTATGAAAAAGAAGGTGAGTGGGATGATTCTCTAAATATATTTACTTGTTATATTCATTGAATTAATTATTAATAATTATGAAGTTATATGAAATGATATAGAGAATTCTATCTAACGATTTAGGCTTATGTTTATATTGTAAACATGATTATGCTAATTCGTTATTTATTAGAAACCTTAATCGCTATTTGTGAAGAAGTTAGTAAGCTTAGAAACAGATTAAGGGTTAATTGGTTAATGTTGTGTGATGTTATGATTGATTTAAGACTAATCAAGTGGTGATATGTGCATATCATTAATTAGTATTGTTTAAACTATTTGATGTGATTTTAGAAAAGTTGGTTAGTAGTTATAATTACTAATACCTGCTTAATGAATGATCTGTTATGATTTGGACGTGTGTTTATATAGCAAACAAAGTTATATTGACACGTTAATATTAAAGATCTTAATGATGACTATTGAAAAAGTTAATAAGCTAATTAAGCGAGTTTTGAGCTCTACACTTGCTATCAAAGTGATCGAAGGCTTAATGAAGCTTAATTAGTGTTAAATATTATTAAAGTGAAGAAATAATTTTGTAAGTGAATGAGCTATTTTATAAAATAATGAAATGGGTTTTATAAAATAGTATAAAGAAGATATTTTATGAAAGCATGAGGAGTTTTTGAAATAGTATGAATGGAATATTTTATAAAATGGTTATAATGTTTTATAAAATAATTAGGAGATTAAAACTTAACCTTATGTGAAGAAATTTAAGTGTTATAAAGGATTTATTTTTTAATAAGCTAGTACTATATTTTATAAAATAATGGAATGATTTTATAAAATAGCAGAAAAAGATATATTGAATCACTTTTAAGTATACACGTATGTATATGTATATGGATAAGTAGACGTATACATGTATTTGAGGATATATAATAATTAAAACAATTTGTATATTGTAATTAGAAGCATTGTCTATGTTTATATGTATAATTTTTTTTTTAAAAGTGGGTAAACGTTTTTATTATGGGCTTTGTGGCCCAAGCATGCACGTCAGTTGACTACAATGTATAAATATTTGTGTGCATATATATATATTGCTATATGGCATTTTGACCCGGCTATATCCGAACTAACTGGACAAGTTAGACTCGACTGTCATCAAGAGGCCAGTAGCCTAGAACGATGATTATGGGGCCCAAAAATCAAGAATAGATGATAATATGAAGCAGAAGCATGAAAGCTCACTACTCCCTAAAGATGGATCGGGTACGATCCATATTCAACATTATAGATTGTATCGTGTCGATTTCATAACTCATTTTTGCAGCGATGATTGGTCAATAACCCAAAATCTGCACATGCTGTCAACATGAAACTTGGAGTACAAACTTCTTGCAACATACGGAATACCCCTTACGGATCTCATTCCAACTGGAGGAAGTTGAAGGGATGGGATAACTCCCTCTGAAGGGATCGACAAAAATCATAATTCAAGCAACACTACTTCATGGAAAATGCGATATCTCACAAATTGCACGCCGGAATTTCACAAAAATTGGGAAGCAAGTAAAAAACATCATGAGACACCTCTCATAGGGATCACATCCCATTTTGAAACACTAATAGGGATCAATACCGATCCTTATTGTGGGACCTAATGGGGTTGGAAACTTTTGGGTGGCCTCGTTTTGGTTTCGAACTTCTGTCGAAATTTCAGTCTGCACGTCTTTCCTATAAATACAGCAGTCGTGGCATCGAAGAAAGGATCCTTCTTTTTTCTGAAAAGGCACTTCCATTTTTATTCTTCATTCTTATACTAATGGATCCTAGCTGATCCAAACACTCTTGTAATCATAATCAAGTGCAAGATCAATAAAAATATGATATGGACGTAGGCCAAGACTGTCGAACCACTATAAAAATCTGTATATTCATTTATGATATTTGCTCTATTTTAATTTCATTCTTTATTTAATCTCTACCTAATTCTATTAGGTGTTGATGCCCATTTTTCGCGTCAACATTTTGGTGATTTCACTGAGAATCGAATTTTCAGCTTGATTGGATCTCATCGTCTACTTATGGATTTCTATATTTGCGAGATAGATCTAACATTCTACTGGTAAATTTCCTATTCTACTCAGTTTTGAAGGAAATCTAAAGAAAGCTAATAGCCATGGTTAGAAGAATTAAATCAACTTCCTATGGAGCTAAAAGAAATGATGATGCTAGTGTTCTTGTTTGAAATTGTTCATGTGTTCATGTCCATTTAGAAGGGATCAGATTCACTTATGTACGCAAGCTCTTGGGATCAGATGCTGAAGTTTGCACTCAAGTTAGCTAAAGCCGATCCCTCTCTCAAGGCTAAAATGGCAAATCCTTCTCCTAAGGACAGACTGGTCGATCCCTCCTTCTTGGGGTCTAGCACCGGTCCCATCATGACCGGCCCTTAAATACATATATTGCTCAATACCAATCCCTGCAAATACAACAATACTGATCTATTTAAACCAGCTATATGATCCCTCCAAGAAATATGTATACTGATCCCTCCAGCATATATGCTGTTCGCTCTAAAAAGTATATATACTGATCCCTCTACAAGGTGTATATACCTATCCCTCTACAAAGTATGTATATCGATCCCTCTCCAAGGTGTATATACCGATCCCTATACAATTATATATACCGATCCCTTTGTAAGGTATATATACTGATCCCTCTACAAGGTCTATATACCGATCCCTATACCGCCGATCCCTCCATAGCACTGCAGTTGATTGCATACCAACAACCATCTTCATTACCGACCCCTTTCGTCGATTGCTTATAGCAAATCCCTACATTCACTATGGATCCCTCCACACTCTGTATGACCGATCCCTCTCATAAAACATTCAATATCGATCCCTATGCCGTGTTCGTCTAAAACCAAACCCCTATTCAACTGATCCCTGCACCACATTCAACTACAAACGATCCCTCTAGCCGATCCCTTTCGCATTCAAAAAGGGAACATAACTGAACCCTCTTTCCTGGGGTGCAAAAATGGAACGAGATCGACCTCGTTCTTGCCGCATATAAAAAATATGAATCGAGTATGATTAATTTTTAAAATGTAACCAAACCCATGCCATAGCGTAGTACCCCCGCATTCTGGATTCAGAACTTAACTTAAAGACGGTGCGTTCTATCCGCTTCCCTTACATCCTGTGACTGGCTGGGGCATAGGGGATCAAGTGGTAGCTGCTAAAATACAATAAGGAAATGGACAAAAAAACTACTGCTCAAATGGTACACCTAAAGGCTAGTGAACCAAGATGATATAACTCGAACTAGGATCGATTACTAGATCAGGCTTCTAGGGTAGATTGACTACTCTCAACTGACCAGCTTCCAAACACTTGACTTGCCAGCTATGATACGATGTCTTCTATGATGACCGCCTTATGCTATTTATTATGCCATTTTAAAGTACAGCTATCTGTCATCAAAGTCGAACCCGAAGTAGTCATCCATTCGACTCAAAGCAATCCCAGGAAGTTCTGGCCCAAGGTCAAATTCGAGTAAAACCAAGATTTTCTCTAAGAAAACACCAGTATGACTCCGAGCACCATTCGTCGCCAACCCAGCACTTCAAATTCAGCAACTTCAAGCGAACCAGGGGCTGACTCCAAGAAAGTAGAAAATTTTCTCGGATCCGACTCCAAGTAAATTATCACCAATCCATCACATGTTGGACAATCATGCATACAATATACACAAGCATTACAAACAACCGTAACTTGAAAACGGACTGGATAATGACGACTATAGAATTTCCCCCAGTCAAAGCCCATTCACTGAAGCCATCCAATATGCAGAATATCCTAAGAGATTCAATATGCCAACTATGCTGGCATATTCTAGGAACATAGAGCCCTAGGAGCATCTCATGAAATATGAAGGGCACAAGAATTCCACTAGAGCGACGAATGCAATTAAATGCTGATTATTTCCTATATGCCTCGAGGGAATAGTGACCTACCATATGATTTACACGATCGCCGCCCGGGTCATCTCCTTGTTTAATTAGCTAGCCAAGGAGTTCACCAAGAAATTCATAATGCATGCAACTTGCCCTAAGGATGCGATGTTGTTACCCCTAAATTATCCTAAGCATCGCGCGAGCCACTCAAAGAATTTTGGCAGATATTTAACACCACTATCACTAAAGTGAGCAATCCCAGCGAGAATATCATACTATGGCGCTGATAAAGGGAATCGACCCCAATGCACACGTTGGCGATTGGTTACCTGGAGAGCCTTATATGACTTTGAATCAATTATGTTACAAAGTGAACCAAAACCTAAAAAAGGCGTCGGTGGAGCAGACTAGGAGAAAGAACAATATAGGTCCATTGGTTGAAGGAAGTCAAAGCGAGGGCAGCATTGAGGCCTTAGATGATGACTCGGATTCTAGGAGACGACCCAAAACCCCAAAATCCGACTCATATACTCCTTTGAGCGATTCAATCAAAAATATCCACTTGGAGACTCATAACTCGAAGCAGTACTCGAAACCAGCCTCGAGAGAGTCCACTGAAACCTAGAAGAAATTTGAGAAATGTTGTATATTCCAAGTTACACATGGTCATAACACCAGCAATTGCAGATACCTTCGAGATGTGATCAGGAGCCATATCCGAAAAGGAAAGCTTCAACAATATGTGCAAGCCTCACAGAATGGTGGGCAGGGAACATCCGACCCATACTAATAGTGACCTTTGATTATCTTGGATCACCTACGCTAGACTTCTAACCAAGGAGGGCTGGGGCAAAGTGGAATAGTGAGCATTCAACTTTACTTCACTTAGCAATAAGATTTATTTAATTTTGAATTATGTTGTGAACTATAACCAGCATAAACTAAACTACTTCCAAATGATGCGGGTGACCAAGTAATTAGATTTGGGTGCCAACCAAATTGCACGAACCATGATTGGACATTTAGAGGATCATAAAGATGAGCGTGATTAAACCGCTCATCTGCTACTATGTGCCGCTAACTTGTTGGTAGGGGTTCGAAATGGAAAGTGGGTGTGACTCGACCAATCACTTCCTACTCCTTGCTTCAATTCTGACAGAAAATCTGTGCCTTACTCAGAGCCCAACAAGATCAGAATCTAATACAAGGTGGACACGATAGACTGTCCACTCATCAACCTCCATGCTTGACTTGAAAACCATAGAAACACTTGGAGTGGATGCAACCTGACCATCCACTCCTAGCTCACACTTGAAGTTTTCCAAAATACTTATGCCTCTTCCGAAGCTCAGCACGGCCATGGTCCAACTAAAGTGGACACGATTTAACCATCCACACATTAACTCCTACTCTAGAAATAGGAAACATTCTAGAAGCTCGACTTAAAGTAGGCATGATTCACTGCCTACTCATCAACCACTGCCCTTAACACGTAGACATAATTGTAGCTTGAGGTGGATGTGACTTGATCGTCCACCCAAAAACTATCTCCTTTGACTTGCTGGAAGGAGTACTAAGCAAATTGGACGAGACCTGATTGTCCAACATAGGCATGGAAGTGATCTAGCCATCCATCACTTACTTCCTTCCTCGACTTAATTGGAGGAGCTACAATCACCAAATGGACAAGAATCGACTGTCCATTTGTCCAGATTAGCCCTTGATGCTGAGGGCAGAATCCATTTCATGGATGAACGTGGTTTGGTCGTTCATTCAACAACTCTTACCTCGACTTGACAACTATAAATCAAAAATGGGTGTCACTGACCATCCATTGACTAACTCTGGTCCCAAGAGTGTGGAATGGTGTTTACACCAAAAATGGATGTAGTACGACCATCCATTGACCAACTCTGGTCCCCAGAGCGCTGACTGGAGTATAAACACCAGATGGGTGTGACTTACCACCCATTGACCAACTCTAGTTCTTAGAACGCGGACTGGAATATAAACATCAAATGGGTGTGATTGTCTACCCATTATAAAACTCTAGTCCTTAGAGCATGGACCGAAGTATAAACACAAAAAGATATATGCAGTTCAACGGTCTGTTCATCAACTCTAGTACCTTAGTGTGGTCTGGAGTATAAATACCATAAAAAGAGGACGTGATTCAACTGTCTGCTCCTCAACTCTTTCCCTTGACTTTCAGGCAAACACACAACTCAAAGTGGATGTGATCTGACCATTCATCCTCTACTCGAGCTCGAAGTTCTTCAGAACACTCATCTTACGCCCAAAGCTTGGTAGAAACAGGTTCCAAATGGAAGTGGACGTGCTACAAACCGTCCACACATCGACTCCTGCCTTGGATGCAGGGGAAATTTGAGAGACTAAGCCTAAATTGGACATGGTTTGACCATCCAATCCAAAGAGGATGTGTTACGTCCATCCACGACCTTGTTTGCACCTGAGGTACATCGAACTATCCAAGCCTTGCCTAGACATCGGCAAGCCCAAAATCCAAACTAAGACATGGATGCAGTTTGACCGTCCAACAAATAACTCTAGCCCTCCTGTGTGGATTGGAGTATAAACACAAATTGGGTGTGGTTTGGCCACTTGCTAAAAAACTCTTAACCCCAGAGTACGGATATGAGTATAAACAAATAGATGAGTGCGGTTCAACCACTCAATATTCCATAAACTCCGACCTGAACTTGATAGGAGGAGTTTATACTCACTACGAATGGAATTCAATCGTCCATGAACCAATTTTGCTAACCCATGAATGGGAATGCGAGCACAAACTACTACGAGTTGAGTACAACATCTTATATAGCTCCAGCCGGGTAACCTTTACAACTTAAGGCAGTGACTACGAGGAGGCATCAATACAAAACCAATCGAAACGACATCTAAAGTTATGGGTAACTGACTAAAGCATACCATCAGATCGAGGGTCAATATCGATCTGCACCAACCATAAACGGATATGACTCAAACATCCATCGAATAACTACGGTCGCCAGAGCATGGATAGGAGAATAAATCACCAATGAGTGCGACTTGATCATTAATTCTCCAATGTCACAACGAGAATGAAACCGGATGAGCATGACCCAACTGTACTTGAGCCAACTCTATCTGATCTAGTGGGAGAATATAAATCAAAATGAACGCGACTGACCGTCCAGGTCCAAGTGAATGTGACGCGACCGCATTGACTCTTATATGATTCGACTAGAACAGCAATACAAAATGACATGGCTCAACCGTACACACACTGATCCTTGCTCTTGGTCTGGTAGGGAGAGCATCAATCACTGATTAGACATGACTTTCCTTCCTACTTATCAAAGTATGCCCCAGACTTAGGGGCATGAGCAAGAAACAAGATGAATGTGAATCGACCATTCATCGATCAACTCTAAGTCTTTGGAGCTTAGGTGGGAGTATAAACACGACTAGGACGAGACTTAACCATCCATGTAGTACATTTGTCTACCTGAAACTGAGGGTGGAAGTGCGATCATCCAAAAGACTTACTGCGATAGCTCAATACTATGATTTGTACCTTGTGTTTACAATGAATCGAGGCTACGATCGAAGGGATGCCTAGAGATAAAATCATCGAATTGATGCCCAAGCTCAGGGGCAACTGATCATCACTCCAACCTGAACGATGATAAATGATCATGAGTATGTTGAATGGAAAGCATGTTACTGGATTATACAAGTAGATTCAAACTCAAAGCATGAGCCAGCTATGCAATTACGTGTAACACGAGGTTGAACCCTACTCGACATTTGCTTCAACGTGCTTCTAAGCCTGATCTTCGGCCATTTGCAGATTATTGTTGAAAGCATTTAGAGCCCTTCACTATCAGATTCAATAACTCATGACAAGACTCTGTGTGCCATCGATGACTCTCCTAACCAAATTTCACATTAATTGTTACGCAAGATAATACGTTTGAACTCAAGGAATCCAAGGCTATACCTACTGAGCTGACAATCGACAGTATAGTCAGCCATGGTGACCTATCACGGGTACTAAAGATCGGATCATAGCTCAATGGAATGATGATGAAAGAATTAGCTTTCTTTCTTTGAATGAATCATGATGTGTTCGCTTGGACCCATTTTGACATGTGTGTGATCTCACTGACTATCATGAGCCATTCATTGAATATCAACCGAGGCATATCCCGGTAAAACAAAAGCAATGCAACATGGATCAAAGGGATTTGATGCTCTTAAAGAGGAGGTGAATAAACTCAAAAACAATAGGTTTACCCGTGATGCCCTCTATCTGAAATGGGTATCCAATTCAGTTCTTGTGAGAAAAGCTAATGGAAAGTAGCGGTCGTGTGTTGACTACTCGAACATGAACAAGGCATGCCAGAAAGACAGTTTCCACTTCTTAGGATCGACCAGCTGGTAGACTCAACCGCTGGATATGAACTGCTTTCATCTCTGAATGTGTGCTCCCAGATACAACCAGATCCCGATGCACATCGCTGACCAGAAGCACACCAGCTTCATTAACGATCTAGGGCTATATTATTATGTAATGATGCCATTTAAACTAAATAATGCTGAAGCTACTTACTAGATACTGGTCAATAGGATATTCAAAGACCAGATTAGGCAATCGATGAAAGTATATATGGATGATATGCTTGTTAAGTCACGACAGTCAATCGACCACATCAATGACTTAGCAGAGATATTTAGTGTTCTATAAAATTATGGAATGAAACTAAATCTCTTGGAATGCTCTTTCGGCGTTGTGTTAGGAAAATTTCAGGGTATCACGCCTACTCTCGTGGAATCAAATTAGATCTCAAGAAGATTCAAGCAATTCGAAATATCCAAGTGCTGAAGACGATTGAGCAAGTATAGAGCTTAAATGAGAAGGCTGTCGCCCTAAGCTGCATTATCTCTAGGACAAGTGTATTCCTTTCTTCGACTTGATCAGAAGAGGGAAAAGGAACTTTGAATGGATGCAGGATTGTATAGATGTATTTCAAGTTCTAGTAGATTACTTAGAGAGACCTCCATCTTATCCAAGCCCCTGGATCATGAAGACTTATACATCTATTTAGCGATGTGGGTACACGCTATAAGTGCCACACTATTACATAAAGACAATCAGATCCAGAGGCCTATATATTATGTTAGCAAGCGATTGACAGGTGCCGACAGAGACTACCCAAAGTTGTAAAAGCTCACGTACTGCTAATTAATCACATCACAAAAGCTTCACCATTACTTTTAGGCTCACCCCATCAACGTCTACAGCGACTAGCCATTATGACAGGTCCTACAGCAACCCTAGACATCTGAAAGGTTCCTCAAATGGAATATCGAGCTAAGCCAGTTTGGTATCACTTATCTCCCTCAGTGAGCTATCCGTAGACAAACATTAGCAGACTTCATTCTGAATTCACTGCATTAGATATTCGAAGAGCAGTAGAGAACCGACCAACCGATGGAAAATATACACGGATGGAGCTCCAAATGATTGGTATTTAGCTTCGGAGTTGTGTTAATGACTCTTGAGGAACGATCGATCTACTATGCCCTGAAACTCGACTTCCCTGCATCAAATAATGAAATTAAGTATTAATCCTTGATCGCTAGGCTCAAGTTTTCTAGAGAACTGGAGTGGAAACTTTACATATCTTTTGTGATTCCTGGTTAGTAGTATGCCAAGTCAGGGAAAATTATCTTTTTAAGGGGCAGCTTCTTGTTCCTTATCTCTACCTGGTCCAGGAGCTACTAACCGACTTCGAGTATTACACCATTACATGCATCCTCGGAGAACAAAAAGAAAAAGCCGAGTCATTAGCCATGTTGGCTAGTTATGGAGATGCGCAACAAATAGACTTTGTCTCAGTTGAAGTACTTAACATTCCAAGCATTAACAGATGGAGATTGACTAGATCTTGAAGATGGAGCCAGAAAAGGAGTAATGAATGACTCCTATCAAAGGCTATCTACAATTGGGGATCCTTCCTAGACGAATGGATGAAAAACGACAGATCCTTTCCATAGCTTCATGCTGCATAATCCAAGGAGTCATGTACTGAAAGGGTTTCTTCATTCCGCAGCTTTGGTGTTTTGCCCCTAATGAAATAAAATGAGTCTTAAGAGAAATCCATAAAGAAGAATGCGGTGATCACTCTAGGAGGCAAACCCTGACATAAAAAATACTCTGCTACGGGTATTACTGGCAAACTTTCAGTCAAGATGCAGCTGATCACACTAGACAATGCAATGAGTGCTAGATGTTTGCTGAATTTCTGAGAGCCCCGCCAATAGAAATTACTCAAATGGCCAGTTCTTAACCATTTTCCAATTGGGGTATTAACATTATCAGCTTCTTGCTGATTTTAAAGGTGGTGCAAAATATGTCATCATAGCAGTTGATTACTTCACCAAATGGGTTGAGGCAGAACTTTGAACCACAATCACGATTAAGAAAATAATCAAATTCATTGTATGAAACATCATATACATTTTGGCCTTCCATGAACCATTATAATTGATAACGGAACCCAATTCGACAGTGCTAAATTTAAAGACTTCTACCATCAGCATCATATTGAAAAGAGATTTGCGGCAGTTGCTCGCGCTCAAGAAAATGGACAAGTTGAAGCTATGAACAAAATCATAAAGTCCATTCTAAAGAAACGTTTGGAAAAGGCTAGAGGAAAGTAGGTGGATGAACTCCCAGCAGCGTTATGGGCTTACAAAACCACCTACAAGTCTACGACTGGCCATATTCCATTCGCCCTTGCTTACGGCTCCGAGGCTGTCATCCCTCTAGAACTTGAAGTCCCCTCTCATCGAATGACTTATACACCCTATTTCATTATAAAATAATATATAAACAAGGATTAGCAATCCAATTGCAACTAAACTAAAAGAAATTGGTGACGACTTATGAACGCACAAATGCATCTAGGAGCCAATGACAAGAACGTGTACCTAAACGTGCACATGCATATTCAAAAAATTCGATTTCTTGAAATCGACAGAAATTGAATTTTCACCTGGAGTTATTAAAGAAAAGACTGGAACAAAAAGCCAAAGCTTACTAGCCCTATAGAACTAGACATATATAGCAACTAATGGAATACAATCCTGAATTTATACTATTGGAAATCGACCAAGCGTCATAACAATCAAAGAGGGATACAACACATTAGAAAGATAATTCAATGGAAGGATAGCGATTATCCAAGAAACTGAATGGATTTCTTTTTGATGACTCTAACTTGATTCAATTTAAAACACACCATGTACACAACAAGATGTACTTTGGGGGGCAAATATTATCCGACATTTTGACCCGACTATCTTCGAACTGACTGGACAAGTTAGACTCGACTGTCATCAAGAGGCTAAGAGTATAGAGCTATGATTGCGGGGTCCAAAAATCGATAATATGAAGCAGAAGCATGAAATCTCGCTACTCCCCAAAGATGGATCAGGTATGATCCATATTCAACACTGTGGATAGTATAATATCGATTCCACAACTCAATTTGTAGCAATGATCGATCAATAACTCAGAATCTACACATGCTATCAACATGAAACTTAGAGTGCAAGCTTAATACAAAATATGAAACACCCCCTAGGGATCTCATTTTAATTGGAGGAAATTAGGGGGATCGACATAACTCCCTTTGGAGGGATCGACATAAATCAGAATTCAAGCAACATCACTTCATGAAAAATGTGATACTTCACAAACGGTATGTCGAAATTGCATGAAATTTAGGGAGCAAGTAGCTAACATAATGGAATACCCCTTATAGGGATCATAGTCCTTTTGGACACACTAATATGGATAGGTAACGATCCTTATTGTGGGTCCTGATGGGCCTAAATTTTTTTAGGTGGCCTCGTCTTGGTCTTCTGAACCTTCTGTTGAAATTTCAGTCATGTCCGTTCAAGTATTCACCTATAAGTATAGCAGGAACGACATTATAAAAGGGAACCTTCTTTCTATTGATGAGGCTCTTCGATTTTTATTCTTCATTCTTGTACTAATGGATCCTAGTTGATCCAAACATTCTTGTAATCATAATCAAGGGAAAGATCAATAAAAATATAAAGTGGACGTAGGCTAAGATTACAAGCCACTATAAAAATCTATGTGTTCATTTATGATATTTGCTCTATTCAATTTCATTCTTCATTTAATCTCTACTATATTTTATTAGATGTCGATGTCTTTTTTTGATATCAACATGTATATAATTGCGGTATGGGCATCTTATATAGCCATTGCAACTATCGCATGCACTAAGTTGCGTGAGAGTATACCGGATGCAGAAATCAATCCGGTAAAGTCTGAAACATGATTTGTGCAGTGAAGTGTGATTTTTTATGCATGTTTGAATTGCGAAAATGATTATATTGGCAACATAGGCATCACATGAGGTAGAATAGTCGACTGAGTACGTTTTGACATAATTAGAGGAAGTCGCGTTACTAGAGTCGCTCTTTGAACTCTACGCATAAAAAAGAGGATCTCATATTGGAATCAATTTTCGAAAACATAAGATACCACTTCCATTGCATTAACCAAAGAACTCTGGGGGAAGTCCGACAGGGTGAAGGTAGCCTTGGGAAGCTAGGCGGCTCATCAGGCGAAGCAACAGAGAAAGCTGTATGCGAATCAGCAATCGATGTATGCTGTTGGCACCTTCCTCGGGCTTACTACATGGGATAGGCTACCACTAGTCCACTAGCGGATATATCACTGATGCACCAGTAGGGCACATGCACGGACAGTAAGCCTAGGCAGAGTGCTAAAAAACAAGGATTTTCCTTGCTTCTAGATGTATTTCGACTTAGACTTTGGCAAGGCTTTGGACTACTCAGGAAAGTGGGATGCAAGACAAAGCATGAGATTCAAATGTTGATGTAAAGCGATGCATAAGTGATTAGTAACGATCAATAAGGAATTGGGTAAGTTATCAATGAAACGATCGAGGCGAGGGACGTAGGGCATGGAATTTTCCACATGGGAATAGCATGAGATTGAGATAGCAATCAAGAGCCAATCGGATATGAGATCGGGATGGTGATCGGTTTTAAGGTCATGTATGATAAACATTTATGATTATAAGGAGTACATAATGGTGAGAAGTTAGTTCGACTCAATAAGTATTTGAACGCGTGGCAATTGTGATAAGTATGAGATTGGGCATACATGGAAACAGACAGTTAGCACAGATTTCATGGTTCGAAGCATAGTTGGGATTGAGTGATCCATTGGGCTCGAAGTAGGTGCATATTGAGAGAGTCATAGAATATGCGATGAGATTCAGATCGTAGCTTGGTTCTAGCACTATGCATTCATTTGTACGTTGTTTTATGATTTTAGACCAAACCTTCAGGAGGGTTCGGAGTAGTGCTTAAGGTGTACTTATACCTAGTAGCGTTAGAGAGCACACTGTGGTAGGGGTTTTCATTATGGCCAAGAGAGCGGTCTAGATCTGTATGGGGGCACCTATACAACAAAGAGATTATACAAGCTTAGTTTCGTTTGCGGACCTTAAAGGGTGGGAATGTATATAAATCCTAAGATTGCATAAGATGTAGTTGCTTCATTAATATTTCTTTTAGTACAGGATGATGTTAGACACTCTCAATGTCTTATATCGTTATGCTGTGTGTAGTATATTAGTTGGTGTAATAGTAATATAGTTCATTTTGTGATAGCCTCATATCGTGATATCTATTGTGTATCAGTTACAGATTATTGGTTGTGTTAACTCATTGATTACAGAAGAAGAGCAGGTTATGGTATGATTCTCTATTTTTAAGATGGGTTCATAGAATATAACCCACCCTAAAACAGACCTAGTTTCAACCCAATGAAAGCCCATTGAACCTTAGGCATATCTCAAGGCGAGCTATTAGGTTGGTAAAATTAAAACAATACACAGTTCATAGAGCTATTTATCTATACTTTTAGAATCTCATAGCAGAATGCATATAATATAATATCAGAACAAGCACCCATTTCATAAAAGAAAACCATTTCATAGACATAACACGTTAAATATTAAAAAATATTTACATACTCCATGATACAATATCTCAAAATAACATAAACCATATGAACTGGGTACAATAAAAATACTTAAAAAGCATAAATAGATATGTATAACTGCCACAAGTCTTCATCTCCACCTTCGCCTCCTAAAATTAGCACTGCCTCCTCTAACCTATGTGTTGTAATGAGGAGTGGGTCGGAACAACAAATGTCTGGTGAAATGGAAATCTCAAGCTTTACCATAATTTTACCAGGGTAATATTATTTAAATTAGAAATATGTCTTACTAAGACTATACCAAATGTAACAGACAACCTAAATGGTGGTGCTAAAAATACTAATAATATTAACTACAAGTCCAAAAACTTTTCCAGTCCAATTTCAAAATTCTAACACAACTAAATTAATGATGCAAGAGAAAGCATTCAAACCAATAAATACCCTTTATTCGTTATTAGGCATATGATAACCATTTAATACCTATAAAATAGGCAGGCCTTTGTCCTTTAATACCTAACCAATTTCCAAATTCTAATGCAACTATCATTAATGATGCGAGAGAGAACCTCCAAACCATTTAATACCTCTTTCAAGGGACTTAGGCAGACTCTAACCATTTAAGACCTATAAAATAGGTAGGCCCCCATCATTTAAGACCTAACCCAAGATGAGTCATTACAAGGTTCTCACTAGCTGACTCGTAAGAAATCCCATCAGGTCACTTAATACTTCTCCTAAAAAGAAGCGGGCTCTACCATAACCTTAAACCCGAAGCGGACTCTTCCAAAGGCTTTACTTACCACACCTAAAACACAATTTATGACCAATAACCCACTTGTGATGTCTCACATTAGTCCAACCGTTCGTAGGTACTCATAGATCAGATTAACTGGGCTGGTTTACACTACATAATTGAGACTAACCTCTCATGCACTGTGGTTATCTATTCTAGACGATATCTTAGATTAATCCGCAAAGCCACATTGCTGGTAGCTAGATTTAACTAGGTAGATTTCCATGTAGCATTGGACTAACCTTGCATCCCTATGACTTAATCATAACTTATATGTATATCCACTATATATATTATCCTATATGAATAACAATTGAGGATATTAAATTGAAAAATGGATAAACACCCAAAAATCAGATGAAAGCACCTGTGCAGATAAAAATAAAATAAAATGTAGAAAATAGACAAGAATACATGGAATCTCAGACCTACGTCCACTTTAATCTTATTGTTGGTTGCTAGTTCTGTTTCTCCCAATTACAACTAGTTTTTCCCTAGATCTAAATTACAGTGAATTTGAATAAGTTTGGAAGAGATAAGAAGTAAAGAAGGTATTGACGAAGTTCTAAGTCCAAGAGTGTAATGGAGGTTCAACAGGGAGAAGATCCTTTTTCGGCAGCAGGTAGGTTGGTATTTATAAAGGAATTGGACAGCATAGAGTTAGAGGCCCAATAGTAATAAATTCAAAGAGATAGCACAAAGTCACACTAAAAGTCCCAGTCATCTGACTCAAACATGATTAGGGACCATTCTAGGTTTTGTGCATGTCTAAGTAGTCGGAGGTTATTTTTATCCGAAGAAACATTCCGGACATCCAACGTAGAGCATGATAAGGGACTGATCTAGGTTTTGTACACATCTAAGTGGTCTAGGGTTATTATCATCCTAAATAGTCATCTTAGGCATTCGACTCAGAGCTTGTCTAGGGACCGTTCGGGATCCCATACACGTATAAGCGGCCTGAGGTCATATTGCACCATTTATTTATAGTTGGGTTAAAGGAATCGAACCTGAACCAAATCCAACCCGATCATGGGGTTGTTATCCAATGGATGCCATTGATCCATAATTTTATTCTGCCCCTTGTTCTAATGGTGGGTTTCTGGTTCCAGCTCCTGCTGTCATGCGTTCACATTCCCATTTGCCTCTCTAGCTCCAGCATCGTTTTTTCTAAGCATTTAAGCTTATCCTAGATCCAAGTCAATCGTGCCCCCAATTCGTAGGGGCATTATTTCAGTTTTCATTGCTCTATCTCCAGATGCTCCTGCATTGGTTTATGGTCTTTTTTTTTGAATTTCAACAACTCCGGCTGTTCATTATTGTCCAATCCTTTGGTAAATCCAAGTAGAACTTCCTATTGTCTAGTCATTAATCCATCTTGCGTCTCCTTCATCGTTCTTTCTATGATTAGAATTTGAAGACACCTCCTAGGCTGTCCCTAGGCTCTGTTTGATTTGCTCCAACCCTAAATCTAGTTTAGGCCTCTTCATCTTCTCCAAAAAGCTTTAAGTTTTCAGATTTCTCTTTGTTCTCAATAAAAGCACCAAAATGTTAACCCAAAAAAGGGATCAACATCCATAAATCAAATGAAAGCACCAGTTCAGATAGAAGTAAAGCAAAACATAGAACATAGATAAGAACACGCTGAAGTCTTTATAGTGGTTCGGCGTAATCTCCGACCTACGTCCACTTCAATCATTTTCTTATTCGTTGCTAGTTGTTATCTCTCCAGATTACAACTAATTTTTTGTTAGATATAAGTTAGAATGAATTTGAATAAGTTTGGAAGAGAAAAGAAGTGAAGAAGCGTTAATGAAGCTCTAAGTCCAAGAGTGTAAATGGAGATTTAACAGGCAGAAGATCCTTTTTTGGTAGCAGGTGGGTTGGTATTTATAAAGGAATTATGCAGCATAGGGTCAGAGGCCTAGTAGCAAAGAAGTCCAAGAGATGGCACGAAGGTCACACCAGAACAAACTAGCACGAGTCAAATTCTTAATTCGTCGTAAAATTAAGGTTCTTCATTCGGGGTCGAATATAGATGCTTTGTCCAAACATAATGAAATTTTCCCAAGACCTTCTTTTGCCTTTACTAAATACTCTTGCCAAATTTCAAGTCTTTTTGATTCCATATCGATGTTCCCCTTAACTCAGGATGAATTAAGGTCCAAAATTCGGGAGTGAATTTAATTGGTGGGGCCAAACCACTCCAAACATTCTAAGTCCGTCCTTGTGTTTTTTCAAAGTGTACATGTCAAGTTTCAAATCATTCGACCTATGAACTTAATTTGAGGTTGATTTAAGGCCTTAATTCGAAGGGTTGATCTAAGACCTTAATTCAGAGAGTTGATCTAAGGCCTTAATTCGGAGGGTTGATCTAAGACCTTAATTCAAAGAGTTGACCTAAGGCCTTAATTCAGTGGTGAACTAAGTATTTAGCCAAATTTTCAACCAAATTTTCTAAGCTTAATGCTCTAGTCTTTTATGCCTCTAAGTTTTCAAGTTGTTTTGTCTTCGTTTGAATCGTCTAAGTCTAGTTGAAATCTACTTTGCTAAAAACAGGTTAACATAGGCCATATAAGGTGTACCCTTATTATGCCCTCAATTAGGGATTAATTCCGTAATTTACTCTAACTCCCTTAATATAGATTAATATTACTTAGCTACTCTAATAATACTAATTTTCACGTTCAATATGCTATAATAAATACGTTATAAACACACACATTCTCATATATTTATGCGTGGAATTTAGGGTCAGATCATTATGTTACAGCAATTCGAAATAATCGCTTAAAAGATATGTCAAAATACTAATCTTATACTAATCTACAATTTCAACAAGAATTGCTACTACCATAGGCAAATAAAATTGATTTGTATAGACATGGAATATCTACTCTTATTGTATAATAATACAATAGAACCCCTTTTCCATTTTAAAGAACAGATCATCACAAACTAGATCGCCTATATTCAATTCAACCTTCGTATACAATGTTTTGAAGTGAGAAGGAATTCCATATTTATTTTAGTGGTAGAAATAGGCGGTGCAAACTACAAATAGTTCAATTCATAATTTACACACCATTCCTAATTTATTTTCATTTTGGACCCGTTAACACTTTAATAAAAAAGAGGGAAATTGGTTAAATCGACCATAAATGATCTAATTCTAATAGTTCATTAGATTTTAATATACTAATACCAAAAACAATTTTAATTCCAACATATATGAAGATTGATATTTACTAAAGAAAATTCTAAGGGTTTTAGGTGTTATGTTTTCGTTTCCCAAATTTCCCAAAGTATACATCAAAAACAAATAAATACTATTCAATTAAAAAAATGTGAAAATTTTGATATCTCCGCTAATAGAGGATTGTTTGCTTCCTAATTGGATTTGATTCCACCACACCTAACTCTTATTCAGATTCCCTTCTTTATACAACAAAGTGAATTGTATATGGAGGTTAGACTAATAATTAGAAACTGGAGGAATAAAATCAAGAATCAAAAGAAATACATACCTAAACCTCTTACCTAAAAATCCTAACCGATTTAAAATCCAAAGAAGAAGAGATCTGATTTTTGCCACTCCTAATTCTATGCTAGGTCTTCCCTATTTTGAATATACAACCAATAGATCGTGTGGGTATATATATTAGATTTCAGAAACTAGAAGATATGGAGAAGAATGATTAATAACTTAGAGATTAGAAACTAGAATTACTCACCAGAAAAGTTTACTGTTTCTGAAACCCCGAGGAGAGAGATTTTGATAGAGCTTCGCCATTGTTATAAAATTTGTATGGAGAAGTGAGGGGGTTTAGTGGTATATTTATAAAGGCGGAAAGAAACGGAAGTGGTCAGATTGAAAACGGACGAGGTTAGGCTGTTCAGGCCATGACTTTTTGGTGCCCGAATGCATCAAGCGGTCGATCCCCCATCTTGGCGCGGTCAACTCTTAATGGTCCACCTACCCTAGTGAAGGCATTCGACCGAACGTTTATTCCAGTCGTTTTATTTTCTTGCGTTGATTTTTGATTTATTTCCGAATTAATCAATAATCACCATTAATGTTAAACTTAATTTTGCTTCCCAGTTAAGTAAATATTTAATTTTCCAATTTTAAACTTTTAAAATTATTCCATTATTTATATTTTAAATTTTATATCTTTTGAATTAATTTCGCCTTGAAAATTTCAAAAGCCCATAAGTTTTTCGTTTTAACTCCGATTTCAACATATTATATATGGAAATTAATTACAAAATCGCCACAGACACAATAATGCAATTTCCATGACCAAATTCCGACATTTACAAAATTTTCATTTGAACCTTAGTTTCATCACTTAATTTCTTATTAAATTTTATGGGATTTACATTTTCCCCCTTAAAAGGATTTTGCCCCGAAATCAAGGAAAGATAGTGTAATGCACACTCAAAAAACATGTTATACAATCAATTCATTTACATTAACTTAAACAAACCATCTACTCAACCCAAAATTCAATATGATTATATATGCAAAAATATTATAGGTGAGGTAGGTACCAGCATGAATGAAAGATCATGAAATATAGGCATGTGTGCAAGCATCCAAATATACATGAAATTCTATATATGTGGCAATTATCTCCTACCATCTAATCTAGCAACCAAAATCCTATATTTTTGGAGAGAAGAGTTTACCAGAGAAAAGCTCAGGATGAGAAACATTCATCTTTTCTTTAGTTTCCCATGTGCTTTCCACTAGTTTATCTTCCCATTTACCTAAACTAACCCGGTTTCCTTCGTTACAAAGCCTCTTAATAATGTGCTCCATAATGCATGTCATGGAATGGGAGGACGATGGGCTCTGTTTCCACATCAGTTAGTTGACCAGGCTATCATATAGACATTTCCATAAGCATGGAACATGAAAGACGCCATGGAATCCCGCTAACTAGTCTAGAAGCTCCACTCGCTAAGTAAGTTTCCACCACCCTCTTTAACATCGGGAAAGGCCCAACAAATCTAGGCACCAACTTCCCAAAAGTACCAAACTCATAATCTTTCTAAGAGGTGAAATCTTAACTATACCATATCCCTAACTAAAGATTCAAATTCCTATCTTCGCCTGTTAGCCTAGGACACTTGACAGTCCAGTGCGGCCCTCAACTACCGCCTCAACACTTTTTTCTTCTCCATGGTCCTCCAAAATCCATGGTGCAAACTCTCTACAAATACTCAAAGTTCTTGTTCGCCCTTTCTGTGTAACTGTCTGTTTCCAAGTGGTAAGTGGTGCTAAGATCCAAAGCCATTCCCAAAGTAAATAGCAAGACTACTCCATAATTCCCTAATGAACGGAGGGTCTCTATCACTAATAATGCTAACTGGAACTCCATGTAGTTGGACCACGCCCTTAACAAAATCTATACTAGAGATGTTACAATTCTATTACTTCCAACGGAAGTAAAATGTTCCAATCTACTATAACCTATATAGCTTCATTGCCTTTTTTGACTCCTAGGCAATATACCTATAAAATCCATCAATATGTGTTCTCATTCCAAGTTGGAATCTCCAATGGCAACAACATCCCTTCAAGCTTGCCATGCATAGCCTTAATCCATTAGCATGTCAAATATCTAGAGACAAGTTCAGACACTCTCCCTTCATTCTTGGCCAATTAGAAAATTCTCTTCATCTCTATACACCTTATCACATTTGGGGTGAATGCTAACACTCCACAAGCTTGGGTTTGAAGCATTCTAACAGAATCTCCTTACTAACTTCCAGTCTTATCTTTGGTTTATCGCTAGTTAAGCATCCTTATGAAATTTCCCTATTTACGATGCTCCTTAATATATATATATATATATATATATATATATATATGGTGCTCTAGTCCCATCAATAAAATCAACACAGTGATAAAATATTCCTAAAGGAGACAACCAACGATTTCCACCCAAATAGTCTAAAAGAAATTTTTGTTGGAAGCTACCCTTAATCATTAACTGGTGTTAATGAAGTTGGGGCCTTAATGCTCCTTACTTATTTAAGATGCACATTTCTAGAATGTCATTCTACCATTTTCCACCTTTCAAAAATTTCTCCTTAGTTCTAATAAATATCTGTTACCCATATAACTGGTCATTAGTGTCAAAATTGACAACTCTAATCAATTCTTATTAAATCCATTTCAATCTATTACCAGTTTCAAAATTACCTTATTATGAATATTCAATTCCTCTATAGATATTATATTAGATTCCTTAATCGGTCTCTTCTCTAATTTCCTTACTATCCTCTATTAATTACAAATTTATTGCCCATTAAATCTGTAATTAATGTCCGTAAATCCTAGTGCTATACTTACTGTGCTATTTATAATTAATACGAATACCATAATAAATTATGCTATTTATATGTTTCTTATTTCTAATGTTTAATCTCTAAACTATAAAATTCCTCTACATATTTTATTTTATTAGAGCTATCACTCCAAAAAGGATCACCGTTATAATATTACATAGGTTGACTACAAGTAACATTTTTGCTTGGTTTGACATTACAAGGGATGTATTCCGTTTCTTTTATTGAAACAGACAGTGTAAACTATGGAAAAGAATATGCATACCTTGAATATCTCTTTCCCTTTTTTCATAGTTTTGAACATCGCTCTTTTATACATTTAAGGAATTAGATAATCTATGGAAATTACAAAGAACCTGCTCCCAATGAATAAAAATATAGAAATTTATATTCCAAGGGCAACCCATCTTATAACCCAATTTTAGATTTGGACTACCTTAACAACTATACTAACATTTACAAATAAGTGCTTGGAAATGATTTTAAATTTTCAAATCACCTTGTAAATACTATTCTTATTTCATTCATATTTTGAAACCTTTAACCCTTCTTACTTAGATAGTGGTCCCTATCTACTCCATAAAATATAAACTTAGAAATCCATATAACATTAATATGCGACATTTGAAATTCAAACTTGCAAAAGAATTTCCACATCTCGAAAAAAAAACTTCTGAGAATACTTTTCAAAAGAATTTCTAACTTGTAAAATAATAGTTTGGGGGATTAAATTCCCAAAAGGATCTAAACCTCACATTTTATCTTATTCCACATATATTCCTTTTTTGTTAAACATTTGGACAAATCTTTCCAAAAATATTTGGACCTAACTTTTCACATTTTTCAAAACAATTACCGTCTTATTCTTAACCCTAATTTAAGGGTTCTAAAATTGCTTAGTAAAATAATATTTCCTTCTCAAATTCTTTTACCTTAAGACTTACTTCTTTAAAAGTGGGGTTTCTAACCCAAAACATTCAAAAACTCAATTATTGAATCAAACTATCAAAATTTCTAAAAAGATTACTTAATTCCAAAAGGAAGCAAAGTAATTTACCTTTATCAAAAACTTTCTTCACCAAAGATTTATTCCACTAAAAGTTAGTCTTTTAGTTCAAAATATTCAAAAACATCTTCTATAAGTATAAGCAATAAAAAGCGAGTAGACATGGTAAACTCCTATCCTAACATTTTTCTATCCCATTCTCAATATTTCTCTCCTACATTATCTCTAACTAGACTGCTAATACTATTTTATAAGTTGCTAGTGGTATTTTTGTCCCAATCTCTCACTATTTCTTTTATTTTTCTTGCTTAAATGACATCTTCATCATTTTTAATCATGTTTCATTTCTACTTTAAAATGAAGAATTTTAAAGAACTTCCAAATTTATAAAATAGAAAATCATCAAGTCCAACCTACGCTCTATTTTACATTTATTTCGAAAAGGAAAAAATAAATATATTAAAAATATTTAAACTGGAAACTTTTTAAACCAACAAAATTTTAAACTAAGAGCTTCAAAATAAAAAACCCTTTTACCAAAACTTTTTAATCAAAACTTTTGAATCCACAACTTATTTTTATTCACAAACATTTGCCTTAACAAAATTTATAATTTATAAATTTCCAACATTCCTTTTTTTCCAAAACAACATCTCCTCAATAAATCTTTTGAAAAACATTTCAAGGATGTTTCCAAAGAAAATCTTTTATCAAATCCTTCACATGGATTTAAATTTTGGAAAACCTTTTTCGAAACGACTTCTTAATAGTTATATTCTTCGTTGCATTTTCTTCTTCTTTCATCCCTTACTTTCGGATGTTTACAACTATCGTGCCTTATAATATTTAATCATAACTTAATATTTTTATTTATCATTCCCATAAATGTCACGTGGTCCGTATTAAATGGTTATTACATTACCGCACATTTCTAAATTATTGAATTACTTATTCGAATTTTATCTTAATGGCCTCATTAATCTAGTTAATTCTTTATAACTCCTCACTTATTACACATTATTGTCCATTAAGTTTTTAGAGTTACAACCTTTTAAATTTCATAATCCCATAATTACCTTGATGGTCTCGTTAATTGGTCTATTTATATCCTAATTAAATTATTGTAAATCTCTATTAATTGCACACTTATTGGCCTATTAATTTTAGAGTTACCATCTTTTTTATTTACATTCCTTACAGTACAACCTCTATTGCACAATCTTTACTCTATTATTTCTTTTCCGATCCATATTTGCTTTACCCACCTTTTTGGAGTATGGATGTAACAACTTCTAAGTTTGGAAATTATAGAGTAAATTAAAATTAAGAACACACATATATTTATATATAGTAGGTTTTTGAAAAATATTTTCAGAAATAACAAGTACGCTACTCATACGTATACTTGTCCCTCGGGTAACCTAAGCTCTGATACCAAATGTAATAACCTGCCCTAGAATGGACCTAATTTTGACCCAATGAAAGCTCATCGAACCTTTGGCCTATCTCAAGGCGAGCTATTAGGCTAATGAAATTAAAACAACACATGGTTCATAGAGCTCTATCCATAGTTTCAAAATCTCATAGCGGAATGGATAAACTATAATACCAAACAAGTACCCGTTTCATAAAAGAAAACCATTTCATGAACATAACATGTTAAATATTACAATCTGTTTACATAAAGGCTCCATAGTATAATATCTCATAATAACATAATCGTATGATTTAGGTACGATAAAAATACTTAAAAAGAATATATATATATATATATATATATATATATATATATAACTTCCACAAGTCTTTATCTCCAACTTCGCCTCTAAAAATTAGCACTGCCCCTTTAACTTGTGTGTTGTAATAAGTAGTGGATCAGAACAATAAATGTTTGGCGAAACGAAAATCTCAAGCTTTACCATAATTATACTTGTGCGGTATTATTTAAATAAGAAATATGTCTTACGTATTTAAGACTATACCAAATGTAATAGTTACCTTAAACTGTGGTACTTTAAATACTAACTTTAATTATAAGCCCAAAAGCCTTTCCAGTTGAATTTTGAAATTCAAACACAACTAACACTAATGATGCAAGAGAAAACATCTAAACTAATTAGTACCCTCTATTGCTGACTTGGAAGATGCTAACATTTAAAACTTATAAAAAAGGTACGTTCCCGTCCTTTAATACCTAACACATCTCCAAATTCTAATGCAACCATCACTAACGATGTGAGAGAGAGAACCTCCAAACCAATTAATACCACTTTCATGGAACTTACGCAGACTCTAACTATTTAAGACTTATAAAATAGGTAGGTCCTCATCATTTAAGACCTAACCCAAGGCGAGTCCCTACATGTTCTCACTAGCTGACTTCATAAGAAATCCCATCGAGTCACTTAATATTTCTCCTAAAAAGAGTCGAGCCCTACCATAACTACTTAATACCTAAACCCAAGGCGGACCCCTCCAAAGGATTTCATCTACCGCACCCAATACGCAATTTATGACCCATAACCCACACATGACATCTCACGTTAGTCTGAATATTCATAGGTACTTGTAGCTAGATTAATTGGACATGTTTATAGTATAGAATCGAAACTAATTTTGCATCCACTATGGTTATTTATTATACACGATATCCCATGTTAGTCCACAAAGCCACACTATTGGTAGCCAGATTTAGCTATGCTCCATATAGCTTTAGACTAACCTCGCATTTTTATAACTTAGTCATAACTTATATGTCTATCCACTATATACATACATCATCCTACATGAATAATAATTAAGGCCATATAAGGTGTATCCTTATTATGCCCCTAATTAAGGATTAGTTTCCTAATTTACTCTAACTCCCTTACTGCAAATTAATATTACTAAACTATTCTAATAATTCTAATTTTCACATTCAATACGCTATAAATAGCATGTCATATTACACGCATACACTCTTATATTTACACATGGAATTTAGGGTCAGATCATTACGTTACAACAATTCGATATAATTTTCTAACAAGATATTTCGAAATATCAATCTTATCCAAATCTATAATTCCAACAAGAATTGCTGCTACCATAGGCAAATAAAATAGATTTGTACAAACATGGAATATCTATAGTTATTCCATATTAATACACTGGAATCCCTTTTCTATTTTAATGAACAGATCATCACAAATTAGATCACCTATATTCAATTCAACCTTCATATTTTTAGCGTTCCTTCGTATCGTTCCTCTCCTGGACCGATATAGAAGTTTGAAAAGTTGTTCTCGAATCGATATGTTTGGCAGTGATGGATGTTCATCACTCTTTTCGTATCGATGAACCCTACTGTGTGTCATGGATAGGCGATTCACAATTCGTATCGATGCTAAGGTATAAGTTATGATGGGTACGAAATCGCTGTTCGTATCGACGTGCTATGGATGGAGTTGCGAACTCATCGATGTGAACAAGGGCTTCGAGTCGATGGGCTTCATCATCTTCAACCGCCCTTGTTTTGTGCTTCGTATTGATGGATTCACCGTCCATTTCAAATCGATGGAAATTTTGGTCAGATGGATACGAACAGAGCGTTTGACTCGATTCGTGGGTTGACTGGTAGTGACCGGTCACGTGGACCGAGAGGCAAAATGACTCGGTTTCTCCCTAAGCTCCATATTTCGCGTTTTCACTTTTAACCTTTTTACTGCCGCCTTTAACCTAAGTTAAAATTGATCCATGTTTCGCGTCGATCTGGGGACCTGTGTTCGAGTCGATGGAGGCAATGATATTTTTCTTTGGATTTCACATCAATCCCTAGAATATTCTAATGGAAGTGATGTAGTTCGTACCGATTGCGATGGTGGTGGATCGTATCGATACGAAATGATCGGCACGAAAATTAAGTAAACGGTCATTTCGAAGTTCTTAGCTTTAGATCGATACTAATTTTACTTCTCATGTTCGATGTGAAAAATATCGACTCGAACGTGATCGATGTTTAGCTGAGACTTTCCTGATCGGTACGAACCTGACAATCAAGGATCGATTTGAAGTAGTCTTTCTTTGATCGATGCAAACTCGAACCTTGTCAATCAATTCGAAGCGTGCCCCCCGGGATCGATACGACCACATATCCTGATGGATTCGAACAAGCTTCCTGTGATCGATTCGAATCCATGCCATGATGGATACGAAATTTTTTAACACACTTTTGCATAACTCCGACGAGCTTCATTCTTGCATACTTGGACTTGACAGTTAAACTGCGTACTTGACTACCTTCCGAAAGCTCGTCGATGGAACCATAACAACTTTAACATTTGGATGATTTTGTGATGACAGTCAGCGATGACGGTCATCCCAACTGGAATCTGATTATCTTCGTTGTTTTCCAATTTTTCTCTAACTCTGCAAAATTTATCCAAGTAATGCACAACACTGCACAACACACACTTTACACGAGGGGAACACACGGGCTCTTTAGCACCTAACGATGACTTCTTGTGAGTTAGTTAGTTATGGAAACTTCAAGCTCGCAGCTACAAGAAACTCAGAGTTCAGTCCCTCCCGTGCTTGAAATACCGGAGATTGAGGCTGAAGTTATTGATCCAGCCCCGGATGAGGCACCCGACGCATCTCTTATCAACAATCCGCCAGACTTTGTTCCGTCCATCATTTCGGAAGATATGCTAGGGAGAATATGCCTGAGGCATGGTTTGTCAATGGATGACGTACTATTGCCGGGACCAAATGATAGACCATACAACCCACCGGAAGGGTATACCGCTTTCAATCGACATGCATGCACAGCTGGGACGCTCCCCCCGTTCAATCAGTACATAAGAGAAGTGTTGTCATTTTTGGGGATCGCCCCCTTTCAGCTACACCCGAACGGATATGTCTCGCTCAATAGCTTGTTCATTGCATTTATGGAGTATCTCTATCGACCACCGCTCCCGATTGAGATCAGATACTTGTTCAACTTCAAGAGTCGAACTGATAGTCCATCTTTCACATTCCTGGAGGCGGTAAGAAACTGCTAAGTGATCACAGGGTCTTGGACTAGACTGAGCTACTTCAAGACGGAGTGGTTCTATGTTCGATGTCCTCCAGGATTTGCCAGGTGATGACTATTTAGACGTGAGTATTGTCATCTTCTGGGATAATTGATAAGACAGCCATAAACGAAGTCGAGCTTACATCTCTTTTTTCTTTCTTTACAGCAATAATTCAGCGACCCGAAGGTGGATATTTCAAGGAGATAGTTCGGGTTCTCCAAGAAATCCCAAGCGAAGAGAGGAATATTGACTCGGTCCTGACGGATAGGAATCTCAGAATTCTTGGGTTGATCGAGCACAGACAAAGTATAATGCTCGACAGTGCATTAAGAACTTCCTCGAAGGAACGAGTTAAACGAAAAAAGCCTAGAGTTGTTATAATTGAGGAGGCTGACTCCGAGAAAACTCACACCGATGAGGAACCGTTAGGCGAACCTGTGGATGTAGCCCAGGATATTGAAGAGCAGAGAAAGGCAAGGCAGCCATTTTTAAGCCATCTAGAAAGGGGAGATGGAAATCTGTTGTCACATCCCGGCCCACCTTCGGAATTAGAATTTCGACGATGTCTCTCCCAGGAACAGAGAATCTTTATGAAGGACTCGTCGATCTTCCAATTCCGGACGACGTGTCCTTACAGCATAATGCCGGATTGGACGAACTTTCACAAGCCTTAGTTTTAAGCGAGTCTATGCCCACTAGCACGGTTGACACATCCGGTTGGTCGGCGGGTTGCACATACATACACATTTCATGGCACTACACGATTTCTGAATGTAATACGCTCACTGTGAGAGATTAGTAACTTTTGTCTCCGTTCTGATTTGCAGGTACCATGTCTGATCACGGCTCGATGCTTGGCAGCCTGCGCCACAAACGTCGATCTTCATCCTACTATGAATCGCGTATGAGGGAAGGAGATTGGGATTATGATCAAGGGTATTCCGGCCAAGAACGGACTGATAGGGATAGGGAATATGTACATCGCTCTCGATCTCGCACAGCCTCTCCTAGAGTCTCTGCACAGCCTCCTACCCACGCCTCGCGACCTTCAGAGGCTCCGTGCCACAAGCCGTCCTCCCAATCATCAAGGTCTGAAACTCACCGTAGGACTGAGATTGTGGCCTCCACAATAACAGAGCAGACATTGACCGAGCCTTCGGGGGAAGGAGCAGTGAGGCTTGCTTAGCTGAAGAAAGATTTTCCTGACATTTGCTTCGAGGGGTTTGTCTTTCCCCACGTTTAAAAAGGATACCAGCGTTGGTCGAACCCATAGTGCATGATTACATTGTAGACATATTTTCCAGCATCAGGAATGGACGAAAACCGCGAAAAAAGCGTCAAAGGTGGCCTTCGACCGGGCGGTCATAATTGAGAAGCTAGAGAAAGAACTTGGGCCAAAAATACCGGATTATCCAAGCGCTCAACAGTGAGGCTGAATCTTCTCACAAATCTGAGACCGAGGCTCTTAAAAAAGCCGATGAGGCCCAGACGGCGATGGATAGGATGAAGCATGAGCATTACGCCACGGTGGAGGACATGGGCCACCAGGACACCATCGTCACTGTTGAGCGGGATGCAGATCTGAAGGAGCTAAATGAGCTTAAGGCCAAAGTCTCGGAGATCATGAAGGAGAGGGACGTCGCTAACGTTTTCGCATAGGAAGCGTGCGATCAGGCGGTGGAGTTTCGGCGGGAAAGAGATGCGGCCATGGAAAAGGTCCATGAGGTGGAGGCCGGAGTTGATGAGAATTCGGCAGGCAGAGACCAAGCTCGAGACGGAGATAGAAGAGCTTCTCATCACTTATAATGCCAATGTGTTGAGACACAAGAATCTGGCTTGGCTTGATGATTACTCGACACATCTATACAACGCCTGGAACTTGGTGATTGAGGAAGAAAAAGCGGTGCTATTGGGTGGTTCCCTTGACGAATTTGAGCTGGAGAACCGTATATTGAGTGAAGACAAAAAGAAGGTTCTCCATGATTCAATGTCTCTCATGCGAGAGAGAGATTGGGCACCTAGCACTTAGAAACTGGGGAAGGTTCCGGAGTTGAGCATCATGTTACTAGTTTCGAGATCGTTACTTCGTCCCGATCCGAGCCTACTCCAGTTATCGAGCCCCAGCCCATCCCGGCCTATGATCCTGAACAGCCATGCCTATCTCCTATTAAGGAGCATTTATCTGAAACTATTCAGGCAACCGCAAGCCTAACTGAGGAAGGTACTCTGAACAAATTTCATGTGTATTTGAAGTGAAGGGCTTGTTTTTGAAGTGTGTTCTGACAACTTCTTTTCTTTCTTGTCCAGTGAGCGAAGTTACACCGATAGCGCCTCCTGCAATTCAAGAGTCACATCAACTGCAGGAGGCCATCACTACTGAGGCGATCATCACAACTGCGGTTGCGCCAGCGGAGATGACGTAGGGGAGCTCAAAGTCTTTGGACGAGCAAATGATGAATGAGCTCCTAGGTCAAAACAGCGATCCTTTTGTGGACATGCCATTCGTTCTTGGCGCATTCCCGCCTGCTTCCATTGCTTCGTCACAGTCCACCACAACCTACCGTGAAGCCCGTGCCACTCGTGAAGCAAAGATTTTTGCCGAAATTAACGTTGAGATGGAGACGGCGGCCCGCGACGATGATTCTGAGGGTGGAGTGACGGCGCCGGGTCCGACTCCACTTGTGATGATATCACCTGAGGGGACACTGGTTGATACTAGAGTGTCCACTCCGCCCTTGGTTGCAGATCCAATTCCCCTGACTCCTCCTGAAGAGAGCATCCCCGTAGATTCGAGTTCGGAGGAAGACGTTGATATCATGCCTTCTTGAAGGGATGATTCGCCAAAGGGTAAAGGTTCGAAGCGAAAAACTGTTAGCGGTTCCGGAAGTTCCGCCTCGAAGAGAAGGCTAAAGAAGAAAAAGTAGATAAACCCTCCTTAGGCGCATCTTTGGCAGTTAGGAGTGCACCTTTGTCTTTCTTTTTATAGGCTGTGTATAGATGCAGGCTCGGCCCCCTGCTAGTAGAAATTTTTGGAATAACTTGTACATGAATCTTCACATACAGTTAGTTGAAATGAAATTTTGTTTCTTTGCTTCAATTTTTATTTCTTTTATGCTTAAGTATTTGCAGTATTTGATTTTCAGTCCAGTGCATTTGTGGTGTCTTTACCTTCAAGTTGAGTTCGTTTTATTTGCCAAGTCTGAAAATCTAGATCACACGTCGTAATTGATGAATGAGTTGAACTTTGGACATTGTATCGCTTCGGTTAGTGATTAACACTTAAGCTTTTGCCCCTAGTTTCGGGGACCAGCATTTGTATTTGGTGGTCAATCGCACCTATTGCAAATCTTGAGCACATGTCCACACTCCGGGGACTTAGGATAATCTATGACCGATAATATGGTTCGCACTCTGGGAATTCGAGAGTTACCGATGTTTGTGGCACAGTTCGCACTCTAGGAACTTTGACTTGGTATTTGTACTCTAATTTATAGTCTGGGAATTTAGAGTCGACATTTATATTTCGGTTCACACTCCGGGAACCTGGAATTGTTGTTTATACTCCAATTCACGCTCTGGAAACTCGAAGTTAGCTGACAGATGGTCAGTCACATCTGTTTAGGCTTTTTAGTAATTTGTTCACACTCTAGGAACGACGGATTTATCGGGATCGTGGATGGTCGGATCACATCCACCCCGAGTTAACAAGCGAGGTCGTTAGACGGACGGGTCCATCCTCCTCAAACTTGGTTAGGATACGGCCGAAGTCGTTAGGCGGATGGGTCCACCCTCTCCGTAACTGCATTTATATGTTTATACTCCAACTCGCACTCTGGGAGTTTGGAGTTAGTGTTTATGCTCCGGTTCGCACTCTGGGAACCTAGAGTTGATGTTTATACTCCAATTCGCACTCTGGGAATTTGGAGTTGATGTTTACACTCTAGTTCGCACTTTGGGACCTATAGTTGATGTTTATACTCCAATTCGCACTCTGGGAATTTGGAGTTGGTTTTTATACTCCGATCCGCACTCTGGGGACCTAGAGTTGATGTTTATACTCCAATTCGCACTCTGGGAATTTGGAGTTAGTGTTTATACTCCGATTCACACTCTAGGAACCTAGAGTTGATAATAGGACTGTCGTGCGTCGGTCCAGTTCAACCTTTACTGTGACGGCTTTTCCCCAACCGGGGTTTCACTTAGTGAGTGGCCGGTCGTATCACAGTCACTCGCTATTTGAATAAATTCCATCGTGCGATAGAACTTAGCTCTTCGTGCGTCGTGATTGTTGAATGTCGCATTCGGTGAATCACATCTCTAGCTTGAAGAGATAGTAATTTATTGCTAGAACAGAAAAACATGGCCAAGTCAGTGCCTTATTACAAATTCAAACTTCAGAATGTAAAGAAAATTGCAAAGTATTCATGGACTAAATAAAGCCTGTCATGTATAACAGTGATGAAGATCCTTGTCGTTCCAGGCTCCTGACGAAGTGAGCCCACCACTGACGGCGTTTATCACTAATCTCCCGCCGGGACGGGTAGAGTCCTCCTGTCTCGGTTGATCGAGCTCATTATTTTGATTTGATGGGCGCACTCCTCCAGGCCGCGGCGCCCGCACAAACTGTTCCAGCTTCCTTTCTCTAATCAATTTTTCTACGAGATCTTGCAAGTGACGACATTCATTCGTATTATGCCCATAGCTTTCATGAAACCTGCAAAATTTTCCCGTCTGGATTTGCCTTTCCGACGACGGTTTTGGTGCAGGTTTTTTGTATTGAATTGTATTACAGGTTTGTAAATATAAGTTCTCCAGTGATGTATTCAATGGAGTGTAATTGTCAAACAACGGATTCTTGCGCTGTGGGCTACGATTTTGATCTCGCTTTCTATTTTGATTCACGTTCTCCCTCCGCTGAGTTTGTTTGTTTTGAACGTTCAACTGAATTTTTTCGGAACTCTCACTGCATCAGTCTGCTTCCTAGACTGTTTCGCATCTTTCCTTCTCAGGAATTGAGCCGCCTTGGCGTAGAAACGGTCCAATGATGGAGGTGGTTTTCCAGCCAACCAGTTGCCAAACTCAAAATCGGGGTCAATCCCCTTAGTCAACGCCATAAGAATGGAGTTATCATTCGGATTGCTGATTTCCACACACGTAGCATGGAATCTCTCTAAGTAGTGTCTGAGCGTCTCTCCAGGAGCTTGGGTGACGCTAGACAGAGTGTTGACATCTTTTGGCCTTGCGACGTGCATGTGGAATTGCTCAACAAATTTAGTGGCCAACTGGTCAAAGGAGGAAATGGATCGCGGCGGCAGTCGGGTGAACCATATGGTAGCGATGCCCACCAAGGAAATGGGAAAACTACGACACTTCACTGCATCGTCAGCTCTAGCAGCACTCATCGACCATTCATATTTCAAAATATGTTGGTTGGGGTCAGAGTTTCCCTCGTACATGGGTGGAGTCGGCATCCTGAATCGCCGAGGGGGTTCAACAATCAATATATCATTCGTAAAAGGAATGTGACTTCAAGAGATTCCCCAGTCATCATTCGTGAGACCCTGGCTCTCACGGATCATCTGACGTATCATGGTCGGAAGATCCGGCATTTGTACGTTCTTTGTGTGTTGAGTCAAAATGTGGTTGGGTCCCACATTATGCGGTTGGACCGGATGTTGTCGACAGTCCACATCTCGCCTTCCTGGCTCATGGTCTTCTGGGACGTATGGTTCAGTAGTACGTCCATGATGATGACAGTCCTGGTTCGACTGATTTTGGGCATCGACCCCTGGTTCAACCGCGACAGTCGTGGCACGGTAGTCTGTGGTGTAGTGAGGAGCGGTACCCCCTCGAGAGGAGGGCCTGGTCTGGAAACAGGCTGATGGACCAACTCTCAGTTGTCCATCGGTCATTGCCGGTTGATATCCAGCAGTTTGTATGTGACTTCCATCTAGCCAAGGTCGCGAAGATCGATGATGATAATCAGAAGAGAAAGAATTTTCGCTGGAGGTGTGAGAAGCATGATCTCTCCTGGATCTCCTACGCTTCTGGCGATTCAGCTGGTTGGTCAGCTCAGCATTGGCACATAGCTGTTCTGTTAGTTGTTGTCGACTTTGGGTCAGCTTTTGAAGCAGCAGCTGAAACTCTTGTCGGGTAACCGGACCTAATGGTTCCGAGTGTCCGGTAGCGTCTTGGTTAGAGGGAGGTAGTGGCGCGAGATTCTGTCTATCCTGGTCTTCTTGATTGACAGCGTTGGAGGCGGTCCCTGTGCTAACCATCTTGGGGGTTGAACTCCTTTCCTAGACTTTATGCAAATCTGAATAGAAGGGAAGGAACTCAAATTAGCACTCTGGATCTCTCTCTTAGATTTATGCAATCCGGTATCGACGACAGTTCCAACTAGCAGGAGAAAATCTGGGTTTTCTCAGTGAAAGCACCAAAGTGTTTGTACCAAAATTAGGCACAACACTTTTTGGAAGTTTTTGAAGAGATAATAGTGAAGAATGTAAATTTAGAATGAGGATTATCTAACAAAAACTCCAAACAACAGGAAAGTAAGTGCACAAGCAAGCGATTTAGAGTGGTTTGGCGTGTTGCCTACGTCCACTATGAAGTTCTTGTAACTTTATTGATTCTCTTTCAGCGATTACAAGTGATTACAGTGAACAATAGCAAAAAACAACTTGAAATTCGAATTCAACAGCAAGAGTATGATGTAAGTCTTGATCCAGCAGAGTCTTGGCGCTTGGGAATCAAAAGATCCCTCTTCTGTAGGCTCTGGGGCTCTATTTATAGGCGTAGGAAGCTGATACTTCGCTCAAACTTCGGGATACTCGCTCTGGAACGTGAGGGGGCCCACACGACCAATTCCAGAAAGTTTTGACTCGATCTGTGATCGACACGAAATCATTTCGTATCGATCAAGATCATGTCCGATGGAGCTGAAATTTGGTGTGAACGTTCCTTGGCTCGAATATAATCTTCTGTTAAAATTTCATAGCATTTGGATCGGTGAATCTTGAGATATGATTGATACGAGTTGAGATTTCTTGGATGGCTGTTTGGTTCGACTCCATAGCTTCGAATCAATCCCCTCGTATCGATGGTTGCACGTGTTTCTGAGATGATGTGATGCGCGTATTTCGAACCGATCCACCTTTGCTCCGAGTTGACTGTGTCACCCCAAGTATTTCGCCGCGTCCGTATCCATAATTAACGTGTCATCCCAGATCGGTTCGAACCGATGGATACGAACAAGCCATCACCCATGGATTCGAATATGAGTCTCCAAGTGCACAACGTAACCCTTTGATGGATACGAATATCGGGTATCTGATGGATACGAATCCTTGCTTTGTGATGGAAACGAACTAGCAAAGGAGGATGGATACTAGAGGGGCAGTTACTTCATGAATATGAAATAACGATTTGTCGTAGCTGATGGATGCGAAGTAGTCATAACTCGATGGATTCGAACAGCAGTAGTCATTGATCGATACGAACAGATAAAGACTGATGGTTACGAACTAGACACTAGCTGCCCAATACGAAGCATACTACTTACCGATCGATACGAAACCGATCGATTCGAAGTATGGCATAATGATGGATGCAAATGAGATCGATACGACCCGGCGTTCCTTAGATGGATACGAAGATGCTACCGCTCTGATGGATACGAAAGTGATGGATTCGAACCGGAGCTTGGTGATGGATACGAAAATGGGGTTATCACCTTCAATTTGCATCGATCATAACTTGAGCATACGAACTCGGATTGACTTGAAATTTGGTATGAGGGATTTCATGGCTTAGTTTGTCATGTCTTGTCAGTTGTAGCCTGATTCGGACTCGGAAAAAATTCGTTGATACCATAGCGAGCCTGTGCATACTGGACATCCAAGACGTTCAATCTTGAGCTTGTAATCAGTTCTTTGATATCTCGGCCTTGCCAAAAGGCAGACAACATTTACCCCCCAAAGTACGTCTTGTGGAAACATGACGTGCTTTGTAAAGCTGCAGTCTTCGCTTTGAACAACCATTGTTCTTTTGTCGAAGGTTGTAACCTTATGTTGCTATAATTGATTGCTGTATGATAGGGCTTAGCTGTTTGCCGCCGTAATCGTTATGAAATGAATATCCAGTTCCTGTTAATGCTGAAAATGGGATATTGTTTTGACATATGCACATATGTTAACCTGACTCTCGTTAACGTTGCACGCTCACGAGTCGTTGTCAGTTTTCTTGTATTAAATTTCGTGTCGATCCTCTCCTGACGATGTGAAATTTGAGTTGCAACAACGATTGACAGTTGCTATTTTATTTTTTAGCATTCCTTCGTATTGTTCCTCTCCTAGACCGATATAGAAGTTTGAAAAGTTGTTCTTGAATCGATATGTTTGGCAGTGATGGATGTTCATCACTCTTTTCGTATCGATGAACCCTGCTGTGTGTCATGGATAGGCGATTCACAATTCGTATCGATGCTAAGGTATAAGTTATGATGGGTACGAAATCGCTGTTCGTATCGAGGTGCTGTGGATGGAGTTGCGAACTCGTCGATGCGAACAAGGGCTTCGAGTCAATGGTCTTCATCATCACTGCCAAACATATCGATTCGAGAACAACTTTTCAAACTTCTATATCGGTCCAGTAGAGGAACGATACGAAGGAACGCTAAAAAAAGCAACTGTCAATCGTTGTTGCAACTCAAATTTCACATCGGTTCAGGAGAGGATCAACACTAAATTTAATGCAAGGAAACTGACAACGACTCGTTAGCGTGCAACATTAACGAGAGTTAGGTTAACATATATGTATATGTCAAAACAATATCCCATTTTCAGCATTTACATGAACTGGATATTCATTTAATAACGATTACGGCGGCAAACAGCTAAGCTCTATCATACAGTAATTAACTATAGCAATGCAAGGTTACAACCTTCGACAAAAGAACAATGGCTGTTCAGAATGAAGACTGCAGCTTTTCAAAGCACATCATGTTTCCACAAGACGTACTATGGGGGGCAAATGTTATCCCGCCTTTTGGCAAGGCCGAGATATCAAAGAAGTAATTACAAGCTCAAGATTGAACATCCTGGATGTCCAGTATGCACAGGCTCGCTATGGACATCGACGAATTTTGTCCGAGTCTGAATCAGGCTACAACTGACAAGACATAACAAACTAAGCTATGAAAGTCTGCATTCCAAATTTCAAGTCAATCCGAGTTCGTATGCTCAAGTTATGATCGATGCAAATTGAAGGTGATAACCCCATTTTAATATCCATCACCAAGCTCCGGTTCGAATCCGTCGCTTTCGTATCCATCAGAGCGGCAGCATCTTCGTATCCATCTAAGGAACCTCGGGTCGTATCGATCTCATTCGCATCCATCATTATGCCATACTTCGAACCGATTGGTTTCGTATCGATCGGTAAGTAGTATGCTTCGTATTGGGCAGCTAGTGTCTAGTTCGTAACCATCGGTCTTCATCTGTTCATATCGATCAATGACTGCTGCTGTTCGAATCCATTGAGTTATGACAACTTCGCATCCATCAGCTGCGACAAGTCATTGTTTCATGTCCATGAAGTAACTGCCCCTCTCGTATCCATCCTCCTTTGCTAGTTCGTTTCCATCACAAAGCAAGGATTCGTATCCATCATATATCTGATATTTATATCCATCAGTGGGTTACGTTGTGCACTTGGAGACTCATATTCGAATCCATGGGTGATGGCTTGTTTGTATCCATCGGTTCGAACCAATCTAGGATGACATGTTAATTATGGATAGGGACGCGGCGAAATACTTGGGGTGACACCGTCAACTTAGAGCAAAAGGTGGATCGGTTCGAAATACGCGCGCCACATCGTCTCAGAAACATGTGCAACCATCGATACGAGGGGATCGATTCGAAGCTATGGAGTCGAACCAAACAGCCATCCGAGAAATCTCAGCTCATATCGGTAATATCTCAAGATCCACCGATCCAAATGCTATGAAATTTTAACAGAAGATTGCATTCGAGCCAAGGAACGTTCACACCAAATTTCAGCTCCATCGGACATGATCTTGATCGATACGAAATGATTTCGTATCGATCACAGATCGAGTCGAAACTTTCTGGAATTGGTCATGTGGGCCCCTCACGTGCCAGAGCGAGTCTCCCGAAGTTTGAGCGAAGTCTCAGCCTCCTACGCCTATAAATTGAGCCCCAGAGCCTACAGAAGAGGGATCTTTTGATTCTCAAGCGCCAAGACTCTGCCGGATCAAGACTTACATCATACTCTTGCTGTTGAATTCGAATTTCAAGTTGTATTTTTCTGTTGTTCGCTGTAATCACTTGTAATCGCTGAAAGAGAATCAATAAATTTACAAGAACTTCATAGTGGACGTAGGCAACACGCCGAACCACTCTAAATCGCTTGTTTGTGCACTTACTTTCCTGTTGGTTGGAGTTTTTGTTAGATAATCCTCATTTTAAATTTATATTCTTCACTATTATCTCTTCAAAAACTTCCAAAAAGTGTTTTGCCCAATTTTGGTACAAACACATATACAAAGTTTTAAAGTGAGAAAGGAATTCCTTATTTATTTAGGTAGTAGAAATAGGCGATGCAAACTACAAATAGTTAAATCCATAATTTACGCACCATTTCTAATTTATTATATTTTTGAATCCTTTGACACTTAAATTTAAAAGAGGGAAAATAGGTTAAATTGACCATAGATTATCTAATTCTAATAGTTAATTAGATTCTAATATACCAACACCAAAAACAATTATAATTCCAATATATACAAAGATTGATATTTACTTACGGAAATTCTAGAGATTTAGGTGTTATGTTTTTGTTTCCAAAATTTCCCACGGCGTACATCAAATATAGATAAATACTATTCAATTATAAAATTGTGAAAAACTTGATATTTCCACTCATTGAGGATTGTTTGCTTCCTAACTGGATTTGATTCCACCACACCTAACTCTCTTTCAGATTCCCCTCTTTATCTAACAAAGTGAATTATAAATGGAGATTTGATTAATAATAGAAACTAGAGGAATATAATCAGGAATCAAAAGAAATAAATAACTAAACCTATTACCTAATCATCTTAACTGATTTAGAATTCCAAAGAAGAAGAAGAAGAAGAGATCTGATTTCTAGCATTCCTAATTCTCTGTTAGATCTTCACCTTTTTGAATATACAACACATAGATTGTATATATAGATTAGATTTTAGAAACTAGAAGATAGGGAGAAGAAGGATTAATTTGAATTAGAGATTAGAAACTAGAATTACTTAACATAATAGTTTATTGTTTTTGAAACCCTAAGGTGAGAGATTTTGATAGAGCTTCGACATTGCTATAGAATTTGTATGTGGAAGTGACGGAGTCTAAGGATTTATTTATGGAAGTGGAAAGGAAAGAGAGTGGTCAGATTGAAAACGAATGAGATTGGGCCATTCAGGCCATGACTTTTGGTGCCCGTGTGCAGCAAGTGGTCGAACCCCTCCCCTATGGCGGTCGACCCGCCATAGTGAAGGTGGTCGACTAGATGTTTATTTCGGGCTACTTTATTTTCTTGCGTTGATTTTTGATTTATTTTCGAATTAATCACTAATTACAGTTAACTTTAAACTTAACATCGCATCCCAGTTAAGTAAATAGTTAATTTTCAAACTTTTAAACTTCTTCCATAATTTAAAATTTTAAAATTTAAATTCGTTTGAATTAATTTCAATTTGAAAACTTCGAACACCTATAGCTTTTTCATTTTAACTCTGATTTCAGCATATCATATATGGAAATTAATTAGAAAATCCCTATAGACGTAATGGTGCAACTTCCATGACCAAATTTTGACATTTACAAAATTTTCATTTTAACTTTATTTTAAGTACTTAATTTCTTATTATATTTTACGCGGTGTTACATATTTTTCCTATTATATAATACTGCATACATCACTTGTCTTCTAAACTTTGATTATTACCATCACTAGTTGCTAAGATATCTTTGCACAAGCTATCAATATGAGTAGACATAACACACGAGCGACTGTGGATAGGCAGCCTATGGAACCTGATTAGTTCAGAGGCATTGGTTACCACATGAAATGTTCCACCGTCCGTGCGTATTCCAACTGCTGGGGTAGGTGTTAAAGGTGGTATAGTTCTTAGGGTACCCATGTCTCTTGATTCCTAGCATCTTCGAAGGGGAAACTTTGGCTTGGTGGGGCATAGCAGTAGAAGAGGTTGATAAGCAGGCAGCGTGACATGGAATTATTCTGAATGTCGCTTTGTGCCTCGATTTTCCTCTGAAACCAAGGGGGCATGTGATTTGAGCATTTCATCATTAGTAGTAGGCTAGCTTGTCAGCGATGAAGTATGTTCGCGATTCAGCCTTTTGGCTAAATTAAAGAGTGTGATGGTTAATATTCCATTCAGGAGGGAGAAGAAGTTTGCCAAGGGTCTTAGTGCATTGGTTAGAGATTTGTTGCTTAGGTTATCCTACTTTAGGCCACTTTTGATAGGCTTGTTGGAATGGCTCTTCCTCATGAAAACACCCATAAGATATTGTTATAGGTTGTGAAAATGGAAAGCAATTGAGATTCCAACTGTTTATACCAAAATATGGCACAAACACCCAAGAGATTAAAGTAGAGAATTAAATGAACAAAAATAAAGGAAAATGCAGAAAACGGTACATACATCATTTATAGTGGTTCGACCAACTGATGCCTATGCCAACTTAGCTTTTCAACCAAATATATTGTTGTTTACAACTTCTATTCTTATAGATCAGTATGGATCCTTGGGATTACAAGGAAACTAGAGGAAAATAGTAAAAAAAACTCGAATAGATCCTTTGAAATGACCCCCTCCACCTCTATTTATTGCTAAAAACCCACAGAAAGCCCTCAATTACGTTCTAAGCCCCATTCCCTATGTCTAGTAGTAGTTGAGCATGAAAAGATCATGGCCATGTCAGCATTTACTATGGATCAATATTAATCCACAGGTATGGATTGGTACCGATCCATAAGATCCATCTGTGGATCTTTTCCATTGCCTTATCTAGACGCAACTTGTTAGCTTCATGTTTTCCATTTCAATTACTCTGCTAGAAGCTTATGTCTAGGTCAATAATTTGGATTGGTGATGGAATGGGATTCCCCACTTTAAGTGTTCAAGATACTTGATAGAAAAATGCATGCGATTAAGCCTACAAAGCTTGGGATAGGTTGCTGTCAACAATACTTGGTAGTAGAGAGGATTCATGACATTATGGGTAAGATTTTATGGAACGGTACCGATCCATAGGGATGGATCGATACCGATCCGTTACTTTAATGGATTGAAGTACTGAACTTCAACGATGGCTTTGCACTTTCTTTGTGACCTAGGTTGTACTTGGTTCTTGGGCTTGTAGGCCATCCCTATGGTCTTCTTATCTCGATAAATTTCAAGTTCGACTCATCAAATTTGCCAAAATACATCCTGGCCTAAAACGCTAAATAACACTTGCCCTTAAAATTATCTTGTTTCCAACACGATGTCCTTTAAATCGAGACAAATTAGTATTGTTGTATTAGATTCAAATCCATGCTTCGAACAGTTGTCATCCTCCCTTCGGACTATTTCAGTGAAGTGTAGAATCTTTGGCTGTTCATTGCAATGCTTTGCTAAGATTTAACATTATAAAATTGGAGCATGCTTTTATAATCTGTTGCTCCAAATTCAATAGTTTTAGACGGATTTCTTTCGTGGATTCCATGGTTTTGAATTCACTGTCTCGCAATTCTGGTTGTTAAGTGTTGAGTGTGCATATGCAATGAACTTTGATTATCTATCGTAATTTAATTTCACGTAGATGCACATCTTTGTAAAATCCCATGCACTTACACACACATGTCATGCATATGCACATCTCTCTTTTTCCCTCTTCTTTTATGGTTCAGTACCGATCCAATACTTGGAAATAGGCGAATTAATAACTTATTTTGTTGGGTTCTGGGGTTATTTAACTCAATCCAACACCTATCCCTTTTTACTTCTCTGCCGTTGGACAACCAAGCTCCCTTGCCGCCATTAAAACTTCTTTCCTTCAGTTGAAGTTAAAATCGTTTCTGCCTGCCTTAATTACTGTCGTCATTAGTCGCCCTGTCTTTCAATTTCCAGCTACAATTTACTTCGCTCGACCAAACTTGATCCATCAGCCAAACTCGAACCATCACTTCAACCCACCGCTACTTTTGAAGTTTTCATTCTAGGTAAGTGGTGGTGCTGGTGGTTGATTTGGATAGTTACTCGTGCCGTCAGCCATGTTTGAGAGGTGGAAGAAGAGGGAAATTTATGGGGTTTCAACCAAGGCTATGGATCGGAACCGATCCAGCACTTGGTGAAATCCCATCTCGATGCACTTGAGAAAAGCTTGTGAAAATGGTAAATAATAGGGTTCTCTCAAGTGACATCTTTGATTTTCATTATGCTTTTGATGTATGGTTGATGATGTGGAGTCCATCAAGAAGGTCAACGATGATGGTCACTTCGGATAATGACTTGGATTTCAAATGAACCGTTGCACAATGTCAGACATTAACACTACACAACATCATAATTTGCATAACAATGCAGTAGGTATTCACTTGAGCATGGGGGCATAGCTTTTAATTTTTCTAATATCACTAGTATATTGGGTTTTGGTAGTTATGGGTCATAGGCATTTTGAGCATCTATCCGCTCTTGCTATAGGTCCATTGACCTCTAAATATCACAAGTTGAACAACCTTTCTCAGAGGTTCCTCTTAAACTTGTAGAAGGTCCCGAAGTTGAGACTGCTCTGGATACCCTTGACAATGCTAGAATACTGGATGATCCCATGGACTTAGTTGCATTAAAAATCAACGAGGGATCACTTAGAAGAATTTGTGACTAGCATGGCATCCCATTCGAAGATGTGTTGTTTCCCACATGCAACTAATGAACACAATATCCCCCAGTTGGGTACACTACATGCAAATGATGTATGTGCTTGGCAGGGTTATTCACCCGATGGATTTTGCATTCCGTGAGGCTAGCTCCAGCTCAGCTACATCCTAACAGCTTTTCCTTTCTACACAGTGTGTTAATTATCTTTTTGCTTCATTAAAAACGTGTTCCAAAGTAACAAAGAGATCAGTTATCTTTATAGCTTCAAACACCGCAAGGGAAATCCTTTCCTCTCTTTTTTGGAACCATTTGGGGGCGTAGAATAGTGATTGCACTAAGAATAAGCCATGTTATCGGTCGGGATTCGCACAGCGGAAGCTATCCAAACATAATTTTTTGATTTGATTATTTCCATTTGAAATAATTTTATAGTTTTGTTTGCTCAAATCATCTTCTTTTGTTACTTTTAGATGTGCCAAATAGGCCTAATAGCACAGCCCTAGCGGAGACTCTCAAGTTGCTTCATAAAGTCCTAGATGTAGATAGGGAGGTGAGGACATTGCTCATCAATGAGAACCTCTGGGCCTATAACTTGCTAGAAGTAGGCCATAGCTTTGGTCAAATCCTAACGCCCTCATATTGTGATAAGGATGACTCCCTATCCGAGATTAACAAAGAGGATCCTGTGGTGCCCCCGGTCCCGAGTCCTATGACTGGACTTGAAGAAGTACAAGAGTGCACTGAAGAGGGTAAAGGTAGCTAAGCATGCTATAATGAAATCGATGTAGGTCGCAAGCCTTCCACTGATGATGGCAACGATTGCCAAGAACCCCTTATAAGGAAGCAATCTGAGATAAAGTGGAACGACCTACCATTTCGAACCATTCAAATCGACAATCATCCACACATGTCGGACTGGAATCTCTCAAAACAATGGTCTGTGAATTTATATTTGGCAAAACTTAGCATATACAACAAATAAATCAATCATAAAATCATAGACATAGAGTATTACAACAATAAGCAATAGAATAGATAAATTGTAGTTCATGAAGCTGCTACGGAAACATCAGAGTCTGAAATAAATACACCGGAAAATCCCAAGTATAAGAAGTCACTAATACAAAGGCAAATGACAGGTATGAACATAAACCACTAGAAATAACTGAAAGCGAAATAGATAAAAGATAGATCTCCAAGAAAAAATCCAATCTCCAAAGGTGAGTCTCAAATGCTGTGACACTTAGTCTGACCCAAGAATAAAGCAAAATAAAAAAACACTGGAGTCAGGATTAACATTCTTATGCAAGTATATCAACTCAAGTGCAATGTTCAAATAGAATGCAATATAACTTAATGGATGTTTGGGATTCCATCCCTTAAGGATTCGTGGAACTATCTACATATATAGTACAATATGCTATATGGATAATGGCTACAGTAAAGTAAAATATTAAAATAGCATTAAGGCGTTACCCATATCCCCTTTAACATATTTTTATATAAAAGTCCTAGTCTATACAACACCATAATTCCTCCATAAACTAGGGGGCAATCAGAGGGCACTCCATAGTGTACGACACAAATCAAACTCGTATTAGGCTCGATAAGGTATGTGACAAGGCAAGCGAGGCAATCTCTAGGGTAGGATACTACCGTTTTGCAGAAGTGGGCTGGTGGTAACGCATAGTAGCTACTACCGCCAACCTCGAGACACACTCTCATAATCAAAGGTGCATCCAATAAAATCACAAAGTAATAGATATGATATCGAAGAAGCATGCTTGATAGGAGGTGCGACCTCACTTGGCCCAAGTATAGCTCTTATTTTGGTCACATCAAGCTGACCTGTGGGGGTCAGGGCTACGTTCATACCTCATATAGACATTTTTCAAACCGTCCTACTTCGTTCTGAATTCTCCACCACATGCACAGTTGTTAAAGTGGGTTTCGATATTGGCAGAGAGTGTGACAATGTCCGATCCTGGTCTCTTTAACAACCAAATGCTTATTTCACACCGTGGTAATTTTTTCATTTCAAACAGTTCATACTTCATGTCAAAATATCATATTCATTTCAAAATAATATCACTTTCAAAATCATATTCACTTTCGAAATCATTACCCCAAAATAGATAAACCATCATATCAAAGTATTTGCATTTAAATCCATTAAATATAAATCGTAACAGTTCCAATTTAAACAGTTTGAATATTGAAAGTAGTTTATATATTGGAATAGTTATACATTAAAAATAGTTTATATTTGAAAATAGGTTATAGATTAAAATAGTTTATATATTCAAAATAGTTTATATATTAAAACATATATATTTCAAATTGTTAATTAATTTAGAATAATATATATTGAAATAGTTTATATATTTAACGGAGTTTATATCGAAAAATAGTTTCAATTTAGAACTGTTTCTTCCAATTTCACAAATCAATTCAAATCAACTTTAGTTCCAAAATTCAATTTAAATCCATCTCAGTTCAAAATTTTCAATTAAAAAGATTAAAGGTTCAATTTAAATTCTTATTAAAACCACTTTTAATTTATATTGATTTCAAATTCAAGTTTGAGCTACAAATTTAAACCACTTCCAATTCAATAGGTTTCAAAGTTTACATATTCAAATAATTTACAATAACTTAATTTGATAAATTTCATTTATATCTCCAAAATTCAACTTTAATTTTATTTAAATTTGAAATTATTCGCTTAATCATTTTTAATAACATTTAAATAAAATCTTTAATTACAAATTTAAATCAATATTAAATATTCTGTTTCAATTATATTTAATTCTAAAATATTTACCTAATCACATTTTATAAGCGTTTAAATAAATCCAAAATTATAAATTTAAACCAAAATTAAATATTCAGTTTTATTTAAATTTGAAAATATTCGTTTAATCACCTTTAATTAAATCAAGTTATAAAATCATACCTTTTAAAATCTCAAAATCAATAAGTTTCCAGTCAATTCTTATTTATATTTAATTCTCAAACAAATTAAATTACAATTTAACTTAATTTGTCTTCCTAACCCTTATTTTATTAAAGTTATTACATAATTTATGTTTAAAATATTAATATAAATTTTAAATAAATATTTTAAACATATTACATATACACTAACTAAATTAAATTTTATCATATTAAATTTTATTAAATTAAATCTTATTATTAAATTTATTTAAATTAAATCTTATTTTATATATCTAAAAATAATAAAATTATAGGTAAAATCTTAAAATTTACAATTTTAAAACTTAATTTATAAATTTAAAATTTTCAAATATATAATTTAAAAATCTAAATTTACACACATATTAAAATAAAAATCCTTGTATTATATTCATCTAAATCAATATCTATTAAACACATATATTTCCTTTTTCAAAAATTTGGAAATCATTTAAAAATATACCAACGGTGTCCATATATAGTTTTCTAACCTATGGTCGAGTGATACAGATATTTATTATTTCAATCCGTAATAATTTACTATGTGCGGGTTTATATCATTTCAACTTGTAATCCCAAAATTTCAAAATCAATAAAATCGCTTGGGTTTATCATTTCAACTTATAGCGATTTTCCCTAATCTTTAAGATCGTTCGGTAATGTATCATTTCAATCCATAGGGATTTCTCAAACAAATAAGGAACTTGCAGAGTGAGAACAATAAAATGAAATGACATACGTATCAATAGCAAGCATATTTCATAATTAAAAAATTGAATATAATATATACAACAGGTTATGGAGTCATATGTCAATTAGTATAGATAAACAAATGCGAATAATAACATATCATATTTAACAATTTAATCACTCATCAATTCAAATTTAACAACATATTTCAATTTTCATTTCATGTGGAATCAATTTACTAAACATAAGAATGCTAATCGTGTGAGATCGCTCACATTTCGAGGCTAGAGAAACAAAAAGAATGAGTTACAAATGGACTCTGAAAAGCACATGGACATACAAACATAGGGGACAGCGAAACAAGAGACGAAATGCTAGAAAAACCCCGAATAGTAAGTAAAAATACGAGCTAGCTTGAGTTTGATGAACAAAACAAATTATAAGTTTAAGAGAGGGGAAGCAAGCTGAAAAAAAAAGATGCAGATGCATATGCTTACCAACAAAACATAAAGGAACAATACAAAGAAAATTATATGACTGTCTACATATATAAAAGCTTGCTAATGGCCAGGCATCAATATTTATATATGAAATTATACAAAACATAGAATTTAGATTAGCCATTTATGAATCCGATGAAGTGGCTTACGTGGAGAGGGAGGTGGGCTGTAAAGGTAGGCTGGCAAGGAAGTGGAGCGGTTCAAGGGAGAAAGGTGGCGGGGAAGGAGATAGGTAGTGTTGGAAAAGTAGTGGGAAGATGTGGCGAGGCAAGGGAGATGGGCTATGCGTGCTCAGTGGGCTGGAGGAGCAAGGGGTCGGGCAGAGAAGCTGCACGTAGGGTGGTGGGTTTTGTGATGGGAACGGTGGAAGGCAAGGGCTATCGAGCACAAGGTGTGAGACAGAGGGAAAAATGGATGGCTAAGGCGAAATCTGGAAGGGAAAGGAAGGTCCACGCATGGAGTTTGGCATAGCGTTTGGGTAGTGATGCATGGGTGGAAAGGGTCGGAGCAGCTGAGGATGGTTCAGGTTCTGGTCAGGGGAGGTGCTATCGGTTGCCGACGTGGCAATGGCAGTGGAGTCGGAGGGGAATTTGTGAAGCGCAAATGTGGATGGTGTGGTGTTTGGTTCACTCTGAGAGGATGGAAAGGGAATGTGTCGGTTCCAGAGCAAAAGAAGGAAAGCTTTAAAAATACTTTATTTTATATATAATTTTTCTCAGAAGAATCAGAATGAAGAGATGAAATATAATGGAATGGAACCAATAGACTTGGAACGAACCAAAAACAATAAATTGAAACAGGGAATAGAAAATGAACCGAAGGAAACAAATCAATATCTAATATATTGAGATAGTGGAATGGTGCAAGTCAGGTACATGAATTTATGGAAATATGAAAAACAAATGGCTATTGGTTTCTCATGGTGGATAATGAATGGACATAGGAAAAACAAAAGGTTCAAAATGGGTACCGATACTGTGACGACCCGGAATTTTTTGAGCATTTGAAATTGGAATATCTAATTGATTTTAGATATTTGAAAGATTAATTTCAACTTTAATTACAAACATCACTATTTATTTGATAATTAAATTACTGAATTTAATAATTAGAAGTTGGGTGAAATATTGAATCTTCAGTTTTAAGCTTGTTAAAAATAATTTGAAGGCTAGAGGAATATATATTGATAGAACTGAAGATAGTAAAAGTGTTGAAATTGAATTTGGGAATGTTGTATTAAGTTTTGAAAATATATCGTTTAAATTGAATTTAAAAATAGCCTTCTGAGGCACAGTCTCGTAATTCGACGAAACCATTTCCATTAGATTCGTAATATTGAATTATTATCGGATTTCAATTTCCGTAGTGTTTGGAGTGATCGTTTGGCCGTACAATAAGAAAACGCGCTGAATTTATATCGAAAATTCAATATAATAACTAGGTTCGAAAAGCTGTCTTCTCCATACGATCAAATTAGGACTCGAAACCTTTTTCCTTGCGTTCGGAATAGTGGTTTAACATTATAAGCGCCAAGCGACATGCCTCCATAGGGGTTCAAAATTTCGTCATATGTAATGTAAGATAATTTAATTATAATTTATAAAAAAAAATATGGTCAAATCCATCTCCTTACCTTCTGAAATACGCTAACCCTTTACCTTTAAATCACGTTATTCCTTTTTCTCCTCCGTCAATTGAAAATAAAAATAAAAAAGCATGTTCAGAAAACTTATTATCTCCAAATATTTAAATTCTAAAGTAAGAATTTTCTTTAATCTATTATAGCAGTAATTATTTAAAGGTGGCTTGGTATTATGTTTTAAAAGTTAGAAATTTAGTTTTATATTGTACAAAGTAGTTTTATTTTAAATATTTTAAAGTGTATATTTTGAATAAGTATTAAAGTAATTCATAATTTAAATGTTTAAAGGATACTTTGAAATAAAGTGTTTTAAAGTATTGTAAAAATCTAAAGTTTTTGTGCTTGGTATTTTCAGTGAAAATAAATATTTGAAAACTTATTTCATGAGAAAAGTGTGTTTTGAAAACTGTTTTCAAAAGGGTCAGACCGAGTATTACAGATTTTCAGGTAAGAACATTCTGGAGCTCAGGAGGCGAGCTGGATGACAGGAACGTATGGAGTGTTTCCGCGGTAATATATTTCTGATTTTCTGAGACATGTTGATTTGTATATGTCCAGTGTTTGAGTATGTGTGTAACTCTGATGTATTAAAATGTAATTGACAGATATAGTATTCTTTTGTAAACTGTTATTATTTGATATTATATTTTGATCCGCTGCGAATGTGAGAATTTGTGTTGTGTTTTCTGTTTCTTCTTCTTCAATCTCTTCCTTCTTCTTCTAACTATCTGGAATTTTTGGGTTCGAAAATTCTGGGCCATTACAGTGGTATCAGAGCTGAAGGTTAAGCGAGAACCTTGGCTCTGGTGGGAGTACCGATTTAGGGTAGGGTCAGTGTTACCCTAAAATGAGTTGAATATATATATATATATATATATATATATATATATATATATATATATAAGAGCGTACTTGTTATTTTCTAATATAAAGATTTTAAATGATTTTATATAAGAATATATTTTGATATATATATAAAGCAATATTTCTTACTAATAAATGTTAAGGTAATTGGTTGTTAAATTATTGGAATTAAATTAAGAGGTAACAGAAATACAACCAAACCGAAATTGAATGAAGATTTGGATTCAAACTGAAATTAAAATCTTGAATTTCGAAAAAGTTTCAAAATAAGATAACAATGAATTGGTTTCCAGATATGATACTCTTGGCCATTATCATAAATAGTTATTGTGTTTAATAATGATATATTTGTTAATAAGTAAGCCAAATGAAGTAAACTTTTAAGATGAGTATAACTTCTAAATAGAAGTGGGTTTTAAGTTGTGGAATTTTAAAAACTAAATCTAGAAACATTTGAATTGTTTCAAAATGTTAAGAGAAATTTGTTGTAAATTAAAAACCAAAGGTGGTTTAAAATTTAAGGATGACTTAGTGTGTAAAGGAAATAATATATATACGAGGAATATACATAATATCAAAAATAGTTTGAATAAACTCTAAATGTTGAGTTTTAAATTTGGAATGAGATGTGATACCCAAAGTAAAAAGTTTTAGAACTTATAAGTGGGGAAATTATTAATGTGAAGTTTAAATTTGAAATGGGAATTCAAATTGGGTAAGGTTGGCTGGATTAAGTAAATTAAACTTAACTTTGTGAAAGTTAAATAAGTTAACAAGCAACTTGAATTGGAAATTTCAAGATGAAATTGGGATTTAATTTGGAAAGTTGAATGGTTAATTTGAATTGGATCAATTTAAAAAAAAATTGAAAATGAGTTCAAATTCAAATGAGAATTTGGATTAATTCATATAGAAATTGAAATGATTTGAAATTGAAGTGGGTTCAATTTGAAATTAGTCTAAACTAATTTGAATAATTTGGAATTGTAATTAAAGCGAATATGCTTAAATCAAAAGGAATGTGATTTGAATTTGGAAAGAAACTGAGGTTAATTAAACTTAAATTGGGGATAAATCAATTTCAAGGGAAATTGAAGTTATTTAAATTAGAATTGAGTCAATTTAAATGGAAGTAGAAATTTAAATTGAATTGATGGGGAATTGAACAGTTTGGCTCTGGACTATTTTCAAAATAAATTATTTTAGTATAAATCTATTTTACTAACTATTTACTATACAACTTTTCTTTTTAAATTCCAAAACTATCTTATATTTACTTAACAACTACTTTCGGAACTATTTAACTATTTTACAACTATTTTATAAACTAATTACTATTTTTCCAACTACTTCATAACTAGTTACTACTTTACCACTTTTTTGCAATTATTTTACTATTTTTCAACTATTTTATAATTACTTAACCATTTTACAGCTATTTTACAAACTAATGATTATTTTACAACTACTTGTCTATTTTTAAAATTTTCAAGTTATTTACTAAATATAAAATGGCCAGAGTTCGAACTGTTATTGATTAAATACCCAACTGAGGTAAGAATTGAAGTGATAATCCAAATGGGGATTAAGAAAAATGTGAATAAGTGAATAAAATCAAAGTGAGGATGAATCGAAAGGTTGATTTGGCTAATAATCAATGAAGTTAGATACGTAGGATGAACGTATATTATTCTATTTGCATAGTGATTTGATCCAGATTCGAGCATAGAATTTCGAGATAGTTATATCGATCCGAGTTGGGATTTTTCAATCGATTTTTGACAGCGAACGTGGATATGGATTGTTGATTGGTTCTGGATATTCTCTATCATAGTTAGGGCTATGTAAGGAGAATGACGGTTTCTGATCAAGAAACCAGATCTGAGTCCGCACTAGGAATTCGGGTGGACGATACTAGTTCGGAAGTGAAATTGTGTAATTGAGTGAGCGATCGGATTGGTATAGCGTAAGGATGATATGTGTACATCGTACGGGTTTGAATGAAATTGATACTGGGAATTTTTGAATAAGAAATGTGAAATGGTTTTTGCAATGGAGGAATATTTTATGAAGTATACAATGAATAAAGGTGGAAATTGGATATATCTGTGGTAAACATTTACTTTATGGAAGTGAGTAAATTTGGTAAGTGACTTTATAAAAGAGTGATCAAATTTGAATATTTGATTTAGAATAAACAAAGTTATATATCTTTGTTATATAAGATAAATCTCCCCTTGTTGAATCTATAGGCAGAAGAAAATGGTTTTTGAAAGTATTTGAAGTATAAAAAGGGCTTTATACACCCTTAGCCCATTGCTTTTCAATTTAAAAAGGGCTTTATACAAGTTTGAAATGATCCAAAGATTTTTATCAAGGATTATATATATCTATATATATAAAGGATCTTATGAGGATTTTGGAAAAAGGTTTTGGGAACCTTTGGATTTGGAAAGGCTTTTGAATTTTGGGTAAAATCAATATTGGAATTTGGAAAACCTAGTTTGAGAATTATCGATTTTGGGATAATCGATTTTGTGTAAAGGAGCTTTATATGAGAATCATACTAGGTGTATGATTTGGAAGATACTATATGTGTATAGTATAAAGTGTTTTGAAAATGGCTCTGGGAAAAAGGCGCTCCCTTGAAATGAACTTCTCGGGAGTGCCACAGGATGGTACTGCCTTGAACCCTAAGAGGGGAATTCTAAAGTTGATCCTGTGAGGAGTCCGGACAAAACTAGTTTCTGAGGACTATGTGTAGTGTGTAGCGAAAGTCGAGGACACTGAGGCTTACAGAGGCATTTGGGTTATGATGTGATGACAGTGTAACTCGATGTCACTGCGATCTACTGCAGACCATAACGAAAGTCGTGTGTGCCGCTGAGAGCCAACGGTCTACGTTTGATTTTATATCGGTAGACTGCGACCCCATGGTAACATAGCGAAAGTTGTGTGTGCTGCTGAGAGCCAACAGTCTGTGTTTGATTTTATATCGGTAGACTGTGACCTATGTGGGAGGGGAGAAGTTTCATTTTTGACAGCGAAAAACGAGGGAGCTGATGCCTACAGTTACATGGACTTTTGCTGCAATGGCAACGTAACCTTGGAATGTAACTGCGATCTGTTGTGGGTTCCATGGCATAATCGAGGGGCGTAGAGGGCCTACAGTTACATGGACTTTTGCTGCGACGGCAACGTAACGTAGGATGTAACTGCGACCATGAATGGGGATGATGATTTCTAGAGCATTCTCACCAAAGATATTTCCTCTATTTTCAAAAACTGTTTTTATACTTTCAATAAAAAAAATTTCCCAAGTATTTTCACTGGGTGATAAAAACGGGTTTACAAGTACTTATAGATTTTCAGTTCTATGCCTGATGAACGTATGACCGAATTTCTGTGAGAACAAGGATGGACTTGTTGAAACATCGAGTTATAAAAGTATTTTTATAAAACCATTTTAGTAATATTATATAGATATTAAAAAGTGTATTAAAAAAATTTAAACACAGGAAAATTTAATGAAGTGATTTTTGTAATAAAATAGAATATTGATTTAAAAGTTGGAAATAAGCTAATTGGCTAAGTAAATTATTTAATAAAGTATGTTAATAAAATTTAACTCGGTTAAATAAAATGGATTGTAAGTTAATAATGAAGTTGGAGATAAACTCAAATTATAATAGAATTTGACTTGGATTGATAATGAATTAAAATACGTGGAGATGTTGTAAAAATAAAACAGAATGGGATTATAATAGAAATGGTTTGAGTTACAAATAAAATCCAATTCGAGTATAAATGAGTTAAGTATGTGCTTGGATATTATTTTGATAAATTGAGAAGGTGAATTAAAATAAAATGGATGGGCTGACTGAATTAAATGGAATTTGATTAGATGAGAATTAAATGGAAGTGAACTTAAGTTTGAAGTTGGAATAAATTGAATAAATTAACTTAAGAATAATGAGAAGTTCGACTTCGAGTAAGAAAGGAAGACCATTAAATAAAAGCTTGGATTGGATTAATTTGGGAATGGTTAGTAGTATACAAGCATGGAATGTGTCGAGCTAAGTAAAATGGTTGTGAATGAATTAAAATGGAAGGAATTAAAATAAATTGAGTCAGAATCAATTTAAATTGGTTATAAAACTTAAGTAATTATTTATTCACATGGATATCATCAAATTGCATAAAATGAATTGTTGTTTGACGTAAATGAAGGTAATTAAAATTCTATGAGTTGATAAAGATTAAATAAATTGGTTTTAAGATCAATTGAAATGAATATGAGTTTGTTTTTCTTAAAAGTGAATCAAGTGTAAGCAATTGAGTTGTAAACCATTAAAATTGAATGGATTGGCACATGAATTGGTTGAAAGCAATTGAATTAGTTTTGAAATCGTGCAAATTGCTCATGGAAAATGTTTGGTGCATATTGCTTATGAAATGCATGTGTTTAGCTATTGAAAGTAAGGGAAATGTTAATAAATTTCATATATTTAGTACTTGCATGTTTGAATTGAGTAAGTACAGGTACCGGGAAGCCATTTGGTTGGATTTGGATGCGCTAATTGCTAAAATAATAAGGCGCTTGCTTAAAAATGCTAAATAAAGGTATGCCTACGCAATAAAAATAGGAAATATGAACTTTTATTGTTTTTCCGACCATGTGGGTCGATGTAAATATATTTATATCTCTTGTCAAATTGGAAAAGCTCCTCCGTACAAAGGAGACTCTGCCAAAATTTTCCAAAAATTTTGGCAGTTAGAAAATTTTTGGGAAAATTTTTGTTAGCAACAAAATGATTTCAAATTAGAATTGAAATAAGGATTTTTGGAAATGGAAATTGAAACTAATTGTATAGTTGGAACTAAGGGATCATGAAAGTGAATTTGAGATTTTTGATTTCGGAGGATAAATTGAAATTTGCTCGGCAAAGGTATGTATTTAAATTTCTGTATGAAATTTGATGATTTTCTGGTCTAGCCACTTGGTTTTTTTATTTTCTTTGGAATTTGGAAGCCCGTAGAGGCATTTTGTAGTTGTACCGAGCTAGCCATGCAAAGGAAACGCTGGTGAAATTTTTCGAAAATTTAGGGAGTTAGAAAAATTTTGATAATTCAAAATTTGGTTTTAAATTCAAATTTGAATTGTTAAGTAAATAATATTATTGGGACTTATGGATAAGTTTGGAAAGCAAGAAAAAGGGTTAGTGTGTCTTTAATAAAAAGATTGTTTTGAGAATTGTTTGGAATTGTTTGGTTTTGGGAAAAAGTGAATGGGTATTGGACCATTCTTCTTAACTAGCAATTTCGGGGACGAAATTCTTTTAAGGGGAAGGAATGTGACGACCCGGAATTTTTTGAGCATTTGAAATTGGAATATCTAATTGATTTTAGATATTTTAAATATGGTAACTTATTTGAACTTTTGGAATTTAATTTGAAAAGTTTCAAAAAAAATAAAATATGTGTTAATTTATATGAATAAAACTTCAATTTCTTTTGATTGAAGTAATAAATGTTTAAAAAAAATCAGTTAAATTTAAAACTTATATATATGTGAATATATATGTATATGTGCATATATGAGTAGAGTTGGATTTATATATATATATATATATATATATATATATATATATATTGAATTTGAATATAAATTTTAAGTAAATGTTTAAAAATAATTTGAATTTATAAAAAATATATATATGTAATTTATTTGATATGTATTTAATTTTAAATCGTTCTCTTTTAATTGATATGTGTTAATATAAAGTAAAACTAGATTTGTATGTATGTATACTATGCAAAATATGACAAGTTTGTGTATGAAAAAAGATAAAAGCAAGGCTAAAATAAATATTTGTATGTGAATTGTGTATGCAGGCAAGAGGATACTAAAACAAAGTGCTTATGTACATATAAAGAAGAAACAAAAATATCAACAAAACAAAGAAGTACATACAAGAATAGGATAGGCTGTAACTAAGAAAGGGAGCATATGCATTTATTTCCATCATCTCAGCACAAATTTGGTCATTCGAAATGTAAGAAAATCATTTCAGCCGAAATATGTTAAGAATCATTTTAGTTTTATAAAAAAAATCTTGCTTGGTCAAAGAAGGAGGCAAGAAAAATCTGATCAAATAAAAAAAACAAAGGAAGCTTACACAAGAAAAAACCTTCCCTGTAAACACCCTTCTTCTATATATATGTGTATTGTTCCGGTTCGTTTAAACATAACTAAACAAATCCAGAAAAAGAAAATAAGAAGCATCATCAAAATCAGTTCAACAACAAAACAAAGCAAGTTTAAGGGGAAATCAAACTGCCGTTCTCAAAACAAATATTAGCTCTCTGTTCAGGTGAGTAAACATATTATTCTAAGACTTAAGTATAAATAAACCCGTGTATATGATTCATAGATAATATTGTGCTTTGCTTGTATATTTCTTTTTAGTTTGTGACTTTGTGTATATACATGATGATACTATGTCTATAGGATGCCTGTTCCTTCTCTATTTTGCTACAGAATTGAAATTTAACAAAAAGAATTCAATATACCTTCATCAAGGCATTGATAAGCTTAGAGTTTACAACAAACAAGTTTGTTTATACTTTAATTATAGCCTAAAATTTGTTTTAAGCACATTATTGAAGTAGTGGCTCTGTAAACTCAGTTTTACAGTAAAAAGGAAACTATATGATAAATTCGAATATTTTAATTTTTTGATTTGATTATATAACTTGAATCTACATTGAAAAATAGGATTTTAAAAACAAAAATGGGATTTTTTAGTCAAGTATCCTACGAGCAGTTCGTAGTTGATCAGAAAATGCATTTCAATCTATTTATGGTGGCCGAAGAATTTTTGGATGGTAAAACTTTGCATGAAGCAAGTATGGCCATCGATGATTTCAGGAAAAATGTTAAAAAAAATCTATTGCAAGAATTGATAGGACGAGATAAATTTAGTGTTTTTGCGCGAGTTTTGGAAGTGGTCAGAAACGAGGTGATTTCATCACCTCTGATCGATCGAGCTGTACGAAATTGAGGGAAAGAGTGGAATGGAGTATCAGCAAGGTGAGGCCGGAGTTGCGTCACCTATGATGGACGGCGTTGGCGAGGCGAAGCAAATTTGTAGAATGGGTCGAGTTCGAGTTTTTGAACTGGAAGCTTAATTGTGATTTCGAGTTTTTCGCGACGAATCGTGTTTTGCTTTCGAGTGTGGCGTTTTCCCGTGACTTGTCGGAGATGACGCTGTTCGCCAGAACGATGGCGAAGTGATGTGCACGTGCACGGCCTTGTGATGGTGTCAGGAGGTTGATGGTGGATGACGCTAGTTGATACTCGAGAAAATGAATGCATTAATTCAGTAAAACCTCGGTGCGTGAGTGCGTTCGCGTGTTACAGCGGTTGATAACTTAAGAAAAAAAAGAAGAAGAAGAAGAAACAAATTTGAGGAAGAGAGAGGTCTCAGGAAAAAGAAGGGAGAGGCTCGAGTTGTTACTCGAGTAACCTGAGATTTTGCTCGGGTTTGTTTCAAATAGGGTTAAGCCCAATAAATTTAAAGTTAATAATAAACAAATTTTAGTGTTAATGAAGTAATTAAGGTTTGACTATTTTGAATTAAGAATTTATTTCAAATTTTAATTTACCAAGTAAATACTTAACAATGTTTTAAAAAACCAATTAATATTTTAATTAAGTAGATAATTTAAGTTAAGTATTAAATTTAATTAACATTGAAGGTTTTCTAAGGTAGCAATAAATTGATTTCAAAGTTTAAAGAAGATTTTTAAATGTTAATTAAGATGAATAATTATTATTAATCAATTATTTTGGAAAGTAATTAAAAATGATTAATTATTAATTGTAATTAAAGATTGATTAATCAATAATTAAGTATCTAATTAATGTGAAATTAAGAATTGTTAATTAGATAATAAAAGTTAATTAATTTATAATTAGTAGTTAATTAAATAAATAATTAAGGATTAATTTATTTGAAATTAAGTTTTATTAATTAATAATTTAGGTTATTAATTACTAATTAAGGGTAACTAATTAAGTAATTAAGATTTAACAAATTGATTAAGTAGTGATTAATTAATTAAATAGTTTGAAATGGAATATTTAATTAATTTATGATTTATTAAATAGGATTAAGTGATTAATTCTCAAGTAATTAATTTAAATTGAATTAATTATAATAAGGATTAAAGATACTTGCTTATGGATGATTGTATAAGTAGAATATCTGAATTTCGTGATATCTAATTGGTGATATTTTGTGATACTCGGTGATATGCCTTGATATATCTATGATGATTACACCAAACATTTCGAACTGAAATTTCTGGAATGGATTGATATTTCTATTGTAGTTGTGATATTGTGTGATGTGAATTGCTTTGTGCTGAACTATGATTTGTGACTTAATTCTGTATTGATGTGGAAACCTTTTGCCCATAAAACGGCATTTAAACTTCGATGCGACAGGGAGTCGGATTCCAGTTGGTTGTCCGAAACCCACATCGAACCCTTAATGTGAATCTTTGTGATTGATACATCCACGTGTTTTAAAATTTAGCGCTCACTATTCGTAGCCGGGAGAGGACCTTTGTATCATATAACCCATTCCGAATAATGATACGACAAAATTGATAGCATTTGAAGACGGTGGTGAAGACCGAGTGTCTTTGAAAACGATAGGATAACTTATCGAATGTCTCTGCACTGAGTTCCTCTGGTGTAGAGATCTCCACATGCGATGGGAGTCCGATCGAGATTTTGGATACTCGGATTTGCAAGGGCTTCTTCCTTGATTGGACGAAGTGCCTTCGGTTCTGTTCGAACCCGAAACAGACTTGTATGGTTGTGTGTCTGACACTACACTTTGAGATATAAAGCAGATTTCTTTCAATTACATATCTGTTGGTAGCGGAGAATTTATTCTCTTAGCTTAACACCCTTCTCTAAGACATACGAGCTCAGAGGTTATGTAGTTGATGGTTATCAGTGATATACTCTCAATTTGATAGTGTGGCATGCCGAGTGATGCTGTGTATCATTTGTTGATCAAAGCATGGCTTTTATATAAAGCGTAGCTTTGTGGACGAGACTACATCAGGACCTCATACCCTGGAAATGGTCGAAACAGGAAAGATGAAGCAAGGTTATAAGGGTCATTCCCTTTAGGGTGTGTCATTCCCTTCTGGAAAAGGGTGGTTTCATGGTATGGAGCCCAGATACTAAACTCATGTGGTCACTGCAAACCTATTACTTTATGATTGCTTTGTGGTTGTTGGTTGAGAGGCGCCTCAGATAAAGGTCCCAAAGGACCGGGGGATGGCATGCTCGGGTAGTAGTTACCCAGTTACAGAGGTAACCCGGCCTTGTGTTGGCAGAGATCCAGTTAGGTTCTCGGGACGTCCCTCCAGAGGCGTACCCATGTGGCAGTAGGAAGTTCCTTTGCCTGACCATTTGTTGGAAATCCAATCATCCAATACGTGCCTTGTACGGTTTTAGTTGTAGAACCTGCCATTTACTTATGGTGGTCACCACTGTTTGGATGGTACCTATAGTAGGCATAGTTCGGAATGTCTGTGCTGGCTAGGATTAATATTATACTTTCGAAATGATTTTCCACAGCACTAATAATAATAATATCAAAGGATTTTCTATCAAGCATATTTGATTATCATAAGGAGAAATCTCCTCCAATTCTGCGTTTGCATTATGTGCGCGGTGGGAGGCCTTATGGTACTTTCATTTTCCAAAAAGCATTGCAGATTTATTTCAAATTCTTTTGTTGTTTGTTTTAAAAGATAAACTATTTTTGTTTTCTCATACCAGTCCCATGACTAACCCGGAGTTTATTGTTTCTTTATAAACTCTGGGTGTCCATAATTTTCCCACATGGGCAGTCTAGAGTTGGGTTTTTCGGATAGTCAGGTTTAGTAGATTATCTGGAGTTAGTTCAATCTTTGGATCGGGACTGCATTTTCTTATCTTGGTGCATCGTTATTGGGAGTTCGAGCTATTTATGGATTGGTGCCTTGGAGATGGAGATTACCGATACTGGAGTTCTCTCTTGAAGACCATCTTGGAGACATCGTTCCGCTGCTGGTGTTATCTTTTTCTTTCCATTACTATTGTCTCGTATCATATCTCTGATGTATATTGATATTCATTGTATCATCATTGTATCTGAATATTGTATCAAATGTTGTATATCAAATGTATTATTTCATTGTTTCCTTTCGCTGTGTTGTACTTAATGTGTTATAAGCTCCGGCAAACCAGATTCGACGTTTGGATCTACGGCATTTGAATACAAGTGTCGTATTCGGTGTCGATTTTAGAAGGTCGAGTCAGGGCCATCACATTTGAAAGATTAATTTCAACTTGAATTCCAAACATCACTATTTATTTGATAATTAAATTATTGAATTTAATAATTGGAAGTTGGGTGAAATATTGAATCTTCAGTTTCAAGCTTGTTAAAAATAATTTGAAGGCTTGAGGAATTTATATTGATAGAACTGAAGATAGTAAAAGTGTTGAAATTGAATTTGGGAACGTTGTATTAAGTTTTGAAAATATATCATTTAAATTGAATTTAAAAATAGCCTTCCGAGGCACAGTCTCGAAATTCGACGAAACCAGTTCCATTAGATCCGTAATATTGAATTATTATCGGATTTCAATTTTCGTATTGTTTAGAGTGATCGTTTGGCCGTATGATAAGCAAAATCGCTGAATTTATATCGAATATTCAATATAATAACTGGGTTCAAAAAGCTATCTTCTCCATACGATCGAATTACGACTCGAAACCTTTTCCCTTACGTTCGAAATAGGGGTATAACATTATAAACGCCAAGCGACATGCCTCCATTAGGGTTTAGAATTTCGTGATATGTAATGTAAGGTAATTTAATTATAAGATATAAAAAAATATGGTCAAATCCATCTCCTTACCTTCTGAAATACGTAACCCTCTACCTTTGAATCACGTTATTCCTTTTTCTCTTCCGTCAGTTGAAATCGAATAAAAAAAAGGGGAATCATGAATCAAATTCGTGCTTTCATTATTAACGTCGCTCGCAACCCTAGACCTTACGCACGAAGTAAGATGGAGCTCGCGAGGCAGCGATAAGGGGGGCGAAGCTCGAATTTTTCGAGGCTAGGGTTTGCGTTCGCGATGCGAACGAGGCGAGGTATTCGTTTTCGAACGCGAAGGAGTGAGGGGTCGCGCGAAGTCGAGATGCCGAGATGCACGAGGCGGCGCCGTGGGATATCGAGCCGTGTGCTGCAAGGAGGCGCTCTGGTGGATGGCTCGCCTGGGCACGACGTCGAGGTGGAAGGACTGAGCGTTATGGCTTTGCTGGGATCATTGTCAGTGACGCAACACCGTTAGTGGGAGGTCGCGACCTGGTAGTCGTTTTCAAGAGGTGAGCGTGGAGCATCGCAAGTGGATCTGTGGACTGAGCATGAGCAGTAAGGTATAGGTGTTCTTATTTATTTATTAAGATTAATAAATATGTATATACATATAGGATTTAGGTAAAAATATTTCAAATTATAAACTATTTTTAGGAAAGAAAAAATTTAACAGTAAAGAAAATTGCTGTTAGTTATGTGCTGTAAAAAAAAGTAAAAATAAATATACCCACATATCTTTTTAGTTTAATGGTATATAGATAAGCAAAAAAATAATATATATATATATATATATATATATATTGACAAAATTTAGAAAAAAATAGAAATTTTAATGGTAATATAGATTATTATTTTGGTATATATTTATATAAGTTTTGGTATCTATGGAGACTATTTTTATAAGGATATGTGTTTTCAAAAATAAAATAAATATACATCTATTTGAAATTTGCTAGTTTATTTTTTTAAACAATGGATTTAGTGATTAACATGTCTTATTAACGTATTTAATTATTTTTAGTTACTAGAAGCCTATTAAAGGAAAATTAGCTCAATTAAATTATTAGTTAAGTAAATATATCAAATGGTAATTATTTGTTCGATTTGTTCAAATACAAATAAATCATTTAATGTTTTTACAAGGACAAAACCGGGAAAACCAAGTCGAGTTGAAGTGGATGGAAATCTAAGGAGAAAGGTGAGTTAATCTCACTCATCTGGGTTTTATTTAAATTTAAATGGTTAAATTTAAATAATTGGTTGAATGATTTAATTGATATGATGTGCTACATTATATATAGTAGTATGTATAGTATATATTGGAGTGATTGATTTCCCGCATTATATAGCGGATAAGACCCTATGCGCCGCTTAATAGCGGATGATATTATATTAATCCCATATACCACGATATTCCACCTCGAAGTGGAATTGATATTTTATTGTGCTAACATCTGTGGATGCAGGGAAACAGGTTGGATGAATCCAACTGGATTCCTCAAAATATTTAGATTTGTTTAAAAATTCTGTGATACGATTATTGGATATTATGTGATGAATATTATTGAAAATTTGAATAATGAATGCTGTGGTTTGCTTGAATATATTTCAGTACACTGAGTTATCAAAATATATAGAATTGGATTTTTGGAAAGAAAATAAAAGGGTGAATTTTTAAGTGAAATAATTATAGAGAATTTGAATAAAAATAAGAATGAATTAGAAATAAAATTGGAAATTGATTTAGGTGTTTGAATTGGAAATTTAAAGAGAAATTGAGACTTGAAATTTATAAACTGGGTTTATAAAAGTGAAGTAATATATCAGTGGATATTTGGAAGAATAAATTCACGGTGGGAATTTATTAAAGGAATAGGTAAATTTGTTTAAAAATAAATAGTGATTTATTTTTAAAAGATGTGGAAGGAAAGCGTATTTTCCTGAATAGCCAGGTACGCTTCAAACAAATTTTAAGTATAAGTAAAAAGTTTTAAGTTGTAAAAAAAGTATGTTTAGAAAACTTATTATCTCCAAATGTTTAAATTCTAAAGTAAGAATTTTCTTTAATCTATTATAGCAGTAATTATTTAAAGGTGGCTTGGTATTATGTTTTAAAAGTTAGAAATTCAGTTTTATATTGTACAAAGTAGTTTTATTTTAAATATTTTAAAGTATATATTTTGAATAAGTATTAAAGTAATTCTTAATTTAAATGTTTTAAAGGATATTTTAAAATAAAGTGTTTTAAAGTATTGTAAAAATCTAAAGTTTTTGTGCTTGGTATTTTCAGTGAAAATAAATGTTTGAAAATTTATTTCATGAGAAAAGTGTGGTTTGAAATCTGTTTTCAAAAGGGTCAGACCGAGTATTACAGATTTTCAGGTAAGGACGTTCTGGAGCTCAGGAGGCGAGCTGGATGACAGGAACGTATGGAGTGTTCCGCTGTAATATATTTATGATTTTCGGAGACATGTTGATTTGTATATGTCCAGTGTTTGAGTATGTGTGTAACTCTGATGTATTAAAATGTGATTGACAGATATAGTTTTCTTTTGTATACTGTTATTATTTGATATTATATTTTGATCCGCTGTGAATGTGAGAATTTGTGTTGTGTTTTTTGTTTCTTCTTCTTCTATCTCTTCCTTCTTCTTCTAACTATCTGTAATTTTCGGGTTAAAAAATTCTAGGCCGTTACAGACACGGCTAACCTTTTCACAAATTTCGCCATGCACCGGACGCCGAAACACACAAATGAATATACCATGGAGATCAGCATGACGAGACGAACAGAATGGTACAAAAATACGAGTACATGATCAAACTATCAAAACTCGATTTCCACTGCCAAAATGCTGCTAGAACGCCGAAAATAAGATAAACGGGGCTAGAGTAGTCCAAATTTGACGAAACGGAAAATGACGTTTCACTCATAAAATGATTTACATTTTAATTATGTAAAAATATTTAGATTTCAAAAATATTTTATTTTCAACAAGTATAATCGATTTAAAATTTGAATTGAAATTACACGGCAGAACAAAACTTTCATACTTTCAAATGAAAACTGCCACTTGCTATGCTTCAATAGACGCATAACAAATATCAAAATTTTCATTTCAAAATTTAGTTGTTTATTTTCATAATATTTTTTAGTTAATTATGTTATTTAATCCATTAAAATTTACGTGTCGTTACACTCTCCACAATTAAAACTTTTCGTCCTTGAAAAGCAAAGAGATAGGAGAACAGAAGCAACATAAAGGAAAGATAGATTCGAAATACATAATACCAGAAACATCAATTAATTCAAAACCATATAAATTTTATTTTTGGACATCTTATTACTTACATTTATATTGTTTACTATTCAATTACCTGTTCTCATTACATTTAAACTTTTTCCAGGTAAGTTTTTATTAATGTCCCAAAATATAATTGAGCACGATATAAATTTTCCTTTTATTTACAACATTTCTATTAAGAAAAATTTAGTTTGAACATTTTTATTACTTAAATCTTCTCTTGTGTGACCTTCAATTACATATTCACATTACATTTTAGCTTTTAGAATATTAAGGTATTTTATATATGTTTTAGAATGCAATTGAGTATTATACAAATAAATTTTATCCTAGTTAAGCTATTTCAAGTTGTTACTTCAAACCATTTTGAAATAAATATATACATACATATGCATATACATGTACATGTACAAGCATACATACATATATACATATACATACATACATACATATATATATATATATATATATATATATATATATATATATATATATCTTGTACATCAAATCATGCTCAGGAAATTCAAATCAAATCCATTTTCCAAAACAAAAGTGCAACAAAGCGACTAAGTGGTCTCCCCACTTTAAGACTCAAAAATGAATGTCGATGATGCTGCAGTCATCATCGAAATAATTTTCCAATGATATAAGAGGAGAGTACTTACTTACTTCTCTTAAAATTCTATGGAAACAATTTCCATTCGAAAATACTTTCAAATAATATATTTTTCAAAATTTTGAAACCAAATTCAGAAAAGCACCAGAAATTAAATTCTCAAATCCTTAATTTAAATTCATTTCATTTGCAAATCAAATTTATAAACCATGATATAATTTCATCACCTTATAACATACAATAATAGTTAATGGTTAAAGAATGTTGAAAAAATGATAATCTAGTATTATCATTTTAATGGTTACTAGAAATGTAAATGAATGGGTTGCTAGAAATGATAGTACTAGATTATACTGTAACGACACATAAATTTTAAACGTTTAAAATACATAATTGGCTAAAAATATTTATGAAAATAAACAATTAAATTTTGAAATAAAAATTTTGACATTTTGTATGCGTCTATTGAAGCATAGCAAGTGGTAGATTTTCATTTGGAAATATGAAAGTTTGTTCTGTTGTGTAATTTAAATTTATATTTTAAATCAGTTATATTTGTTGGAAATAAAATATTTTTGGAATTTGAATATTTTATATAATAAAAATGTAAATCATTTTCTGAGTGAGATGTAATTTTTCATTTCGTCAAATTTGGACTGCTCTAGCCCCCTTTATTTTATTTTCAGCGTTTTAGCAGCATTATGGGAGAAGAAATCGAGTTTTGATAGTTTGATCATGTCATTCATATCCGTGTACCATTCTGTTCATCTCGTCGTGCTGATCTCCATAGTATATTAATTTGTGTGTTTTGGCATCCAGTATACGGTGAAATCTGTGAAACGGTTAGCCGTGTCGGTACCCGTTTTGAACCTTTTATTTTTCCTGTGTCCATTCATTGTCCATCGCGAGAAACCAGTAGCCTTTTCTTTTTAATATTTCCAAAAATTCATGTACCTGACTTTCGCCATTCCACTATCTCAATATATTAGATGTTGATTTGTTTTCTCCGGTTCATTTCTATTCCCTATTTCAGTTTGTTATTTTTGGTTTGTTCCAAGTCTATTGGTTCCATTCCAATATATTTCATCCCTTCGTTCTAATTCTTCTGAGAAAAATTATACATATAAAATAAAGTATATTTAAAGCTTGCCTTCTTTTTTTCTGGAACTGGCATCATTCCCTTTCCATCCTCTCTGAGCGAACCAAACACCACACCATCCACACTTGTGGTCCACCAATTCCCCTCCAACTCCACCGCCCTTCGCGCGTTAGCAACCGACAGCACCTTCCTTGACCAGAACCTGAACCATCCTCAGCTGCTCTGATCCTTTCCATGCAAGCATCACCACCCGAACGCTATGCCAAACTCCACGCGCAGACCTTCCTCTCCCTTCCAGACTTCTCTTAGCTTGGCCATCCATTTTCCCCTCCGCCTCACACCTTATGCTCGATAGCCCTCTGCCTTCCACCATTCCCATCACATAACCCACCACCCCACGTGCAGCTTCTCTGCTCGACCCCTTGCTCCTCCAGCCCACCGAGCATGCACAGCCCATCTCCCTTGCCTTGCCACATCTTCCCACTGCTTTGCCAACACCGTCTATCTCCTTCCCCACCACCTTTCTCCCTTGTACAGCTCCACTTCCTTGCCAGCCTACCTCTACAGCCCACCTCCCTCTCCACGTAAGCCGCTTCATCGGATTCATAAATGGATAATCAAAATTCTGTGCTTTGTATGCTTCCATATATAAATATTGGTGCATGGCCATCAGCAAGCTTTTATATATATATATATATATATATATATATAAATAGTCATTTTTTTTTTGTACTGTTCCTTTATGTTTTGTTGGTAAGCATATGCATCTGCATGATATTTTTTCAACTTGCTTCCCCTCTCTTAAACTTATATTTTGTTTTGTTCATCAGAATCAAGCAAGCTCGTATTTGTGCTTGCAGTCCAGGATTTTTCCAACAGTTCGTCTCTTGTTTTGCTGTCCCCTATGTGTGTGTTTCTGTGTGCTTATCTGTGTCCGTCTGCATCTTATTCTTCTTGTTTCTTTAGTCTCGAAAGGTGTGCAATCACTGACGATTAGCATTCTTATGTTTAGTTAATAGATTCCACATGAAATGACAATTGAAATATATTGTTAAATTTGAATTGATTAGTGATTAAATTGTTAAATATGATATGTTATTATTTGCATTTATTTACCTATATTTATCGACATATGACTCCATAACCTGTTGTATATATTATATTTAATTTGTTAATTATGATATATGCTCCTATTGATATGTATGTCATTTCATTTTATTGTTTTCACTCTGCAAGTTCTCTTTTAGTTTAGAAAATTCCCATGGGTTGAAATGATACATACCCGAATGATCTTATAGATTAGGAAAAATCGTTATGGGTTGAAATAATGAACCAAAGTGATTTTATTATGGGTTGAAATGATATATACCCGTAAATATTAAATTATTGCGGATTGAAATGATAAGTATCCGTATCACTTGACCATACGTTAGAAAACTATATACGGACACCGTTGGTCTATTTTTAATTTCCAAATTTATGAAAAATGAAATATGTGTGTTTAATAGATATTGATTTTTAAAATATAATATAAGGATTTTTATTTTAATATGTGTGTAAATTTAGATTTTTATGTTATATCTTTGGAAATTTCAAATTTATTAGTTAAATTTTAAAAATGTAAATTTTAAGATTTTACCTATAATATTATTATTTTTAAATATATAAAATAAGATTTAATATAAAATAAATTTAATAATAAGATTTAATTTAATAAAACTTAATTTAATTAGTGTATATACAATATGTCTAAAATATTTATTTAAAATTTATGTTAATATTTTGAAAATAGATTTTGTAATAACTTTAATAAAATAAGCATTAGGAAGATAAAGTAAGTTGAATTGTAATTTAGTTTGTTTGAGAATTGAATATAAATAAGAATTGATTGGCAACTTATTTATTTTGAGATTTTGAAAGGTATGATTTTATAACTTGATTTAGTTAAAGGTTTTTCAAATTTAATTGAATATTTAATTTTGATTTAAATTCGTAATTTTGGATTTTATTTAAATGCTTATAAAAAGTAATTAGGTAAATATTTTGGAATTAAATATAATTAAAATTAAATATTGATTTAAATTTGTAATTTGAGATTTTATTTAAATGTTATTGAAAATGATTAAGTGAATATTTTTAAATTTAAATAAAATTAAAGTTGAATTTTGGAGATATAAATGAAATTTATTAAATTGAGTTAATGTAAATTGTTTGAATATTTAAACTTTGAAACATATTGAATTGGAAGTGGCTTATATTTGTAGTTCAAACTTGGATTGGAAATCGATATAAATTAAAAGTGATTTTAATGAGAATTTAAATTGAACCTTTAACCTTTTTAATTGAAATTGTTGAACGGAGATTGATTTAAATTGAATTTTGGAAATAAAGTTGAATTGAACTGATTTATGAAATTGGAAGAAACAATTCTAATTTGAAACTATTTTTCGATATAAACTCCTTTAAATATATAAACTATTTTAATATATATTATTTTAAATTTATAAATAATTTTAAATATTTTTTTTTAATATATAAACTATTTTTAATATATAAACTATTTTAATCTATAACCTATTTTTAAATATAAACTATTTTTAATGTATAACTATTCCTATATATAAACTACTTTCAATATTCAAACTGTTCAAGTTGGAACTGTTATGATTTGGATTTAATGGATTTAAACGCGAATACTTTGATATGATGGTTTAGCCTATTTTGTGGTAATGATTTTAAAAGTGAATATGATTTCGGAAGTGATATGATTTTGGATTGAATATGAAATTTTGATATGAAGTATGAACTGTTTGAAATGAAAAAAGGACCACTGTGGGAAATAAGTGTTTGGTTGTTAAAAAAACTGGAATCTGATATTTTCACACTCTTTGCCAATACCAAAAAGCACTTTAAAAACTGTGTACATGGAGGAGAATCCAAAACGAAGTAGGATGGTTTGGCAAACGTCTGTATGAGGTATAAACGTAGCCTTGACCCCCACGGGTCATCTTGATATGACTAAAACAGGAATTGTACCTGGGCCAAGTGAGGTCGCACCTCTGATCGAGCATGCTTCTTTGATACCATATCTATTACTTTATGATTTGATTGGATGCATCTTTGATTATGGTAGTGTGTCTCGATGTGGGCGGTAGTAGCTGCTATGCGTTACCACCGACCCGGTTCTGCAAAACAGTAGTATCCTACTCTAGGTATTGCTTACGTACCTTGTTACATGCCTTATCGACCCCATTACGAGTTTGGTTTGTATCGTACACTATGGAGTGCCCTTTGATATCCCTCCAGTTTACGGAGGAATTACGGTACTATATATACTACGACATTTTTATAAAAATGTGTTAAGGGGGATATGGGTAATGTCATAACACTATTTTAATACTATACTTTATTGTAGACATTATCTATATAGCATATTTTACTATGTATGTAGATAGTTCCACGGATCCATAAGGGATGGAATCCCAAACATCCTTTAAGTTATATTGCGTTCTATTCGAACATTCACTTGAGTTGATATGCTTGCATAAGAATGTTAATCCTGACTCGAGTGTTTTGTGTTTTGCTTTATGCTCGGATCAAACTGAGTGTCACAACATTTGAGGCTCACCTTTGGAGCTTGGAGATCTATCTTTTATCTATTCTTCTTTCAGTTATTTCCAGTGGTTTATGTTCAGACCTATCATTTGCTTTTGTATTAGTGACTTCTTGTACTTGGGATTTTTTGTTGTATTTATTTTAGACTCTGATGTTTCTGTAGTAGCTTCATAAACTACTATTTATCTATTTTGTTGCTTATTGTTGTAATACTCTACGTCTGTGATTTTGTAATTGATTTATTTTCTATATATGCTAAGTTTTTCCAAATATAAATTAATAATCTGTTGTTTTGAGCAATTCAAGTCTGACATGTGTGGATGATTGTCGATTTGAATGGTTCGAAATGGCAGGTCATTACATAAAGATTGTTATAAGGCAGACTTCTACACAGCTTCCACTAACCACCTCAATATAGAAGACACTGATCCCTCCTTTTGATGATGCCTATCATGGCCTTGGTTTGATTCCAAATGAATTCAGTTCTTTCGGCCTAGATGGCATGGGCCTCGAGATTCTCAACTCCCTCATTCATCTACAAAATGACTTGCTATGACGACCATCCTATACCACTGATATAAATAATAATTAAATGGTGCGCTGCAATCGTGCACGACCGATATAGGATGATCACCAGAGTTAAAATAAACAAATGCAACGTATAACATGTCATATATCTCATAGCCATATGGACAAAGTATAATATTACACATACAATAGAAGAGACAGTAATAACAATGTGGACAAATCAACAACATCAGAAGATAGTATCCATAGAGTTATACATTAATAGTATGGTTTATACAATAGAATTAAACTTAACAGCTGTCTCAAATACGATATTCAGTAGAAATAGGCAAGCACTATCACGAGCTCCGTAACGTTGCTCAGCGTAATAACCATAGACTCTTTATATGTAAATAGTATGTGATAAGTCCATCCAACTCATCCTTTGAATAGCTACCGCATAATCTAGACCTATTACCTACTCCATTCATATAAAAATACTTGAGATAATAAGAAAAAAGCATAAAACCTCAGGGTAGACAGCAAACTAGTATGATCGACAAATGTAACTCGAAATGATATATGGGTAAATATGGTTAAGAATAAGAGTACACGAACCATACCTAACCTGTCCCTACAACCAAAGAGTCAGCACATAACATTATAATATGCTACTTTACAATATCATAAAGGTACAATACAACATACAATAGTGGATGTCCCAATATCCCTATCCCCTGCACCTACTTCCAATGATATCCCGGGTGATAGCCCAAAAAGCAACTAAGCAACCATAGCATCCATCAAACAATCCGTACTGCCACTCTCTCATATGCCTTGAATAAATGATAACTCGTATGACCTTCTTGCTGCTAGGGACTAATGGAAAATCCCAGTTCTCTATTGTACTCTAGTATCTCGCAGCCCAAAGTTGGATACATGTCTCGCACCCCAAAGCCGGATACTAGACCTAAAAAGTCTAGGGATACAGGTCCCTCGTTTGACCCATGGACATCCCAACTTACAATAACCCTGCTTCAAGTACAACAGAAAGCACCTCGAGTTATCAACGATTCCTTGGCACTTTCAATCGATCCTTCCTTTGCTCATTTTTGGACATTGAGCCCTTCTTGCTCAATCTAGTTTCCATTATCCGGGAACTCACCATGTTCCTCCACTCCCTAGCTCTCATACGAGTCTCTACAGTACCTACTCTCTACATGAGTCACGAGCCAAACGTTACAGAGTCCTCAATCTTCGACATCGACTAACATCCTGAGTCACAAATCAAAGATTCATAGCATTCATCATTATATTACATCGTCATCCAACCTGATACAAACAAGCCATAAGCTCCAGCATCACCTACAGAACCTCAATAACAGTCCCTAGAAGTTTCACCATTCCAAGGCTCGTCACGTATACTCGGTGACGACCTCCCAACTCGGTGCCGACATCTCCACTTAGCCTCTCACAACTAAGTTTCCTTTCACTCCTTCTTTACTTCCAATACTCCATACCTAGGTGCTTTGACCCCGACCTCTCTACCCAAAACATGTCATCATATAACAAGTCCACCCTTTAAAGAAACTAACTTCATATCCTAGAAACAAGTCATCATAGCCTCAAAAACTTGACTAATCATTAATCCAACACCATAGTCAACTTCTACTGGCCATTATACTACCTTCCCTAAAGTCGCAGCCACCATGGACTGTCCTACAGATGTCAGTATCGACTTCTCATATCAGTTTCAACTTCTATACTTAAGAAATTAGAGCTTGCAACTTTGACCCTAACTCTTCCTATCCTCCAGAGCTTCCCCTCCAAGTTTCGTCCAATTCTGACCATTTGTGCCTTTGATATTGTCAATTCTCCAACCTAACTTCCTATGCAATCACAACACTAGCAAATAATATCAAATCATATCATCTAAACATAGAATAATAAACAATTTCTTTCAATCAAACATGCAATCCAACAAAAAAAGGAAAACATGTCGATTTACAACATAGATCTACATATAACATAGATATACGAGCATAAGCAATGCTAATTTCTAACCAATCTGGATCACTTTCAAAATTTAACATGTAATTAAAGTTAAAAAATGTTTTGTGGCCAAAAATCGGTTTAAAACATGTTAAAGTCCAACAATACTGCCATATTAACATGCGTAGTATAGTGAGGAGGCATAAACCACTCACCATTTACCAAATTCAAACAATATGGTTGTAGATCTAATCCGAACAGCAATCCAAAGCAATGCAAATTAGCCTAATGGATGATCTCTATCTTCTAATTGATAATCTATTCGCTAATTTATAATCCGATTTGATTTATAGAGTAATTTTGATGATTTTGGATGAAATTACGATGGAATTAGGGCTAATTAAGGTTTAGACCTTATTTAGAATGGGAGGGAAGCTTTTGTTTGACTTCTATAGCCCCTATTTATGGTGATTCTCTAATTGGACTAATGGGCCAATTAATGGACTTCACGAATTACACACTAATCCTGACCACTAGTTCTTAAAACTTAAAATAGCCGTAATTTTCTAACTGTAACTCTGTTTGTCTATTATGAGCACTCAACGGAAAGGGAAACCATCATCCCGAAGTAATAAAATTATTTTGAAACTTAATTCAACTCCTATCAAAATTTATTTCATGAACAAAGTTTTCACGATCAAGATGGTCTCATAGAAATTTGGAAAAAATAACAGTTGTGCAAAATATCCCCAAGAGTCATATCCTAAAATTATAGAATCATACGACCTCTTATGTATAAAATAAAATTATTTTGTGATACTTTGATACTAGAATACAAATCATTACATTCTTCCCCCTTTAGAAATTTTGCCCTCGAAATCCCCAACAAGCCAAATCATAGGCAACCATAGTTATCCCACATTCCTATCAATCATAAGCAATCCTCACTTAGATCAATCATGAAGCCATGAAAAAAATAGTATGAGTGGCCTATCCTAGCATAAGGAATACTAACATATCAAATATAACATACAATGGCAAAATTAGTTATGATAAACAGTGGATCTAAGCATTTAAAGATTCTCAAAAATGTAGTCCTCATGCTTTCCTTCGTCTCCTATGTACAATCTTCATCACTTTCACTCCACCGCACCTTCACTAACTTTACCGCCTTTTCCTAAGCTATTTTGTATTATATCCAATAATAGGAAGCGGCTTACGAGATCCCATAACTTCCGGTTCCAAATTAGCATCTTCTAGTTTATATTATGCGACTACCATGCTTGAGTCGTGCATAAATTTTCATAGATAAGAGACATGAAAGACATTGTGGACGCCCGCCATTTTCTGTGGTGAGTCCACTCGATATGCTAGATTTCTAATTCTTTCTATTATTGGAAAGAGTCCTACAAATCTATGTGCTAACTTCTCCTTCCTACCAAATGTAACCACAAATTTCATAGGAGAAACCTTCACAAACACCATATCTTTAGAAGAAAACTCTGAATCCCTTCGTCTAATTAGCATAGCTTTTCTGTCATTCCTGAGTAGCTTTCGATGTTTCACAAATCATATCTTCTCCAAGTATTGATTTCTCACATGCCTCCCAACAACATGAAGGAGCGTTACATGGTCTTCCGTACAATGCTTTATATAGAGCCATACCAATACTCGACTGATAACTTTTGTTGTATAAAAACTCCACCAAATGCAAATTGCCATCCCATAATCCATTAAAGTCTATAATGCATGCTCGCAAAAGATCTTCTAGTATACGATTTATCCTCTCGGTTTGCCCATTGGTTTGTAGGTGATAAGCTGTGCTTAGATGCAGCTCTATCCCTAACATCTCTTGCAAGCTCTTCCAAAACCCACTAGTAAATAATGGGTCTTGGTCGCTCACAATGCTCTTTGGAACCCTGTGAAATCATAATTTCCAATTTACACGCAACTCTGTCAACTTGGATGCCATGCTATTTGAATTGACGGGTATAAACCTTGCACTCCTGATCAATCGATCTACTATGACCCAAATGCCATCATACCCTGGTCGAGTCCTTGGCAATCCATCTGCAAAATCCATCGATACTTGTTTCCACTTCCACTCAGGAACATCTAACAGTTGCAACTATCCATTAGGTTTCTTTTACTCTGCTTTTACCATTTGGAAATTCATACACTTCAAGATGAATGCCTAAACATCCATTTTCATGCCTTTCCTGTAGTAGGTTCGCTTCATGTCTCGGTATATTTTATTACCACCAGGATGAATAGTCAATATAGAATGATGATTCTATCTTAGCACTTCATCTCGCAATTCATTCACATTAGGAACAAACAACCTTCCATCCTTATAAAACCAACCTTCTTGGTCGAATTTATATTGCTTTATATCTTCAACCTCTGCTTCTTCTATCTTCGTTATGATCTGTGTTTTCCTAGCATCCCGCTTCTGACTAATACCAATCTTTTCAATCGGAGTGGGTCTAATTGATAAGCTTGCCAACATCTAATGTTCCAGCTCGCAGTGAGGCCTGAAATCGAATCTAGCAATATACTCCATTTGCTTCCATTCTAAGAACATTGCTCCCAACGCACCATATCTTCTACTTAATGAATCGATGACTACGTTCCCTTTTCTTGGAGTAACTAAAACCACAAGAGGCCAAAAAATCCAACCACTATTGCTGTTAGTTGAGATCCTTCTGAGAGAAAAGGTACATTAAGAATTTATGGTCCATAAATAGCCTAAACCTTTCTCTTAATAAATAATGCCTTCATAACCTCAAAGCAAAAACAATCGCCGCCTACTCCAAATCATGAGTTGGATAATTCCATTCTGCAATTTTAGTTTTCGATTAGCATAAGCAACAAATTTTCCTTTTTACATCAAAACCACTCCTAATCTAGTACCACAAGAATTTGTGTATGCCGTCAACTCTTCATTCCTTTTGGAATAGTCAACACTAGCGCACTCGTCAATGTAACGACCCGTAAATTTTCAATAATTAAATTTGTTCATTTAATAAGATTTTGGTAATTTAATATTGAAGAAAATAAAAAAATTAGTGAATTGTTAATGGACATGATAACTATAATGAATTGTAACAATATAAATGTAAGTTAATTGTTATAAACTTGAATGGATTCTAATTAATTTAAATAGTATAAATGTTATAATTTGGATATAAATTGAATATAAGAAAACGAATGTAAATAGTGAAACAATTAATGAATAATATATAATAGATGGTAATTGAAACAAATCAGTACTATGCAAGTAATTATAAAATTTGTTTGTAATAATAAACTTAAAAATGTTATTATTATAGATTAAACTGGTAATCAGAGAATGTTAATTCAATAAGAGGCAACCAATGTAAATTTTATTCATAATTTGTGATTGATTGAATAAAATTAATTGAAATTCATGTTTGATTGATTTAATGGATTTTAGCTGTAATAAATGGGTTATTGAAATTTAATGAAATAAAATATTACGTTAATGTAAATAAATATGAATTGGGAAAATATTAATGTAATAAATATAAACCAATGGTAATTATACCCATAAGATGATAAATTGATTGAACAACAAGATTTAAAATCAAATAAATGAAAATTTTGAATTCTTATTTTATTTACTGAATTTATTGAAATGAGAATTAAACACTGTAACTTTGTGAAATATTCAACAATGAATTGATGTAGATATTTGTTTAAAAAGATTTATAAGTTACTAAGTAACCCGAAGTGATAGAAATTGGAAATAATAATAATTGAATTGAAAAGTGATTTAAATAATTTAATATTAATTTATTTAATTAACTGAAATGTAGCCATTTTGGCAACTATCTTGGATTTCGATGAAACCAGTTTCATCGGATCCGTAACAACGAATTATTATAGGATTTCAAGTTTCATAGCGATCGAACTTGTCGTTTGATCGTACAAACTCGAAATGCCTAGAAATTAATTTAATTGAAATCAATTTGAAATAAGATGATTTAAGAATAACTTCTTCATACAATGAAATTAGGACTTGAAAATTGTTCCATTGAGTTTAAAATATTTGAAAACGTCTATTTTGATATATGTGTTGATCTATTTTCGTTCCGAAGGCAGAACGGCCCTTTCGGGTCATTTATCGTTCAATCAATCTGGTCCATTCTTTTGTTTCTGCTTTGCCTATAAATAGCTCGTTATAAACCTTAGGTTGTTTCTATTCTCATTTGTCCATATGTATATTTCTTCTCAACTCCTCATTCCAATGGCAGACAAACCTAATTCCCAAATTTCAAATTCAATTCAAAATTCACACCCAAAATTCAAACTCCTCAAACCATATCGAATTATATATCGATTTGAAGCTCTTGAAGAGCGCAAGTCAAATATGTGATTTGTTTTTCGATTTGGGTTTCTATGTGGCCAGAATTGGGTGAACTATTCTTGGCCGTTCGTTGATCATCGATCAACTTCAACTGATCGTCGAATCAATGATGCAGTATTGTGGAGAGGGCTGAGGGGAGTTCATCGGTGTGTTTTGTTTGGCATTTTGACGGTTAGATCTTCACCAAAGTTTGACTAGAGTTTCTAATATTTATGGCGACCGGTGGTTAATTGGGTGATCTCGAGGCTTAGGTGGAGGTCGGTGACGTGGAGGAGGCCTTGGGCGATGGTCGCGGCCTAGCAAGCGGCGGTGGCTGGAGTATTTAGGCCGGTGTGTGGTAGTGTTCATGGCGGCTTAGCCGGGATGCGTGCGTGTTTTGTTTCATGAGGAGGAAGAAAGTCTGATCTGTACGATTTTTTTTAATTTATTTATTTTTGTTTTGTTTTGTTGTATTTTATATAAATTTTTATTTCGAACGTTCTAACAAGCATAACTTTCACGTACGAGGTACGATCCACGCGCAGTTTGATCCACTAGGATTGTATCGAAATTCCAAACATTTTGACGCTGGTTTAGACGAATTCGAAGACTGTTCAAATTTTGGATTTAAATTTGATTTAAATTCAAAGGTAAGTGTTTTAACCCACTCACAATTTCTAAAATTTCGTATATTTATCATCACCTTAGTTAATTTAAAATTATTTGAATTAAATCATTACTTAATTTATTATTGAATATAAACGGCCAGTGAATGCCTATTATCGATTATCAGTTCTATATTGATATTTATTGATTGTTTTGGATGATGATTGTGATGGATGTGGATTGTTGATATTGGCTGAATGGATGTTTTATTTTATATCGTTATAAACTGCAAGTTCGTTATGGATTTTTATTTTTAATACGGGATTGCGATTTGAAATGATATATAACTGTAAAGTTTTAAATTGTAGATTGAAATGATAAATATCTGTATCACTTGACTTTGGAGTAGAAAATTATATATGGACACCGGATTGGTTAAATTAAATGATTTTAAAATCCTTAGATTTTTGAATTTAATCAATTGATGTTTTGAAATAAAATTTGATTTATATAAATTGAAGTATTATTGGAAAATCAATTTCTGTGTTGAAATGCGAATTGGTTCAAAAAAAGGAATTTCTTCAAGAAATTAAATCGGAAGTTTAATGATAAAATTTTATGTATAAATGAAATTCTATTGAAATTGAGTTATTGAATTTGTTTGAAAATAACTTTGAAATATTTTAGATTAGAGTAATCCATATTGATATTTGAGCATGGATATAACGATATGAAATTTGATAGTTTACTGAAATTTGGTTTGTCGATTTGGAAATTTGAAATGGACCAAATATGTTGCAATGAAAGGAATAGTTTAATTTGGTATTAATTTCAAACACATATTTTTAAGTAAGCTGTTTTAAAATATATTATTTTAAGTTTTCTAATTATTAAGATTTTCAAATTTATTAAACTATTTAACTAATATTAACTATATAAATTATTTTGATCTATTTTAAAACCAATTTGATTTATTTTTAAGCTAATTAAACCATTTTAATTTATTTTAAATATAATTAGTCTATTTTAAAGTTATGTAATATATTTTAATTATATTTAACCTTAATTTAATCTATTCAACTATCTTAAATCAAATTAAAAGTACTTTACCTATAATTAAACTATTTTGGAGTATTTTAACTATTTATAATTATTTAAACTATTTCTAAATTTCTAGATTTAGTAAAGTAGATGTGTTTAAATTCAATTCAATTGGTTTAAAAAGAGAATAAGGTTAAATGATGTTATAACCTAAGTTGGAATTTAAATGTTTTAATAAATTGAAATGATGAATATGAGGCAGGGACTTAACCTGTTTTGGAAATATGATTTTTGGAAGAAATTATGATTTTGGAAACGATATGATTTGGAAAGTGACATAGTTTTGAGAACATGATATTTTGGTATAAATTGTGAATTTGGCTTTAAAAGGAAATATAATTATCGAACTATGATTTCAAAGGCGAATATGATTTCGAAAGTAAGTAATGATTTCGAAAGTGATATGGTTTGAATTGAATATGATATTTGATATCAACTATGAAATGATTTTGGAAATGTAAAAGAACCATCCGGTGTGTAGCAAGCGATTGGTTGTTAAAGAGACCGGGATCGGATGTTGTCATACTCTCTGCCAATACCGAAAACCACTTTGACAACTGTGTACGCGGTGGAGATTCCAGAATGAAGTAGGTTGGTGGTGACGATCCTATATGAGGTATATACATGGACCCGACTCCCGTAAGTTAGCTTAAGGTGGCTGAAACATGAGCAATTTACGGGCCAAGTGAAGTCATTCCTCTGATCGAGCACACTCCATCGATATTATATTCTGACTTTTGATTTATTTGGTGGCCATCCTTTGATTTTTACTTGGGAATGTGTTTCGAGTTGGGCGATAGTTGAAGCTATGCGTTACCAACCATCCAGAAATGTAATTGTTTTGTACCATACCTATGGAGTGCCCTCTGACGACACCCAGTACGGGTGGTATTACGGTACTGCATAGATTATGGGAATATATAAAATGTGTTAAGGTGGAAAATGTAAAATCATCACGCTATTTTAATACCTTTACTTCACTGTAGACATATTATAATAGCGTATTGTACTACATAGTAGATAGTTTAACAGATCCTTAGGAGATGTGAATCCCGAACATTTCTTAAGTTAACTCACATTAGACACTGGATAGGGGGTGTCAAACCCCGTAAACATCTCTGACGCCATTTCACTCATATTTATTTATCGTTGATTTAACTCACATAAGATCTTCTAGTTCTGACTCGAGTATTTTGTCATTTCAATTCGTTCGGGTCACCTTAAGCATTTCAGGATTTGAAGACCTTATTTCTGGATGACGAAGACGAAGATTGTATTATTATTATTTACTATATTATTCCACTGCATCACACTGTTCCAATGCATTGTTATTTATTTATCTCTGATATGTATAACTCTAATTCTGTGTTGTATAAGTATAATCAAATGTTTTGTAAATAGCTTCATGAACTGTTATTTGATTATTATATTTTGTCATTCCGTTGCAAGATTCTGTTTTGTTTTTTTCTCTCTACTTTTTCTTATTTACCCCAATAACAATCCGCCCTTCTGTATGGTTTGAGTTGGCACATGTGTCTGCTTAAACTATCCGAAAAGGCGGGATGTTATAGTTAACCTCTCCTTAAGAGTCACAAATGCATGCTCACACTTTATATCCCACACTAAAGTCTGATTCTTCTTCGTTAAATTAGTGAATGGTGAAGCTACCTTTAAGAATTCCTTTATGAAATGCCTATAATATCCTACCAATCTTAGGAAACTCCACGCATTTGTAGCATTCTTGGGTTGACTCTAATCTTGCACTGCTGCCACCTTTGCAGTATCCACTGCTATACCTTGTCCTAAAACTGCATAACCCAAGAATCTCACTTCTTTCTTCCAGAGCTGACACTTAGAGAACTTCACTCTCAACTTGTGCCTCCTTAATATTTCTAACATAATCCTTAAGTGTGTCTCGTGCTCCTCTTTAGTTCTAGAGTAGATCAAAATATCATCTAGGAACACAAGCATAAACTTATTCAACTGATCCCTGAAAACCCAATTCATAAGATCCACAAAGTATGTCGGAGCATTGATCAACCCAAATAGCATCACCAATCACTCATAGAAACCCGATGGCGTACGAAACACAGTAGTAGACATACTCTCCTTTTCCACTCTAAGTTGTTGAAATCCCTTTGCCAAATCCATTTGAGAAAACACATTCGCACCATGTAGCTGATTAAGCAAGTCATCTATACGTGGAATTGGATACTTATTTTCCTTCGTCACTTTATTCAACTCATGCTAATCCACACAAAACCTCAAAGAGCCATCCGCATTAATTGTGAGTACAATAGGTACACCCCACTCGGATGTGCTTCTTCGAATGAACCCCTTGCTCAATAGATCATTCACTTGCACCTCCAATTCCTTTTTCTCTCTGGGTGCCATATGCCTCAAAGGCATAACTATCGATCTGGCTTCCTTCACCAAGTCAATTTGAAACTCGATCTCTTTATGCGGTGGCAATCCAGTCACTTCCTCAAAGACATCTGGATACTCCCTAGCAATAGGCACTAATGATAACCCCTCTTGTGGATCCTATATTGAATATAGAAATTTGAACATCATTCCAACCTCTGGTAGGTAGCTAATCACTACCATTAACCCATCTACATCATCGATTGTCACCAATAGCTTCTCACAATCCACCACAGCCGCATACCTCTTCAACCAGTCCATTCCTAAGATAATCCTGAACCACATGAAATTCAAAACAAAGCAATCACAAACAAAAGAGCATTCATGACTCAATAATACTAAATCGCTACAAACCATGCACAGGCTAGTCGAGCCTATAATAGGGTTTGTCACGATTAAGGGTCGGTCTAATATCTTAGGTATCGATCCCAATCTATCTATTAGGTCAATATATATGAATGAATGTGAAGCACCGGTATCAAACAAAACTCAAATAGGAACATCACCAATAGAAAGCATACGCTAAACAATGACCAATTTCCCCTTCTCCTTCACCGAGGGAGCACTCGATGAAGTTGGGACTTCATCCATTCACAACTGCTTATCTTTCACATATTCTGGATAATTCCTCTTTAAATGCCCATCCCACCGTAGTTGTAGCACTTCTTATCACTCACTTTGCAATCCTTGATCAAGTGACCCTTCTTGTTACTTCCATAACAAACAGTCTCCTATTTACCCTTCTTCTTACCACCTTTTCCTTGGGACCGCTTCCTCTTCCCATTCCACTTCTTCTTGCCTTCGCTGCCTTATAGTGGCTTTGGATCCTCCTTCACAGCAGAAATAGCAGCAGTAGTCTTAGCCTTAGGTAGTGGTCTTAGCCTTAGGTCATACGATCTCACGGCAAAGTTCCTTCTATACCAACTTCTCAAAAGGCTCTCAATATGGTCCATTAAGTTATCTCCAAGATAGTCATCCAATACACAGACAAACTTGTCATTCTTTCTCAATAGAGTGTCGATGAAAGACATTCCATACTTAGACCAGGCATTAAATTCAGCCACATACTCAGAAGCAAACATTCCCCCTACTTGAGTTAGAAAATTTCCTAAATGAAACCGACTTTTGAGTGGTCGGAATAAACTTCTCCTCAAATCTTGCCTTGAAATGGTTCCAACTAAACTGATCATTCAGGGTAGCAACAGTAATCGCATTCCACCAGTTCATGGCTCGGCCTTGCATTTGCCTTGATGCAAACTTTTTTTCGTAGCATCTTCCACCTCTATATTCCTAAAGATGCGCTCATAAGTATCTATCCAGTCTTGTACTTCTATGGCTGGTTCAGTGTCTTGGAATGGCTTTCCTCGGAGAATTGAGTAATCCTTACATAACTTGGTGAAATCAGCCCTAAGCGCTTGCACTGGAGCACCTCCAACTATTTCTACTGCAAGAGCATTCCTCATCTTGTTTGCCATCATAGCATTGGACATGGCTTGGACATAAGTTGTAGCAACTCCTAATCCTTCACCCTCCACTCCTGAAGTAAGATTCCTTACAACATTTCTTGTATGCTAGCTCATTCTTATCTGTAACAAGAGTAATCAATCTCTCATAAATAAAACTGTGTCTAAAGTGCTCATGTGCATGGGACTTATACTATAATACTATATAGTTTTGAAAACCAAACTTATAACAAGTACGCACTCTCTTGTACACATATATACTCTCAATCCAGTCTAAGGCAATACCACATGCCATATCTCTATTAGATCATGGTATCAACTCTAGTTAATCATTTAACCAAAGCTCTGATAGTAAATGTGACGACCACCCTGTACCGCCACCATAAATAATAACTAAATGGTGCACTGTAGTCATGCCCGACCGATTTAGGATGATCACTAGAGTTGAAATAAACAAATGCAACATGTAACCTGTCATGTATCTCACAACGTATGGAAAAAATATAAAATCACATATACAATAGAAGACACAGTAATAACAGTGTGAACAAATCAACAACATTAGGGTACACAGAAAGATATACATAAAAAGTAGAGTTTATACACAAAAATTGAACTCAACAATAGTTTCAAATACAATAGTAAGCAAAAATAAGCAAGCAATGTCAAGGGCTTCACATCGTTGCTTAACGGAATAAGCGTAGACTCCATATATGTAAAGAGTATGTGATAGCTCCATCTAGCTCATCCTCCGAATAGCTACTGTGTAACTTACACCAGTTATCTACTCTACTCATTTAAGAGTACCCGAGATAATAAGAACCAAAACATAAAATCTTGGGTTAGACAACGTTCCAGCGTAAGTGATAAATGTATCTCGAAATGCTATACAGGTAAATTTGGTAATGAATAAGAATACACAAACCATACCTAACCTATTCCTGCAACTAAAGAGTTATCACATAACAGTGTAATATGCTACTTTACGATATCATAAAGTTACAGTACAACATAAAATCGTGGACGTCCCAATATCCCAATCTTCTGTACCTACTTCCAATGATATATCAAGTGATAGCCCGGAAAGCAACTAAACAACCATAACATTCATCAAACATTCCCTACTATCACTCTTCCCCTATGCCCTGAATATATGATAACTCATATGACCTTCTTGCTGTCAGGGACTCATGAAAAATCACGGTTCTTTGTTATACTCTCATAGCTCATTTCCCAAAGCTAGATAAATGTCACATAGCCCAAAGCTGGACACTAGACCTAAATGGTCCAAGGTATACATGTCCCTTGTTTGACCCATGTGCGTCCCCACTTATAATACCCCTACTTCAAGTACAACAAAAACACACTGAGTTATTAAAAATTCCTCGGCACTTTCAATCGAGCCCTCCTTTACTTCTTTTTGGACACCAAGCCCTTCTTGCTCAATCCAGTTTCCGTTATATAGGAATCCATTATGTTCCTCCACTCTACAGCTCCCAATACGTGTCATTAAGTACCTACTTCCTACACAAGTCACAAACCGAAGGTTATAGAGTCCTCAATCTTCAATACCTACTCCCATCATGAGTAGTAAATCGAAGATTCATAGCCTTCATCGTGTTGTTTCATCATCATCTAACCTGATACGAATAAGCCATAAGCTCCCACACGACCTATAGAACCTCAACAACATTTCTTAGAAGTTCCACCATCCTTAGGCTTAACACGTGAAGTTGGCTCCGACCTCTCAACTTTGTGCCGACGTTTTCACTTAGCCTCTCTATGGCTAAGTTTCCTTCCTTGCTTCTATACTTCATACCTAGATGCTTGACCTCTCTAACAAAACATCTCATCATAGAGCAAGTCCACCCTTCAAAGCAACCTACATCATATCCTAGAAACAAGTGATCATAGCCTCAAGCACTTAACTAATCATCAACTCAACACCATAGGCAACCTCTACTACCCTTACCACTGCCTTCCCTATAGTTGTTGCCGCCATGGACTATACTATAGATGTCGGTACTAACTACTAATGTCGATGCTGACTTTTGTATTTAAGGAACTAGAGCTTTCAAGTTGGACCCCGAGCTCTTCCCCTCCTTTAGAGCTTCCCCTCTAAGTTTGTCCAATTTCGACCATTGTGCCTCCGATATTGTCGATTCTCCAACCTAACTTTCTATGCAATCACAATACTAGCAAACAACATCAAGTCATATCATCCAAATATAGAATAATAAGTAATTTCCTCCAATCGAACATGCAATCCATCAAAACAAAGTAATGATGTCAATTTACCACATAAACTTACATATAACATGAATATATGAGCATAAGTAATGGTAACTTCTACCCAATCTAGATCACTTTCAAAAATTTAACTTGTAATTAAAGTTAGAAAAGGTTTTGTGGCCAGAAATCGATTTAAAACATGTTAAATCCTACAATTCAACCATATAAACATGAAATAGTATAGTGAGAAGGCATTAACCACTCACCAATTACTATGTTCAACTAATATAGGTGTAAATCTAATCCGAATAGTAAACCAAAGCAATGTAAATCGGCCAAATGGATGATCTCTATCTTCTAATTAGTGATCCTTTGGCTAATCTCTAATCCGATTAGACCTAGAGAGTAATTTAGATGATTATGGATGAAATTATGGCTAATTTGGTTTTAGACCTGATTTAGAATGAGGGAAAACTAAAAAGTTTTCACTTAATTTCGAAAGCCCCTATTTACAATGATTCTCTAATTAGACTAATGGGCCAACTAATGGGCTTTACTAATTATACTCTAATCCAGGCCATTAGTTCTTAAAATTTGAAACAACCATAGCTTTCTAACTATAGCCCCGATTTTCTATTATAACCACTTTATGGAAAGGGAAGCAATCATCCAGAAGTAATGAAATTAGTTTGAGACCCTAATTCGACTCGTATCAAAAGTTATAACTCAAACAATGTTTTTAGGGTCAAAAAGGTCACATAGAAATTTGGAAAAAATTAAAAGTGTGTAAAAAAATCCCCAAGTGTTATATCCCAAAATTATAGAATTGTATGACCTCATATGAATAAGATAGGAATATTTTACGATACTTCGGTATGTAAAATACGGGTCGTTACACAAAAACAACATTTTGCTTATTTCGCACCATGTCTTATCTTATTAAAGCCTACTCGTTTCGGTTTCACTTGTAGGTTCAATGGAGCTAGCATTGTAGTATGTTTGATATTCTGGAGGACTAGATGGTTCATCATAGGAGATGTGATTTGCGGACATGTTCCGACAGCATCAGCCACGATTCTGACATCAGCAGGCATTCAAGCCAGGATCGAGGGGGTCGAGACAGGAGTTATCATTCTTATGATTCATCTTTAAGGCACAGATCTTTGTCGCCACTGCCTTGAAGAGTGGACAAGTACTTCGAACGACTGGATGACATTCCGCTCGTGGATGTTTCTTGTATCCCTACTTCGGCTTCCCACTCCATAAAATAGACAGTTACTTTTAACTATTATCGACCATCTGAGAAATTATTGAAGCTTGTTTCCCCTGACTCCTCTCGTTGCCATAAGGCTGATAAGAAAACTATTGAGCCTCCAGTCAATACAACAAAGCAACAGGTCACATCCAACCCTTTGATGGCTGAACCGATGCGCCGTTTTCCAAAGTACTATTTTGACGGTATCAAGTTCACTCCCAATCTGAAGGAGATCCCACCAAAGATCAATGGCTGGATTATGGCTTATGTTGACATTGTTTATGATCAGTATTTCAAATGAGAGTGATTGACCGAACATATTTCAAAATATGACGAGAGTGCGAAGATTGAGGCATAGGGGATGTGGCTTGCGGCTAACTAAGACAAAGAGATTATCACCCATCTTGACATAGAAGTTGTCGAGTTAAGAATGCGTAGGTTGAGGTCAAGCAAAAAGTCAAAGACTTGACAGAAACGGTTGAATGGGAGAAGAAAACCATTTGAGCTTGATCGAATCCGCTCATCATAGAAATAATGCTTTTTGGAGGAAAAAGAGCGCCTAGCAAGAGAAGGAGCAAAGTTGAGAGCACAACATGAAAGCATGAAAGAGAAATTGGAAAACAAGAAGAAGGAGATAGACGATGCTCATATGCAACCTCACAACTATTATGGGGAGGTGGTGGATGTTTGTAAGGAGAGGGACAATGCATTAGCTCATCTAGAAGTGTGGACGAATTGGTCATAGCCCCAAAGAAATAGATCAATGATAGATTCTAGGCAGTCATCATCAACTATAATGCTAATGTAATCAACATAAACTTAGAGTGGATCAAAAAGGATTTCCCATAGCTTGAGGTTTAGCGTGGGAGTAGATTGTGCGAGAAGAACAGCAGGTTAAGGTATTACAACCTCTTTACAAATTTGTAGTTCGATAAAAGGTCGAAATCCAAAAAAGGGTCTTCGGTCACATTTTCAGTCTTCTGTCGTACTACATATTTTTATAAACAAAATTCAAAAATAAATTTTCCATCATTAGTTATAAATTTAAAAAGGATATTTAATTATTAAACCATTATTTGAATATTTAAAATAAATTAAATATTACCATATTAAATTGATAAAATCCCCGGTCATTACAATAACTAAGCTTATTCTAAAACTAGTACAGGTGGGGATTGTTTAAGGAAAGTGATTCATTTCCTATGATAAGACACTACCTATACAAGGCAAGATCACTTTGTTCTTTTTTCTCTTAATACACGTACACATTCTTAGTTAGTTGCCCTTGGATTTCTTCCTTTAGCTATGCAAACATTACATCTAGCTCCTTATCTGTCTTACGAAGCGATGTAGTGTGTATTGTAAGTATCTTAGTGTATGCCTCCAAAAGGTTAATAGTTTTCCTTAAGTGTTTAACAAAAATATTTTCCTTGTACGACAAAGAAGAAAGGTGATTGTTAATTTAAGTTTTTTACCTTAAAATAATGTATATAACTTTGTAAAAAAATTATTACATGCAGTCAACAAAGAGCATAAAGAATTAAATCGAACAACAAGAGAACTTAAGAAAAAACATATAAGAATGGATGAAGTCTTATTTTATTTACAAATTTTCAATACTTCCCATCCAAAATAACAAGTGAAAACATAAAAATTGTCTGGGTTTAATACACATTCCAAAAAAGACCTAGAAAATATCAAAAATAGTGCTAATGTTAACGAGTTACTTTGTTAAGGATGGAGCCACCCGATGCAGTCTTGGGAACATGCAAAAAACCTAAATGAGGAGAAGAAGCAATGGCCTACTCTAGGGTGAAATCATTCAACATGTCATGTATAGACATTGATGGGGAAGCAAGATCCTCCCAATGATCCTTAACCCACTTAGCATGACAATAGTATAGGCATTTTTTGATAATTCTAGTGTCCCTAGATAATCCAAGCTTACTTCTGGATCTTCATTGTCAAGACTTTTGATGAAGAATTGCCTCTTCACTTGATTATAAATCTCATAAAGGACATTGTAGGTGGTTTTTTCTACTGACTTCTACGCACTAGATGAACTCCCTTCATTTATGACACCATCTTTTCTGCTTTCTTTTGTACATCCATGATTTTCTCCTCCACATCAATAATTTTCTTCATTGGGGTTTCTAATTGAGCCTTATTTGTAACTTCCCTCTTTTGGTACACATCAGGGTCTAATAAAGCTTGCCAAGCTTAACCTTCAATTTGGAAAATTTAAACTCAAGCTCCTTCAGCATAGTTTCAGAAGTCATAGCATGCTTTTTAAGTTCTAAAGCCATGGAGAGTCCCTGAAAACAAACAACAAAGAGGGTGTGTGTGTGTGTGTGTGTGTGTCACAACATATAAAGATGCATTTAAGCTATAACAAAAGTAAGTCAAACATAATGTTTAACCAAAATAAAAAAAATTGGCTAGTAGTTACCTAATAATTATGGCAATGTAAACTGATAAAAACCTCTTCACTAAACAAATCAGAGGAAGGTAGTGAAGTTGATGGGAGAATGGTAAAATCATCTATAAGGAGATGCCCCATCTACTCGACAAAAGTGGGGACAACACTATCCTCTAGCAAGGGTAGAAAGCGAGAAGGAAGAATGATGAGATAGGCTACACTTAAATGGAAGCGGTAGGAGGAAGTAGTGCGGAAAGATGGGTCATCGTATTTTGACTTCTTTGAAATGTTTTATAATGCAGCAATGTCTCCTCAAGGCCTATTGTTTTCCCTATGTTTTTTAGCAGGTTGATTACAAACAATGGCATCGACCAAGTCCGACATTGTTCCTATGCGGTTTACAAACAATTAAATGAGATAATCCAATGTTATACTTCTTTATATTGATTATTTGAAGTAAGAGTTCTTTCTATAAACAAGTGTATGAGACTCTTTTACTTTCAATCTTCGAAGAAGAGTTAAACTGAAAAAAAAGAACTAAATAGTTATAATATGTACAATTTAGCACAGTGGGATTAAAAATGTAAACAATGATGGGATGTAAATAAAGATGGAATGTGAAAAGCCGTAATGTTTGCACAAATAATTGAGCTAACATATTAGGGTTTCAAGAAAGAGATGGGAACTCTTTCGAACGTCTTCATTAAGCACCAACAAAGTCCCTCTTTGCGCAATAAATAGGTCCCTCTCATTTTCGAAAAAACTTAGGTGACCAATTAAATAAAAAGGGAGATATAAGTAAATGTAGAAAATTTTTTTAAAGAACAGAGTAAAAGGGATGATAAAGGTAGTGTTGGGCTCCTAGCAAAAAGAAACTCAACTATCTTAGTTGGAAATGTAAAAAACTCGATCTGCCCACCTCTAGGTCGTATGAGAGGAAATGAAAAAAAAAAATTCATGGCTGGACATAGTGGAACCCGTCCTAGCTCGAGGAACTGCACTTGCGAATGGAGTACAGAAAAACAAGCTTACGATAAGAAGGGAAGAATCAAGATTTTCAGCATAAAGTATATGCGTGGGTTAAGAGGAAATATGAGAGAGCGGCTAATTGTATAGAAGAAATTCCTATGGAGTCCAACCATTCAAGGAAAAGAGGATGAAGTTGAAATACAAACCGCATTTAATCTTCCCCAAGGTTATAGAGATATAGCTTTCTGGGAACAAACTGATGCGCCCAAAATGGGTAAGAATCCTATAATCAACATCAGTAATTCCGCAATGGGTTAAAATAGATTCGGATTGACTCCCACCATAGAATTTTCTACCGTAGTTTAATAATCCTAAGAAACTTTGGCGTTCTTTTAATGTTTTAAATGTATTGGGAAAATCTTTAATTTTAGTATAAATGTGTTGTTGTAATTCTATTTGTCCATTTTTAATTCTTTTTCCAAGAAAATCTATTTCTTTTTTAAATAATTCAATTTTTTTAGGACTTAGAATAACACCGTTTTGAAGTAATATTTGAACAACTGCTAGAAGATGTTTATGTTCTTCTGCTGAATTAGAGAAAACAAGGATGTCGTCTATATAGACAGATACAAAAGGTAAATATCCGAACATAGAATTCATCCATTTTTGAAATATTTGTGGTGCGTTTTTTAATCCAAAAGGAATAACTAACCATTCAAAATGTCCTTGTGGGAAACTAAAGGCAGTTAACCTATATGGACTGTTTATCAGCAAGTTTTAATTGCCAAAAACCCGATTTTGCATCAAATTTACTATAATATTTTGCTCCTTGGATTTGTTTTGTTAGATGCTCGGCAGAAGGAATAAAATAGCCATCAAATTTTGTATAGCTATTAAGTTTTCTATAGTTTATTACCATTCTAGATTTTCCTCTTTTAATTTCAGCATGATTCTTACTAAGAAAGCTGGGGATGAGTGAGTACTGAAACTTTTCTGTATTAATTTTAAATTTAATAGGCCTTTTATTTGTTTCGCAAATTCTTCTTTATCAGTTGGTGATACCATGATACTATTAACTCGGACTTTGGCATCTTTGTATTGTTCCATTAATTCAATTTTACAATACCTTGGTGCTTTGTCAAACCATTTTAATGGATTTTCTGAATAAAGGGGTTCTAACATATTATGTATTAATATTTCAAATTAGTTGGTGGTTGGCATATTGTATGTACAAATTTTTGGTTGTATTATTTTCGGTGTTTTTACATGTTCAATTAATGTAACAGGTTTTTCACCACGCTGTGTTGCTGGAGCATAATATGGTGCAATTGTAGCGGCTAGCGTTACTCGAGGCACAAGAACGCCATCTAATTCAAGATAATATTTTTGAATGGAGGGAGATGTCTTAAATTATCCATTCCAAGGATGCAATCACTATCAAATTCCTTTGGTAGTAATGCAAAGTCAAAGTTGTATATTTTATTATTTCCATGTATATCATGTATTTGTACTAATAAGTTTTTTGCTTTATGAGTAACAGGGACTTGTCTTCCCATAAAATCATTTAGCATTCCTTTTTTGTCTAAAGGTACCTAGAGTTGCTGGAGAATAAATATTTCTTGCAGTAAACTGGCTTCTGCACCAGAGTCAGTAACGCATGTACCGTGAATTCTTGATATTCAGGGATACATATCGTTATTGGAAGATATATATGTAACTGTGCCTTTCTTTTAAGATCTATGGATCTAATCATGATGTTTTATATTTTCTGTAGGAACCTTTATAACCATTCGTTTTGATTCCTGTTCTTTTTGTTTTTCAAGTATTCTCATTGTTCTTCCTTCTATTGGATTTTCTTGTTTAAAGCTCATGCGATGACTGATACTTTTTAATATATCAGGAGTTAATTCAACATCAGACATTCTATTGTATGACTGAGTTCTTTTTAATGTATTGGGTGAATTTGTATTTTCTTCATTATTCTTGGTTATAGTAGAAATGGTATTTCAAGATGCTATAAAATATTCTGTAGGTAATTGTATTCTTGGTTTAAGTGATTTCACAAAAACTTGAATTTCATTATCGAATTTTAAATGTCTTATGTCAATTAATCTGGGTTGGATTGTTTTTCCTAATCCGACTTCGAATAGTTTAACAAATTGTTTGGGTGTAATTGATTTGAATGTAGCAGTATCATTCAAGGCCATACAATGTTCCCATTGTATGCCAAGAACTTTGGATCTTGATAGAAGTTCTATATTTTGTAAATTTACCGATAATGTACAAGCTTTTTCTATATTTTGATCATCAAGACTTATACAAAAATCGGGATGTATATTTACTCCAAATAATCTATTTGCTAAATTTGACTTAGCTCCTCCAATAATACTATTTAAAGGATTATTGATATTCCTTTCATCCAACAGACTATCATTATTGGAGTATCAGTTTCGGATCTAAACAATCCTGTTATTTTTAGTTGTATTAGACCTATATGAAGGTGTTTCATTTTTGGATATTTGGCTTTTAGTTTTTCTATTTTATTTTTATTTAAATCTTCCTCTCCCTTTAACTCTACATTTCTTTGCAGACGTTCAAAAATATATGTATGTTGATTTAAAAATCTAGATTTAAAAGTTAATGGTTTATAAATATTATTTTTGTCTGAATGAGGGATTGCCTCTTTTAATTTTTCTAAATCTTCGTCAGTGACCTCAAATTGTTCTCCTGTGCTTTGCATTTGTGGCTTAGATGTTTCTTCAGATGTAAAAGTGTTCATGTATATTCTATATTGTTGATATGATTCCGACTCTTTATTTCTTGATGATCGGGATGTAGAACCACTTAATGGGGTAAAGGTATCATGATCGTGTATTTCTTCTTTTATAATTAGAAGATCTTCATATTTATGTATAACAAGTAATCCTATTGGGTCTCCTTGCTCTATAATATAGTCTTTGTCTTCCATACTAGTACTTTTAAACAGTACAGAAGCGTTGTTTTTAGAAAGAGGTTCTATTACTCCATGAGTTATAAAAATATTTTCTTTAGTATGTTTAGGTATATTATAAATTTGCCCATAATATCTGAGTGGGATTTTTATTATTAGATCTAAGAATACTTTGGTTGTGAAGTACCTTCTTAACCTAGAGCATTTTGCTGCATATAATGTATAACTTGAAGAATTTACTTTTTCCTTTTTGGGGAGTATAACATATATGGTCAACGGAATATTATTTTTTGATTATGTGTGATTGATTCTAATCATGTTTATTTTAAAATTATCAAAGGAATCATTAATTTCATCTTCATTTTCAGTAGTGTCAGAATAAACTGATTCAATTTCATATACAGACGAATTAGCATCACTAGATATATCCACTATAGTGCCAACATGAATACCGTATTCTTCGATATTTGATATAACGATATTTTGTATATTCGTAGGACATTCATTAGCATAATGTCCTTCTTTATTACATTTGAAACATTTGCAGCCTTTACGGAGAATTTTCTTTTTAATAACTTTTTCTTAGAAAACTTGTTTCTTTTTTTAATTTTTTCTTATATTCTGGTTTCCATTTTTTCCTAGTGATTCGATATTTTGGTTTTATTTTTCTTTTGAAATTTCTTGTTCTTTTTCTTTCAAATTCAGGAGAACATCCAAATTATGTGTTAATATCCTCAGTGTACTTGGTGCAACAAGAAAATCCCAGTTTTGAGTTTCTAATTTTATTTTTCATTTGTTTGTGTGCACTAGCTTGCTCACAAACCCTTTCCATAGTATCCATAGAGGCCTTTTTTAATAAGCCCGTGTTATGATTTTCATCAGTATTACTTTGTCTTAAAATGTCATATCTTTCTTGAATAATGTTATTCCACGGATAAGATATTTTTGTAAAAAAGCCCTTTACCCAGAAAACTTTCTGGTCATTATTTTTTAAATGAAAAAGTAGGACTACATATTTTGCAGCGAATTCCTCCAATACACATATGTCATATAATTGTATTTTTAATAATTGTTTTTCATAATCAGTATCTTCTAGGAAAGTTTCTCCTGTAAAGTCTGCTAATAATAATTTTAATAATTCTCCAAGAGCTTCTTGTTTAGATTGAATATTTCCAATTCTTTGTAATTGATTTGGATTTATCCTTTCAAGGTTTAGTAACCAAGCTAAAGCATCTCTTGTCCAATAACTAGTAGCGTAATATATGTATTCCATTACATTCATATTCGGAGGTAATAAATAGATTGTTCCACTTATATGTCGAAGCCATGTTATAATATATTTTCTTATTTTTCTATGTGGAAGTCTATCTATATTAAAATTTAGTGTATATGCTGAAGAGGGTTGTTCGTTATAAAAATCTTTAAGTTTCTTTCTAGAAGAGTGAAATTTAAATCTAATCTGATCTAGTACCATGTCTAAGCATTTCAGGGTAAGGATCAATATGAGGACTATTATATGTGTTTTCTTCCTGTTCTTGATCTTCCATAATTATATCAGAGTTAAGATCGTTCATAACAGAAGCACTATCCGAAGGAGGTTGTGGAGGTAAAATTCGAGCACCTCTACCAGATCCGGCTTCATTAGTGTTTATGTTGTAAATAAGTTTATCTGATGTATCTGAATTATAATCAGATTCTGTGGAACTTTCATATTCTTGTTCAGAATCTTCAAATGAAGAATGTTCTTCATTTGATTTATATTTAAAATAGTTTATCGTCGTCGAATGCTCTTCATAATAAGAATAAAGTTTAGTACTATCAATTTCTCCTGCAAGTTCCTTTTCTTGAAGAATAAGATAATTTTTATAGTATGTGGGATCAATATCTTTAACATTTATTTTGTTATTTTCTTCAGAAGTATATTTAACCATTCAAATGATGTTAAGTGAATGGATTGTTGGTGTATTTCGACCAAATCCTAAGGTTGTTGTTTGTTTTTGTAGTTTATTACTTATATCTTTAACTTCTACTTTAATTTCTTGAAGTAGATCAACCATAAAATTATGAATCCCATTTACTGGGTTTTTATGAGTGGGGATATGAACAACAACTCATATTGTTCAGTATTTGGATCAAATTGACAGTTATGTGTGTCGAGAATAACAATCTTATTATTTTCCATAAAAGAGGGTATTTTGAACATAATTCAATTATGAGTTTACACAAAACATCTATAATTAGATAAAAGCTTTAATTCGAATGGAAAATCTTGATTCTCAAACCTATAGTTATTAGATTAGTTTTGACTCTAGACTAAGCAACTAGACACGATACCCCTTAATGCTTTCCTAGCATACCGTGGTTTTATAGTAGGGTTAGGCCTCGAATAAACAACCACAAGCCTATACCGTCGCTTCACTTAAGTAGAACACAGCAATGGTTCATTTTTTACTCCAGTGCATAATAATCAGTAACAATAGGTCGTCGAATTGACTTAAAATTCCAAAAAAGTTTTAGCTGCCACAGAAGTTTTGCAGACTCATAACGAATCATGCTCAAAAGAATAGCTTAAGCTTTCATTTTAAAAATTAAAAAAGTTGTTGTACTCTTTTTTTTACTTCACTAGAACATATACAGAATGATAGAGTTCAGAAAATATAAAACAGAATGACCTAAAACAGAATAACTTACCTAGTGTTAGCCAGGCTCTGATACCAAATTGAAAACCCAAACTTGAAAGCAGAAAACTTGAATGCAGAAAACGAAAATATATAGCAACAGAAACTTCTTGCAGAAACAGAAATTTTATTACTACAGTAGATAATATTATAGAGCTCGGATACAATGAAAAGAAGAAATGAAAATGAAGAAATTTTTTCTGATTTTCCTTCTTCAGAGTAGTGCCCTTCTTTTATAGCGTCTTCTCTTCTTTATTTATTATTACTTAGGCTGGATATCTGTCCATTATAGGGCTAATATGTGTCCCTTTTAGGCTGAGGATGTGTCCTTTATTTAATCTTTGCATAGGATGAGCTGGAAAGGCTAAGGGGTGATATGTCACCCTAGTGTAGAGGCCAGGTGCTTTGTCCTTTTATTCTAGATGCTGGTCCACCATGCTTCTGATTTAATTTTGAATTTCTAGATTAGCTAGAGATTCGTCGTCGAAAGTATCGGTACCCATAGTATCTCTCATTATAGAATCTTGTCTAAGTCTTTCCTTTTCTACTTGTTCTTCAAAGTATTCTTCTTGAGCCATTGTGCCAACTGGGCCAATTTTGAGACTGTCTAAAAACGCTGAACCTTCATTATTCTGTCTGTTGATGGTTTGAAAGGTGATAGGTAGTCTAACAGCAATACTATTTTGCCTTCAGTGGCAGAGTGTGATCCAATTTCGCCTTTGTTAATGGCCTCGGAGAAGAACTCTTGCGCTGCTAGGATTCTTTCATTTTCTTTATTAAATTCTTTGCGATTGAATTTAACGAATTCATGTTGAGGATTTTCGGTTACTCTATGTAATTCCCATAATTGGATAGAGGGATAAAGACGTATGTACTGTCTTTCCTCCCAAACGCTCCAAATTCTGAACATGAACATAGTAAAAAACCTGCTTGAATGCTCAGCAAGTTTTACTGTACATATTTCTAGAATATAACCTGAATATTCTTCAGGATGGCTTGTGTTGACATAAATTTCGTGCACTAAGCCCTTTTTGATATGTTTTTGATACTTTTGTATTTCAGAAAAACAGGCTATAAGGCGCGGTCTTCTGTTGTTATTGAGAACTAACTCTTCATTTTCTAAGAGTTTAATTAACTCTGTGTCTTCTAACTTTTTGAAGAATAGAAGAAGATTACTTTCATCGATGAGATGTTGTTGATATAAGGAGATCATATCCTGGACTATCATTTTAGCTTCCATCTCTTTGATTTTTGTGTTATCTATCTCATAAAGTATAAGTAATTCTAGAAAATCTTGAATTCTTAGATTTACGAGATCAGATGTTTGCATTTGAGAAAATATTGTTTTCAAATGGCTATGTTCAGCTGTGTTATCAGTGAACAACTCTGCTTCTTTTAAATCTAGAGCTTTAGATCTAGATGAAAAGAATGCTATGATAATTTAGTCACTATTTTCTGAGTTTCTTGCAATTTTTTCTCTTTCCGGGATATTGTATGATTTAATCCCAAGTAAGCTTTTTCTAGTTGAGTTAACCAGAAATTTGCAGCTCTATGGTCTGCAGATTGGATGGCTTTAAAGCATCCGTTGAAATTGTCATACAAATTAGGATGCTTTCATCTCTAAGTTGTACCAATCTTTGACCACAACTGAGATGTATGGTCTTTGCACTCCTGTGGGAGCAATTGCTTTTCTTTTGTTCATTGGAACAAATTTCTGAGTTGTATTGGAAGGTGTTGCCTTGCCTTTGTTTGTTTGAGCGGTTTTGGTCTGTTGGACCTTCTCTTCATTTACTCCTGTGGGAGCGTTGGTTTCTTCGGATTCTTGCGAAGACGAAGCCTCTTTGGAGGTTGGCTTTGCTTTTTTGGATGATTTCATTTGTTGGAAATCTTCCTGTCTTTTCATAGTTTTTAATAATTATTTGATTCTTTTTATGTCATCTTCATCCATTTTATCATAACCTGGTAAGAAGATCAGTAGTAAAGTTAATGTAGCCTGGAATGTATTTGACATCATAGTTATAAATTTCTAAATACATAGCTAATCTAATTCTCCGAAGGTTTTCTTCTGGATTGTTTACAGTTTTCTTTTTTAAGAATTGAGCAATAGATTTGTTATCTGTTTCTATAACAAACTGTCTATGCAGAAGATAAATTCATAAACTTTTGATTGCTATTTTAATAGCTAGTAATTCTTTTTCATAGGTAGCATATTTAATCTGTGGTTTGCTAAACTTTCATAGGAGTATGCTACAACTTCTTTTTGTTTAGCAATTAATACTCCTGCCCAATAATTGTCACAAGCGTCAGTTTGTAGTGTAAGTAATTCTTCATCTAAAGGAAAATAGAGGATTTTTTGATCCTTTATCAGATCTTTGATTTTTTTGTATTTCTTCTTCTTCTTCTTGCTTTTGTAAGGTAATAGGAATTTTATCTGTGTTCCATCTTCTTGGTTGTTCTCCATTATGCTGTTTATATTTTTCTTGTTCATCTGTATTCTTTTGAGCATGATTATATATAATAAATGTACTCGTATGCTCGTGTGTAGTATTGAAGTCTTTCCTTTACAAATATATATATATATATAGACACACACACATATATATTTATAACTCATGAATTAATTGAACCTCTTTCTAAAAATAATGCTTCTATACTATTTAAAAGTACTAGTATGGAAGATAAAGACTATATTATAAAGCAAGGAGACCCAATAGGATTACTTGTTATACATAAATATGAAGATCTTCTAATTATAAAAGAAGAAATATACGATCATGATACCTTTACCCCATTAAGTGGTTCTACATCCCGATCATCAAGAAATAAAGAGTCAAAATCATATCAAGAATATAGGATATACATGAACACTTTTACATCTGAAGAAACATCTAACCCACAAATGCAAGATAGCACAGGAGAACAATTTGAGGTCACTAACAAAGATTTAGAAAAATTAAAAGAGGCAATCCCTCATTCAGACAAAAAGGATATTTATAAACCATTAAGTTGTAAATCTAGATTTTTAAATCAACATACGTATATATATTTGAACGTATGCAAGGAATTGTAGAGTTAAAGGGAGAGGAAGATTTTACTTCCATAAGCCTTTTAGATAAAAATAAAATAGAAAAACTGAAAGCCAAATATCCAAAAATGAAATACATGCATATAGGTCTAATACAACTAAAAATAACAGGATTGTATAGATCCGAAATTGATACTCCAATAATGATAGTTTGTTGGATGAAAGGATTATCAATAATCCTTTAAATAGTATAATTGGAGGAGCTAAGTCAAATTTAGCAAATAGATTATTTGGAGTAAATATACCTCCCGATTTTGTATAAGTCTTGATGATCAAAATATAGAAAAAGCTTGTACATTATCGGTAAATTTACAAAATATAGAACTTCTATCAAGATCCAAAGTTCTTGGCATACAATGGGAACATTGTATGGCCTTGAATGATACTGCTACATTCAAATCAATTACACCCAAACAATTTGTTAAACTATTCGAAGTCGGATTAGGAAAAACAATCCAACCCAGATTAATTGACATAAGACGTTTAAAATTCGATAATGAAATTCAAGTTTTTGTGAAATCACTTAAACCAAGAATAAAATTACCTACAGAAAATTTTATAGCATCTAGAAATACCATTTCCACTATAACCAAGAATAATGAAGAAAATAAAAATTCACCCAACAAATTAAAAAGAACTCAATCATACAATAAAATGTCTGATGTTGAATTAACTCCTGGTATATTAAAAAGTATCAGTCATCGCATGAGCTTTAAAGAAAATCCAATAGAAGGAAGAACAATGAGAATACTTGAAAAACAAAAAAATAGGAATCAAACCGAATGGTTATAAAGGTTCCTACAAAAAATATAAAACATCATGATTAGATCCATAGATCTTAAAAGAAAGGCACAGTTACATATATATCTTCCAACAACGATATGTATCCCTGAATATCAAGAATTCATGGTACATGCGTTACTGGACTCTGGTGCAGAAGCCGGTTTACTACAAGAAATATTTATTCCCTAGCAACTCGGGGTACCTTTAGACAAAAAAGGAATGCTAAATGATTTTATGGGAAGACAAATCCTTGTTACTCATAAAGCAAAAAACTTACAGGTACAGATACCTGATATACATGGAAATAATAAAATTTACAACTTTGACTTTGCATTACTACCAAAGGAATTTGATAGTGATTTCATCCTTGGAATGGACAATTTAAGACATCTCCCTCCATTCAAAAAACATTATTTTGAATTAGATGGCGTTCTTGTGCCTCGAGTAACGCTACCCGCTACAATTGCACCACATTATACTCCAGCAGCACAGCGTGGTGAAAAACCTGTTACATTAATTGAACTGGTAAAAACACCGAAAATAATACAACCAAAATTTTGTACATACAATACACCAACCACAAACGAATTTGAAATATTAATACATAGTATGTTAGAACCCCTTTATTCAGAAAATCCATTAAAATGGTTTGACAAAGCACCAAGGTATTGTAAAATTGAATTAATGGAACAATACAAAGATGCCAAAGTCCGAGTTAATAGTATCATGGTATCACCAACTGATAAAGAAGAATTTGCGAAACAAATAAAAGACCTATTAAATTTAAAATTAATACAGAAAAGTTTCAGTACTCACTCATCCCCAGCTTTCTTAGTAAGAAATCATGCCGAAATTAAAAGAGGAAAAGCTAGAATGGTAATAAACTATAGAAAACTTAATAGCTACACAAAATTTGATGGATATTTTATTCCTTTTGCTGAATATCTAACAAAACAAATCCAAGGAGCAAAATATTATAGTAAATTTGATGCAAAATCGGGTTTTTGGCAATTAAAACTTGCTGATAAACAGTCCATAGAGTTAACTGGCCTTAGTTGCCCATAAGGACATTTTGAATGGTTAGTTATGCCTTTTGGATTAAAAAACGCACCATAAATATTTCGAAAATGGATGAATTCTATGTTCGGACATTTACCTTTTATATCTATCTATATAGGCAACATCCTTGTTTTCTCTAATTCTGTAGAAGAACATAAACAACATCTTCTAGTAGTTATTCAAATATTACTCCAAAACGGTGTTATTCTAAGTCCTAAAAAAATTGAATTATTTAAAAAAGAAATAGATTTTCTTGGAAAAAGAATTAAAAATGGACAAATAGAATTACAGCAACACATTTATACTAAAATTAAAGATTTTCTCAATACATTTAAAACATTAAAAGAACTCAAACGTTTCTTAGGATTATTAAACTACGACCGAAATTTATTTCTAACTTATCTGCGAAGACCCAAAATTTACAGAAAAAGCTTATAGATGAACAAGCAAAATATAAACAGCATAATGGAGAACAACCAAGAAGATGGAACACAGATAAAATTCCTATTACCTTACAAAAGCAAGAAGAAGAAGAAATACAAAAAATTAAAGACCTAATAAAGGATCAAAAAATCCTCTATTTTCCTTCAGATGAAGAATCACTTACACTACAAACTGGCGCTTCTGATAATTTTTTGGCAGGAGTATTAATTGCTAAACAAAAAGAAGTTGTAGCATACTCCTCTGGAAAGTTTGTCAAACCGTGGATTAAATACGCTACCTGTGACAAAAAATTACTAGCTATCAAATTAGCAATCAAAAATTTACGAATTTATCTTCTGCATAGACATTTGTAATAGAAACAGATAACAAATCTGTTGCTCGGTTCTTAAGAAAGAAAACTATAAACAATCCAGAAGAAAACCTTCAGAGAATTAGATTAGCTATGTATTTAAAAATTTATAACTACGATGTCCAATACATTCTAGGATACACTAACGTTGCTGTTGATCTTCTTACCAGGTTATGAAAAAATGGATGAAGACGACATAAAAAGAATGAAATAATTATTAGAAATTATGAAAAAATAGACAGATTTCCAACAAGTGAAATCATCCAAAAAAGCTAAGCAAGCCTCCAAAGAGGCTTCGTCTTTGCAAGAATCCGAAGAAACCAACGCTCCTACAGGAGTAAATGAAGAGAAGGTCCAACAGACCAAAATCACTCAAATAAACAAAGGCAATGCAACACCTTCCAATACAACTCAGAAATTTGTTCCAGTGAACAAAGGAAAAGCAATTGCTCCCACAGGAGTGCAAAGACCGTACATCTCAGCTGTGGTCAAAGATTGGTACAACTTAGAGATGAAAGCATTGAATCCTAATTTATATGACAATTTCAACTGATGCTTTAAAGCCATCCAATCTGCAGACCATAGAGCTGCAAATTTCTGGTTAACTCAACTAGAAAAAGCTTATTTGGGATTAAAGCATACAACATCCCAGAAAGAGAAAAAATTGCAAGAAACTTAGAAAATAGTGACTAAATTATCACAGCATTCTTTTACGTCTAGATCTGAAGCTCTAGATTTAAAAGAAGCAGAGTTGTTCACTGATAACACAGCTGAACATAGCCATTTGAAAACAATATTTTCTCAAATGCAAACATCCGATCTCGTAAATCTAAGAATTCAAGATTTTCTAGAATTACTTAGACTTTATGAGATAGATAGCACAAAAACCAAAGAGATGGAAGCTGAAATGACAGTCCAGGATATGATCTCCTTATATCAGCAACATCTCATCGATGAAAGTAATCTTCTTCTATTCTTCAAAAAGTTAGAAGACACAGAATTAATTAAACTCTTAGAAAATGAAGAGTTAATTCTCAATAACAACAGAAGACCACGCCTTATAGCCTGTTTTTCTGAAATACAAAAGTATCAAAAACATATCAAAAGGGGCTAAGTGCACGAAATTTATGTCAACACAAGCCATCCTGAAGAATACTCAAGTTATATTCCAGAAATACGTACAACAAAACTTGCTGAGCATTCAAGCAGGTTTTTTACTATGTTCATGTTCAGAATTTGGAGCGTTTGGGAGAAAAGACAGTACATACGTCTTTATCCCTCTATCCAATTATGGGAATTACATAGAGTAACCGAAAATCCTCAACATGAATTCGTTAAATTCAATCGCAAAGAATTTAATAAAGAAAATGAAAGAATCCTAGCAGCGCAAGAGTTCTTCTCCGAGGCCATTAACAAAGGCGAAATTGGATCACACTCTGCCACTGAAGGCAAAACAGTATTGCTGTTAGACTACCTATCACCTTTCAAACCATCAACAGACAGAATAATGAAGGTTCAGCGTTTTTAGACAGTCTCAAAATTGGCCCAGTTGGCACAATGGCTCAAGAAGAATACTTTGAAGAACAAGTAGAAAAGGAAAGACTTAGACAAGATTCTATAATGAGAGATACTATGGGCACTGATCCTTTCGACGATGAATCTCTAGCTAATCTAGAAATTCAAAATTAAATCAGAAGCATGGTGGACCATCATCCATAATAAAAGGACAAAGCACCTGGCCTCTACATGAAGGTGACATATCACCCCTTAGCCTTTCGAACTCATCCTCCGCAAAGATTAAATAAAGGACACATCCTTAGCCTAAAAGGGACACATATTAGCCCTATAATGGACAGATATCCAGCCTAAGTAATAATAAATAAAGAAGAGAAGACGCTATAAAAGGAGGACACTACTCTGAAGAAGGATCATCAGAAAAATTTTCTTCATTTTCGTTTCTTCTCTTCATTGTATCCGAGCTCTGTAATATTATCTACTGTTGTAATAAAATTTCTGTTTCTGCAAGAAGTTTATGTTGCTGTATATTTTCATTTTCCGCATTCAAGTTTTCTGCTTTCAAGTTTGGGTTTTCAATTTGTGCCTTAGTAAGTAAAGTAATGATAATAAGTTTTTTAGTTATACATTATAAAAATTGAAAAGATGGATTTGGAATCTTAAGTAAAGAGTACTAACTCATTCTATTACCCTCCATGTTATTAAACAAAGAACAAGCCCACCTAAATATACAATATATTATCCTTTGGGTTTGAAAGGTGAGTTGATAAGAATCTTTAAATAAAAAATTGGGTTAACTTAGTAATGAAGTAAAGTTTGTTTATAAAAAGAAATCAAAAGCAAACTCATTCATTTTCCTTTACCATTCTAATTCCAATCTTCCCTTCACTTCTTATTTTCTCCTTCTCTCCTTTTTTTTGTCTGAATTAAAATCAAAAGGTCGGTAAATAAACTTAGGAAAATAAAGAACTATAAAAAACATTGTCATAAACTTTAAAAATAATATTCAATTCCTATACTCAAAGTAAAAGTCATAAAACCAGCTTGATTGAATTTCTTTTAACATGTTCTTCATTTTGGTATGTTTTTTGAGGGGTTCAATTGGGTTTAGCAAGTTTGGCCTTGCCATGGCCGTTTAGGGTGGAGCTAGGGTTAGGAATTTCGAAAAATAGAGGTAACGGTTGGTGTTTGAAGTTTGGATTTGGGTTCATGGAGGAGAATACACCTCGTGGCTCATTTTGAAGTTCGACGACTTTTGTCGTCATGTGTCCTATAGCGGTAGAAGTGGGAGGAGCGGGTCGCTTTTGGATAGAGGGTCTCGAGTAGTTTGTTGCGATGACATGCGAGTCGAGCATGCGAAAGGGGATTCGTTGGTGGTCTCCTTGGTGGCTTTTGGTGGGATAAGAAGCGTGCAAGGTGCACGGCAATCGTGCACAAATGGGTTATAGAAGTTTGAAAAAAGAAAAGGAAGAAGAAGAAAAGAAGAAGGGAGAGCGGGCTTCAGGTCTGGTACGTGTTTTTGTTTGGGCCCGGGATAAATTGAGTTGGGTGAGAAATGTTTTTTTGATTTATTCAATTTTTTAATTTATATTTGTTATAGTTAAAAACACGATAACTTGCTCCTAGTGCATCCATTTGGCATGCAAACTTTTGCGTCGTACTTGTATTGACAAGTATAACGCCGAAATGTAGTTTGTTGGTAGATTTGTGATGTTTGAAAATTATGATAGATTAAAATGGATAGAAATTTAATTATGTTACTAATGCCGTTTAAATTATATTCCTCAATCGGAGATATTTATTTGGCTAAATAAAACACTGTTAAATTACATTGGATTAAATAGATCAGTATGGACATGCGTTGTGCAGAATAAATCCCTATTCCGCATTTGCTAAGTAAATTGTTAATTTGTGCAATTAATTAATATGCTAATTAACTAATAAGGATTAAATGATAAATTAACCATCGATTATTAATTATTGAGTGCCAAAAGCTTGGTAGTCAGGCCATATTGAATATGCCATTGATATATGGACCCCTTTGTGATATGAAAATAAATGGCAGCTTGTTTTAGTACCATTGCAGTTGCTAAGCCTCAGATTTGATCAATTTTTGAAGTTAACTAATTTCTTAATTGAAGTTTTTTTAAGGTTAATTATATCTTATTTAATAATGTTTTAAAGTAAACTTTATTTATTTAATAATGCTTTAAAGTTAATTATATTTTATTTAATTATGGTTTAAAAGTTAATTATATTTTAATAACGTTTAAAGTAATTGCTATTTTTTATAATATTTTAATGTTGATTATATTAAATTAATTGGTTTTTAAGTTTATTAAATTATTTTAATAATGAGGTCTATGTTAATTAATTATTAAATTTAATTAATTATTAAGATGTTTAAAGATTAATTATTTATTCTATTAAAAATATTTTAGTTGATTAAGTATTTTAATAAAAGGGTTCACGGTTGATTAATTGCATTAATCAAAGTGGTTTAAGTTAATTAATGATGCTTAAGTTGATTATTTTGAATTAAGAGGCTAAAGTAAATTAATCAATTATTTATTTAATGGTATTTAAAATATAATTAATCATTTAAATTAATGTTGTTAAGCTAATAAGATGATTTAATTAGCTTTGTCCAAGTTAATAAAGTAAGGTTTAGAAAGTTGAAAAATCAATTTAAGAAGGGTTTGGTATTTTTAATATATTTTGATAATTAATTGGTAATTGATTTAAAGAAATGTTTTGAACAAGAGAAATGAAGGTTTTTTTGGGTTTATAGTAGATAATGTTTTAAATGATAGTTTTTTTGTCCCGATTTAACGTATTTTGAGGAAAGTAGGAAATCTTTCTTGGTTTTGTGAATATAGTTACCCCATTAAGGTAATTATATAGTTATATTTTCTAAGCATAAAAAATATAGTGTTTTGTGAATATACTTATTCTGTTGAGATAAGTATATAAAAATCGTTTCCATTTATTTACAAAATGTTAATAAAGATATTAATTAAAGAGGCTTAGTGGTTGTTTATGGGCTTAAGCGAGTTTAGTTTCCTATGAAATTAAATCTGTGATTATTTCTCGTTTTATTTGATAGTTAAATAACCAACTGTCAAATCTTGGCCTAAGTAATCCTTCTTAATTTTGGAGGTAGGGAAGAAATTCCCTACCAAACACTGAAGGATATAACTCTAGAAATATCTAGGGGAAACACATAAGTTATATGGTACAATCATTCTTCGATGATGTTGTACTGTGCGTATGAATCTCCTTTTATTCTTGTAGGACAAATGATAGGGAGATCCATCCACCCAGATAGTTAAGGGGTGTCCCCTCTCCTATTTATTGTCTACTTATTTATGAAAGAACCGAGGTTGAGTTTACCAAAACCATCAAATGTTCTTTCAAAGAGACTGGGATCGAATAAGAATAAATTATCTTAAAACCACTTCGATCCAACTTAAGCAAGTATTGAAGTCATCTTAAAGGTGATGGGATCGAAGATGAAGCTCTTTGAAGTGCAAGGGCTACCATTAATCCCGTGGGTGATTCCAAAATGGACATAGTAGAAGTGGTGCCTTCGGTTTGTTCATATCCCGGACAACTTGTATGGATGAATGCTGGCACTTCATTGCTGCTTGGAGGGCAATGTAGCATTCCAAGCGGGTTGCTATACAAAAGGTAAAACATTGCCTCTAGCCTCATCACCCAGCAATGACCAAAACAGTGGATATGCAGCCGGGCTAATTGGGTTGCTCCCATTAGGGTACGTCATCACCCTTCTAGATATATATACATATTTACGGAATTGGCTGTGCATTAGAGCTCCTAAGAAATGGTTGCTTTGCAACCGGTGTGATGACATATTTGCTACTATCTAGTAAGGGGTAGGGAGGTCCTGTGCTGGCGGGGGTCCAGGCAAGGCCATCGTACAATTTTTAGAGGTGTACTTTGGTAGGTGGTACACTGGTGCCTTGTCGTTGTATAGAAATCCATCCTCCAATACATGACTTTACGGTTTTAGTTGTATACCTACTATGCTGAAATTTAATTAATGTAAAAATTTCAGCTAAGATTAATAGGTATTTGTATCCTAAACACTATTATAATATCACTGGACTTTCTATAGAAAATGTTTTGGTTATCGTAAGCTAAAAACACATTCGTATTTATGTATGGCGTAGTCTTACGAGATACCTTTGATTTTAAAGGATTTTATAAATATATCAAATAATATTCCTTATGATTTTTGTTTCTCATGCTAGTTTTACCAGATTGATTCGGTCCTTATTTGTCTTATAATGCTCGGGTCAAACTGAGCATATTTTCGTATTATCTTAGGATGCTTTGGAGCTCAGGAGTCGAGATGGATGCCAAGACGTAGCTCTCATATATTTTTATATTTCCACTGCATTGTTTTTGTATTCTCCGACAAATTGTAAGGATGGGATATTATAACTGTCATGGGCTAATGATAGGTCAGTGTTGTACTCTAATATGTGTACGTATATTAAAATTCTTTTCTTTTTGTAAGACTTGTTTTATATGATATATTTTTCATTGCAATGTGAGATTCTATGTTGTTTAGTTTCTTATTGTCTTCTTTCTTCTTCTTTTCCCTAACCATTTGTCTTTCCAGCACTTGGTTCTTCGGCACGTGAATATCGTTGATGTATTAGTGTCGACTTCTGAGGGTCATAAAGACATGTCATTACAATTGTGGCGGGAATAAAGTACATAGTGTGTTTTGTACTATGGTGTTCCTCCTTTAATAAAATTATTTCTGTTTTCTCATTGTATTATCAACTTTACTTTGCATTTTTAGTCCTTATTTGGTCATTTATTTTTGAGGCAAATTTTACTCCTTCACTTAAGGCGCTGTTAGGTACTTTGGCATTTCATGAATCTAGTGAGCCTTCCAATACTTCACCAACTCTTAGCCCAATAGAAGATTACTTATCATTGACACTCCTGAGTTGCATGAAAGTATGGGTGATAAATTAGAACTTGCTAATGATGACCTTATCAAGGTTTAACTTGAGAAGGAAAGGATGGTCGTCGATCTTAGGAATCTATCACGTGAGCTTCAAGAGGCCAAACAAGCTTTACTGCATCAACATGATTGCATAACTGTACAATACAATGATTTTGTCACTGGAAAGAAGAAAACTCAGAAGCTAGAGGGGAATTTAGAACTATGTAGACACGTATAGTTGATTTAGAGAAATTTTTGAAAGAAGCGAAGGGTATCTATTCTAAACTTATAAGGGGGAAATTATGCGGTTGAATGACATAATAAGTTAGTTGTCCCTTTAAACTGCTAAACAACTCGACAAAGAAGAAAATTATAACACCCGAAAAATTGGTACATGTTATAAATTAAATTTTAACAATATAATACTATTAAATAATTGTATTTAAGTAAAAAATATATAAAATAAGACGGGGTGAAATGGTTATTGTTTTAACTTTCGAATTTGACAATAAAACCAACACCATTGCATCTGTCTTATTTTTTGATTAGTGCAGTATATTCATTTTCCTAGTTCGAAGTCAATATGAAAGAGTTATGGGAAATTTCATGTCAAGCTAAACGAGTGCCAAATTTTGCATTTGAATTTGAATTTCATTAGACTATTATTTTCCCTTCATTTATAAATACAACGTATGTAACTTCTTTCTCTTTTCTAGAAACCAACATAACTCCATTCTTTCTCTTTTCCCTCTTTCTTCCTAAAATTCAAATATCCACATCTCACTAAAATCTGGATGGATTCACATGAAATTAACAACATCGTGAAACTTATGGAGAGGACACATATCCTTACCAAATTGAACGTGAATCTCTAAAGTCTGGTGGTGCAGTAATCTGGGTAGCAAAGGCAAAAATTGCGGAGAGTAATTTGGTGAGTGATTCTAACTTTTCTCTCGAAATAATGCAACTATAATCCTATGAATATGAATTTAATATTAATAGAGTAAATAGCAATTTCTAATCACTTAATTTTGGATCTAAATGTGGGTTTGGGAGGGATTTGTTAAAATAGTAAACTCTAAACTAAATTTTCGCTTATAAGTGAGCAACTAGAGGTGAAACGATGAGGAGGAACAACTGAAATCATAGTAAGAATTAAAATATTCAACTGCAAATGGTCCATCGATCTAGGCAACCGGTGCACCGGTGGCGGTGTTTTGGGTACAGTTTGAACCTAGGCACAAATGAGCCAACATATATAAATGTTTAACAATTTGGGTCCTAATTCCTTTGTTTTTAGAAGATGTTTGGAGGCTATTCCAAAGACGATGGTCAACGTTATGAATCCTAGGTGAATTATATGGATATTGATCGTTTGTTTGAGTTGGATTTGTATGTTATTAATTATATAGAAATCGTTTGACATTGAGTGAACGTGTACAAGCCTGTGGCGTAAGTAGGCGACTTAGGATCTGACCCGGTGACATAAGGAGGTGGTTTGGATATTGGTATTACATTGTCCCTTGTATTACTTCGATGGTCCAGTATGGAGGATGTATGTTAGGCAATCATATAGTGCAAGAGGCAAATTAAGGCGTGAGTCCATTTTGTGTATAAGGTATGGACAATAGTTGACCCTGTAGCGCATGAGGCAAGCCAATGAAAATGAGATCTACATGTGGTTAATGTGACAGTGGACAGCAGGTGACACTATAGCTCATGAGGCAAGTCCAAGAAAGTGAGTCCATATAAATGTGAGGCGACACGATTGGATGTATACTATAGGTTAAGTACGGCGCGACCAGCAGAGCGCGAGGTAACTGAAACGTTAGACACATATCATGATAAAATATTATCTTTGTAGTATATTAGAGCAAGTATGGCTCAGTCACCAGACTTATGTCTAACTCACTCCTATTTTTTCCTCTTTATTTATATCTTTAGGTTGATAGATATTAGAGATAGGATGGTACGGAAAACAAGGACTTTATTGTACATATTGTAAATGATGTAAATAAGTGTTAAGACTAGAATTTGATTACATATATAAATTGATTTTATTGACATTGTATAGGCATATGTACCTCATAATTTAAATATATTATAGTGAAATCAAAGTGATTATGGTTATTAATATATTATACCTTGTTTCCTTCTACAATAAGACTGTGAAAGCTATTAGTCAGAACTATATTTTTTTCTTGTCATCACATCACAATGACTTACCCTTTTTGGTTCTCAAGATGTTAACATCCGTTCGGGTATTGAACCCGGGATCAAAAATGCATGTTGTCATATCTGATATCAGAGCAAAATATTCCTAAACTTATGGACTTGGATGTATTGAGAGAGCATATTTGTATTTTTATACATGTTTATATACACACACATGCGCGCGCGCTATTATATGAGTCGAATATTTTTGTAGTTGTTCCCGTTGAGCTATCTATCCATTAAGGAGCTGTTAATGAACCCCAATTATAGACAATAGAGGATGAGTAAGTTAGTGAAGATAGAGACTGGAATATTGAGAGATATTAGTAAGGTAAGATCAAAACTGGAAATGGTAGTAGTAGGGATATTGCAGTGTGAACATCCATGTTCGGTTCCATCATTGTCATTAAGCATGGGTCATTTCGGTGCAAAACCCCATAGGTAGTATACCTAGTGTACGAGGAGTAGTTTTTTTTACTATGTTCGGACTGAAACATAATTGGTAATGGGGACATGGTTAAGCACTTATTAGAATATATGTAATAACCCATTTTTCATAACACTCAAAAATTAACATCTAACATCAACCCTTGACTTTCAAATATCACAAAAGAAAGATTGCTGGGGTAAAATAAAATGAACACTATGCCAAGGCATAATGATATAATCTCTTAGTGAAATGGTAATATATAATATAATAAATATACATGAATAGAATAAGATAGACAATATATTAGACTATACTAGCGGAAGTAACTGATAAGTAAATATCAATATAGATAGTCAGAATAGAATATCTGATACAGTAAGTCTCATATACAAATATCATCCATCATGTACTACTACAATATCAAGTAAATATATCCAACTATCTTCTTCACCACCAAATCTCCAATTGCACTACTCTAATAGTGTATTCCCAAATGCACATGGTTCCAAACTATTGAATCGAGTACCCGAGAGTTGTCATAACATAAACAGACAAAGACAAAAGCCCAGGTCAGACATAAAGCCTAGTATGAGGGGAACTATCTCAAAATATTGTATATTAGAACCGTATACATATATCAAACAGGAAGTTATTAAGGAATATCCGATCCTCTCCATAAAAGTGGCTCAAGGGTAATCCGGATAGCCGATAAACAAGTAAAGTAAACCATCACAAAATTAGGGAATCATACCATAAACTGCACTTCTCATGTAATTAACAAATCGACACATCTAATATAATGTGACTGATACGTAGCTATATACCATGATATGGTAAACCAATACACAAATTCATAGACAATATAAATATCACAATATAAGCATATCCTAGAATATAAAGCAATACTATTAACCAGTTAATATAACACACATAATATAATGATAAGCAATAAACATAGAATATAAATTGGTACTCATTATTGCTAATAGGTGGAGTCTGCTAAGGACATTAATTCATTCAATGATCCTTAAGGATATAAAATAATTTTATTTAGTATCGAATTGTTCCATAGACATCAATTGCAATCTAATGATTCCCATTGAAAGTCTAAAACAAATGGAGTCAGTACCGAACTGTACCATATACCCTGAGCCGCATCCTGATTGATTGAACTCATGTAGATATCATCATGTCTCGCATCGAGCATAGGTGATTTATGACCTACTCTATGTGCATAAAACCTAGTCCTGAAATTAAATAGAGTCGGTACTATTGTACAATAGACCCCAAGTCGCTTCCAGAATGATTGAACTGAAGTAGACCTCACCAAATGTCTCATCAAGCATATATTATTTATGATTTACTCTATATACTTGAGACCTTTGCGGATCTCATTATACCTTATACTAAGCATTAGTGATATATGATCCCATAGCAGATGATCATTCTCGCCTCCCTTTAGTTATCATGGATTTTTTAACAAATTTGCATAATGTCCCAACAAAAGAGATGACGGTTATCCCGTATAATACTCTATCAGGATCATAAAGGAACATTGATGCCATATATGTATATATATATATATATCAAATATAATGTCACCTAATCATACATGCCTATAACAAATGAAGACCAACATCTCGTCATCGTTTACCTATATGTATGGTCACTACTAAAAGACCAATAACATCTACGACCACTAATGTAAGGCCAATACAATGAACGGTCACCAATATAAGGCAATTACTTAGGATGGTCACTAATATAGGACCAATACCATAAATCAAAGCATATTTACACAAGGTCAAAGAAAGAGGCATCAACTAACTCCGTTCAATCATACACAGTCAAAAATGTGATTGTTAACCAATCATTGCACCAATATCGCATCTGACCGTTGTTGATCGCACAAGTGTCCCTAAACATTGCATCTGGGTCTCAAGCTTTGCCTTGCATTCCACCTTCCCAAGTCGTCCAAAGTCTTCTTGAAGTCAAGCCAAAGCATTGTGCCAGCCCGCATTTGAAACTGGAGAAGAATCCATGTTAAATACCACACCGTTTGGGCTTTACTGCCTGGATCAGTGCACCAACCGTGCATTAGTGGTGGCTTATCCTAGGCAATAAAGTTTGGGACAAGTGCAAACTATGCCATAGACTACAGATTCAAGCTTTGACTTCTCCATTGCTTCGACAGATGAATCACCTAGGTCCCCTAGCTTTCCTACGCTACATCGGACCTCTTTCAAAGTCCATTGGTTGATATCTTGAAAGTGGTTTCTTATGTATTCAAAAACCGATTTCGATATGAAAAACCACTCATTTACGTATAGAGCTCCGTAGGGCAATATCCAATGACCCGACCTCCACTAACCCACCAAAATGAACTCAACCGACCTTCTCGCCTCACATGATGCTCGCATAACTATTGATGCGCCTACTTGTGCATGCATACACATACAGACAAACATGCTTCTACTACATAAATCACATTTCAAACCTCATCAGAGCGATTTCTCTGCCTAGTATTCTCACATAGCTTAGCACATCCAATAGTCGCTATTGCTATGTTAGATTGCTCGTAACGTGTTTATATACACATATAATTATTGACACAAATAAACAATCATTATCAACAATCCAAACTATTCAACAAGTCTAACTACAATATATGAATTGTATCGATTATATAACTTCACATATAAGTATATGCATACTTACTCATATTCATATAAATAAATCAAAACTTACTTTTATTTGCTAACTCTTTCAACAAAAGTCCAATCATTTTTCTATAGTTTATAAAATCATTCTATTATTTTATAAAATACCAAACTAGCTTATAAATCATTCAAGCCTTTATAATAAATAATTTCCTTGTAAAATTTAAATATTCATCTTATAATCATTTTGTAAAACCTTATAATCATTTCATAAAATAAATCCTTTTTACTATTTTATCAAATCTCATATTTTATAAAAAAAATCATTTATACTATTTTATAAAATTTCCTTTTATTTTATAAAACATCTTTGTTATTGTTTTATGAAATGCCATTCTATTTTATAAGTTTACTACTATATTATAAAATCTCATTCTGTTTTATAAAATATACCTTTCATTTATAAAATTATTTTCTTACTTAATAATATTTATATGTAATATTTAAGCTTTGTCAAGCCTATAATCACCTTAATAATACGTGTAGAGCTCATAACTCTCTTAATTAGCTTACTAGTTTGATTTTATAAAATATTCTGTAACATCCTGTATTTAGAGGCCAAAAGCTAAGCGCTACAGATGCTGCGGTCATGTAACGACCCAACATTTTCAACCCTTCGCATCCACACATGCCGGATTTGAATTGCTCAAAATACCAAATTGTTAATTATATTTGGAAAAACTCATCATGTGCAGTAAATAAAATGATAATTGAATCATAGACATAGAGTAATGTACAATACGCAGCGGAAACAAAATGAATAGTAGTTCATGAAGCTACTATATACACATCAAAGTTAAATAAGATACAATAAGAGTCTCAAATAAAATAGTCAAGTACAAGATCAGAATACATCACTAGAATCAACTAAATATCTGAAAGATGGATAGATAGCTGGATCTCCAAGCAAAGCTCCAACTCTAAAGGTGAGTCTCGAAAGCTGTATCACACAGTCTGACCTGAGCGTAAAGCAAAACACTCGACACAGGATTAACATTCTTATATCAATAAATCCAACTCAAGTGAAATAACAACTGAAATACATGTAACTCAAAGGATTTTTGGGATAACCATCCTCTAAGGATCCGTTAAACTATCTACTATGTAGTAATATACGCTATTATAATAATGTCTAAAGTAAAATAAACTTAGTTAAAAATAGTGTTAAGGCTTTGAATTTTCTACCTTAACACATATATTATGCCAATAGTCCATATAGTACCGTAATACCTCCTGATCGAGAGGCTACCAGAGGATACTCCATAAGTACAACACAAATCAAAACTTGTACAAGGAGCGCTAGGGTAGATGACATGGCACAACGAGGCAATGCCAAGGTAGATATACCAATTACGCATCCGGAATGGTGGTAACGCGTAGCAGCCACTACCTCCCACCTCGAGCCACACTTCCAAAATCAAAGGTGCACCCAATCAATCACAAAGTAACGGAATGGTACCGAAGAAGTGTGTCCGATAAGAGGAGCTACCTCATTGGTCCGGAATCGCTCCTGTTTTAGCCACCTTATGCCAACTCACAGGAGTCGGGTCCACGTATATACCTTAATAGAACGTCGACACCATCCTACTTCATTATGAAATCTCCATCGATACGCAGTTGTTAAAGTGGTTTTCGGAGAGCTGACAACTTTCGATCTCGGTCTCTTTAACAACCAAACGTTATTATTACACCGCGGTCATTTCAAAATAGTTTATACTTCAAAACCAAAATATCATTTCCATTTCAAAACCAAACACGATATCATTCCAAAAATCATAGCACTTTCAAAATTATAACATTTTCGAAACCAAGCACTTGAAAATATAACATTTCAAAACATAATATTTTGAAATTCATAGCTTCGAAACCATAACTTCCACCCCGCACACAATTTAGATATTCAAATAGTATATAAATAAAATAGTTTTAAATTTAAAATTACTTTATAAAATAAAATAATTTCCTCAACTTCACAAATTGAATCAAATCAACTTGAATCCAAAGATTCAACTTGAATCAAATCTCAATTCATAAATTTCAACTCAATTCAGTTTTTAGTTAACCATTTTAATTTATATTGATTTCAAATACAGATTTGAACCACAAAATAACCATTTCAATTTCAATATATTTCAAAGCTTAAATATTCAGCATTCAAAAACTAAATTGATAATTCATATATATATATATATCGAATTCACTTCACTATTGTTTAGTTTTGAAATATTTACTTAAATAAGTCCAATATCCTTTAAATAAAACTTCAAATTTCAATAACTGAATATTCCTTCGATTTATTCAATCTTGATATATTCATTTAATCACCTTAAACCAAATCAAGTTAAATATCATATCCTTTAGAAATTTCCAATTCAATGAGTTCCAAATCGATTTTAATTAAATATAATTCTTAATTAAATATAATTCCAAATCAATTTCAAATCTATCTTCACAACCTCAATTTATTAAATCATTATAAACTCTATATCAAAATATAGTTTAAATAAATACGTAACCATATGATATTTTAATAAAATCAAACTTTATTATTAAACTTATTTTACATTAAAACAAATTTATACATAGCTTGAAATCAAGAATTTAACTATATATAAAATAAAATTTATATAATATCTAAAATCAGTATTACATAAAACCATAATTTATGTTCCAAAAACCATAGAAATCATTTTTAAAATATTTATATATATAGACCACGGTGTCTGTATATAAATTTCTATCTTATGGTTAAGTGATACAGATATTTATCATTTCAATCCATAATTTAAATATAAATATGGGTATATATCATTTCAACCTACAATCCCAAATTCAATTCAATGAAAATCGCTTGGGTTTATCATTTCAACCCATAACGATTTTCTTCTATTCTAAAGTCCGCTCGGGTATGTATCATTTCAACCCATAGTGAATTCTATACTAACAGGAAACTTGCAGAGTGATAACAAATATGATAATAATATAATAGGCATATATCATCAACATAAATAATAGATAATGGTGTAAGATGTCATAGGTGAATTTATAAATAGCTGTTTATAAATTGATTTGGGAACTAAAATGAGTTTAAAACAAGAAATTTGAGAATTTAATTTCCGATGGTTCAAACCTTGCGTTTAAAGTTTTAAAAGGGGTATATTATTTAAAGTATTTTCTAATAGAAATTTTTTTCCAAGGAATTTTAAAGTTTAAAATTAGTGCTCTTCTCTTTGTCGCTGAAAAATAAATTCGGTAATGACCGCGGCATCATCGACGTAGTTTCGAAGTGAAGAGACCATTATGTAGTCTTGCTACAGCTTTGTTTTAGAAAATTTAATTGATTTGAAATTCTAAAACAAGACTGGATTTATAATATATGTAGATATATGATTTAAATTGTATTTGACATATTATGTGTATATATATTTAATTATCTCTAAATGGTTTAAAGGAATCAGAAATTTTATTCTTAAACTTTATCTTAAAGAATCATTTCAATTATAAAAAGAAAATCAAAATTTTAGATAAATGATTCAAACTTGATATGAGGGAATTAGAAAGCTTTATTTGTATAATACTCAATTGCATTTAAATATAACTTACCCAAATTATACAGAAGTTAACAATGTAATTGGATAATATACAATATAAAAAGATTTTATAAATAAAATTTGAATGGTTAAAATAAATGTTATACACTTAAATTTTAGTTACAAAATGATTAACAGGAGTAAATAGAATAAAAGGTTAATTGAATAATTTACAATATAAAATGATGTTAATGGAACTGACAATAAATTAAAGCAGTTATAATAAGAGTTAGTATAATGGGCATAGATGATAAAATATATTGAGAGGAATAAATTTAACTTTAAGTAGGAATAAAGAAGAATTAAATTTATTAAGTACATAATAAGTATAATGAATGACTATTTTTTTTTTCAAATCCATGATCTTAGAAATTGTTAATTTAAGATGATTAGAAGATAAGATAATAAAATTTGAGATAGTTAAGATTTATTTAACTTGTGTAAAAAAATTAATTATCTATTTAAGGTGAAATTTCCATGGTTTCGAACTTATTATCTTATTTTGTTTTTCAAACTATATTTTGGTTGTCCTTATTTTTCCTTATCTTGCTTCAGGCTGGTGTAGGCATTTTTTTTGTAATTTTTCTGTTTAGAAATTTTTCTATAATCTTTGATAATCTCCACCTTGTTAAACTTACCTATAACAATAGTTATCAGGTATAATTTCAATCTCCTTGTCATCTTGTCTTAATCTTATTTCACTTTATCTTTTTCTATGCTTTCCCGTACCTCATTCCATTTCGGGGACGAAAAGTTTTGAGTGGGGAGAGAGTGTAACAACCCTAGATTATTTTGCATATAATTTAAATTTGACTTTATTTTATTTTGAAATTATTTTAAACTTTTTTTATTTCAAACATTTCATTTTTAAATATAAATTTTGACTATTATATGAATTATAATTTCAAACTGGTACAAATTGAATATTTTCCTGAAAAATGGATTTGTGGTCAAAACTGGTCAAACTTTGACTTTTAAATTTAAAAAAATTGAATTCTTGAATTTTATATTTTATTACAAAAATAGATTTAATATCATGAATACTGCTTTTCGTTTCGTTGAAATTGGATTTAAATTGTGAAAGTTATACCCTTTACAATATTGTGTGTATATAGGGTTATTTAACAATATTCTTTGTTTTAATTTATATAAATGATATTTTTACTTGATATACCTTATTATAATTTGTATATTTATGTTATATTATGTTTATTTTATATTATTATCTTTATTTTTAAATATTTTCCAAGTCCATATAATTTTTTCAAAATTTATTCTATTTATTTTCAAATTTTCTTGACTAGTTTGCATTTTTTGAGCTATTTTCTTATTTTTACCTTATATAATTATTATTTATTTATTTATATTTTATATTTTGTTGCATTTTCGAAATTTTATTGGAATTATTATTATTCTCGGTAATTTATGCTTATATAAATAAATTAAGGGTAATTTGAAAAGGTTTTGACTTTTGGTTTCCAATGGCTCTTTATTTTCCACCTTTTCACATTTAAACCTTACTTTTCATTCGATTGGCCATATCTCTTCATTTCCTTCAGCCGACCACTTCTCCCTTCCATTTTTTACGTGAATAAACTTCTCATTTCTGAAAAAAATTTGGCCTTCATCATCTCCAAGAGTTTGGCAAATTCTTTTACTTCTTTTCCCTTGTTTTCTACTTGTTTATGTTGATTTTTACTTGCCTTCACTTCTACTTCAGGTTCGGCCCCACCACTCCAGCCACCATAGCCGCCTCCTCCACCACCTAAACCACCCACCACCTCCTCTCCAGCCCCAAGCCACTGGCCGTGCCCAATAGTTGATCAAACTCCACCTAAATCTACACAAACTTCACCTATATGCACTATAGCCTAACACCTATTGCTTCCACCATCATCTTCCACCCCTTGGCCGCCGCCTATTCCACCACCACCAGCCTTTTCCTGACCCATACACCTCTGGCAAATCTGTAGTTGACCACCTGAAGACTGGCCGTGACCTGGAATGCCTAGGCCGTGACCTTTAGTGCCTTGAAAACATTGTGTGTTGCCTTATAGTTGTTGTGTTCATGCTCATATCTCTCTACCATACTTTGCTCCATCATTTTCCATGCTAGACCGACCTTTAGGAACCCAAACCAGATCCAAACCATGCCTTTAGCCGTGCCATTTCAGATCTGGAGCTGAAG